>CM032875.1:6718906-6786406 GCA_019176425.1 Megalops atlanticus
CCATAAGTATGTCATAGAGCAAACGGAACATTTTATTACATAATGTTGGGCCGTACATTATGTCTTTTTCGTTTCATGCAGTTGTAGCATGTCAAGGCGAGTCAGCTGTTAAAAGACTTGTGAAGTTGCTATCGCCCTGCATTCAGAAATTGTGCTGCTTTGAAAATACATTTTACTTATCAACCATTGAAGCAACAAGCAGTGGGAATCTCTTGACAATGGCTGTCTTTGGAGATGTGCCAATGCTGTCTTTGATTGAACAGAGATGCACCTTGAAGTGAAGATCAAGCTGTTGGCTCTGCAGAAGAGATGTTGGATTTCCAGTACCATGGAGCGTGCAGAACATTTTGTGACATATTGCTGGAGCATAGATGATGTCTACTTTTATATTCATTCTGTTGAAGAATGGGACAGCGAGTCAGCTGTTAAAAGTTCCTTGTAAACTGGCTGTCGCCCTTGAATTCTGACATTCTATTTTCTTGACTCTCGCTCAATGAATCTAGACTTTCTAACGCTGGGGATGTGGATGGATCATGTCATGCACGTGAATTCCTCTCCCCTATTAAGGTTCTTTCCTCGTTTTAGAAGCTGCTTTGAAAATGCATCTCATTTATCACAACCATTCGCACAAGAAGCAGTGGGAATCGATTGAGAATGGCTTTCGCTTGACAGGTGATGAATGCTGTATTTGACTGAACAGAGATACAGCTAGATGTAAAGATCGAGCTGTTAGCTCTGCCGAAAAGACGTTGGGTTTCCGGTGTCATCGGGTAACAGAAAGATCATCGCCCGAACAGGGACTTGAACCCTGGACCCTCAGATTAAAAGTCTGATGCTCTACCGACTGAGCTATCCGGGGCTCTATAAGCGAGAATCGAGATAACACCGAGAAGGCGAATGAGCTCCCCAATCTTCAAGTCTATACCTGCAAAGTAGAGATGTGTTGTATTTTTGTCGGATAATCCAAAAATCATGACCTTGTGTTGTGGGAATGACCTCGTGGCGCAACGGTAGCGCGTCTGACTCCAGATCAGAAGGTTGCGTGTTCAAATCACGTCGGGGTCACTGCTTATTGTCACGTTTAATGCCCGCTTTTACATATCATTTATAAAACACGCCGTTTTCAATGTCAAGGAAAACAACAAGGTCTCATCAGTTATACCAACGACTGGCTGCCACGAGACTCCATAAGTATGTCATAGGGGCAAACGGAACATTTTATTACATAATGTTGGGCCGTACATTATGTCTTTTTTCGTTTCATGCAGTTGTAGCATGTCAAGGCGAGTCAGCTGTTAAAAGACTCTTGTGAAGTTGCTATCGCCCCTGCATTCAGAAATTGGGCTGCTTTGAAAATACATTTTATTTATCAACCATTGGCACAAGTAGTGGGAATCTCTTGACAATGGCTGTCTTTGGAGATGTGCCAATGCTGTCTTTGATTGAACAGAGATGCACCTTGAAGTGAAGATCAAGCTGTTGGCTCTGCAGAAGAGATGTTGGATTTCCAGTACCATGGAGCGTGCAGAACATTTTGTGACATATTGCTGGAGCATAGATGACGCCTACTTTTATATTCATTCTGTTGAAGAATGGGGGCGAGTCAGCTGTTAAAAGTTCCTTGTAAACTGGCTGTCGCCCTTGAATTCTGACATTCTATTTTCTTGACTCTCGCTCAATGAATCTAGACTTTCTAACGCTGGGGATGTGGATGGATCATGTCATGCACGTGAATTCCTCTCCCTATTAAGGTTCTTTCCTCGTTTTAGAAGCTGCTTTGAAAATGCATCTCATTTATCACAACCATTCGCACAAGAAGCAGTGGGAATCGATTGAGAATGGCTGTCGCTTGACAGGTGATGAATGCTGTATTTGACTGAACAGAGATACAGCTAGATGTAAAGATCGAGCTGTTAGCTCTGCCGAAAAGACGTTGGGTTTCCGGTGTCATCGGGTAACAGAAAGATCATCGCCCGAACAGGGACTTGAACCCTGGACCCTCAGATTAAAAGTCTGATGCTCTACCGACTGAGCTATCCGGGCTCTCTAAGCGAGAATCGAGATAACACCGAGAAGGCGAATGAGCTCCCCAATCTTCAAGTCTATACCTGCAAAGTAGAGATGTGTTGTATTTTTGTCGGATAATCCAAAAATCATGACTTTGTGTTGTGGGAATGACCTCGTGGCGCGTCTGACTCCAGATCAGAAGGTTGCGTGTTCAAATCACGTCGGGGTCACTGCTTATTGTCACGTTTAATGCCCGCTTTTACATATCATTCATAAAACACGTCGTTTTCAATGTCAAGGAAAACAACAAGGTCTCATCAGTTATACCAACGACTGGCTGCCACAAGACTCCATAAGTATGTCATAGGAACATTTTATTACATAATGTTGGGCCGTACATTATGTCTTTTTCGTTTCATGCAGTTGTAGCATGTCAAGGCGAGTCAGCTGTTAAAAGACTTGTGAAGTTGCTATCGCCCCTGCATTCAGAAATTGTGCTGCTTTGAAAATACATTTTACTTATCAACCATTGAAGCAACAAGCAGTGGGAATCTCTTGACAATGGCTGTCTTTGGAGATGTGCCAATGCTGTCTTTGATTGAACAGAGATGCACCTTGAAGTGAAGATCAAGCTGTTGGCTCTGCAGAAGAGATGTTGGATTTCCAGTACCATGGAGCGTGCAGAACATTTTGTGACATATTGCTGGAGCATAGATGATGTCTACTTTTATATTCATTCTGTTGAAGAATGGGACGGCGAGTCAGCTGTTAAAAGTTCCTTGTAAACTGGCTGTCGCCCTTGAATTCTGACATTCTATTTTCTTGACTCTCGCTCAATGAATCTAGACTTTCTAACGCTGGGGATGTGGATGGATCATGTCATGCACGTGAATTCCTCTCCCCTATTAAGGTTCTTTCCTCGTTTTAGAAGCTGCTTTGAAAATGCATCTCATTTATCACAACCATTCGCACAAGAAGCAGTGGGAATCGATTGAGAATGGCTGTCGCTTGACAGGTGCTGAATGCTGTATTTGACTGAACAGAGATACAGCTAGATGTAAAGATCGAGCTGTTAGCTCTGCCGAAAAGACGTTGGGTTTCCGGTGTCATCGGGTAACAGAAAGATCATCGCCCGAACAGGGACTTGAACCCTGGACCCTCAGATTAAAAGTCTGATGCTCTACCGACTGAGCTATCCGGGCTCTATAAGGGAGAATCGAGATAACACCGAGAAGGCGAATGAGCTCCCCCTAATCTTCAAGTCTATACCTGCAAAGTAGAGATGTGTTGTATTTTTGTCGGATAATCCAAAAATCATGACTTTGTGTTGTGGGAATGACCTCGTGGCGCAACGGTAGCGCGTCTGACTCCAGATCAGAAGGTTGCGTGTTCAAATCACGTCGGGGTCACTGCTTATTGTCACGTTTAATGCCCGCTTTTACATATCATTCATAAAACACGTCGTTTTAATGTCAATGGAAAACAACAAGGTCTCATCAGTTATACCAACGACTGGCTGCCACAAGACTCCATAAGTATGTCATAGGAGCAAACGGAACATTTTATTACATAATGTTGGGCCGTACATTATGTCTTTTTTCGTTTCATGCAGTTGTAGCATGTCAAGGCGAGTCAGCTGTTAAAAGACTCTTGTGAAGTTGCTATCGCCCCTGCATTCAGAAATTGTGCTGCTTTGAAAATACATTTTATTTATCAACCATTGACGCAACAAGCAGTGGGAATCTCTTGACAATGGCTGTCTTTGGAGATGTGCCAATGCTGTCTTTGATTGAACAGAGATGCACCTTGAAGTGAAGATCAAGCTGTTGGCTCTGCAGAAGAGATGTTGGATTTCCAGTACCATGGAGCGTGCAGAACATTTTGTGACATATTGCTGGAGCATAGATGATGTCTACTTTTATATTCATTCTGTTGAAGAATGGGACGGCGAGTCAGCTGTTAAAAGTTCCTTGTAAACTGGCTGTCGCCCTTGAATTCTGACATTCTATTTTCTTGACTCTCGCTCAATGAATCTAGACTTTCTAACGCTGGGGATGTGGATGGATCATGTCATGCACGTGAATTCCTCTCCCCTATTAAGGTTCTTTCCTCGTTTTAGAAGCTGCTTTGAAAATGCATCTCATTTATCACAACCATTCGCACAAGAAGCAGTGGGAATCGATTGAGAATGGCTGTCGCTTGACAGGTGATGAATGCTGTATTTGACTGAACAGAGATACAGCTAGATGTAAAGATCGAGCTGTTAGCTCTGCCGAAAAGACGTTGGGTTTCCGGTGTCATCGGGTAACAGAAAGATCATCGCCCGAACAGGGACTTGAACCCTGGACCCTCAGATTAAAAGTCTGATGCTCTACCGACTGAGCTATCCGGGCTCTATAAGCACGAACCGAGATAACACCGAGAAGGCGAATGAGCTCCCCCAATCTTCAAGTCTATACCTTGAAAGTAGAGATGTGTTGTATTTTTGTCGGATAATCCAAAAATCATGACTTTGTGTTGTGGGAATGACCTCGTGGCGCAACGGTAGCGCGTCTGACTCCAGATCAGAAGGTTGCGTGTTCAAATCACGTCGGGGTCACTGCTTATTGTCACGTTTAATGCCCGCTTTTACATATCATTCATAAAACACGTCGTTTTCAATGTCAAGGAAAACAACAAGGTCTCATCAGTTATACCAACGACTGGCTGCCACAAGACTCCATAAGTATGTCATAGGAGCAAACGGAACATTTTATTACATAATGTTGGGCCGTACATTATGTCTTTTTCGTTTCATGCAGTTGTAGCATGTCAAGGCGAGTCAGCTGTTAAAAGACTTGTGAAGTTGCTATCGCCCCTGCATTCAGAAATTGTGCTGCTTTGAAAATACATTTTACTTATCAACCATTGACGCAACAAGCAGTGGGAATCTCTTGACAATGGCTGTCTTTGGAGATGTGCCAATGCTGTCTTTGATTGAACAGAGATGCACCTTGAAGTGAAGATCAAGCTGTTGGCTCTGCAGAAGAGATGTTGGATTTCCAGTACCATGGAGCGTGCAGAACATTTTGTGACATATTGCTGGAGCATAGATGATGTCTACTTTTATATTCATTCTGTTGAAGAATGGGACGGTGAGTCAGTTGTTAAAAGTTCCTTGTAAACTGGCTGTCGCCCTTGAATTCTGACATTCTATTTTCTTGACTCTCGCTCAATGAATCTAGACTTTCTAACGCTGGGGATGTGGATGGATCATGTCATGCACGTGAATTCCTCTCCCTATTAAGGTTCTTTCCTCGTTTTAGAAGCTGCTTTGAAAATGCATCTCATTTATCACAACCATTCGCACAAGAAGCAGTGGGAATCGATTGAGAATGGCTGTCGCTTGACAGGTGCTGAATGCTGTATTTGACTGAACAGAGATACAGCTAGATGTAAAGATCGAGCTGTTAGCTCTGCCGAAAAGACGTTGGGTTTCCGGTGTCATCGGGTAACAGAAAGATCATCGCCCGAACAGGGACTTGAACCCTGGACCCTCAGATTAAAAGTCTGATGCTCTACCGACTGAGCTATCCGGGCTCTATAAGCGAGAATCGAGATAACACCGAGAAGGCGAATGAGCTCCCCCAATCTTCAAGTCTATACCTTGAAAGTAGAGATGTGTTGTATTTTTGTCGGATAATCCAAAAATCATGACATTGTGTTGTGGGAATGACCTCGTGGCGCAACGGTAGCGCGTCTGACTCCAGATCAGAAGGTTGCGTGTTCAAATCACGTCGGGGTCACTGCTTATTGTCACGTTTAATGCCCGCTTTTACATATCATTCATAAAACACGTCGTTTTCAATGTCAAGGAAAACAACAAGGTCTCATCAGTTATACCAACGACTGGCTGCCACAAGACTCCATAAGTATGTCATAGGAGCAAACGGAACATTTTATTACATAATGTTGGGCCGTACATTATGTCTTTTTTTCGTTTCATGCAGTTGTAGCATGTCAAGGCGAGTCAGCTGTTAAAAGACTTGTGAAGTTGCTATCGCCCCTGCATTCAGAAATTGTGCTGCTTTGAAAATACATTTTACTTATCAACCATTGACGCAACAAGCAGTGGGAATCTCTTGACAATGGCTGTCTTTGGAGATGTGCCAATGCTGTCTTTGATTGAACAGAGATGCACCTTGAAGTGAAGATCAAGCTGTTGGCTCTGCAGAAGAGATGTTGGATTTCCAGTACCATGGAGCGTGCAGAACATTTTGTGACATATTGCTGGAGCATAGATGATGTCTACTTTTATATTCATTCTGTTGAAGAATGGGACGGCGAGTCAGCTGTTAAAAGTTCCTTGTAAACTGGCTGTCGCCCTTGAATTCTGACATTCTATTTTCTTGACTCTCGCTCAATGAATCTAGACTTTCTAACGCTGGGGATGTGGATGGATCATGTCATGCACGTGAATTCCTCTCCCTATTAAGGTTCTTTCCTCGTTTTAGAAGCTGCTTTGAAAATGCATCTCATTTATCACAACCATTCGCACAAGAAGCAGTGGGAATCGATTGAGAATGGCTGTCGCTTGACAGGTGATGAATGCTGTATTTGACTGAACAGAGATACAGCTAGATGTAAAGATCGAGCTGTTAGCTCTGCCGAAAAGACGTTGGGTTTCGGTGTCATCGGGTAACAGAAAGATCATCGCCCGAACAGGGACTTGAACCCTGGACCCTCAGATTAAAAGTCTGATGCTCTACCGACTGAGCTATCCGGGCTCTCTAAAGCGAGAATCGAGATAACACCGAGAAGGCGAATGAGCTCCCTAATCTTCAAGTCTATACCTGCAAAGTAGAGATGTGTTGTATTTTTGTCGGATAATCCAAAAATCATGACTTTTGTGTTGTGGGAATGACCTCGTGGCGCAACGGTAGCGCGTCTGACTCCAGATCAGAAGGTTGCGTGTTCAAATCACGTCGGGGTCACTGCTTATTGTCACGTTTAATGCCCGCTTTTACATATCATTCATAAAACACGTCGTTTTCAATGTCAAGGAAAACAACAAGGTCTCATCAGTTATACCAACGACTGGCTGCCACAAGACTCCATAAGTATGTCATAGAGCAAACGGAACATTTTATTACATAATGTTGGGCCGTACATTATGTCTTTTTCGTTTCATGCAGTTGTAGCATGTCAAGGCGAGTCAGCTGTTAAAAGACTTGTGAAGTTGCTATCGCCCTGCATTCAGAAATTGTGCTGCTTTGAAAATACATTTTACTTATCAACCATTGACGCAACAAGCAGTGGGAATCTCTTGACAATGGCTGTCTTTGGAGATGTGCCAATGCTGTCTTTGATTGAACAGAGATGCACCTTGAAGTGAAGATCAAGCTGTTGGCTCTGCAGAAGAGATGTTGGATTTCCAGTACCATGGAGCGTGCAGAACATTTTGTGACATATTGCTGGAGCATAGATGATGTCTACTTTTATATTCATTCTGTTGAAGAATGGGACGGCGAGTCAGCTGTTAAAAGTTCCTTGTAAACTGGCTGTCGCCCTTGAATTCTGACATTCTATTTTCTTGACTCTCGCTCAATGAATCTAGACTTTCTAACGCTGGGGATGTGGATGGATCATGTCATGCACGTGAATTCCTCTCCCCTATTAAGGTTCTTTCCTCGTTTTAGAAGCTGCTTTGAAAATGCATCTCATTTATCACAACCATTCGCACAAGAAGCAGTGGGAATCGATTGAGAATGGCTGTCGCTTGACAGGTGATGAATGCTGTATTTGACTGAACAGAGATACAGCTAGATGTAAAGATCGAGCTGTTAGCTCTGCCGAAAAGACGTTGGGTTTCCGGTGTCATCGGGTAACAGAAAGATCATCGCCCGAACAGGGACTTGAACCCTGGACCCTCAGATTAAAAGTCTGATGCTCTACCGACTGAGCTATCCGGGCTCTCTAAGCGAGAATCGAGATAACACCGAGAAGGCGAATGAGCTCCCCCTAATCTTCAAGTCTATACCTGCAAAGTAGAGATGTGTTGTATTTTTGTCGGATAATCCAAAAATCATGACATTGTGTTGTGGGAATGACCTCGTGGCGCAACGGTAGCGCGTCTGACTCCAGATCAGAAGGTTGCGTGTTCAAATCACGTCGGGGTCACTGCTTATTGTCACGTTGAATGCCCGCTTTTACATATCATTCATAAAACACGTCGTTTTCAATGTCAAGGAAAACAACAAGGTCTCATCAGTTATACCAACGACTGGCTGCCACAAGACTCCATAAGTATGTCATAGGAGCAAACGGAACATTTTATTACATAATGTTGGGCCGTACATTATGTCTTTTTTCGTTTCATGCAGTTGTAGCATGTCAAGGCGAGTCAGCTGTTAAAAGACTTGTGAAGTTGTTATCGCCCCTGCATTCAGAAATTGTGCTGCTTTGAAAATACATTTTACTTATCAACCATTGACGCAACAAGCAGTGGGAATCTCTTGACAATGGCTGTCTTTGGAGATGTGCCAATGCTGTCTTTGATTGAACAGAGATGCACCTTGAAGTGAAGATCAAGCTGTTGGCTCTGCAGAAGAGATGTTGGATTTCCAGTACCATGGAGCGTGCAGAACATTTTGTGACATATTGCTGGAGCATAGATGATGTCTACTTTTATATTCATTCTGTTGAAGAATGGGACGGCGAGTCAGCTGTTAAAAGTTCCTTGTAAACTGGCTGTCGCCCTTGAATTCTGACATTCTATTTTCTTGACTCTCGCTCAATGAATCTAGACTTTCTAACGCTGGGGATGTGGATGGATCATGTCATGCACGTGAATTCCTCTCCCCTATTAAGGTTCTTTCCTCGTTTTAGAAGCTGCTTTGAAAATGCATCTCATTTATCACAACCATTCGCACAAGAAGCAGTGGGAATCGATTGAGAATGGCTGTCGCTTGACAGGTGATGAATGCTGTATTTGACTGAACAGAGATACAGCTAGATGTAAAGATCGAGCTGTTAGCTCTGCCGAAAAGACGTTGGGTTTCCGGTGTCATCGGGTAACAGAAAGATCATCGCCCGAACAGGGACTTGAACCCTGGACCCTCAGATTAAAAGTCTGATGCTCTACCGACTGAGCTATCCGGGCTCTCTAAGCGAGAATCGAGATAACACCGAGAAGGCGAATGAGCTCCCCCAATCTTCAAGTCTATACCTTGAAAGTAGAGATGTGTTGTATTTTTGTCGGATAATCCAAAAATCATGACTTTGTGTTGTGGGAATGACCTCGTGGCGCAACGGTAGCGCGTCTGACTCCAGATCAGAAGGTTGCGTGTTCAAATCACGTCGGGGTCACTGCTTATTGTCACGTTTAATGCCCGCTTTTACATATCATTCATAAAACACGTCGTTTTCAATGTCAAGGAAAACAACAAGGTCTCATCAGTTATACCAACGACTGGCTGCCACAAGACTCCATAAGTATGTCATAGGAGCAAACGGAACATTTTATTACATAATGTTGGGCCGTATATTATGTCTTTTTTCGTTTCATGCAGTTGTAGCATGTCAAGGCGAGTCAGCTGTTAAAAGACTTGTGAAGTTGCTATCGGCCCTGCATTCAGAAATTGTGCTGCTTTGAAAATACATTTTACTTATCAACCATTGACGCAACAAGCAGTGGGAATCTCTTGACAATGGCTGTCTTTGGAGATGTGCCAATGCTGTCTTTGATTGAACAGAGATGCACCTTGAAGTGAAGATCAAGCTGTTGGCTCTGCAGAAGAGATGTTGGATTTCCAGTACCATGGAGCGTGCAGAACATTTTGTGACATATTGCTGGAGCATAGATGATGTCTACTTTTATATTCATTCTGTTGAAGAATGGGACGGTGAGTCAGCTGTTAAAAGTTCCTTGTAAACTGGCTGTCGCCCTTGAATTCTGACATTCTATTTTCTTGACTCTCGCTCAATGAATCTAGACTTTCTAACGCTGGGGATGTGGATGGATCATGTCATGCACGTGAATTCCTCTCCCCTATTAAGGTTCTTTCCTCGTTTTAGAAGCTGCTTTGAAAATGCATCTCATTTATCACAACCATTCGCACAAGAAGCAGTGGGAATCGATTGAGAATGGCTGTCGCTTGACAGGTGATGAATGCTGTATTTGACTGAACAGAGATACAGCTAGATGTAAAGATCGAGCTGTTAGCTCTGCCGAAAAGACGTTGGGTTTCCGGTGTCATCGGGTAACAGAAAGATCATCGCCCGAACAGGGACTTGAACCCTGGACCCTCAGATTAAAAGTCTGATGCTCTACCAACTGAGCTATCCGGGCTCTATAAGGGAGAATCGAGATAACACCGAGAAGGCGAATGAGCTCCCCTAATCTTCAAGTCTATACCTTGAAAGTAGAGATGTGTTGTATTTTTGTCGGATAATCCAAAAATCATGACTTTGTGTTGTGGGAATGACCTCGTGGCGCAACGGTAGCGCGTCTGACTCCAGATCAGAAGGTTGCGTGTTCAAATCACGTCGGGGTCACTGCTTATTGTCACGTTTAATGCCCGCTTTTACATATCATTCATAAAACACGTCGTTTTCAATGTCAAGGAAAACAACAAGGTCTCATCAGTTATACCAACGACTGGCTGCCACAAGACTCCATAAGTATGTCATAGGAGCAAACGGAACATTTTATTACATAATGTTGGGCCGTACATTATGTCTTTTTTCGTTTCATGCAGTTGTAGCATGTCAAGGCGAGTCAGCTGTTAAAAGACTTGTGAAGTTGCTATCGCCCCTGCATTCAGAAATTGTGCTGCTTTGAAAATACATTTTACTTATCAACCATTGACGCAACAAGCAGTGGGAATCTCTTGACAATGGCTGTCTTTGGAGATGTGCCAATGCTGTCTTTGATTGAACAGAGATGCACCTTGAAGTGAAGATCAAGCTGTTGGCTCTGCAGAAGAGATGTTGGATTTCCAGTACCATGGAGCGTGCAGAACATTTTGTGACATATTGCTGGAGCATAGATGATGTCTACTTTTATATTCATTCTGTTGAAGAATGGGACGGTGAGTCAGCTGTTAAAAGTTCCTTGTAAACTGGCTGTCGCCCTTGAATTCTGACATTCTATTTTCTTGACTCTCGCTCAATGAATCTAGACTTTCTAACGCTGGGGATGTGGATGGATCATGTCATGCACGTGAATTCCTCTCCCCTATTAAGGTTCTTTCCTCGTTTTAGAAGCTGCTTTGAAAATGCATCTCATTTATCACAACCATTCGCACAAGAAGCAGTGGGAATCGATTGAGAATGGCTGTCGCTTGACAGGTGATGAATGCTGTATTTGACTGAACAGAGATACAGCTAGATGTAAAGATCGAGCTGTTAGCTCTGCCGAAAAGACGTTGGGTTTCCGGTGTCATCGGGTAACAGAAAGATCATCGCCCGAACAGGGACTTGAACCCTGGACCCTCAGATTAAAAGTCTGATGCTCTACCGACTGAGCTATCCGGGCTCTACAAGCACGAACCGAGATAACACCGAGAAGGCGAATGAGCTCCCCCAATCTTCAAGTCTATACCTTGAAAGTAGAGATGTGTTGTATTTTTGTCGGATAATCCAAAAATCATGACTTTGTGTTGTGGGAATGACCTCGTGGCGCAACGGTAGCGCGTCTGACTCCAGATCAGAAGGTTGCGTGTTCAAATCACGTCGGGGTCACTGCTTATTGTCACGTTGAATGCCCGCTTTTACATATCATTCATAAAACACGTCGTTTTCAATGTCAAGGAAAACAACAAGGTCTCATCAGTTATACCAACGACTGGCTGCCACGAGACTCCATAAGTATGTCATAGTAGCAAACGGAACATTTTATTACATAATGTTGGGCCGTACATTATGTCTTTTTTCGTTTCATGCAGTTGTAGCATGTCAAGGCGAGTCAGCTGTTAAAAGACTCTTGTGAAGTTGCTATCGCCCCTGCATTCAGAAATTGTGCTGCTTTGAAAATACATTTTATTTATCAACCATTGACGCAACAAGCAGTGGGAATCTCTTGACAATGGCTGTCTTTGGAGATGTGCCAATGCTGTCTTTGATTGAACAGAGATGCACCTTGAAGTGAAGATCAAGCTGTTGGCTCTGCAGAGGTAACAGAAAGATCATCGCCCGACCAGGGACTTGAACCGCGGACCCTCAGATTAAAAGGCTCATGTTCTACCGACTGAGCTATCCAGGCTCTACAACCGGTCATTGACATAACGGCAACATGGGGAAGGAATCCCCTATTATCGCATGTTCTGAAACTGCATCTGTCGACACATCCTCTGGTCAGTTTGGTTTTAGGATGATTTTTTTGGTTTGAGATCCATGAACAGGTATTATCACTACTACATTATTTTTGACGATATATTCTGATCCAACTGTTTCCATGATCTTGCCCAGTAGGTGGCACTCAATGTTTTGTGTTCTCTGTATTTGCGTATATATAACAGAAAGGATGCTTTTATCACTCATTTTTTGTCATGTGTGTTTTTATAAGTAGTCTGTGTGACGCTGTGCACAATTTTTTTTCGTATCCTTTTCTTCTGGATCCCGTGGACAGTTTTTAACGAGTATGAGACAGCATTGTGGTTCAGTGGTAACGAGCTGGGCATGTAGCCTAGTGTTTCATGGTCTAAATGTAAGAAGAGACATTGCTGTTACCTTCGAGCATGGGCATTTAAACATATATATCGAAGTTGAATTTTGCACAACACAGTCACAGAGGGACTTTGGTACACTGACAAAATATTCACCTCCATCCTACTTTTAATTTTGGCATACTGATACCTCCTGATCCTGGACCTTGGCTTATTTGCTTCGATGAGCTCTGTTTAAACTCCCCTCACATGCAGCTTCAGCAGAAAGGTTCAGTGCCCACTGATACCAACTGACCTGCCCTTTCTCCCTCTGACCCCCGCCCCCCCACAATTGCTCACCCTTTCTCCTGCTCTCTCTCTGTGTCCTTGTGAGGATAATGATTGACTGAGTCTTCTTATCCCTCTGATCTGAGGGAAAAACAAAGCACAGCTAATACTTGCAGCGGGCGAAAGAGTTCTGCACTTCCCTCAGTCCCCATGGATGTCTGCGTTGCTTCCCTCATACTGTGCTCCTTGGTCCTCGCAGGTAAGCAGACCTTTTCATGTCCATGATGATAGTATTTTGCAACTGCATGTATTTGTAATTGTCATTGTGCGTTGCAGTTTTATGTAATTGTATTTGTCGTTCTTACTATATGTATTTACAAGTTACAAGCTCCTGCTGGGTCTTGTATCGAAATGAAAGTCCCTTGTGAGCTGGTCACAAGGACTCATGTCCCACATCACACTGTTCTTTTATTTAAGCAAATTATCTACCACATAAAGACAGCGTCACATAAAGTAACATGGAATGCCTAGGACCATGTCTTGAACAGATTGCCTAAATCAATCCAGTTTTGCCTCGAATGGATAAACTTTTGTTTTATTGTGCTGGAATTTGCTCTGGATAAGAGCGTCTGCTAAATGCATGTAATGTAATGTAATGTAATATAAACATGTTGTTGACCAGACAGCTGAGAGCTTGCAAAGGACTTTTTGACTGTGCAGAACCTAATGGGAAATTAGAGGACTAAGCATGTCCCTCAGAACATCTACTCATGGTTGGTTGTTTTCTTTAGAAATGTGGCATATGGTATAAACTCCTACTGAGACTGGACTATAACATCCTCTTCTCTGAGGGAGTCCTGTTGGAGGCATTTCAATTGAGAATGATAAAAACCAAGATGAATTACTGTAAAGGCAATAGCAGCTGGTGCTCAGTGACTGAGTGTTTGTGGTCGTACAGGACAGAAGCTGTACTCATTTCTTGATTTAAGGATACTCATGCAGATATTCACCTGGGGGGGATTACTTGCTGATCATCTTGAAGTTAATTTTCTTTTGCAAAATAAAGCTGGATACTAATTTGTATTGATCATGTAGTGATCTGTCATATTTGTTAGGCGCTGTGGCCTCACAGTTTTAGCATGCTGTTTACCTGTGAGTGACGTTTATTTGACTGTGAGAGGTGAGAGAGGGAGATGAACCTGGTTCTGTCCTGTAAGGTAGCAGGTCAGAGAAGCTTGATTCCAGGACCCCCCACTCCCCCACATACCCCCGCCCTGCTCCCTCCTTGACGTCATTGTCCATAGCTCACCAGCCTGCACCTCCAGTCACTCTTACAAGACTCTTACAAGATGAATTATGCCAAAACTGCTAATCATGTAATTTGTGTACAATGATTGTATTGTCTTTTACAATTGTTTTATTCGTGTATTTATTTATTTTGTAATTTTTTGGTTGCTGTTTTATACTACCACTTTTTTTGCACTTTTTTACTTGCTATCTGTTCACTGTGTCTTCTAATGTTCTGACAGTCTCCCTGAATATGGGTGTTTTAATTCTTAATTACATTAATTGATAGATAAAAAGCTACTGTAACCGTTAAACAATGTTGGCTTGTTCTGAAGACGTGGCAGGTTTTGTAACCGGAGTCACCCGTTTTGCTCCTGGTACCTGCAGCAGGGGCGCAGACGCCCGTGCTGTCCATCGAGCCCCGCAGCGCCACCGTCAGGCAGGGCGAGTCCGTCAGCTTCCGCTGCCGGGTCCAGAGCGGGGCGCAGCCCGTGCGGCTGGAGTGGAAGAGAACCAACAACCAACCGCTGCCAGGTGAGAACCCAACTGCGGCTCTCGCCGCCAACATCTCCGGCGTACAAGGGTCATTTTCCTGTTCTCTCATTTCATGATTTTTTTAAATTTAAATTAAAAAAAAAAAAAAGTATGCATAGTATTCTTCATTTCCATTATTACTTTACAACAATGAGCATTTCTAATGCACATTCCATATATCTTGTTTTTTTCATCATGCTTTCATCATTTGTTTTCATCCCTCGAGGAGGGAACATTTTTGTAATGATAATCATAGATTATGATATGTTCAACCTAATATTCATTTAAAAAATTGGGGGAGGTGGGGGATTTCCATGATTGAGGGTGGGGTTCACTTGTATCTGAGTGAAGTGGGAGCTGTTAGATATGAGTGAAATGGGATATTTTAACATTACATTACATTCATTTAGCAGACACTGATATCCAGAGCAACTTCCAGCACAAAAAGAGCAACAGTCTCAGACCAGACTAACATCACTTCCAGACCAGACACAGCCTAGAAACTAAGGGAAGCCAAGTACACACACTACCATGCATCACAGTCACTACATTACAGATTCCAAAGCACACCTGCGGTACTACTCGTGAAATAAACAAGTAATACAAGTAGCTGGTGTTAGGGGGCAGGGATTGAGGTGGTATTTCAGTGATACTCTGTGCAAGCGTTTAGTAAGGAAAGGGTTTGCTGGATACACTCAGAGGAGGTTGCTCAATGACACTGTGTGAGTGACATCGGGGTACATGTTTTCTGTGCATGAAGGTGTCACGGGGGTACCTTCTGCGTGAAACAGAGGTTCTGTTCTGCAGTCTATGAGTACGGTGGGGCTGACTGACATTCTCTGCACCGCAGACAATGTGAAAATCGGACCCGACGGGTCAGTCCTGACTGTCGCCAGCTCAAGGCCGGGAAACCAGGGAACCTACCGTTGCGTGGCCACCAACGCATTCGGGAAAGCTCACAGCTCCGCCTCCCTGACCGTCAAACGTGCGTACGGACACGTCCGCTCCGCCGGGGTGGAGGAGGAGGGGGGGTAGTGTTGACTTTGACTGGTTCACGTGTGACTGTGCCAGCACAGCAAAGTCCAAAATCCTACCTTTCAAGTCCGTCATCAGGACAGTACAGTTCCTTAGATTTCCATGATGTTTTCCAAAGACAGGGAAACAGGTGAAATTCTTATTTGAATGTTCAGCACCTTTTTTGCACCCTTTTACACCCGTTTTTTTTTAAATCAGATTCATAGTACAGGTGCACATCTTTATCCATTTATATGGGTGGGGCCTGTAATTAAGCAGTTCAGTTTAATCTTGCTTATGGTGAGTAATGCCATGCAAGGAATTAAACCTGCCACCTCCTGGTCATAGTACCAGTTCTTCAATCATGTAGGTGATCTTTTTCAACCAGCGGCTGTTTTACAGGGAAGGCCACTGATGGCCACAAACATTTCCTGGGGCCAAGGAATAATTTTCCCTGTTTTTGTTCCCCCCAAGTAGGCTAGGTTTTCTGTTTTTTTGATTCCCTCTGAAAAATGCACTTTGCAGAGCACTCCGTGACAATCTTGATCGTAAAACACGTCGGTATAACAGATTGATCGATGTTTGGTTGTACATTCGCTCCCCAGAGTCCCCCAAAATCGACATCACCCCCAGCAGCCCGGTGAAGGTTCGGGCTGGTGAACCAATCAAACTGGAGTGCCATGCAACAGGAAGGCCACGCCCATCGGTCACCTGGCACAGACAGGGTGCTGGGGAGACCGGCCAGAGCAGCTCCACAGAAGCCAAGGCTGTGGTGCAGGTGGCTAGTCTTATCGCTCGTTAAATGCACAAAAAACTAACCTTCTAAGCCACTGCTTCTAACACTGTTGTCTCCTCATGTGGCTTTTTTGCCTTGTGTTGTACGCTGCACTCACTTTGGATAAAATCATCTGCCAAAACCAACAAATGTAAATGTAATATAAATGTAAATCTGCACTTGTCCCAAATTCCTAATTTCACAATACAAAGACTGCACTTAGTTATGCCCCACAGTTACAATACAAACACTGTCCACATCAAGAATTCATCCAAAATTCATGAGATAGACGCAGTACTTATGTACTGTACTTATTTCTTGTGTCTCTTTCTTGCTTGACAAAAATATGATAAACTGAGGAAGACAATGAGGAAGAGGCAGGTCTATGGTATGAAGATAGTAGGCAGCCCCATACAAAACATAATATTTTAACAATAATATTTTGAGAATATGTATTTGAGAGAATGCATATTAAACTGAATTAATATGTTTAAAAAATGTAAATTATGTTGTGTATATTAATACATTTCTGCTTTGCATTAATATATTTTAAATGAATTTTCAACAGTTCTTGGGCTGAACAACATTTTTCTCAATATATTACAATATATTTCATTTCCATAAGGGGCAGGAGTGCTGTAGTCAGATTAGATAATGAACACCTCTTAAGGTGTAGTCAGAGATTGCAGGCAGCTGTGTTTTTGTAGTTGGAGATTAGAGATTAGATATAGATTAAATACTGTAAAGACATAAAGAACAGTGGTTCTCTAGTCAGAGACTGCAGACCATTGTAGCCATGTTACAAGCAGTAGTTTTTCTATAATCATGAGAGATCATTAAACATTTTAGACCTGCAGTCATTACAGAGGCAGCTGCAGAGGTTACAGACAGCAGTAGTTTTGTAGTCAGAGAGTAGGTGAAGTTAACGTATGCAAATACACATACAGCAGCCATTCTGTTGTTAGACTATATTATGGACAACTGTAGTGTAGTAATAATATAGACCCACTAGAGAGGTGTATGTAGAGATTGTGGAAGCTGTCACAGCTCAGGCAGGGACTCAGGCGCAGACAGGAATGCAGGTTGCAAAAAAACGGGTTTAATGAGGCCAAAAACACAGTCCAGGAATCAAAGTCAAAAACAGGCAAGGTCACAATCCGACAAAACACAGCAAACAAAACCAAAAACAGATCCAAAGGCAAGGTCGAGAGAACAGGCAAAAATCAGTAAAACAGGTAGGCAGGCAGAACAGGGAAAAACTGCTCATAACGAAACAGTAAAACTGAGACGAACTCGCGATGAGACAAGAAACAAACGGGGAATATATAGGGTAAGGCTAATAAGGAGATGGGATGCAAGTGTGCCGGCAGGCAGGTGGAGCCGGTCAGGTAATAAGGTGGGCGGAGACAGGGCGGAGAGCAGGGCAGGGCAGGAACACAGGGGAAAAACCAAAGCACATGGACGGGGAAAAAAAAACAACAAACCAGGCAAAGCAGCCGCAGTCCTGACAGAAAGCAATCAGAGATTATAGATACAGGAGTGCTGTAAACAGACTACTGGCATCTGCAGTGTGATAGATTAGATTATGGGCATCTGCAGCCAGAGAAATGGGGCACAGCGATCAGATTAGACGGTAGTGGTTGGATTGAGCCTTTCCCCTCTCCCAGGTGTCAGCCGCTCGCTCTGAGGACGCTGGCGTGTACGTCTGCAAGGCACAGAACAGCGAGGGCACGGCGGAGACGAAGGTGGAGGTGAGAGTCGAGGGCGGGGCCCAGACCGCCACCATGCCCCAGGCCTCTGTGCTCCAGGCGGAGATGGTGGCCGTCGAGGGATCGACCGTCACGCTGCACTGCCAAGCGACAGGTAACCCCCCGACCCCCACTCCCAGGGGCTCCCGAGTGGCTCAAACGTTCAAAGAGCCTGGGTTTGATCATGAGCCAACAATGAGCCAGAGCTCACAGCAGCAGAACAAATTGTCTTCCTCTTGCCGAGGGAATATAGCAGAGGGTAGGTCGGCAAGGGGTCCGCCCCGCTGCACATCAGCGACCCCTGCTGATCGATCAGACGCCTGCAGTGTTCCCTGCATAAAGCTGTATATGAAGTGTCCTCCTCCGACTCAAGTCTGCGCAAGCTTAGCTTTGGAGCTGCGGCGCGTAAAGAGACGACAGCCAGCTTCACATGTTTTGGAGGAGAGCATGTGTTTGTGTGCATCCTTCCACATTGACAGTAGGGGATGCAGAAACAGGGGCAGCTTTTAGGGACATAATGGGTCATTCCAAATTAGAAGAAAAAGGGGAAAAAACACTGGGAAATCGATTTCTTTTTTAAAATGCATAGTCTACGTTTACCCAGCCTGATATTTAGCGATTTTAGTTACATAACTTAATAATGTAACCAAACCATACCACAGTAGTGCCCCATCTGAGAACCAAACTGTCAAAATCTTGGGACTGCAAATGCACCTCTGGGTTGCAACCCCTGCTGCTTCCTGGTACACCACATTGCTGGCCATCCTCTTCTACTCTGCTACTCTGTTGCTAACACTCTCACATGGTTCCTTACTGAAGATCACGTCAGCGTTTGTAAGAGTAAGAGCTTCAGTGAAGAATCACAGCAGGCCAGATCTCCAGCCGACGTTCTCTGAAGTCATATTTTCCTGCTTGGACATGAATTACATTACATTACCTCATTACCGTCGTTTAGCAGGGTCTGTTTATCAACTTACACAGGTTACAGTTTTATCCATTTATATGGCTGGATATTTACTGAGGCAGCTGAGGCAATTGTAACCCAGTTGCGGGTTTAGTACCTTGCACAAGGGTACAGGTTAAGACGTGGAGGATGTGCTGCTGTTCTGGTCCTGTTCGTGTCCAGGGTCCCCCACCCCGACCATCACCTGGTCCAAACTGCGTGCCCCGCTGCCCTGGCAGCACCGGGTGTCGGACGGCACCCTGACCCTGCAGAGCCTGGGACGCCAGGACTCGGGCCAGTACATCTGCAACGCCACCAACGCCGCCGGCGCGTCCGAAGCCACCGTCCAGCTGGAGGTGGAAAGTGAGTTCCGGCTCTCCCCTGCTGTCCAACCTCAGGCACGCGGGCTTATCAGTCTTTTTTTTTTTAATTGAACCCAACCGCTCACCAGAAAAAAAAACAAAAAACATTTGTATCACTTTCTTTATAATTTATTAGTGATTGGTTGTTTTCAATCATGAAATCAAAGAATCTGATATTGGAAAGTACAATTTAACATACTAAATTGAGAGTTTATTGAAATTTATGAATTTTATGCATGTAACGTGCATAACATTACATTGCATGCATTTAGCAGACGCTCTTATCCAGACCGACTTCCAGCACAATAGAATATTCAAGTTCAGCATTATAGAACCACACGTGCTGTAAAAGATTTAAAAGTTTTAAAAATGAAAACTGCATTAATGGCTGTATTTTCCCAAACTTGTCCATTTTGACATGCTGTGTTGAAACTGAAAAAGCGTTCCTCCTGTCTTAGATTTCACAGTGAAAACAGATGTCTGTGCCCTTTTTTGATGTGTTTGACCGTGACCTTTCGTGACCTTTCACGGTCCTTCTCAAGTCCCCGTCTCAGTGCTCCTGTTCTGACCCCAGCCGCCTCCCTCTCCCAGCACCTCCCTATGCCACCAGTATCCCTGAGCAGCTTCGGGTGCAGCCCGGCGACACCATCCGGGTGCAGTGCCTGGCCCACGGCACGCCCCCCGTCACCTTCCAGTGGACTCGGGTTCGAGGAGTGATGCCGGCCCGAGCGCAGACGCAGGACGGCGTGCTGGTGATCAGCCAGGCCAAGGCGGCTGACGCCGGCACCTACAAGTGCGTGGCCACCAACAAGTGGGGTTCCAGCGAGACCCAGGCCAGGGTCACCGTCCGATGTGAGTGCGACCGCACGTGGTCAACAGTCCCAGTCTGTTTACAGTCCCAGCTCTGACCGTGCTGCGCTTACACAAACGCTCACGAATCGGCTGAAGGTGTGCCTCAACACGGGCCCTTTGGCTGATTTATAGGTCTGGTTCTCCCCCAACACTGCACTCTCGGGCTCATATGACACAGACTCAGAATATACAGAAGGAGGTCTCTTTAAAACAGAGAAATCTATAGAAACTGGGACCTTTACAAATAGCAACATACAAACACAAATAAAGGTATGAAAACGCAGAGCGATCTGTTTGCACACAAAATGACAGAAAAAAAAAATCTACTGGAATATGGACAGAATATTTGTTCAAGCTTACTGTGTGTTCCTTGCTATAGGATCAAGCATGTTATGCATTGATATGGAGAGACTTCTTCCCATTCTGCTTTTCCTCATTTTACCTGTAAATGTGCAGATCTCATTTTTAAAGCAGAGCCACAAAATCCATCTATACGTATGAGGGAAATACAGCAGAGTAACTGAAAGTGGTGGAGATGGGAAGGACCAGAATGGAGGGAGACAGGGAGAGAGGTATGAAGGGACGGTATGTTGCAGTAACGAGGAGGAAGAGGAGGGGAACAGCAAGCGCCCACGCGTGTCCTGAGTTTGTCCCGTCTCTCCCTGCAGCTGCGTGACCGGAGGAGCGCTGAGCATGCCCGCTGGGAGGAACACACACGCCTCACTGTCCTCTTCCTGCTTTGTTACTGTAGCTGCCCAAGCCAGCCAATCACAGCTCACCGTGCTTACAATGACCTCTGCCAGCCCGTTTACTGTGACCGAGTCAGCCAATAGCAGCACGCCGTTCTGTGTTAAACCGCATGTCATTTCACTGTGACTGTCAGGGCCTGCTGATCCTAGCCCACTAGACCACGATAAGCAGCAAAATACACAGGGCAGCCTCCACACAGTGCACTGCATGATAGGTAAGAACAGAGCAAATTTAAAAATATTCGTGCTGTCGCCCTTTCAGTGTAATTTCTACAAATCAGATCTCAAAGCAAATGATGTCTGTCAGGGTGAGGTCACAGGCTCTGAAAGTTTTTTTTTTCCCCCACATTTATGACTTCCTTTCTCCTCCACCCATTGTTCAGGAAACGGATGCAGGAGCACGTTCAACAACACAGACAGTTGCAATGCTTTACCTTGGTGATAATCAGGGTTCTTTCAGTAGTAACAGTGGAAAAAAATCCACATAATCCTGCATTTTGAAATCTGCGTCACAACATCAACAGCATATAAAGAATTCCTTTGTATAATGCACAATAAAAAAATGCCTCTATTTTGGTGTGGACAGTGACTGGATATATGAATGTCTTTGGGTTTAATGCAGAAACTACTTAACTCAAACACATAACATATATACTGCGGCTGTTTCATGCTGTTTTTGCTTTTGCTGCTAGTGTCATGTTTTTAATGCCATTCACATTGTTTGCAAGCTCCTCATATCTTCCATATCCCAGTTGTTCTGACAGACTGAAAAAAAAGTCCACCCTTTCCTCCTCCCATGGACACTGTGTTCTCCCATTCTTTTTTTATTCTGTGGGTGATCAGAAATTTTCCTTGAATAAATATGTGAAATGCCTGTGCATGTATATTCACGTAATAGGCCCTTCAACTTTCTAATTAAAATTATGATTAATAACATAACTATGAATCCGCATGTGAATAGGACTTTGATTGATGTTGAACTGGTGTTGTGAAAGGGAGTCAGCTTTGTTTGCCTTAGGTGGTTATCTCTGGCTAGATGACATGATTTGGGCCCAGTCAGCCTGCAAATGAGTGATGGATAAATTGTTCACATATTTGTTTCTCCACTTGGTAAAGCATAACAATGACCACATATATTTTCCCACAATGCTTTTAACACACCCAGTCATTCAGAGGAAAAAAAACACACAGGTTCTTACGATACCCCATGCGGATTTCCTGTGAAACCTATCCCACCCAGCCACATTCTTTACACTCCACATAAATTGTCAGAAGCTCTGATTGGCCAGTGTAAACAAACTCCGCCCCTCCTCTTCAAAACATGGGGAGGAGTTACCATTTCTGCTCCGCTGATGAGGGTTTGCTGGGAAATTGGAGGACCACCTGTTTGATCAGCCCACATCGCAGTCCCCCTGCCACCTGGTGGCAGTGTTTTGCTCCTGAGTACAACTTTATTTGCACTTCTAGGAATGAGGGCTCGCCTCGGTGATGTATGCAGACAGAGGTGACTGAGGTCTCTGTGTCAGTGAGGTGGCTGAGGGACGTAGTGTTCACACACATTGACACCGACGGGACATATTAATAAATACTTCATTACAACAGCTGCATCCCGCTCAGGACCCATTCCTAATACCCTCGTATCCAGACTCCCAGTGTGGCTCTGTGTGCGTGCGTGGATGCATATTTTTATCTGTGTGAATGCATGTGTGTGGGTTCTGTGCATAGTGAGAGGGCTGTGTGTATGTTTGTGTGTGTGTGTGTGTGTGTGTGTGTGTGTGTGTGTGTGTGTGTGCGCGCACGCGTATGTGTATGTGTGTGTGTTTGCTCTTACGACAGGGTATGGGCGAGTGAGATTGCATCTCTCTTTTTTTTTTTTCGGCAGGAGGTGACTGGAGAGAAGATGGTGGAAACATCTGCCTTCCCTCCCCTCTGACTTATCGCCCCCTCAGTTCTCAAGAACAGAGACAGATAGTGAGAGGGTGCGCAAGACTTCTTAAATCTTTAATCTTTTAATCTTCAGGGAGAGAGATACTAACACTCTACAAACCCACAGTCTGAACTAAAAATAATGAACGCTCCTGGGGGCAACTGACAGTTACTGAAGAGGCCGTTAGCAAGGACCACCTGTGGGAAAATGGAAGCACCCAAAAGGAAATCAAACCCTGAAACTGGTCATTCGGAAGAGCAATAAATGGCAGGAACATTTAAAACAATTTAATGAAAAATTACCAAATGGAGAAAAACAAATCGAAGTTTAATTCCATTTATGAAAGCTGAAACAGAATTATTCATCAGGCCTAAGGAGTATCCATTGGCTTCAGTAAGTGAAGAAACTTGAGGCCTTCAGTTGAGCAAGTCCTGTCAGCCTCGTGGCAGTTATAACAAAATAAATTTGAAATACAACAGAGGAACCCCCTGGATTACTGCTCACATATATTGTTCAGAAATCATTAGCTTTACTTACTGGGAGTTCTTCTGAACTCCTGAACAGAGGAATCCAAGTAAATGGAGCAATCTAAGGAATTTTTTTTAATTGTATTTTTCTTGGCTTTGGTGTTGCTCCGGTTTCTCACACAATGGAATTCATATTAATTTCATTTTAAACTTTCTTACTGTGAAAGGGATTAGTGTTAATAAGGGGAAAAATAGCAATGACAAATTTATGTTAAAAATCATTTAATGATAGCATTTAATAAAAGGATAGCATGCTCTACATAAAACGGTCTCTCAGTCTCTCAGCAGATTGCTTTATCTGGACTTTGTTTCATTAATCTTGATGAAATCAAACACCAGGCTCTGTTTAAATTCCAGTCACATGATGTTTCAGCAGTTGGATTCAACCCTTCCTCCCCCAACACACACACACACACACACATACACACACACACACGGGCACACACACGGGCACACACACCAACAAAGTTAAGTTTCACTTCGCTTTACTGGCACGACAGACATGCATGATGTTCATCTTGCTACAAAAATGTGCACAACACTCAGCAACAGTAGTACCATGACACACACATTCAGTTATAATTACTGCTAATAATATGGACCTGATTCAGGACTGAAGACCAAGCAAGTCTTACTGCTCCTGTGTGTGTCACTGTTTGCTGGGGTGTCAGTACTGTGCACCTCTGCTCCCCAACCAGAAGGGCGGCGACTTCGTCCGTGTCCTGCAGGACTGCATAAAGCTGCAATCATACCCTTTAGCAAGGGCTCCAGGAACTATCTAGCTACATTAACACAAAAAGTAAAAATGTGAGTCACGCAAGTGTCACAAGATAAGGGTGTCAGCTAAGAGAAAATGCAAAGCAAGAATCAGCATTTTCAATACCTTTTTCTTTTGTCATTAATTTTGATGAGCTTGACTAACTCTGTAAGGAATGAAAATGGAACTTCCCCATACGTCTCACATTTGTGCCTGTTTCTCATTCAGTTTCTCTTTGTCTGTGCCTTTCTGTCTCTGAGTTCAATTCAAATTCATTTCAAAATTTTTTGTTGACATAAGGTACAGAATGCATGTTGTCAAAGCAACAACAAGAAAACACAGAATATGAAATCAATGATCCAAAAGATAACAGTAACAATAATAACTAGTAATAACACTGATAACAATACTACAAATCTCTCTGCCCCTGTCTTTTTCTGGCTCAACAATTCATTATTTGTTTAGTAGAGCAAAGTACATTACATTACAGTCATTTAGCAGACACTCTTATCAAGAGCAACTTACATGGGTCACAATTTTATACATGTTATTAATTTGCACAGCAGGAGCACTGCTGTACAAGAGCAGAGCCTCAGCAGGGAATCTAACCAGCAACCTTTCGCTCATGAGCCTGGCCTTGTACCACTATG
Organism: Megalops atlanticus; assembly: GCA_019176425.1. Taxonomy (NCBI): domain Eukaryota; kingdom Metazoa; phylum Chordata; class Actinopteri; order Elopiformes; family Megalopidae; genus Megalops; species Megalops atlanticus. Next base: position 6,743,952 of record CM032875.1, read on the forward strand.
TTATACTGCCACCCCCAGAGAGTTTATGCACTGTAACGTTTCAGTACTGCACTAGGGCACAAACTGCAGCAAGGAGAGCATGTGAGAGTAACCCAAAAGATATCAATTATTTACTTAGCTCCCGTGGTTTGAGTTATCTTTTGTTATGCTCTGCAAGCAGCGAAGCCCCTAATCTACTCTGGTAAAATCTAATCTGCTCTGGTGGCTCAGAGAATGATAATATCAGTTGACTAGAGGCTGCTGCAGGAGTTGAGAGGGAAAAGAGCTAAGTCACACGAAAATATTCTGCTACAGAATGGTCCTTACCTCGTTAAGCCAAGAGCCAGAGAGCCTGCAGACCTCCATAATTTTCGCTTAACGAGAGAACTTGAGTTGGTATGGACTGTATGCGTAGACAGATAACAGCATAAAACCTGTCCCCCTGAAACCCTCAAAACACCCCCAACCCCCCACCCCGCGTCGTCCACACCCAGCTCCTTTCCGCCACCACCGTCATCGCCACCCCGTCATCGCCACCCCCGACACACTGCCTGATGGAAATTGGACAAAACAACACAGCCATCCCAGACGACCAGTAAAGGGGAGTTGTAACTCCATATTTAGTCTGTACCCTCTCCCAAAGCATGGCAGCCAAAGACATTCTGGGGATGCCAACCCTGAAATGTCAGCCTGTTTATCTCAAAGTGTGTGTGTGTGTGTTTTTTTTTATTCCTTTCTTAATCTCACAGATGTAGAGATTGATTCACTCAAGATGCTGGGGAAGAATTTCAGCTGTAAGAGTGTCATTCATCAGAGTTTATCGAACACACCAGAGGACGTTTGTCCCTTCGGGGTAGGAAGGGACTAAGTGGTCACTGCCTTTCCCTCTCATGCCAGATTGCAGTGATCACAAAGCCTTTTTGGTCTGGCTAGTAGTTGTTTTATTCTTTTTTTTGTGGAGGCCCGGTTAAATGGTATGCCTGCGGATACTGAGTCTGTACATAAATAATGGGTGTCTTTGACTGGGCTCTTTGTTCCAGATAAGATCCTCTGCCAGGAAGAGCTTTCTATTCCAGGCCTGGAAGATTTGTCCATTTTCTGGTTTAACTGGGTTTCCTCGCACCAGCAGTGCATATACGCATAGCTTTGTTATTCATTTGTTTATTAATTTAGTTTAAATAGTGTATTTTTTTTCTCTACACTATACACAGTGCAGAACACAGTTATAATTCTCTGGCTATTGGTGGTTGGTCTTCTTCATTTTGCACTGATTGATGTGGAGCCCGGTTTGGCAAATCCATATTGAGATCCCTTTTTTCTTTCTTTTCTTTTTGGATCAGGAGGGGAAAGCAGCCTATTAGTAATTTGACATGTAATATATATATATATACACACACACACACACACACACACACACACACACACACACACACACACACACACACACACACACACACACACACACATATATATAGATATACCCACACACATACAGAACTTCAGCTTCATTTCTGTTTTTATCCCATGATTCATTTACACAGAGTAATAGCATGAGGACTTCTTGTTTCACTTCCACATGATTGGCCAAATAATGCAATCTTACAGGGGGTATATTAAATCCGGGGATTGTTTTATTGTAAATATCCTGGCTGCTTTTTCCCTCCCTGATGCACTCATCACCAGACGCAGACATGCCGGAGGTCTTTCTTGTTCTGAGAGACCATGACTTTGGTCTTGTCCAGACTGGTGGACATGTATGTTTATATGAACAGGATGTAAATATGGTAAAGTGGTGTGATGATGCCTTAAAAATGACAACTCTCTCGCGTTTGCTCAAAATGATATGCTCTCTAACGTATGACATTATCTGAGGTCATTCCAACTGCAGAGAATATTCCCCTACAAAGACTGCCCCATTCTTCCCCCTCCTCCCCCCACTGAGTCTCTCTCTCTCTCCCTTCCTCTGTCTCTTTTTCTCAGGAGCTCTAAGTGGAAGCAGATGTGGTGTCTGTGCTCACATAAACAACACGAGAGAAGCGCAGGTCCTCCTTATACCACGCGGCGGAACGTAAAGCCCTTTTTACGCACAGGCAGAGCGACAGGGGAGCCCCCGTGTCTGACGTGGCTGGTGGCTGGGACGCATGGAACAAACATGAAGAATCCCCTCCCCCCGTCTCCCGGCAGCGGCCTACGACGAGGTCACCTCCAGCTGACGTCAGAAGTCAGATACTCACCACAATGTTTACAGCAGATTTCCATTAAACGCAATAACGCGTATGTGCGCAAAGAGCAAGGATGTGTATTTTTGAATACATGGTGTCTCTGAAGTGGCTGTGGATTCCCCCTTCCCACACCCTCTATTCATCTGCTTTTCAGGTTTGGTAGGTGGTCCTGCTGACCCAGTGCTCAGCTCTGTCTGGAGCTTTCCAAACACACACACACACGCTCACACGCACACACACAGGCATGCGCACATGCACGTACGTACACACTCTCACACACAGATGCACACACACTCACATACACATATGCACATGTGCACTCACATGCATGCACATGCACATACGTACACACATGAAAACATGCATGCGCACATATGCATGCACCCACACACACACACATCTCCACACACACGTGCGTGTACGCACATACACACACACACACACAGACACAGACACACACACACACATACAGACTCAGACAATCCCCATATATATTCAGCGGGGTGGGTTTGCAGTGAAGAGTAGACTTCAGGGACCTTAACTTCTTACCAAATCAACTTCTCAGATGGGGCAGCACTATTGCATACATGGACAAGGTCAATAACATGCAAACTAATTGGTAACTTAGATAAGGACATCCACGAAACATATACATAAATTTAAGTAAAATGTAATACAATAATATTCTCACACAGGGAACAGTGTATCTACTGCACATTATGAAGATTCATTTGTGAACAGTTCTGGGATCAGTGGGCTGGCAGGAGTCTTAGAAGTATGTTGGTTCCACACAGTAATGTAGACAGAAGAAATGGCAAAAACACAGTTAAGCGGCTTCTGATGATTATGTTACCATGACAACATCTGCCCTTTTCTTAAGAGAGGGCACACACACACACACACACACACACACACACACACACTCACAGACACACAACCACAGACAGACATCTGTACAGATAAACACACACACATACACAAACAAAACACACACACACACACACACACACACACACACACACACACACTCACAGACACACAACCACAGACAGACATCTGTACAGATAAACACACACACACACAAATACACACACACACACACACACACACAGACACACAACCACAGACAGACATCTATACAGATAAACACACACACATACACAAAACACACACACACACACACAAATACACACACACACACAAGCACACACACACACACAAGCACACACACACACACACACACACACACACACACACACACACACACACACACTCACAGACACACAACCACAGACAGACATCTGTACAGATAAACACACACACATACACAAACACACACACACACACACACACAAACACACACACACACACACACACACACTCACAGACACACACAAGCACACACACACACACATATGAACACACACACACACACACAACCACAGACATACATCTGTACAGATAAACACGCACAGACACGCACATGCAGAGTGGCCAGCCTCCAGCTTGGGACTTCCCGGAGCTGTGCCGTATAAATATCCCCCATGCATGACGGCAGTGTCCAACTCATTATCTCAAGTATCATCTGACAACTATGTCATAATGAAACTACAATCAAAGCCGGAGGATGAAAGAAAAAAGCAAGATGCAATCAGAGTAACATGGTAATAACCATTCATAATTACTGCCGTCACTGTGCAAACAGGAGAAAAGGCAAGACACATTACAGTGATGGTGTTGCACACACTGAATCGTATCTAGTCCTACTGTAAGATGCATGACCCACAGGCAATGCAATACTTCTGATGATCATGTTACCATGACAACATCTGCCCTTTACTCAAGTGAGGGCTTTACAATGAGAGAAGGGATGGAAGCACACACACACACAAACAAACGCACACACACACACACACACACACACACACACACACACACACACACAACACAAACACACACATACACACACACACACACACATACACACACACACACACACACACACACACACACACACACACACACATACATACACAAACAAACACACACACATACATACACAAACACTCACACACATACACACACACACATACATACACAAACACTCACACACATACACACACACACACACACATACATACATACACAGACACTCACACACCCACCCACACACACACCACACACACACACACACACACACACACACACACACACACATCTGTACAGCAATACCCACAAGACAAAAAAAGCAGAAGCAAAATACAATTGCTGAAGGTGTTATTTAGAAGTGGTTTATTTCAAAAATAGACACCTGTCCAATACAGACTTTTTTGTACATGGGATGGGAAACCAATTAGTATGTACTGTACATGTCAGGCTTTCAGGGCCCAGACACAAACCGGAATGCCCAACCAGGTGTTTATTTGACGACAAACCAAAAACAGTAGTAAGACACCAGTCCGAGTTGTAACCAGAAAATCCACAGGCGGAAATCCAAAAACACAAGGCAAGTTCAAAATCCAAAAATACAGGCAGAAAGTTGAAAACCAGAGCAAGCAGACATAAACATGTGTGAACGAAACAGACAAATACGCTAAGACAAACTGGCAGAGAAACAAAGAAGACAGACGGTTGTATATACACAGACTGGTAATAAGTTAACAGGGAACAGGTGCGCAGGATGGGCTTCAGGTGGTGGGTGTGGCAGCAGGGCGGGACAGGAGGTGGGACGGTGGGCCGTAAACAAAAACAAAAGCACAAGCACGCTAAAAACAAGCAAAAGACACACCCACACTGACAGACAGGAAGACAGAAACACAAGACGAGCAAGGCATCAAGCGGAAGTACTGACAACAACACATGTACATAGACATATACATATGAATGTGTACATGTATGTAAATACACTTACTTATTGTGAAAGTCCTAATGAGTGTGCTCCTGTTTCATAGTGTCTTACAAGCCCTTAGGGGCTGGGCACCATAGTGTGCATGACACTTAAATAAAAATCAATCAATCAATCAATCAATCAATCAATCAATCAGTCAGTCAGTCACCAACTAACTGTTGAAATCGTGCTAACGTGATATTTTACACCTCAATCACAAACCCATTCCCAACTCCGAGGGATCCAGCTCAGTCATGGCTGTGTTTCCCATCACAGTGCTTCTACACTAAAGACCGCATTTCACCTGATGTTCCTGTTATTGATTTTAACATTCTGTAATTTCGTTGTCCTGAACGATGACAATAAAGCTCTCTCATCTCATTAGGGAGGGTTAGCCCGTCTGCACTGACACATACAGTGAGTCAATTACAAAACTTTGTTTCCAGCCGTCGGAAATACCCAGAGAGCATCTTCAAATGTCCTCCCTCTGGAACGCACACAGATCTCTCAGCTGCCCCTCAGAGACTGACTCTGTTCCACCAGAGTGGAGCTTGATCAAGCTGATAAACAATACAACTACAAGGAACAAATAAACAGGTGCTCATACATCTAAAATACACACATTCAAGAATCCTGTATTTTTATGAGATGAGAAGGAGCTTTTATACTAGTTGTAAAATCTTACACTTGCTGTTTGGTCTCAGGAAATAATAAGGTATTTGCCGTTTGAGGGATGTGTTGTGAGAGAGAGTTGCAGTGAAAGACTCTTGATGAGGGAATGATTTCAAAAATGAGATTGTGCTGTTCTGCCCTTGCGTCACGGTTTATCTTACCTTGCTGTGACTATGAAATGTAGCAGTAAGTAGCAGATGAGTTCCTCTTTCACTTCCCCCTAAAAATTTGTCCCGCTGTGACCCAGATAACCGAGCAGGAGAGGTCAAAAGGTCATCAGCAATGGACTTGGCATGACCTGACCTTACCAAACAAAACCAGACCTGACCAAACCAGAACCCAGCATGCCATTACCAGACCTGACCTGTCTTTTCCTGTTTTGATCTCACTTCACCTCCCTGAACCCTGCTAGGCAGTGGTTAGGTTACCACAAGGCACATGAGAACGGATGCCAATGAAGCCGATGTGTGCAAGTGTGCAGAAGACATATATTCACAGTGTTGCCGGCTGCTCTTTGACTGTGTCACTCTTGCTGTTCTTGTTCCTGTGGTTTTTCGCCATGCACATTTCAAGAGCACAAGCCAAATACATAGACCAGCACACCTGGTTCAGCCCTGACACCACAGATAAAATTTCAGCAGTGTGCATTTCAGCATAGCTGTTGATAAAGAACAGTGTCAATGGCAAAAGGGGAGGGTGTGTGTGTGTGTGTGTGAGCGTGTCTGTGTGTGAGAGACAGACAAACATTTCCACTGAAGTGTAACTCACACACTCACACATGCTCAACTGAATGTGAAAGATTCTAGAGCAGAGAGCAACAGTGTTGCAGGTCATCTCCAAACAGGAAGCTGAACTCCCCCGTCGTCCGCAGCCCTTCGCCTGTCCAAAAAACTATCCAATGGGAAGGGTCAGGGGTTAGGGGATGTAACGGTCAGAGCTCTGAGGAAGAGATGGAACAGAGCAAAGCCAACCTACGATTTGGTCAGTGTATGCACTACTGACTGTGCTACAATGATGACCTCGTAGCCAGCACATCAATCTAGAGCTTATGCGCTTGCTTACCGTATGCTTGCATACTTTGTAGTATGGACTTACTGGTTATGTACCACCAAGTGTGCGAGTTTGCATTGCTCACATGGTTTAATTCAGACCCCATGCGATTGTCACACCATTAACTTTGACCACTTACGCACACTAAAACACATTCATTGGACCTCCTGATGTATTTCAAGAGAGGCCATCTATGTTTCTAGTGGTATTTCTACTGTAATTAGGTGAATTGAGAAAATCAAATACTTTTTGAGTGCGGACAGTTGTGCATTAATTCCATACTCTTTGTGTGAATTCTTCTTCTTCTTCTTCTTCTTCTTCTTCTTCTTCTTCTTCTTCTTCTTCTTCTTCTTCTTCTTCTTCTTATTCTTCTTCTTCTTATTCTTATTCTTATTCTTATTATTATTATATCTGTTGCACTTATAACTTGCCATGTATTGCAGTATTTTCTTTATTATTTTATAAAGAAAATTTCAAATTATATAACTTTTTTACTTAATTTTTTTGGTTCTGAGTTCTTCCAGATGAGCAGCAGCTCAGCCACTGGATACAAAGGGGGTAAAATGTGATCTTTTCAGCCTCTGTGCTGCTGTGTTAGACATAATGAGCTGTTTCACTGAGATCCGAGTGGAAAGTTGGCACAGCTTCGAGACCTTGGACCTCAGAGAGCCCTGGGTGGGTGGATTGTCCTTCTCCAGTCTGGTTGGGAGAGCCACCATGGAGTGGGGGAGAGAAAAGGGTGGGTGGGGGGGGGGGTAAATTCCTTTAGATATACAAACTCTTTGGGACTGATTCATTGTAACATGTAGCCATAGTGCTACCTGTAAAAACCAACACGCAATCGTTCTATGGTGGTATTAATGAAGGCAAACTCCATCATATTTCTTTAAGAACTGTAATGACTAGATTGTTACCGTTACGAAATGCTATGAGAATGATGTCATAATGCAGTGAGGCCTTCAGCGTGTTTGCATCATCATTCCTCCAGGTCTCCCTCAGTTCATTGTGGCTGTCTGTGGTATCCCTCCCTGTGTGTCCTGGTACACAGTATTTGTCTCTGTATAGAGATTAGGCATGTCTGTGTGGAGCGTAGTCACTCTCAAAGTTCACATTGTTCACCTGTGGTATCTCTCCCTGTGTGTCCTGGTACACAGTATTTGTCTCTGTATAGAGATTAGGCGTGTCTGTGTGTAAGTGCTGTTCTTCAAAAGCAGGAAATGAGACAGATGAGTACAAATGGTCAGAATACTTCTGTGATGGAGAATGGGAGTTGCCCCAGCTGCTCTTTCGCAGTGACAGTCGGGCACTTTGAATGCAGCAGAGACACCCTGCGTTTTGGGGGTCCCTTGCTTAACTCGTGACCTGCACAGGGAGGAAAGTGCTCGGGTTAATTCTGTTATGCTTTCTGCAAAATAAAGAGACAGGTGAAAGTGGGTGGGGTGAGGGCACGACATAGGGCAGCACGCCTTTATGACCCGAGTTAACCTTCAGGTCATAAAGGTGATCTTTAATAGGGTTTTCCAAAAAAATGTTTATTCATAACATGGAGCGTAGTCGCTCTCAAAGTTCACATTGTTCACCTGTGGTATCTCTCCCAGTCTGTCCTGGTACACAGTATTTGTCTCTATATAGAGATTAGCCTTCCTGTCAGGTCACAGTGTTTGTCTGTCTGTGTGCAGACTGGTCTCTCTCCCAGTCCACAGTATCTGTCTGTGTGCTGTGGAGACTGGTCTCTGTTGGCTCTGTGTGAAGACTAGTTTCTCTAGGCTAATGATGTATGTCTGTGTGGAGACTGGCCTACCTCTGTTTCTGTTGTTCTGTAAAAACACTTCCCTTTTCCCCCTCAATACCAAAACAAATCCTGAAGAAAACTGCAGTCTGAAAGGCTGGAGAGCACAATATTTTCTGGGAAATTCCCCCTTAGCAAATATTATAAGTGAACACCAAGAATTCAGAGGTGTGTGGGAAAAAGGCTGGTAATTATTTCAGGAGGAAGGAAAGTTTGCCTGTTTAGATATCAGCACAGAAGAATTTTGTCAGGCTAGTGGTCCTGTTCTGTTGAGATAGCCAGCTTAGGAAATTTCTTGGGCCCTTACAACACTATAACTATCAGAACAAAACAGCCATTACAGTATATTTATCAACAGACCAAATTCACACTTATTAAAAACAATATCTGGCCCAAAAGCAGGCAGAGACAGAAACAACACAGAGCAATCCTCTTGTCTTTTTATCAACATGTCTATCTCAGCATGTCTGTATCTGTCTCCCACATACATAAAGTTAGGCTTTCACATATTTGAAATGAACATGTACTTCAAAGCTCATTGCAATGCTGTTTCTTTCTTAATGACTTTCTAAAAGCTGAACTGATATTTTTAGTCATCTTTATTTATATAGCCATGTATATGTTATAATGTAATGCTTGAATCTGGTGGAAGACAAAGGATACTTAAAATCATATATGTTATTTTTTAAATATTAACTCAGAACTACAGTTCTCTAGGATGACTTGTACAACAAGGTTACTAGCTGCCACGTTACATCAACATCTAAAGCGTCAAGAGCGAAGAGAACATGTTCCATTTTTTTTCTACCATCTCAGCAGCTCTCCAGCAGCGGTTATTTTCTGTGTTTCACGTTTCACCGCGTTGTGGAGGAAGTGGTTTAGGTTGCATTTCTGGTTAAAAATATCTACTATATAAAGAAGCAGCAGAAGAAACAGAGAGGCGCAGATCCACTCAGCACCGTGTGCAGCAACACAGTGACTCCCGCACTGTGTTTGGATGTCAGTTACATAACATAACGTTACTGGCATTTAACAGATGCTCTTATCCAGAGCGACTTACATAGATTACTGGTTTTTACAATGCTATCCATTTATACAGCTGGATATTTACTCAGACAGTTGCGGGTTAAGCATCTTGCCCAAGGGTACAGCAGCAGTGCCCCAGGGGAGAATCGAACCAGCAACCTTTCAGTTGCGATTCCTGCTACTTAACCACTATGCTACATTGCCGCCCCTACAATATGCTCTGATGTTTAGCAGTGGCACTTAGTGAGGAACGTTTACGCGAAAATCTAAAAATTCTTCTTTTCTGTGTTCAATGGCAGGTCATTAATGAGTCATATCTGTGACATTTTCCCATGTGAGTGAGGATGACACAGACTTGGAGAAATGCAGCGCTACCACATCAAGAGTGCCTCTTGTGTTCTTGCTCTTGTGCCTGTTGTTTGCTCACTATTTGCACTTTTGTACGTCGCTTTGGATAAAAGTGTCTGCCAAATAAATAAATGTAAATGTAAATGTAAATGTAAGTGCCGTTCTTCAAAAGCAGGAAATGAGACAGATGAGTACAAATGGTCAGAATACTTCTGTGATGGAGAATGGGAGTTGCCCCAGCTGCTCTTTCGCAGTGACAGTCGGGCACTTTGAATGCAGTAGAGACACCCTGCGTTTTGGGGGTCCCTTGCTTAGCTCGCGACCTACACAGGGAGGAAAGTGCTCGGGTTAATTCTGTTATGCTTTCTGCAAAATAAAGAGACAGGTGAAAGTGGGTGGGGTGAGGGCACGACATAGGGCAGCACGCCTTTATGACCCGAGTTAACCTTCAGGTCATAAAGGTGATCTTTAATAGGTTTTTCAAAAAAAATGTTTATTCATAACATAGTGGTTAATTGCAGCCTCTTCATTTAACTTTCATCAAGCAGGAAGGTCAAACAGGGACTCTTTTCTGGCAATGACCCGGAGAGTCAAGGTGGAGGGCGACCGGAAGGAACTGGAAGCAACTGGAGGAAGGCAAACTGTGTACCCAACCTATCATGCAGAAAGCCATTTTTGGCTTTTTTTTTTTTCGGGCCTTCATGTCTCCAAACAGAAGTGAAAAGCGACAGAAATTACCATAAAGGGGTGAAAGGAAAGTATCAAAAGTCCATATTCAAAAATTCTCAGGCAGGGGAACGGTTGCACCTCATACCTTTGAGCGAAGGTACCTAACCTGAAATGCAGCAGTACATATCTAGCAGTTAAAATGGGTGATATGAAAACTATTTAAACTGGTCTGAACGAGAGGGTCGGCTGTTTAATGATGTAATGCTGCTGGCTCAAAGAGACCTTTCATATAATGCAATGTACAGCTGTGTGATCTGGCTCTCGTATCGCTAGGGAGGCAAACCCTCTTCACTAAGGCGAATCAACAAACACATGTTTCACACCAGAAAAGCAATGAGCTGAAAATTTGAAAGGCAAATGAAGACGCTCTCCAGAACCGCAGGTTTTTAGAGTGCAAGGGGGGAAGTGGCAGAGTTTTTCCTCTGAGGTAGTTGCTGAAGAAGAAGCACAGAATACGCCCTGATGAAATCGACTGGTCTTGTGGTAAACCAGAGGCCTTGAGCATATTTTGGTGGTGGGGGGCGTTCCCCCTCAAAAGTGAAATAGATATTTTCTTTAAAAAACTGACATCGAGGTTTTTTGTTTTGTTTTGTTTTTGTGTTTTGTGTTTTGGCAAAGGTGAATCTGTGTGGCTGACTAACAAGAATCAATATTTTACAAAATACAAAAATCAATATTTTATCTGTTTAATGTCTGTGAGGGATGGCATTGTTGTGCATTAGTATTTCTGCACTATTTTTTACGGTTGCATTTGTTTGTGAGCAATGGCTAAGTTATTAGATTGCACTTGAAGGAATGCACTTAACAATGTCACTGCTATATTGACTAAGATTCCTCTTGTCAACATAAGTTTGAAACCCTTTGCTGCTGTGTTTATTTAATTGTGACAACATTTACATTTACATTGACATTTATTAATTTGGCTGATGCTTTTATCCAAAACAACTTACAAGTGAGACAGAGTACATCACAAGCAAAAAGCCACATAAGGAGTCAACAATATTAGAGGACAACACAATGAATACGTAAAAATATCACTATGGGCAACATTTCAGAAGCAATGAGAGATGTCTCTCTTGGGTTTTCAAAGGAGACAATTATTAAAGACAGATGGACTGGGTGAGAAATTGCTACAGTTGGAGCCCCTGTGTTAAGCTGAAGATGTTCAGAGAAACATGGCACAGGTTGCCCTTTACACAGAAACTGTCACCCCGGAGGACAATGCACGGAAATCCCCCAGGCAGCACGTGGTGTTGTTCGGAGACACAGAGACAGACAGGGTGAGAGAAAGAGAGAAACATTGAATGTGATTGCTGAAGCCACCATGTGACAGGAATTCAAAAGAGAGCCAGGAATTTAATTTCATCAAGGTTAATGAGACAAATTTCAGAACAATCTGTCAAGAGACACATTGTTTTATTTAGGAACTTTTGTGGCGTTTTCCAGCCCTGAAACACAATGATTTTTTACACTCTTTGTCATTCTTCCTTACACATGGCTTTTTGAACACAATGACGCTGGAGCAGAGATGCACGCGAGCCACAATGTTGGGCAGCATGAGAGAAACACAGCTGGGACATCCAAACATCCAGGGCCAGGCTGAGTGGTCTGCGTGTTTTGTTTACTCTAATAGCCCCAAATGACAAAGGGCTGTAAAATTTCTCACCATCTTCCACCCCCCCCCAAAAAAAACCCATTGTCTACAGCAGTAGAGAATGCAGTACAGTGTACAGTGAGGAATATCAGCTGGAGCTGAAAGCACTGCATAGAAGAGGAAAGAAAGTCATGGGAGATAGAGAGATAAAACCTTTACAGAGTACTTCAGAGGGAGATACAATTGTCAGTCTACCCGGGGGGGAGGAATACACCACACCATTAGCTATCAGATATACAGCAGGATGCTATAGCTATGTGCCACATACTGTAGTGAGGGTGTAACTAGCAGTAAAATACTGGGGTCAATATATGTATTTTATTGGTGTTATTCGTTATTGGTGTTATTACATTATGGGTGTTGTTGAGTTTTCCATTAATATTACTGGGCTCCCTGTTCATGATGTTGTTCCTCATGCCAGCAAACTGAATTTGTATTTGAACACAACAGACACACAATGGCTCTCTGAACTTTCACTCTCAGGGAGAAGCCTTCCCTCTCTGGCATGCCCACCCATTGCAGTTCTCATTGGTTACCTGGCAGGGTGTGGTGCACGTGATTGGTTGGGATCAAAACTCAGTACAGATGTGGACCAATTAGAGGTTGGTTATGAAGAGGAAATGGAATGTCAGCACATCATTAAATGGAATCACCCATCTGCCTGATTAATCTGGGGTTTTTTTTTCAGCAAAAATCATGACAACCTCAGAAGAGTAACGTACGAATTCTGCTTCAGCATTAAATTTTGTTAAGTACATTACTTTCATTTTTTGTTTGGTTTAGCAGGGATAAGCATCTTGGTGAAGTTACCAAGTCTGATAGAGTCGATGTAGCCCAACAGGCCATACCATCAGCTGCAACTGTCAAGAAATATAACAAAATTTGTTTATTGTGATAAAAAAACAGTATGAGAACTAGAATTCTACAGAAATTATATATAAATATTATTTAAAATAGAAAATAAATAATAAAAAATAATATTATTTATATCTAAAACAGAAAGGTATGCCTCATAAAAGCAGAATTTAATACTTCTACAGTTATGTTATGATGTTTGAAGAACCACTTCCTGTGCATGTGTGAGATTTCATCTTATCATAAAGAGGTATTTAAAAAAAAAAAAAAACATATTTGAATTCAACTCATCAGACCATCACATCTATTGTTCTACGTTCGTCATGCAAGCCTTTAAAAAAAAATTTAACTAAGTGTTCTTTGGCCGAGTCATGTAAATCTGTGAGCACTGTCAGGACGTATGTGCATCCCCCCATAGATTCAGTCTTCTGCTCTTCCCCAAAATTGTCCCCACATGCCTCTAAAATATGTTCCCCAGTCACGTCCCAAACGACACTAGAGAATGGTATCCCATCTGTCCCCAAACATTATCTATACTGCTGGATTTCCAAAGACTTTCTTAACCCTTTCCTCTAACACAGGGCTTCTAAACCAATAATTTTTGCTGGTTTTACAAAGACAAAACAACAATAAAAAATCTGTAAGTTTAGATTGCAGCAAATTGCAGTCCGTTGTTGTGCTTGCCACATCGCCCTTCCGTCACCATGAGACGATCATCCTGCTACACGACGCCTACGATTCTCACCATTACCCACCAGCGGTGTACCCGTTTCAGTTTTATAGTCCTCCTTTTACACCCCCTGGCCCCACCCCTCCCACACTGCACCCAGAGCGCAGCAGTGTGCAGGCATGTTACTTTTGTTTCTTTTCTTTCTTGCTTGTTATTTTCCCCCTCCCTGTGCTGTTTTGTCCTTTACTTCACCTTCCACGTTCCACACCGTTCCTCTCGTCACTCAACCTGAAAACACCTTTTCTAGAAACACGTCGCTTCAGTGTTTTAGTGAATTATTTTCAAATCTGTTTCTCGTGTCTGTTCGTTTCCAGAACCTCAGGTCAACGCTCACTCATCTAGCATATGCCTCGCAAGAGAATTTCCGTTTGCCTCTTGTCTTCTGCAGTATGTGTGAACAACAATTGCTATTTGCTTCAAAGATGAAGCCCGTTTCTTTCCTTTGATGTAAAAGGTTGCTTGCAATTTGAGAACCACGCTAACATTTACTGATCATCTGCAGAAAAGAGCGAGGGCCCACATTCTCGTAGTATGTATTATTTACACCATGTTGCTTGATATCTTTCCACTGCTGTGAGCAGTGAAATATCTTTTTTAAAAAATTGAAAGATAGTTAATCCTGTAGTCTGTCATACTGGGCTGCACGATGAATGTTCTCAATGACGAAAATAATGATAAACAGAATTCCATTCACTGTGTCTGTTGACTTTTCTCTCTACATTGCCCTACGATGCTCTCTTCCTGTTTGTCTCCTGGATTCTGGTGGGAATACATGCAGGTTGTCCGCTATGCTATACTATGACATACTATGATGGATTACACCTTTGGAAGATATGCGTCAGAGACTGGCCAACTTCAGATCAGCTTCAGGTGTGTTTTGTGCACATGAATGATTTGATGACAAAACTACACCTCTGCGTTAAAAGGCAACATTGTGTTGTATAACCAAACACTTGTTGTGAACCCCCCACTGTAGAATCTAGTGGTCTGACAAAGTAACAGGTTTCAAACAGTAGTCATTGATTTCAGCTTTATTAGAAATAAAGAGAAAATAAGTTCCACATCTGTATCTTAAATTAGTCTATGTCCAATTGTCATCTGATAAACACTTGGGAATCTATAAATTATTAAATTCAAGGTCATGTTCTACAGCGCATGACAGCAGAATAATACTACTGGATTGGAGGTCTTAGCTTTCCAATATAAAGCTGATGTCCCTCTATGATCACCTCTCCCTACAATGGTGATGGTACATTCGAAATTCAGATATCCTGTGGTTGACCTTGGGACAGTGAACCACAATGATCTTAAATTACCTTTCCCCTGAACCTTGGACTTCAGTTTTAGCCTTTTAGGTGGTGAAACCGCTTCATTTAATTAATTTTGCCACATATACTCTGTCTGACCCGACCAGGATCACTAAGAACCCTCCTTTTCTCTGTCCTTTGGTTGTTTTAATGTGCAGGGTAACTGACATCCTAGTACGAGAATCAGATCTCCTCCATGCACGCTTATGAAGGCAGTCACAAACACCCTGGCATTTGATGTCAACCATTGCTCTTCTGAAACTAATAAAATTAATTGACACAAAGGTTTACATTACATTACTGCCATTTAGCAGACGTTCTTATCCAGAGCAACTTGCATATGTCACAATTTTTTTGATGTTATCCATTTATACAGCTAGATATTTACTGAGGCAATTGGGGGTTAGGTACCTTGCCCAAGGGTACAACAGCCTGTGCCTCAGCAGGGAATTGAACCGGCAGTGTTTTGGTTATAAGCCCCGCACCCTACCACTATGCTACACCGCTGGTTTAAGATTCACTCGGGCCCTTTGCTTTCCAAGAAAGCGGTCTGAACAGGAGGAAGCCTACTCCCCCTAACCCCCACCTCTGGGCATCCAGACCCTCTCCTCACCGGGGATCGGGGTGCCCCCTTCTTCCTGCCGTCGCGTCAAGCACTTCCTGTTGGGGGGGGGGGTCAAACATGAAGGGGAACAGGGCCAGGAAGGGTGTGTAACAGGTCCAAACAGCAAGCTTGACATTTGCACTTCACCTCTTGTGGGAGGGTATATGGAATGCACTGGAATTCTGCTGTAGAAAGCCCCCCAGCATTTCCCGAATCTAAGCTTGAGCCCGGGCCAGAAATCTGAAAAAAGCAACCACAGAGACCTCTCGCTCCGCCTGGGAGCTTGATGGGGACGCCTGCGGCGATCATAGCTGAGTGCTCGAAATGGATGGGTTTCCCATAATGCCAAAGTCCAGACGGGAAGTCTGCTAAAGCCATATCCTGAGAACCCGGGGTTGCTCTCCGGCCAGGGAGAGAGAGAGTGACTCAGCACATTTCTTCCCCCTCCCCTCCTCTTGTCTTCCATTCATCTCTCTGGGAAGAGCAGCGCGGTTAGCAAATGGAGGGGAAGTGGGTGAGTTACATCTCCCGATCGTCTGGAGTCTCTCCACCATTCAGAGCCCTTAGACATTTAGCCTCTATAACCCTCCTGTCTGGGACAGTCTCATTATTTTTCAGTTCACAAACACACACACACACACACACACACACACAAACACACAAAAACGGATGAACATGCGTGCATGCACACACATACACACACCCACTCAAACACATGCACACACACATACAGAAACACACACAGACTTAGGACTGCAATGTCTGTACAGATTAAGATGCAGCTATTCTGCATCTATGAGTATAAATGTGTCAGTGCTGTATATATGTCAGAGCGGTCTGTACGCCACAACAGTGTGTGTGTGTGTGTGTGTGTGTGTGTGTGTGTGTGTGTGTGTGTGTGTGTGTGTATGTGTGTGTGTGTGCGCGTGTGTATGTGTGTGTGTGTGTTTGGGTGTAAGACAAGCTATAGAAACACAGAGAACTAGACCACCAGCCGTCTTCCAAAGCGCTTCTCCTTCATCGTCTTTGATAATGTGATCACAATCAGCACATAGTGGAATGAGGCCAAGAATAAGAGGGAAAGAGGAGGTGTATTTTAACCAACTGGAGGAACCGTGACCAAGGTAGTGATGGTGGTCTGGGGGCTTTTCATCATCATCATCATCATCATCAACATCATCATCGTCGTCATCAGTGTTGCTGTCCTCGTCATCGCTGTCGTCACCACCATTGCAAACGTCAGAACGGCAAAGCCAAGCAGGCCAGGGCAGATAAAAAAGCTTCTTTCTGCGCCAGCTGGCGATTCATCCAAGAGCCAGCTACCAGTTGTGCAACAGCTGGGTAATTCTGCAAAATCACGTGTTGCCACAGCTGTGGACACGCCACCCCGGCACGGGGGCCAAGGGGAGATATATGTGTGTGTGGAGGCATCTGTGCATGTGCATGTGTGAAAGCCAGTCTGTAAATCTGTTTATTTTGTGTGTGGATGCTTGTTTTTGAATGTGTGTTTGTTTGTGTAAATCTGTGTATATTACATTACATTACATTACATCCATTTAGCAGACAGTTTTATCCGGAGCGACTTGCATCTCAAGAGAACAGAAGTGTATCCATCAAAGTTAAATGAGCAACAGTGTCAGACCAGGCTAACAACACCACCAGAAAAGTGAGTGCGACCACAACACCATTGAAGTCCTATTACAAGTTACAGTTTTTTACAACCGTTTTCACACTTAGGTCAATACCATGGCCACTTTTTCAAAACTCTTAACACTGTGTGCTTAACAGCCATGCATATGAGCACATCAGTTAATCTTTCGTGCAAAATGCACTACAACCACCAAAACACTACATAATTCATCCAAAAGTGACTCATGCTGCCATAACTATAGCAAATGCTCTCTCCCAGCAGACTACTTTTTCACTCAAAGTACAATGGACTGAAAAACAGAAACAACTTGAAGCATTGCAAAATGCATAGATTATGTGTTGCTGTATCCTCTGTTTTACCATAGATTACTGTAGTGTTGCATTTTAAAAAAAGGAAAAAAGAATGACACCTCTTTAGAGTACACATTGTAATACCAAATAATTCTAAAATGCTGCAATATGTTTCATTACAGCAATATGCTAAAATTTCTGTTACTGTATAGGCCTACCACAGCACAACAAAAAGCATGCAGATGTTACGTATTCATTTCCAGTGCATTAAGTTACAAACAACAACACATGATACAGTATACCACAGTAATACCACTAGAAGTCTGCTGTAGCCCTAATGCTGCTCCATGGTGTACTCTGTATTTTGGGTCAATTTTTTATGATTTTCTCATTTACTGCAACATTCTCCCTTGCCTTGAATCTTTAGAAAAAAATCTTTAGCATATCTTATCCACCCCTACAATCCCCCACGCCTATAAATATTTGAAGCCAAGCAGCTATCATGACACCAAGAACAAACTTTTTGATCTGTTGTTTTGCCTGTCACAATACTTTAGATACCACTATTGAGTGTGGTAAATTTACTGTAGTTGCATTCTTGGGTCACTTTCTCTCACTGATAGCCCATGACTTACATATACAGCAGTAATAGTGGAAAAATCTCTTCAGAATTTTGCTGGTGGTGAACATTGACTGAGAGAGGTATTCATGAATTTCGGAAGAAGTGGTGATTGAATGCATTTTGTATCAAAGCAATGCAAAAGTATACACAGTTTAGTTCACATAGTCTGCTGATATGGTGGATGTGTTAAGTGTTTTGAAAAAGTGGACATGGTATTGAGACGTGTGAAAATGATTGTAAAAAACTGTAACTTGTTCTAACATGAAACTAGACAGCCTAGAAAACTAAGGGATGTCAAGTAAATACACTACCATATATCACATAGTTGCTAGTATCCATAACACATTTTTATACTTCTGCTGTCCTGACTCCCGTGTGTTCATTCTACCGCTGGGGGGACGAGTTCTGACAGGAGGCTGGGTGTGTAGCGGAGGAGGAGTGTGTAGCGCAGTGGAGGGCATCTGGTATATGAGACAGCTGAATGATAGAAGCTGCCCACCCCTTGAACACTCTCTCTATTGTGTCAGTGTGTAAATAGATGCTCTGTTCAGTCTCCCCCTGCACTCCGCCTCAGGCCAGTCTGAGCCATCTCACAGCACATAATTAACAGAGCCGCCCAGACCTCCCTGTTCCCTTATCACTAATGGCACTGCCACCTTTACTGAGGGCTTTTAAGGCTGAGGTTTTTTTTTTTTTGTTAATGGTTACTGTGCTTTCAAGGGACCATAACAAAGACTTAAACATCTGTTACTTTGCTTTGTGTCAGGAGTCATTTTAAATGAAACTGCTTTCAGCTTTGCAGACTTTGGCCTGTCCTGTGCTTCTGCAGGCTCCTCTGTCTGAACACACTCGCGCTTTATTGGTTTGCAGGCAACCTCATCCGGAACAACTGATGTAGCTTACGATTTGTACATGTTATCCGCTCATACAGCTAGATATTTATCTCAGTGTGATCGCCTTGTCCAACAGCACAATGGCAGGGAATTGAAGCAGGGTTACTCTAGGTTACGAGCCCTGGCCTGCATACAGTACACTCCTTTTTACCCAGAAACTTCCTGAAAACAACAGGGCTCTAACTGAAGCTAGTAGGGCAAGGCAATTCACCCTGTGTTTGGCACACTTCACTGCACAACTTCAAGGCTTAAAAATTCATGCCTTCTAAGAAATCTTTGAATCAGTGGCAGAGTCAGTCACATGACATTTATCTGACACGCGGGGCCTGTCTGTTGGCTGCAGCAGGCGTAAGACATAACCCGCAGAGGTGCCGAAAGATAAACTTTCAAAGAAATCATCTACTGCACGTATCCACGAGATGGCAGACTTTCTTGTTCCCTGCTAATTCGCTCTTATCACGACTTCGTCGATGTTTATGAAGTGCTCTATCTCTAAACCGCCCCCAGACAGTCAGAGTAGGCAAGTAGTCGTCATCCACCCTGATCCTGAACACCGGAGTACCTCAGGGATGTGTACTGACCCAACTCCTCTATGCAGTTTTCACCCATGACTGCACACCTGTTCATGCCTCCAACACCATCATCAAGTTTGCAGATGACACCACAGTGATGGGGTTAATCTCAAACAACAACGAATCAGCATACAGAGAGGAGGTGCAGAACCTGGTGGGGTGGTGTAATGACTACAACTTCTCACTCATCGTCAAGAACACCAAAGAACTGATCATTGATTTCAGGAAAACCTGGAGGAACAAACAGGCACCACTAACCATAGATGGAGAAGCTGTGGAAAGAGTCTCCAGTTTTAAGTTCCTGGGAGTAAACATAACAGAGGACCTCTCTTGGACCACCAACACCTCTGCGATAGTAGGGAAAGCACAGCAGCGCCTATACTATCTCAGGAAACTGTAGAGAGCAAGTCTGCCCCAGAAGCTGCTGGTGAACTTTTACCAGTGTGCCATAGAGAGCATACTGACATACTGTATAACTGTATGGTATGCCAGCTGCAACAGAAACGACCAGAAAACACCACAATGAGTAATCCGGACTGCACAGGACATTATAGGGACACAAGTCCTAGACATTGAGACTATCTACAGCTCACGCTGTCTGCGACGGGCACACAACATTATCAGGGACTTGACTCAGAAGTATCTCAGCTCGCACAACCATACTGAAGAACAGTTTTTTTCCACAGAGCTGTAATGCAGCTCAACACACCCCCCCCACTCCACCTCCCATAGAAGGTGACAGCAAACCATGGACATATGCAATGATGCCATTATCATGTGCAATGCAATGCAAATCTTCCTCTTCTGCAATAATATGGACACCATGTACACCACACTTTAATACAGTACAATGTTATACAATAATACGGGAATGTGCAATAACAAGATACTGTAAATCTCTGTTTCACACGTAACAGCTAGGAGTACTTTTCCTGCCAATGCACAGACACTTTACTATTACTATTTATTTATGTTCCATACTACTCTTCATATTCTATACATCACACATTTTGTATTTTGTATTTATTCTTGTTGTTGTGCACAGGCAGATGTAGTGACAGGAGAGGAGGAGCTGAATCACTGAAAGGAAAGAGAAAGAGAGAAGCAGACCCAGAGTGAGAAGCACCACGCTAACGTGTGAGTGTGAGTGAACGCCTGTGTGACAGTCCTGTGACATTCGCTGGCCATGTGACCATGTGAACCCTTCCTCCACGCTCTGACCCAGAGGCCATGCCTTGGTCATTGATGTAGATATCATTGATGTAGATACACCTGGCACAGGTATCTACCCTGCCACAAATAGATGGAGACACACACACACACACATTTAATGCACACACACACACACACACACACACACACACACACACACACACATAATGACAAGATTATGCTAAGTGTGAATCCTTCCTCTTGTTCCTCTTTAAACCAACCCAGCACCCATCTTGTGGTGTGGTGAAAGTTTAGTCTGTGAGAATGATGGGAACTCCCTCCAGAAGAGTCATTACACAGTTGCAGTAGCAGTAACAGCATCACATTAAACAGTGAGGTGGTGAAACTGCCTGAAAAAAAAAAATCAGTCTTTTTGCATCATCATTTGACCGTATTTTAGTGTTTGGTGTATCTTGCTTACAAAAGATCTCTTGGCTTGACAACCAAAGTTGCAAAATCATAAATTACAAAAAAAAAAAAAACCCAAATCACTAAAGATCAGAATGGACACTGTCCAGAGACTTTGGCAGACCTCTTTTGGAATGCTTTTTCACTCTTTAAAGCTACAACAAAAGTGCCCAAAAAGATTTAGTTGGAGACACAGTGAGTGACTGAAAATGACTGCTGTGTCTAAGACCACTTAGCTGCAGCCAGTTAGAGGGAGGCCGTTTCTTCTCCCAAATAGCCTTGGCAAAAAAAAAAAAAAAAAAAAAAAAAAAACAGAAGGGTTTAGTATGAGATAAACGTTTGTTGCGCGGGCACAGTTTAGGCCAGGCAGGGGTCACAAACTGGGATAAAGAGAATAGTTTCAGGGAGCTTCAGTTCAGAACATTCGAAGCAGAGATATGAGGGTCTCCACTCTGCAGTAGGAAGCAGTAAAACAAATGAGTATTGTGCTTTTAGTTAAAAAAAAAACCTTCCCAACAAAACAAATGAGTATTTCAGTTTTTATACATATATGGAACACAAGGAAAACAAAAGCACATGGACAGGGAAAAAAGAAACCCTGGGCACTGACACCTTCCCAACAAAACAAATGAGTATTTCGTTTTTTACATAGCGTCTGGCATTTGACCTTTAATGTTTGCGGGGGTGGGGGTCATGTTGGGACATTTGGGGAAGCTTTTTTGGGACAGTAGCTAGAATGCTGGATGCTAGAAGGGTGTTGGTTCGGATCCATGGGTGAGCTCTTTCAATATTTTCAGCAAAACTTTCTGAACTAAAAAGAGAATCAGGCTCCCTCTGCTCATGGGAAACTCTGCGTGTGTTGACAAAGCACGTTTGCATAGCTAGTTTCAAAAGGAAAAGGCATGTTGCAATCAGGGGGATTCTGGGTATTCAGCTGCATTTTGAAGGGTTATGAAATAGACAGGAATCTACAGGCCATAAAGGGTTAATGTTGTGTGTTAACAGTAGGACAGAAGGTGAGCACTGCTAATGACTCTGAGAAGACACAGTAACAGCCCACCAACTCCTCATTACTGACATTGTGCCCAGAACTGGTCTGAATGCACTTCAGCTTTAGTCTTGTAGAGCAAACTGGTCTGATGCACTTCATCACTTTTTCTTATAAACTGCTTTGAAACCCTTCAGAGTTTGTGCTCCCCCATCATCACTCAAACTTTAGAAGCTTGAACTGACCATGCCCCCACTACTCTATTCACCCAACTGTGTGTGTGTGTGTGTGTGTGTGTGTGTGTGTGTGTGTGTGTGTTGTGTGTGTGTGTGTGCGTGTGTGTGTGTGTGTAAACATTTGCATGGGAAAGATAAGATTTTAGGTTTTGATTTCGGTTTTTTACATACCTGTGAACAGTGCCAAATAGTTCTGTGTTGCTGCTGGTCAAACGAACCAGTTACTATTTAAAATACGTCTTAGGGGTTTCCTTTTTCCCTCAATTTTTTAAGTTCTTTACAGCTTTGAACTGAGACTGAAAACGTGCTGAACTGAAACTGGTACTTTTTTCGGCCTCTCTGCGTCAGAGGGAATCTTGTGCGGGAAGCACCGCAAACAAGCGTCGGTGAGGTTTCGGTTCGCGATCTCGGAGCGTACCTAAAAACCGCATCCACCTGCCGGAGCGCTTACTAACAGCCCGTGCAGAACGACGCATCTCTGAAGCGGCGGCGCCTCTTCTGCGCTGACGCTCTGTCCCGCTTCTGCTCTGAACCTTTCGATTCGTAAAAAAGCTCTTATCGGACAACCATCACAAAAAGCGTCGATGAGGAGAAATCCTTTAAAAATAACTTGAAATAAAACGTTGAAAATAAAATAACGACAACAAAAAACCACGCCAGAACACCAACGAAATATCACGAACAACGTGTAACAAAAAACATCGTAGTAAAAATCTATGAACGGTGTGAAATTGCTGTGGTGTAGTGGATTAGGGGTGTATTGTTATAAATTATTACTTACAGTCATGATTCAGACAGGAATGGTACTTCCTGTGTTAAAAATATACACTTTGTGCACCATCTGCTCCACAGGTTGCACCTGTATAATCCCCCAAGCCCCCACCAACTGAGACAATGAAGTCCCTAAAAAACACCTGGGGAAACACACCAGAATATTAGTCTTCTCCCTCTCCTGAGAGATCTCCAGAGAATGGATGTGGTATTGAATAATCGAGCTTGAATAGTGTTGTGCTCACACTCACTGGACTGGGAGTGTTGTCACGCTGTTGCTCATTCAACTTGAATGGACACATTTATGTTCTGTTGTGCCGGAAGTCGCTCTGGATAAGAGTGTCTGCTAAATGAATGTAATGTAATGTATTTTATATCTGGTTCTGTAGATTAAAGCCCAGTGTCTGTGGCAAGCAAAGCACTGTAACTGTTTGTCAATGTCCTGGTTGTGCATACAGGAAGTCGTTAAAACGTGAGGTGGCATACATTTGGCTTGAATCAAAGTGTTAATAAATATCAACATTTCAATGAAAAAAAGAATATAAAACTGGACAGCCACTTGCACATGCTTTGAAGCCCCCCCTAAAGATGGGAATGAATCTGATTTAGGAAGTTAAATTGCACGGCTGTTCGTCACTCCAAACGTTAAAAAAAAAGCAGAAGACAAAGGGCAGAAAGCAGACACAGTGAATAGATCACCAGAGGAGCCATGCTAGCTCCAGTTATTTGTGAAATCCAGCAGAAGTCTGTCCCTCTGGGTCTGTTTACAGGTGGCCCTCCTTTCTCTCCCCGACCGTGATTCTCCTCTGAATCTGGTCTAAGCTGTTTTATGGCTAAGCAGCTGAGGGGTTGAAAATTACCCCTTACTTGGAGCACTGAAGTCACTGTGCCTTCCCATGATTCATTGCTCCATCCTTTTCCATTTCAGACCTAACACCAGCTTTCTGGAAGAGCCAACCTAAGATAAATATTTGGTGAAAACGTCTGAAGGTGTTGATTAATTCGGTCAGATCTGCTGTAGTTGAGAACTTTTTAATCTCTCCTTTAGTGGAGAGTCCTTTCTCCTTTTTGGAGAGATACTCTCACACAGTCATGCAAGTGATGGTGATAAAAACAGAATTGATACATTTTTGGGAGAGAAAGAGAGACACACCTGATCAAAAACAACCAGTCTTGCTTTACTCCATATTGGTGTGTGTAGTAAGGATAACTGATATTGTTATCATTAAAAATGATCTTTCAAAATTTAAAAGATTTTTTTTCACATTTTTTACACCTTATCCAGTCTATAATTTCATGACTCATGTATAATCATTTCCACTCTCCCCCTGCACATACTTCTGCTTATCTTGCTCACAATCTCCCCTCCCCCCACGCACACACATACACACACACACACACACACACACATACTCCTACTCTCTCTAACACACTCTCACCTCATAGACACTCTCCCCATTTTGCTCTCCCACTCTCCCCATTGTGTTTTTGTGTGTTTGTGTCATGAGCTTCGTGACCTTTTTATTGTAGAGTCTGTTGGAACTAATTTTAGGTGCTCTATACAATTTAGTGCATCTGGCTGAGAGCTGGATATCCACTTACTTCAGCCCTGCACTTTATGTACTTTCCAAACGTGCAAAATGCTCTCTGAGTAATAGTTCACTTTCATAAAGCACAATATTGGATGGATGACAATATGACACACACACATTCTATTCCTATAAAACTGAAATTCACATCCAAATAGTGTTGACTTAATTACCACAGCAAAGCTTGTATTGCTAAAAGCACTTTGAAGACAGCACAATTTACATACACTGTAGGAGTTACACGTGTGGCAACAGTACTACTGCACAACATATGTAAACCAATGCATTGTTAATGAGGGCACACAAAGCAAAGCAGAATAAACACACACACACAAAAACACTTTTCTAAAAGATTCTTTTAACACAGGGGCCTTGGGTTGTGGCATTCATCGGTGCACAGAGCTGACAGCATCACAGATGTCTCTCACCCGTGCAGGGGAGGATTCTGAGCTTTGCAGTGCCTCTGTGCTGCTGGGGCAAAAAAAGGAGGTAAATAAACATATCAGGTCATTGAAGGCCAAGAGCAAACCATTAAGATAAGTTAGACGAACGCTGGATGATAAAGGAGGGAGAAATCTGCAGGGGCGGGGGCTTTAGGGTGTTTGAGGTGAATGTGAGGTGCTTTTGTGTCTCTCTCTGCCCCCCAGGCTGTGGCAAGCTGCCATACTACCCCCGAGGGGGTTGGGGGGGGGGGGTGGAGAAGCGGGGAATCCAACCACATCCAGAACGTGAGAGGTTAAATGTGTGATGTTCTCATGAAGAAAGTGCCTCTTACTTCCCCTATTTTTCACACGTTATGACGATCTGCAGCTATTTCTCAAACCCTTGCAGGCTCCAGCATGAGCACAGCCTGTACTGAGAAGTCGGTCCGCGGAGGCTCCTCCTTCTCACTGGCCGGCCTGTGCTTAGTGACACAGATGCCGTCATCGTGCGACTGTGTGAAACTTTCCACCGACAAAAACGCGTAGTGTGATGCCACAGTGTAATCTCTCCACAAGCCCAGCCAGCAAGCCAATGCGTTTTCCTTCTTTTGTTTATCAGTCACACAGTTTTACTTTTGCCAGGCTGTATAGTGATAATAGGCTGTATGGTTTTGCTTTTTTGCTGTGATACAGTGCGGTTGACTCTGATTGTTTGTGCTGGTAAAGTCGTGTCTCTGAGGCTTATCTGTTAGTAGTTGTGTTGGTGTCAGTGAGCCCCGAAAGCAGCTAACTGAGAAGACTCTTCTCTGGGCTCAGTTCTTGGCAATTCATGACCTTGTAAAAGGTGCTTTCTGATTTGTGAGTGTTTTTAGCAATTAATGGCTCATTTGTGGTTGTTAATAAGTAATAAACATTGGTCTAATTCTGGCCTGAATTCATTTTTAGGTGTTATCCTATATGGCTGGATACTTGTCACAAAACCCTGCATGCAGAGGTTCTATGGGATCATTGTGGAATTTATCAAAATCTTTCCATGGCAATGGGCCTTGTACTTCACTGCCACATATAGCAGTTGGTTTAATAACTGTGTTGAATATGTTGAGCCAGATCATGTCTTTCATGTCTGAAATATTCTCTCAACGGCGTAAAGTCCCCTGCATTTTCTCTTCATTACACGCCAGACCAGCGTTCTCTGTTGAGCTCATCTTCAGCCTTTGATACACA
This sequence comes from Megalops atlanticus, assembly GCA_019176425.1. Taxonomy (NCBI): domain Eukaryota; kingdom Metazoa; phylum Chordata; class Actinopteri; order Elopiformes; family Megalopidae; genus Megalops; species Megalops atlanticus. The sequence goes on from CM032875.1 coordinate 6,770,682, forward strand.
CACATTTATTTTTTATTCGTTGCTTCTGAAGCAAAATCTGGATTGGTTTGCCTGAGATCCAGAGCTTTCCTATAAAACCTAGACTTAGACTGTTTCATTTTTACTCTCACTCCCCTCCACCTTCTCTCTGAAGCATTCAGAGGATGCAGACTGGCCTTCTCAGCAAGATGTAAATCCAGCCGAGACCAACCCTCCCTCCTCTCCCCTGTTTTAGAATAAATCAAAAGAAATACATAAACTGGATAAAAAAGGACTAAAATGGAGGGATTGAGTAATTTGCCCAGTGGCATCGTTAGGTCCGATCATTCGGGGCTATAGCCCCATATATTTTAAGCCTAGCCCTGAATTTTCACCCTGAAAAAGGAGGTGTTTATAGAAAAACAACAGACAGACTGTGTAACAGAGCAGAACTTGACTTGCAGCGTCCAAAGGTGTGATAATATTTATCTATTATAAAGGTGGATATAACCTCCCCATCCTACCGATGCTGATCTCCCTTCAAAAAAAAAAAAAGACAAGCCCCAGGCAAACCTGACTTAGCACCGGATTTTTTCAATAGCTAGAAACATCCCTGAATTTGCCTAATGCTAAACTATTGTTTAGACTCTGACGGACAATCTACTTTTGGATAATTTTGCCTGATTTTGTATTGATATTTTGTAGATTCTCCAAACTCTGTTGTGAGCCTTTTTTCATGTTTAATACATGTTTGTTGCTTTAAAACTGTGTGGTTGTCTCAGGTGACTGCACTACGCCACCTAACACACCCATCCCCACACTGGGATGTGTTACAATAAATATATAGTAATGAAAAAACACTTATCAATTCACTTTTCCCAAAGTCTTTTAACAAGACAGATCACAGACAGAGCAGATATCTCAAAGATTTGCGTGAGCTCTCTCTCTCTCTCTCTCCCTTTTAATTTAAATCTTTAATTTAAGTTATACTGAACCCAAAGGCAGGGTTAGAAAATGGGTACATGTTTCAATACCAACAAGTCTCTTCAGTCGTCTCTACCCCACCCCACCACCCCTGTCCCCACCCCCTCTCTGAGGCCTATCCCTCCTCCCTCCCTGTCCATGCTGAGTAACAGTTAAAGCTAGAGCGGACCTCAGTATGAGAGCGAGAGAGAGAGAGAGACAGAGAGAGAGAAAGACACAGAAAGAAAAAGAGAGACAAGAGAGACAGGTAGAGAGACAGAGAGCAAGACAGAGGGACTGGGAGAGAGAGAGAGAGAGACAAGGATTGTCAGAGAGAGAGAGAGAGAGAGACGGTGAGTGTGAGAGGGTGCTGCGTTATACGCGCCCAGGCAAACCGCGTGCGTCAGCCTCAGAAAGCCCCAGCTCCCCTTTCAACCAAGCCGGTGACCTCACTCTGCCTGAACGGACTCCCGGGAGCTGAGATCGCTCCTGTTCTCTCCTCTCCGTCAACAGCTTTTTTGGCACATACGAGGGAAAAAGCAAGAAACAATCGGATTTATTGGACAGATTTTTTTTCCTGTTTTTTCCCCCATTTTTCCTCCTTACACCATCAGCGTGTTAATTTGCGAGAGAAACCGACCTGGACTGGTCCTAAATTGTGGATTTCCAGTTGGAAACGGAGCAGGGAAGGTGTACCAGCTGACGCACTCTCTCAGTCTGTGTGTGTGTGTGGAGTTTACTCTGCCTCCGAAATGGGACCCAAACTGCACCCTCTCATTCTGGGTGAGTCAGGCTCTTAACCATTCCAATTCAATTCAATTCGATCTCACTTTATTAGCATGGCAAAGGTTCTGTTGTTATAGTGCTTGAACAGAATACAAATTACATGAGAAACAGGTATTATAACTGTAACTGAATGCTGTTTTTAAACAGAACTGTGTATTATTACTGAGGACAAAAAAGTGTGTCAGAGTTATTGTTACTGTCTTCTGGTCAGTCCCTGTGACATACATTAAGTTACTGAGCTGCCGGCTCCTCACACACCTCACAGTTACCCAGGACGATTCTGCAAGCTTGACCGTGTGTGGAAATTTTGTCAGATTTGTGCTATGTTTTGGAAATATCTGTTTCTTAATTCGCTATATTCAGCAGGTGATTTGTTCATTTTTAACAGGGGGGACGGCAGATGCACACACAGAACTCTCTCTGCTGCTAACTAGGGGATGGGGAGGGGGGATGGCAAGTTAACGAGGGGATGCATTTTGGTCATTTTGCTAACAAGGGGGATAGCATCCCCCCTCAAATCGCCTACTGGCTATATTTATCACACTTGAAACATAGGTGCAGCTCTGTTTCATAATCACGATGCTGACTCAAATTGTTCCTTACACTGGGAATGTTTCTATGGAAACGGGTGTGTGCTTGTGTAAATAAAAAAAAACCCACCAACTTCCTGCTGCTGCGACTTACAGCATGCCACACCAACGGCTGATTTTTAACAATAATGAAGTTGCGTTCAATGGTGTCTTTCACAACACCACCACTGTCCTTAGGCAATTTTCTCCCCTCTTGGGTCACAATGCGGTGCAGTTTGACAATGGTCGCGTCACTTCTTGCTAATATGTAATCTCAACTTGGCCAGACCACCCTGAGGTTCTTTTTCTGACCGACCCATTAACCCACCTTACAGTTGCACGAGCTGTTAGGTTATGGTAAAGGCCCACAGTGCTACCCGCACCGCGGCTGTTGTAAGTGAATTGCTGTGGCTGGGCTCAGGTTTTGGTTAAAGTCATTGTGTGTGAGTTCTCTGTGGGGATGTTCCTGGATACTGCTTACAACCATCACATTTTCATGTGTTTAGGCAACGTGCGCTGTGCCGTTCATTCACACGCTTCAAACGAGTCCCTCTGTCATTCACATGAGTGATACACCCATATCCACTAGGTGGCAGTGTACAGCATTCGGCAGAATAGATACAGAGTGAACTAACGAGATGTGAACAAAACCTAAACTGTCATAGGAAACAGATGGATCTTTCGGACAAAAAAAAAAAATCACAGTTGTGCTTACCATCCTACAAATTATCCATTCAACATTGTATTTATTTATTTTGCTTTTCAATTGCCAGCTATACTTAACAGTTCACTCCAATTTTTCTCATTAACAAGTTACTGGTGTTGCCAAAGTTTTGAAGACAGAGGGTTCCTTTTGGGAAAAAATCGACACAGTATTGGGCGCTGCCACCCAATGGAGGGAATGGAATTGCATCTGGTGTTTGCGCTCAGTGGAGAAATCTGAGTGGTGCATGTTTGTGTGTGCACTGAGCTGGCTTTGTGTTGCTTTGTCATGGTGCATTTGTGCTAGCTTTTGCAGCTAGTGAAGTACAGGCAGGGACCCAGGGTTGTGTTCCCGCAGTGCCGTTCTGGTAGGATTAAAACTGCCCTTACCTCCACAGCTGCTGCTGTGCCGTTCCGTTGTTTGGGGTTATGTTATGTGTGCGCGCACTTGTTGTGCAAATCGTCATGTGTGTGTGTGTGTGTGTGTGTGTGTGTGTGTGTGTGGGTGTCTGTGTGTGGGTGTCTGTGTGTGGGTGTCTGTGTCTGTGTCTCTGAGAAAGTGTGCATGAGCGAGAGATAGTGTGAGTGTTTGCGTGTTTGTTCTACCTTTGACTTTGTTGTACTGTACAATTTACACCACATTAGTATGCAATGAGAGGGAAGCGGTCATGCGGTCATACGGTCATGCGGTCATTGAGCGGTCAGTATCAGATCCCCCAGTAATTATAATGTGGCCCTACCTGAGATTTTAGGATTTATTGGACCTACAGACATCTAGAGGTGCCTATCTGATATTGAACACCATTACTGGAAATCTATTTTTTTCTGCCAATTTTTTTGTTTTTCCTTTTGTGAACTGTTCATTTCAGGGAAACAGAAATACAGAGTCAAATTCATTGTGAAAATCTTTGAAAGGAATGTCAGTTATTCAAATGTTGTGTGAATGACCGCATTGAGTTTGTAATGAACAGACTGGAGAATCCTGAGGAAAAACAGACAGCTGAAAAGAAAGAGTCTGTGTTTGTGGTTCACGGACACTGAGCTAAATCTGATATATCCCCACCGTGATCTCATCCTATCACACTGATACACACTCACACACAGACACGCATAGACACACAGATACACACACAAGCACGCACACACGCATATGCACACACACACACACGCACACACACACACACATACACATACACGCACACGCACACACACACTTTACACCAATTCTCCTTTTATTGAGAAACCTGCTGAATTTTCCCCTACATTGTCAGAAAAGAAAAAGCACATTCATTTCATAGATTTATCTAATCTGGCTCCCACAGTCTGCTGACGTATTCCTTGTCTTAACTTTGCAGCCAGAATCTTTAAATCCAGGGTGCCAAAGCAAACACTAGGAGTGGTGTGAGAATGGTATGAGACCCATCCATTATCAAACACCCAGACAGCATAGGACACTTCCATTATCAAACACCCAGACAGCATGAGATATTTCCATTATCAAACGCCCAGACAGCACGAGATATTTCCATTATCAAGCACACAGGTAGCACCCATCTTCGGGTGACTCCATCTCTCACCTTGGATGAAAAAAATGTGTTAATGTAGATTATTTCTAGATTCTTTTTTTGTTGATTCATTTAACAATGCTCATGTTCACTTAACGAGAAGACACGTGGAAATGCACACCAAGATGGGATTTATAAACAGACTAAAACAAGAGCAGTAATATAATTCCATGGGAAAAGTATGCCTGCTATTAATGCTGTCCTGATTGTTGTAAAGCAGGCTGGTGTATAAGGCAGACAATTTTGGGATTGGGGCCTGAAATCTAATGTGAACCAGTAAGGCACTTTAACAATGTAAACCACAGGAGCCGCATGTTAGGTCAGTGGTGACCACAGAAATGACTTTTCTTGAATAAAATGAGCTGAGATTATTCTGATCCAAATGTTAACTGTCATTCTCTTTTGGTAATTGTACATTTTCCCAGGGTAGCACTGCAAACTAAGCAGGCCATCACCCAACCCCACCTCTCAGTTACTTTCAAGTTTCAAGTTTATTGTCATATACTTGATAACAATATGACGTCATTACCAGTACCAGTACATTAGCCTCAGAGCCAACTCAGCTTTACATAATAAATAAATAAAGTAAAATAAAATAAGTAAAATAAAGTAAGATAAAAAATAGAATAAGTAAAAAAACAAAATAAGTAGGATAGTAACAAGTAACAATGTAGCAGTGTAAAAACACTGCAGTGCAATATTGATATAATTAAAGTGTCTAGTGGCGAATAATCTAAACGGTGTAAACATGGTCTCCTTAAAGTGGCCAATGTGTGAGGTAAGGGTCCATTCACTGTTAGTGAAATGTCTACACTGTGGTGTAAAGGGAATGTGCTAAATGTATGTGGGGGATTTTTCCCCCCACAGATAAAAAGCTGTACAGACAGTTAAATATCTGCTCTTGCTTTACATCTTTCTGTGTTCAGTTAGCATGTAGGGCAGGAGGATCTTTATCGGGATTCTTTTAAGTAATTGCTGCAGGAGTTATTTCATCATTCTCTGAGTTTTTTTTTCCCCCAAAGTTCTCCCAGGTGCTTGGCCAAGTATTCTGTGTCAGACTTAATCTCAGCAATGCTGTTTTGCTCCTCAGATAAAAACCTATCTTCTCTTTCAGTTCTCAGCAAAAGATGATAATTCTGCTCTCTGAACACCTCTTGTGGTCTTGTCTTCCAGGATGTGTCTGAATGTATGGTACTGCATTATTTGCTTCACAAATACATTTTTTTTTTTCTTTTCACAATTTACAGTCATTACTATTTTTACTTTAACAGACAATTGTTTCGGTCTGTGAGACCATCGGTTGTAACTTTGTCTAAACTGTACTTGCAAGTATTTACTATTGAGAACTTCCTCACTACAATCAAAACCAATCAGCAGAATTCGTGGTAACGTGTGCATGACTGCCAGGCAGATAACAGATTATCCAGCTGTCTACAGTGATAACGCATTGGTACACGGAACTGATGTGAGGACCGTCACTGTTAAAAGCTATGCTCAGCTGGATAGCTGGATATAATAACAAACAAACCGACAGGACTTGTTGAAACTACAATACCAGTCAAAAGCTTGGACAAACCTGATTAAGATTATATTTACAGTACATTTATTCCACTGCCAGACACTTTTATCCAAAGCCACTTACAAGTGGGGCAGAGTACAACACGACCAAATAGCCTTATAAAGAATCAATAGTATTAGAAGTGCTGCATGACCAAGTTTCAATAGCTGTCCAGACAAGGTACAAGCTAGCTGGTGAAAATACAAGTGCATGAAACTATGTATTTGAATTTTTTAAGGGAAACAAAGTTTAAGACATAAGAATTTGCTTTAGGTGGTAGTGTTTCAGGTGTTCACTTGAGCACAGAAGAGCTGTGTCTTCAGATGTTTCCTGAAGATAATGAGGGACTCAGCAGAAGTTCATTCCAGTATCGAGGGACAACAGCAGAGAACGTTCTGGACAGCGATTTTGTGCCGCGATGTGACAGGACCACCAGAAGCCATTCAGTAGCAGAGCGTAGTGGTCAGGAGGGAATGTAGCTTTGTAGTAGTGAGCTTAGGTAGGTAGGTGCAGTTTTTTTGGTTGTTCTGAAAGCCTTGAACTTGATGCGGGCAGCTACAGGGAGCCAGTGGAGCGAGAGAGAGGTGTAATGTGGGCCCTCTTCGGTTGACTGAAAACCAGACGCGCCGTCGCGTTCATCAGCTGTAGAGGCTTAATGGTGCATGCAGCTAGACCAGCCAAGAGAGCAAGATAATGGGAAACATGCATTCAAAGACATTTAATCTAAATACTTATGCTTAAATGCTTGAAAGTTTTTCCTTAGACACATATAAATAGTGATTTTGATGCCTATGTATGATTTTTTTCCAAAAAAAAAAAAAAAAAAACATTTTGTGGCTACTTTGAATAATCTAAAATACTTCATTTGTTTAACTCTTTTTTGGTTACTGCATAATTCCATTTGTGTTTTGATAGTTTTGATGTCTTTCCTATTACTCTAAAATATGGAAAATAGTAAAAACAAAGAAAAACCCTTCTATGAGTGGGTGTGTCCAAACTTTTGACTGGTACTGTATATGCATGACAAATTCCGGATAACGTAAGGTTGGTTAGCTGACTGCACACGTTACTACAAATTCCGTCATTTGGTTTAGAGTCCACCACAAGCAATGTGTCATATAAGCAATTTTATGAATAGTCTACTACATCGGTCAATTGGTTAAATAGTAGCTGGATGGGGTCGCAGGATCGCGGAGAATTTCATCACTGCGTTCTCGTTGGCTTTACTCCAGTCCAGCACCTTGCCAGCTTTCTGTAAACAGGCAGAGAGCATGCGCTCAGCTATATTTCTCGGCCGTTTGCTGGCATGTTATTGATAAGAGTGGTAAGAATCTCGAAACACTTTATAAACTACCAAAGGTAATGGTAATACATTCGTAAATGCAACATTTTTTCTTTCCGCGAAATTCGCATTAAATGGCGCATTTTTAAATGTATCCGACCTTACCTGCTGTTGCCGACATGGTGAAAAAACGCAAATTACAGTGTTTTTCTACATATTATTGATCAATACAGCAGGATACTTACAAAAGTGCGTTGGATTAAATGGCTTTCTCAAGGATACAAGAGCAGTGGCCTTTCCGGGAACTGAACTAGCAACTTCTGGGATACCAGTTACGCATATTAGTCTTTTTAGGGTAGACCTGTGGCAAGTTTTGAACTGAAACTCTAGCCATCTGCACAGCACAACAAACGAGAGACAGCCGACGATCAGCTCACCAAGCTAAAGACCAAGGTAACCGGTTAAGGAAACGACCCACTCTTGCTGTCGCGCCTGTGGGGGTGACGTCACAGTCTTCCGCAGAAGGACGTGTGGTCACTCACGCTTCTGAACTGTGCCGCAGGTGAATGTTGTGCTCAGGGCAGCCTCTCTCAGTAGTTTTAGTTTTGAGACAGATATAGATTTTTTTTTTTCATTTGCATTTTCAGTTGACACCATACAGGCTGGAGGGGAGGTCCCTGGATGTGGCCAGCAGTTCGTTTCATGGCCATGTCCTGCAGTTAACTGGAAACTCTGCTTTCACATAAAAGTCCATGAAAAAATAAAAGCATACTGAGACCAAAAAATTGGATTGGTTTAAAAGTGGAGTGGAAAAATCTGTGATGGGAGATGTGAAACTGGAGAGTGAACAGGGAGCTGAGACCGTTGGCAGTCTGAAGCCCTGCAGCTTCTTTGCTGACTGCTGCAACCGCACTCACATAACCCCAAGAGAATTAGAAGGGGTTTTCTTTAGACAGCTGGATACTGTATGTGTGTGTTTGTGTGTGTGTGTGTGTGCGTGTGTGTGTGTGTGCGTATGTGTCTGTGTGTGTGCGTGTGTGTGTGTCTGTGTGTGTGTGTGTGTGTATATGTGTGTGTGTGTGTATCTGTGTGTGCGTGTCTGTGAGTGTCTGTGTGTGTGTGTGTGCATGTGCAGTGTGAGTGAGTGCGAGCGTGTGAGTAAAAGAGAGAGTGTGTAGTATTGTGTGAGAGAGAAAGAGAGAGAGACAGAGAGCTTGCTGACAAAACGATACCCACATTTTTGCCCGGCCCCAAAGCCTGACTCTGACAGTTGCTGTCTCCACAGTGAGCCAACCTCAGGCTCATTGGCCCCTTACGATTCATCTTTCTCCGGTAGCGAAAGGGCCCAGCCAATCTGAATGACCCCTGATGGACAAATTGAGTCACTGCAGCGATACCTCCTCAGGCCACAGCTGCTGCTGCACACTCTGTACCGAAAGTCCCCCTTTCCCCACCGGCTGCGTTTAAAACGTCCGTGGTCTTATTTTAGCCTGTTATTTGAGTGAACTCCAGACAGTGAGTGAGCAGAGGCAGACTTATTCAGTTTGTTATTTCAGTGAACTCAAGAGGATGAAGCCGAAAGCAGAAGAAGACTTATTTACATTGCTGCGTATGTCAGCTTCCTCTCTTTGTACACTGCTGTTCTGCATCCAGTCATTACCCAACTGTCGTGCAGTGCATGCCACAATACTGAATATTTATACTGTACATCCTGCGGATATCATTCTGTGTGCATATATCGATACAGTATTTAGACCTGGTGACTTGAATTAATCCTATATTTATCTGGCCCTATTTTGTAAAAATAACAGTCTATTTCTGCACTGTGTTCAGGAATGTAACTCCTGCTTCTTATGTTGTGTCGATGGGAAACTAGGGTTGAATCCCCAACCATCCGGTTTGTGACAGGGTTTCCAGGAATACATGCTGTTATGTTAGCGGGAATTGTCTGTATAGCCTTATTCCACATACTGAGGCTCTCGGATATACATCTCATTCATGCACAGACACACAGACAGACATATACATTTCTCACTCTCTGTCACACACACATACTGTGCACACCCAAGACATTATGAACATACACTAAAATATTTTGCAATATATTATTGTGGGTGTATTTCTTGCAAGGAGACTTGGCATAGTCTCTACACTTTATTCCACATCATTTTACACAAAAGTAGGAGTGTGAACCAATTCTTTGTTTTTCTTTGCTCTTGCATTCTTTCCTCTACCATTTTTCTGTCTATTTTTCTGTAAAAGAACTAGCCACTGGACTGAGACTAATATCCTTGTCCTTCCTCTGCAGGTCTACTGCTCACCCTGCTGGTCGAAACTGTGGGGTCTTGTCCAATAGGGTTTATGGTTACACAGAACAGGACTTGCATCGGTATGTTTTTTAATTCTCCTTTTTTGGAATGCCCAATGCTTTCCCCCCTTTTTCTCTGAGTTTTCAGAACATCCAATAATATCAGAGTGAAGTTGCTCATCACAACAACCCCTGCTAATCTGGGAGTGTGCAGCGCAAATGTGCGTCCTTCTCCCAAATATGTGATGCCAAGCACCGCCTCTTTTCACACCGCAGTCCCCATGCCAAGCCTGCACAGGCATGAGGTGGAGGAAGACGCCTCATGCGCAGCTTTATACAGGCAGAGTCATGGTGCTGGACTGACCAGAGGGGGCGCTGGTGTGCGATGAGGTGGACAAACCCTGGCCAACCCATCCATTCCTATCCCTGGTGGAGCAAAGCCAATTTGCTCCATGGCTGTGGGCTCCCATTCATTAACCGCCAATGACACATCCAGGATCAAACCCAGGCCATAGAGGTCATCTTGCGTTCGAAGTGAACACCTTGACTATTGCGCTACTCTGGAGCCCATTCAGTTCTCATCTTATGCTTCCTTCTGTTCTGGAACACATGATAAGATGTGGAGGAAAGCAGAGTGTCAGTGTGTCTCTGTCAAGAGTGTCTGTGAGTCAGTGTGTTTCTGTCAGAGTGTGTCTGTGTGTCAGTGTCTCTGTCAGTGTGTCTGTGAGTCAGTGCGTTTCTGTCAGAGTGTGTCTGTGAGTCAGTGTAATTCTGTCACAGTGTGTCTGTGAGTCAGCATGTTTCTGTGAGATTGGTAGTGAGTCAGTGTGTAGCGAGACAGTATCTCAGCATCTCCTCTGTCTTCTGTCCACAGATATTGATGAGTGCAACGATCCTATGTGTGGCAAGAATGCAAACTGCTTCAATACCGTTGGCAGTTACTACTGCCAGTGTGTTCCTGGGTTTAGAGCCCCCACCATCAACTTCACAGCACTTACTGGGCGATGTGAAGGTAAGAGCACAATAATGCACACATAAAGGTGTGACTCTCTCATACAGGCCGAGGAGTCTGTGCTTCCATATGGAGGCTGAGCTGCGCTCTAACACTAAAATGTATAAAAGTAAGCTACTGTAAAGGTATGTTGCAGGTCCTTTAGCCCAGCATTTTTGTTGGATATTCATGAAAAACTGAGAAAACTGTGAATGTCCTGTGGATGGAGGATCAGAATTAAGTTATAATTAAGTAATTGATCAATTCCTTCCAAATATAGAGGCACATTTTAATTTGTGCATTCTATTTAAATGCAAATGGCCCACAGGACATGACCTGCACAACTGGCACACCTGAGGTAACTTCATGTGACTCTGGCATGTGGTCATGTCAGATGGTGGGCTTAGGCATGCCCAACCACCCCCCCCCCCCATCTCCCCTCCTTCCACCCCCAAACCATCCCTCAAGGAGGACTATAAAAGGAAACTCATCTGAACTCAATGGGGTCGCTATACCGAAAATGAACTCCAAAAGGGGAGATTCACAGTATTCAGTAAGCGTAACGTTGCAGCTGTGTTGGTCCCTCAGCCTGTTCCAGAAAGGACAGGCTGAAACACAGCTGTGCTCCCCGTCACGCTTTTCTCTCTCTGGCCCGCTGCAGACGTGAATGAATGCCTAGAGAAGAGTGATATCTGTGGCCCCAACGCCAAGTGCAAGAACACAATCGGATCCCACAACTGCTCCTGCTTTGAGGGTTACATCTCCAGCAACGGAGAGAAATATTTTGATGGCACCACAGGAGTGACGTGCAAAGGTTAAACTCTGCTTTTTATGATTGTATTCTGCCATGACTGTGAAGAGGATTCTCTTTTACTTATAAGAAGGGACTGTAAAAAAAAAAAAAAAGAACATAGGCGTAGAATGGATGCTGGAATCTGAGTGATTGACAGGTATTAGAGCAACTGACAAAGCTTATAAGTGAGTGACAGAACCAGAAAACAGAACTGACAGGTGTCATGAGCGACTGACAGCTTTGGGGGAGTGACTCACGGACGTGAAGGTTGATTGGCAGCTGTGAGGCAAGTGACTGACAGATAGTGCTGAGGGATTACCAGCTGCAGGAGAGTGATTGACAGGCCAGCTTGTTTTTCCTCTGCAGATGAGGATGAGTGTAGTAGACACCCTCCGGTCTGTGGCAGGAATGGAACCTGCTCAAACTCGCCAGGTGCACACACTTGCTCCTGTGATGCAGGGTTCACTAACTCTGGACACACCCAGGCCCCTTGCTCAGGTAACTTGTGAAGGGGACAAATTGGAGTCCGTCCTGAAGCATGTCTGTTCTCCTCCGGGACTTTGGGAAGCCTGTTCGTACTCGTTTGGGTCTTAATGAAGCACATTCATACTCTTCTGGGACTTAATCTTCATTTTCCTTTGGGACTTAATTAAGCATCTTTGTTTGGTTTAATGAAATGTGCTCATGCTCTCTTATGTCTCACTGAAGCATTTCCATTCTATCTTCTCTTAATGAAGCATTTCCATTCTATCTTGTGTCTTAATGAAGCATGTTCATTCTTTCTGGGTCTTAATGAAGCATGTTCATTCTCTGGGTCTCATGGAATTACGCTGATTCCCCCTGGGTAATAATGATGCTTATTAACTCTCCCTCAGTCTTAGTGAACTGCATTTCTCTCTGGGTCTTCTTCACTCTCCCCCTGGTCTTAGTGAAGCTTGTTCATCCTTCCCACTCTTAGTGAAGCATGTTCAACCTTCCCACTCTTAGTGAAGCATGTTCAACCTTCCCACTCTTAGTGAGGAATTCTCCTCAGGTCTTTTTCCCAGGGATCCCTCAGCATCAGGCTTGAAAACTGAATGAGGGTTGACATCCTTAATTGACAGATTTTAAGAGCTTCTGGATGCAGTTGCATAATAATAGAGACCTCTCCTTTTGTCTCTACCCATCTTTCTCTCTCTTTCTCTCTCATAGATATAGATGAATGTACAACTGACAAAACGATCTGTGGAAAAGGGGGGTCCTGTAACAACACCCCGGGTAGCTACGTGTGTATGTGCAATGCCGGATACAGTAACTATGGCAACGCCTCAGCACAATGCGTAGGTGAGTGGAAGCCCGGAGATGAAATGGCCCAGCTCTTTCAGGAAGGGGTCTGTACCTCTGTTTATATAGTTTCTATACAGCACTGCAGCTTTCTCACGTAGGACTCTGCTACTGGTACTGCAGTGTCTGTACACTGCTGCCTCACATACTGTAGTGCCCTGTGCAGAATCCCAGCTTTCCCTTGTATGAATCTCTACGTCACAGACTCCACATAGATGCAAGTTTCTCTGGGGAAGCAAAGCAAAGCAAACTTGAACAAACTGCTCCCATGACACAAGTGACTAAGAGGAAAAACTACTCTACTAACTGTTGTCTGTCGTCTGGTTTTTCTTTCCTTCCAACAGAGCTAAACTGTGACCAGTACAAACCCCCAAACAAATCTGAGGAGGTAGGTACCTCATTTTTGTACCAGTCGTCACAGCAGTCACTTTGAACCCAGCCTCATGTAACAAATGAACTGAACTCTCCCACTGTCTTTGCCTTGTCTCCAATCTATCTCTCTCTCTCTCTCCTCTCTCTCTCTCTATTGCTCACTCTCTCTCTCTCTCTCTCTCTCTCTCTCTCTCTCTCTCTCTCTGTCTCTCTCTCTCTATTGCTCACCCTCTCTCTCTCTCCTCTCCCTCTCTATTGCTCTCTCTCTCTATTGCTCTTCTCTCTCTCTCTCTCTTTCTCTCTCTCTCTCTATTGCTCACCCTCTCTCTCCCTCTGTCTATTGCTCTCTCTCTCTATTCCTCACTCTTTCTCTCTCAGACGTCGCCAAGCATTATAGATCTCTTGTCACTGATGAGAAACAACTGTATGGAGCTGAGCGGGAACAAATCTCCAGGGCAGCTGAACGGAGAGATGGTGTTAGAGGTAACACTACGAGACAAAAGCCCAGCACAATGACACCTGCTAACGTAGAGACCAGAGACCCGTGATGTCATACCACAGAGACCACCAGCACCACAGTCCCAGCCAACCTATGTCATCACAGAGCCATAGTAACTCATAGAACCCCCGTAGACACATCACCACAGAACTTCACTGACCCACAGTGCCGTAGAGCCACCCAGAGCATGACTCTATAGACCATGAGTGAGCCATGACACCAGAGAACACTACCAAGCATTGCACTACACTACAGAGTCACAGAACACCTTCGCCACAAACACAGACACACAGACACACAGACACACACACACACACACACACACACACACACTCATACACACACACACACACACACACACACACACATAAACACACATAGTCACACACGCAGTCGTGCCCCCACAACCACATATAAAAGCGCACGCATACACATACACACATGTATAGACAAACACACAAATAGAAAATTTGAGAAAAGACTGTCTCTGCTCAATGTAAATTCCAGTGACATTAACCCCAACATCTGAGCGATACGTGAACGCACTGAATGTAACCTCCTAAAAAAAAAAAAAAAATCCAACACCTAAAGGTGGAAATGAATGCATCCATGTTGGGAACATGTACAGGAGAACACGCATGTTTCTTTGTCTTAAAATCCCCCTCTTCCTCTTCCTGCCCTTCACTCTCCATCAACCTCAAAGAAACTCTTAACCAAGATGGATGACCTCCTGTCTGGTATGCCTGTGGAGGCTAACGGCAAAGTGACCGCGCTGCTCACCACAGTGGAGAATGCCATCAGGCTGATTGGACCGCAGATGAAGCAACCCCAGACCAGAATGAGCACCGTGCACACAGGTATGACCGCACTGACCGCATGAGCATGACCGCAATGAACACATACTGACCACATGAGCATGACCGCAATGAACACATACTGACCACGTTACATTATTACATTATATTATTGGCATTTAGCAGATGCTCTTATCCAGAGCGAGTTACAGTTTTTTTTTTGTTTCACAATGTTATCCATTTATACAGCTGGATATTTACTGAGGCAATTGTGGGTTAAGTACCTTGCCCAAGGGTACAGCAGCAGTGCCCCTGTGGGGAATCAAAGTCCTGTTCCTTAAACACTATGCTACACTGCCGCCCCATGTGCATGACCGCACTAATAACTATGGAACTGGGGCGGCAGTGTAGCATAGTGGTTGAGGAGCAGGACTCATAACCAAAAGGTTGCCAGTTCGATTCCCTGCTGGGGCAGTACTGCTGGTAATTACCACACAATTGCCTCAGTGAATATCCAGCTGTGAAAATGGATAACACTGTAAAAACTGTAACCGATAGAAGTCGGTCTGGATAAGAGCCTCTGCCAAATGCCAATTATGTAATCTAATAATAGAGCTGGGCACAGAACTAGAGCACTACAGGTTTGAATTCAGACTGGCATCTGAATAACCTCAATGTCCAGATGTATAAATGGATAATATTCACCATTGTCACCATGGTTAAGGAGGTCTGTCAAGCAGTGGATTATTACTTTCAGGATTCATGAGGCATCATATATTCATTATATATGTATATATATATATATATATATATATATATATATATATATATATATATATCTGCATCTCCCTTCAGCCTTGTTCTTCTTCTAAAGGGTATTTGGAAAAAATTGGACATTTGGTACATGGCTTGTCCTCATTTCAAGAATGATTTATTGATTGCCGTTTTTTACGGCTGGTGGCTGAATGTTGATCAGTGACAGCGGTGAATGTGCTGTCCCTGCAGAGGTGGAACTGCTGGTGAGGAGAGACAGAGCTCCTCCCCGGGGCACCGTCAGCATGTCTACAGAACACGTCAAGCTGGACACAGACTGGGAGACCGCTGCAGGAAACGGCACCTATCCAGGTACAACCCACCTCCATGGTCTTCATTATAATCACCATCATCATCATCATCATCATCATCATCATCATCATCACTATCATTATTGTCTTTGTCATCTTCATCATCATCATCATCATCATCATCACCGTCGTCATCAC
>CM032875.1:6796406-6803906 GCA_019176425.1 Megalops atlanticus
TGTTTTTATTAATACTGATTTTTTGATACTTTGAGTAAATCCCTGCCTTTACTTCAGACCTTATTTTTGTATATGGCTGTTGTCTTGTTGTCAGAATGATAGACTATAGCAGTACATGTGTAATGTTATGGTTTTCATTCTGTTAGGGCTGGGACACTGTCACCAAGTTACATCACAAGACCATTCCACAACCAGGTCATGTACAGTGCCAGTCAAATGTTTGGACTCACCTACTCATAGAAGGGTTTTTTTTTTTTTTTTTTACTGTTTTCCACATTTTAGAATAATAGTAAAGACATCAAAACGATGAAATAATACAAATGGAATTATGCAATGACCAAAAAATTGTTAAACAAATCAAAACTCTTATATTTTAGATTCTTCAAATTAGCCAAAAAATATTTCTTCAAATTAAAAATTGTTTTGAAAAGAAATTCATGAATCACTTTCATCAACTTCACAATTTATATTTGTCTAAGAGACAAACTTCAAGTATAATTATGTAGATCAAAATGTCTTTGAATGCTTGTTTCCCATTATCTTAATTAGGTCTGTCTGAACTTTTGGGCTGGTACTGTAGGTACGTGTCTCTGAACGCGTGGGCACTACAAACAGACAGATGTTTCAGTGGAAGCAGGAGATTTTTCTACTCCCAGAAACGTGGGTGACATTGGTGAAATTGGTGAATTTGGTGCATTCACAGTTCTAAGGATGGTGAACGTCAGTTAATCCTGGTTGCATCAAACAAATCCTTAACCCACAGACCTGCTTCACCTGTCACCTTCTCCATCATCACGGTATCATATCTGTCACCTGTGTGAGCTTTCCATATCAATTCTAGCACCTGTGTGGCATACCTGTCACCACTCTCACCCTTCTTTTCTATGTCTCTTACCTGTGTGACCTGTCTGTGCCATAAACATAACGTTGCACACACACACCTTTGACTTGACTGCTTTAGTTTTCCTGGAAGTGAGGTGCCAATATTAGAAATGTTACATTCAGTGCCTTGGTTAAACGCTGTTCATGAAATTTGGCTTGCTGCCAAATCTATATTTTTTTGTGCCAACCTAAGAGAACTGTGTTTGTGGATTTTATTAATAAAAGTTATATTTTGTATGCATTTTTTGTCATCTTGATGTTGTCTTTATTATTTTTTCTTTCTGAGAAGATGACACGTCAGCCTGAAACCCCAGAAGGGAGTATGTTAAGTTTTTAAAGTTGTGCGGTGGGGTGGTGCATCTTCATCTCACCTGTTTCACTTTTGCAGCTTTTCTCAATACCACTTTCTCACAGTAATGGATACTAAGGCAAAAAAAAAAAAAAAAACTGAAAATCATCCTTTCGAAGCCGTGGATTTTTGGCAAAAATATAAGTATACTCTCACTTTTTCCACACGATACCAAAACCGCACGTTTACAAAACACTTCGCACAAATCCCAGCACTTAGCTCAAATGCCAGCTTTAGAGCCTCTTAGCTCCGTATTACGCTCACATGATTTCGAGTGTAAAGCGCCGATGGCGATTGCCTAAATTCCTCGACCTGGGAGAGTTGGAGGAAGAGCAGGAAGGAAGAAGCATTTTGTTTAAAATGAGATGACAGCAACCGTTCCGCACGGTTCTGTGATTAGCTCGGAGGAGCTCACAGCCTCAGTGGGGTTCCTCCCAAACTGCCCTCCTTCTCCTATCTCTATGTCCGCTGCTCAACGGTAGCTCTGACAGGCCCAACAGCTCTTTCCAAGGTGTACAGTCATCTGTCTGTACAGGTATACAGAACCTTCGCTGTGATGAAGCTGCCAGAACTCAAAGGCTGTATGTCAAACAAAATAATATTTGGTTGTGAAACCTTTTTTTCTGCCATTTACTGTGGAGCAAACTGTGACCTTGATATTAAAGATTGCACTGATGCCTGTGCCAGATTGTACTGGAGATAACAGCTATGAAAGACAGAAGGCCTTTTGCTGTTAGTGTTTTAATTTTATTGCACCTTTGTGAAATGGTTGATAATGTGAGCTTTTCATGTGATGAAAGAAATATTTATTACTCTGATGGAAGCATTTGATTTTTAGACATGTGCTTTGCATTTCGGCAAGTTTTTTAGCAGTTTGGCAAGTGGACAGTTGTGTTTGTGCTAACTGTTCTGAGAGCATAGAACCTTGTTTCAGGAAATGCATCAAAGTGATAAAACAACAGAAAAGGAAGAGCAATATGCAATATGTGTGTGTGTGTGTGTGTGTGTGAGTGTGTGTGTGTGTGTGTGTGTGTGTGTGTGAGAGAGAGAGAGATGGAAAGAGAGAGAGTGAGAGAGAGAGTATGATTGTCAGTGCCCCGGCCCCCTAGCTGTGTGTTTGTTTTCTTCCCCTGTCCATGTGCTTTTGTTTTCCTTGTGTTCCCGCCCCTGTCCCCGCCTGCCTCGTTGCTTCATCGCTGCCACCTGCCTGCCAGCTCACCTGTTCCCCATCACCTCGTCTGCTCTGCCCTATTTATGCCCTGCCTGTTCCTGTCTCGTTGCTAGTTCGTAGCAGTGTTTTTCGTGACCTGTTTCGTCCCTGCGGTTTGGTTCCTCGTGCTTTTCTGTGCCTTTTGATCTCGCCTGTGCCCCGTCCTGGTTTTTTTGCCCTGTGTGCCTGCCTGCCCCGTTCCTGACTCATCTTCTGCCCGACTTTGCCCCCGGAATTGCCCTCGGACTGTCTACCGGTTCCTGACTCTGCCTGTTCCTGACTTCGCCCCGGTTTTGCCCACGGACTGCCTTCCAGTTACCAACCCTGCCTGTTCCCGGCTCTCGAACTCTGCCTGCCGTTTAATAATAAAGACGCACTTAACCCTGATTGTGCGTGGTCTGCTCTTGGGTCCCTCGTCTGTGCCCTAACAATGATGAGTTATTTATTTATTTATTCTTAGGCTCTCTAATAATTTAGTGGTCAAGGAGTACTCTCTGAATGCATGCTTAGCTCTGTGGTGTGTTTCCCTGTGTGTTTGAGAGCTATAATGAGATACAGAGTGTGTGTGTGTTTGAGAGAGAGAGAGAGAGACAAAACTACCACCATTGCATTATGGGATCTCTACAATGTGTATTGTGAGAGTGAGGAAAGAAAATAACATTATTTAATGGAAATGCTTATCTTTTTCAGAGCAAGCCCATAATGGAAGAAAATCCGTGTTCTTATCCTACTGGGTGATGATCTCACCTCTGCTCAGCACTGGGAAGCTGTATTCCGCTTCCTTCCCTCGATTTTCTCTCTTTCTTCCATCCCATTTTCTGTCTCTCCGCTCGGTCTTTGTGCATTAAGGGGTGATCATCTCGCTGGCGGAATGATGCAGTGCCACTCGGCTGATAGAAAAAGCCCCTTCGCCTGTCTGATGCAGGGAGCCCCGTCAGATCTTCTCATCAAGCGCAGCATAGTCGTAAGGAGCAGGGCTCAGAACTGTGAGGTTGCTGGTTCGATTCCCTGCTGGGGCACTGCCGCTGTTGTCTTGGGCAAGGCAAAAACTCCATCTATATAAATGGATAATATGTAAAAATTGTAACCTATGTAAGATGCTCCGGATAAGAGCATCTGCTGTGCTCTTTGTTACATACATACAACGAGAATTAAAATAAGCAACCAACCCTCTATTCATGTGCTTGTATTTGTAGAAAAAAAGTATGCAGGTTTTCTGAGTCAGTTGGAGTGATTAATCTCTCAGAACTTTGGATAAATTGATTGCCCCACTTATCAAAAGAATAGAGCCTTCATGCTCTCAGCCATTAGTGTGCTGGAGGCTGGACTTAGCCCACATATCATCAGACTCATTGCTGTCACTATCACAGATACCTGCCAGCAAATTCACAGTATTAAGATTTGACACAGAAAATTCTCTTTTTGGGAGGGGCCCGGATGTTTTAATTAAATAGCTATGATAATGCATCATATCATACCGCATATTATAAACACGGGCTTTCATTCACGTAAACATCCTTCACATACAGTACCTGTCTCACCTCTACCTTTTATTTTTACAGTTTGTGATATAATCACACAGTATGGTCCAGGTGAGTTATACCTCCCTGTGAGAAACGTTTCCTTTTTTTCCATTCTAATTAAATGCAAACTGTAGTGCAAACAAGTGTGTAACTGTTGCCATTTGATTTCACCTGATTTTTTGCCATTTTTAGGGTTAAAGTTAGGGATAGGGTTAGGGTTGGGTTTTGTTAAACGAATCTATCAAATTAACACGCATGTTTTCACAGCATGCTAATTTGATAGATCCATTTAACGAATCCAAAAAGCGACTGTACACTCAGTGTTGGTGACAGCTTAAGTGTCATTACTTCAGCTCAGTGATTTCAAATGCGGGACAGGTGGTGGTACTCTTCCTCACTTGTAAAACCGTCTGCCAAATGAATAAATACAAATGTAAATGTAAACTTGAAGTATCCATTGACCATAAAAATGCGAATATAGGCTCATTAAAACTGAATTTAACTATAAGCCCCTTGCTCACTTGTACTCACGCTACACACACTCAGGGCCTGTAATCAAAGTTTGTTGAGGCATCTGTCAAATATCTGTAGAAGCATCTGGCAACCCTTGATCAAGCAGCCAATGGCAAACTGAAGAAGCATCTGCCTGAAGCGTCCAGGTGGGTCACCTCACACCTGACAGTGCCTGTGCTGAGAAGGACAGGTGATGAAGGGAAGAAAGGATCAGAGGAAGAAAGAGAGGGTGACATTAAAAAGGGGATATGAGAGGAAACGGGGAAATGGAGAATATAGAGAAAGGAAAAGGAAATAAAGAGCGAGAGAGGGAGAAGTTATTGTGTATCTAAGAGTGTGAGAGGGAGAATAGGGATGGGTGGGCACTGAGACAGTGAGAGAGAGAAAGGCTGAGAGGTAGGGAGAGAGCGAGAGCAAAGAGAAAGAGAAGGGGGGGGGCAGCAGATAAATCTGAGTAGAGGAGATGAAATAAGAGCGAAGACCATGCGGGTTTCAGACAGAGAAGAAAGAGGAGACATTCACGAGAGAGACAAATAGAAGGAAAGAGAGACAACACAGGAGAGAAAGAGAGGCAGAGGGGAGAGGGGAGAGAGAGGAGAGGAGAGGGACTCTTCAATGAAGATTCCTGCTTCGCTGAAGTCTACACTCAGGTGATTGACACAAAGGGGATCATACCCCTCCCCCCCCCCACAGGTGGGAGCATCACTCTTACCTGTGGCTGTTGCCTGTCACCCAAGAGGCTTTGGGTACGTTGGATAATGACTGATGTGGCATCCCTGGTCGATGGGTAACGTCGGCGCAACATGGCAGTAACGTGGCAGTAACGTTCGTGACGCAGCGGCGGTCTGCGGTCTGGAGGAGAGGGCTTGTTCTGCCAGGAGCTGGAGCCACAATCTGAGCCATCACCCCCCGGGGTCACGCAGAACGCCCGCCCAGACCAACAGCCTGGGCGACTCCGATGCGGTAGGATTTCAACTTCTCGTTGCGTCGTGCTCTCAGTCTACTTTTTTAAACGCCTACACACACACACACACACACACGCACACACACACGCACAAGCACACACACACACGCACGCACATGTGCACACACACGCACACACACACACACACACATCACTCTGGAGACACCTGCTGTTGTCTGTCTCAATTGCATTTAACAGGTTTATTGAAAAGCCCCTGAAATCAATCAATGTTACATCTAAGTTTGACTCTGGCATTTAAATGCAAGCAATATATTTTATACCTTATCAGCCATTGGCTAGCAAGCTAAAGTTAGTTGTAAAGAAACCTGTTGTTTCTAAGCTATCTAGCATGTTTTTGGTTTGTAACTAGTTAAATATGACTTTTTAACTTCAGTTCCATTTGTGAAAATTGTAGTTGCCTAATAATGCATTCAGTGAAGAATAAATGGTTTAAAAAACTGGTATCATTTTGGCTAAAACGTTTAGAATTGAGGAAGCAATAATGAACTTACATACAAGATAAAAGAGCGCATTTGAATTGATTTGTATAACAGTGATGTTGCATGTTATGCAACATCACTAGTGTATGCAACTTCAGTTGTGTGTAAATCGTTTCTAAAGGGCAAATATTGGGTAAATCCAGGCATAAAACTACTTATATTATTATATACTATTATTATATATATTATATACTATTATATTACTGGGTTTGATTTGCATTCATATGTATCTCTTCTCCTATCACTAGTACAAACAAATTTTGAGTTACTCTGCTAAGATATCAATACTGATAGGGCACCCCCACATTCCCATACACATTGCCCACACACACAAACACACACATATGTGTGTGTGTGTGTGTGTGTGTGTGTGTGTGTGTGTATATATGTATATATATATATATATATATTGTATATACAGTGTGTGTGTAATAATTATTTGTAATAATTTATCTTATCATTTTGTTCTTTCTCTTTTTAACTTTGAAATAAGAACAACACTGTTGTGCTTTCATGTCTGGCCAAATCCACATGAAAAGCACAGCACAGTGTTGTGTTGTTCGAATCAAATTTAATCACAGTGATGTCTACAATCTACAACAATTGATCACAGAGTTGCTGCAGCATTGTTTACTGAACAACAGTAAATGACATTCAGAGACAATCTCAATTGTTGATCTTTGTATTGGATTTCATCAAGTAATACTAAGGTTCAAGGAACAGGGAGACGTGCTGTATTTATGGGTGAAGAAGGATGAAGAAGAGATCAATGAAAAGCACAGTATTACCTAATCAGGGAGAGGGAGTAACTGATCTGAAATCAGCAGTACTCCTCCTGTCTCTGTCACTGATTACAATGTACTGCCGAGTTTGGGAGGCGGAGCTCCGGTCCTTGTCTCTGTCACTGATTGGAGCACACAGCCCAGGGCCGGGGGTGGAGCTCTGGTACTTGTCTCTTTCACTGATTGGAGCACATAGTCCAGTGCCAAGGGCGGAACTCTGGAACTTGTCTCTGTCACTGATTGGAGCGCATAGCCTAGTGCTGGGGGGGGCGGACCTCCTGTTCTTGTCTCTGTCACTGATTGGTGTGTATTCCCCAGTGTGGGGGGGTGGAGCTCCAGACTAAGTCTCTGTCACAGATTGGAGCGCATAGCCCGGTGTTGTGGGTGGAGCTCCCTACCTGGGGGACAGGTTTGTTTGTGGGCTTTCTAGGTAGGGTCTAAAAGTGTCTCTGCCGAAGCTGAGGTCTTCTTGACCCCTCTGAAACAGGCCCAATGATGATAGCTTTGGTCTGTCACGCCCGCGGGCTACAGAGGATTTAATTACGGCCAGCGGCGCCGCGATAAGTGATTAAAATGAGGAACTGTTCAGTGCAGTTGTTTGCTGTTAGTTTTATGAGCCGCTCTGATGGGGGGGTATGAACTTTACGGAAGAGTGGCCTTGACTCTGCTTTGCAAACGTCACTGGAGTTGGCAGACTGGGTGTGCAAGGAGACTCAGCCAAATGGACAGCTGTCCAAATCCCTCCCCACCTCTCCTGGTTGCACGTCCTCACCTCGA
>CM032875.1:6808906-6918906 GCA_019176425.1 Megalops atlanticus
TGGCGGTGGAGCGCTGCCTGGGCATCACCCGGCCCCTCTTCCACTCCGCGGCGGTCACGGCCGCCCACGCTCGCCTGGCCGTGGCCCTGCTGGCCTCCCTCGCCCTCCTGCTGGCGGGGCTCCCCCTGCTGGCCGTGGGCAGCTATGCGCCGCAGTTTCCCGGCACCTGGTGCTTCCTCCCGCTGCACGGCCCGCTCTCCGCCGCCGACGCCAGCCTGGCGCTGGCCTTCTCGGGCCTGGGGCTGGCGGCGCTGGCGCTCTCCCTGTTCTGCAACACCCTGAGCGGGCTGGCGCTGCTGCAGGCCCGCCTGGCCCCCTGGGGGTCCCGCTCGGCTGGCGGCGGGGCGGGGCCGGGCCGCCGCCCGGTCAGGGTCCAGCCGCCCCCCTCCTCGTCCTCCGCCCGGTCGCTGGACACGGAGATGATGGTGCAGCTGGCCGGGATTACCGTCGTGTCCTGCGTCTGCTGGACCCCTTTCCTGGTGAGTTTGGATCGGAATGACGGCAGTGTATCACAGCGGTAAGGAGAACCGCTCGTAACCGAAAGGTTGCTGGTTCCATTCCCGACTGGAACACTGCTGCTGTACCCTTGGGCAACGCACTGAACCCCGAATTACCTCAGTAAATATCCAGCTGTATAAATGCATAGAATGTAAAAACTGCAACTTATGTAAGTCGCTCTGGATAAGAGCGTCCGCTAAGTGCCAGTAATGTAATGTAATGTAATGAGGGGGAATGGACACTGGGGGTGGGAGTGAGGGCAGGGTGTGACTGGGAGGGAGAGCTGGGGTGGGAGTGGGGAAGGGTGTTTTGGTGGGAGGGGGGCCAGGAGCAGCTGCAGGGCGTGAGAGCTGGGGTTAGTGCAGGAGAGGAGCTTGTGTTGGGAGCGGGGTTGGGGGAGAAAGGTTTGGGAGGGACTGGGGCTGGGAGTTTGATGGGGAGTGGGGTGTGATTGGGAGTTGGGGCGGGAATGTTGGGGGGATCTGTTGTGGAAAACGACCTTAAGTGAAATGTAAATTGAAATGGGAATGCTGTTGACCCCCCCTCCATTAAAAATCTCTTTTAAAAGGACATATGATGTGGTCTGTATACAGCACCCTACATAATATTGTCTTCAATTGCCTCAGTCCCTGTTACATGTAGAAGGGCATTGAACAATCTTATATTGCAAACTACTGCCATCTTGTGGACAAATACAATTACTACAAAAGGTTCCCAACAGAGAGAGCGTGGCAGGATGAAAACAGCTAGCGATTAAGTCACCTCTTTCTAGTGCAGTGTTTGAAACTTTTAATCCAGTCCTAGTTCTGGGCAGGATTATGCAAACCCCACACAGCAGGAACTCAGAACCTGCTTAAAGTCTATTTTGAATATTGCTAATATTTTTACTCCCTTCTCCTCGTTTCTTTAAAAAATACACGTTACATACATAAACCATCACATTACATTATTGTCATTTAGCACATACTCTTATCCAGACCAAATTACAGTTTTGATATGCTATCCCTTTATTCAGATGGATATTTACTGAGACCATTCTGGGATAGGTACAATGCTCAAGGGTACAGCAGCAGTGCCCCAGCGTGGAATCAAACCAGCAACCTTTCAGTTACGAGCCCTGCTCCTTGCCTCTGTTCTACATTCCTTACCACTATGCTACACTAACAATGCTTAACTAAAAAGTACTTGAGTCAAGTCCAAGTCCTATGAAATATCTCTCTGCCTTCCCTTTCCTCTCATATTCTGTCTCCATCCCTTTCTCCCAGTTCTTAGTCTCAGTATCGGTGATGCAGTTCTACCCTGGTTCCGGACACAGTGGTTTGGACCGTCCGTATGAGCGGCAGGTTCTGCTGAGCCTGCGCCTGGCCTCCTGGAACCAGATCCTGGACCCCTGGGTTTACATCCTGCTGAGGAGGGCGGTGCTGCGCAGGCTGTTCCGGCTGCTGCAGCCGGGAGTGCCCACGCTGACACACAACGGCTCCTGCGCAGACTCATGCAGCCAGAGCACCAGCACATCCAGAGAGAACTCAAGCACACAGAGATTCAGCACTGACACAGGCAGAAAGAGCACTGACACCCAGAGATTCAGCACTGACACAGGCAGAAAGAGCACTGACACCCAGAGATTCAGCACTGACACAGGCAGAAAGAGCACTGACACCCAGAGATTCAGCACTGACACATGCATACAGAGCACTGACACCCAGAGATTCAGCACTGACACAGGCAGAAAGAGCACTGACACCCAGAGATTCAGCACTGACACAGGCAGAAAGAGCACTGACACCCAGAGATTCAGCACTGACACATGCATACAGAGCACTGACACCCAGAGATTCAGCACTGACACAGGCAGAAAGAGCACTGACACCCAGAGATTCAGCACTGACACAGGCAGGAAGAGCACTGACACCCAGAGATTCAGCACTGACACAGGCAGGAAGAGCACTGACACCCAGAGATTCAGCACTGACACAGGCAGAAAGAGCACTGACACCCAGAGATTCAGCACTGACACAGGCAGAAAGAGCACTGACACCCAGAGATTCAGCACTGACACAGGCATACAGAGCACTGACACCCAGAGATTCAGCACTGACACAGGCAGGAAGAGCACTGGCACATACATACAGAGCACCGACACACACAGACTCAGCACTGACACAGGCATACAGAGCACTGACACATGCATACAGAGCACTGACACACAAAGACTCAACACTGACACAGGCATAAAGAGCGCTGACACACAGAGGTTCAGCACTGACACAGGCATACAGAGCACTGACACATACATACAGAGCACTGACACACACAGACTCAGCACTGACACAGGCATACAGAGCACTGACACATGCATACAGAGCACTGACACACAAAGACTCAACACTGACACAGGCATAAAGAGCGCTGACACACAGAGGTTCAGCACTGACACAGGCATACAGAGCACTGACACACAAAGACTCAACACTGACTCAGGCAGAAAGGGTACTGACACATGCATACAGAGCACTGACACATACAGACTCAGCACTGACACATACAGACTCAACACTGACACACACAGACTCAACACTGACACAGGCAGAAAGAGCACTGACACATGCATACAGAGCACTGACACATACAGACTCAACACTGACACAGGCAGACAGAACACACAGACACAATCAGAGCACTGACTCAAAGGGTCTTCACCTGATTCAGACAGGTAAAGCACTGACACACAGGTAAACAGAACATTGAAATACACAGAACATTATGGTCCACAGACTAACAGGCTTCAGGCTGGTTCAGATTGGCAGAAAACTTCCTCAGAGAAAGTACCTCAATTAACAGACATAGCATTCACTTTTCAGGTCTGGTTTGTAATATTACACATATCTACACTTGAGGACTAAATATCTGACAGTTAGTTGCAGGCTGGTTTTTCACAGACCTAATTTTTTCCTTTTCATTTTTGCTGTACATTCTGTCCGATTCCTTTTCTTTATTTACCTATAGTGTGAACCATCATGACTTTAGCTCTTTGCATTTTTTTATCTGACTGGCAAACCACACACAGGAGACTTTACCAAATACAGCATCTTAGGTTGAGTTCCACTGACTGGTATGAACCCAGGGCTGTGAGCATGGTGCTCTCTTTACAAACACTCTTAAACTGACTGCTCTTTTTACCTCTCTCTCTCTGCCTCACTCTACTCACCCCCTCTAATAGATTTCTTTCCTCTTTTTGTTTTTTTTTGTCAGGTTCCTCACCCCCGCCTCTGTGTCATCCCTCCCCCCCCCCACTTTCCCTCTTTCGATGCAGTCAGACAATGGCCTCCTTCTGCCGGCCTCTCCCACCTGATGCTGTGAGCTCAATGGGGTCCAGTGTTTCCCTCACACACTCACTCTGGCCACCACTCAAATAAAACCCGTCTCCGCTCGGTCTCCATGGCAACTGCCAAAGGCCTGCTCCCCAAGCCCAAACCGCACAGAGTGCCACTACCCCCAACCCCGCCCACCACACATACACACACACACACACACACACACACATGCACACACACACACATCAGGCTCGGCGCCAGGAGAAAATATAGAGGGGTGCAATTACAATCCACGGGGGTGCACAAAAAGTCATAAATACTATGTAGACATCGGCATTTAAGGAGACAACTGGGGGTGCACTGAGGTCCGTCTGCGCCCCTAAGCACCCCCATAGTGCCAGGCCTGAAACCCACACACACATATATATATACAGCACTATGTTCCCTAAACATGACCACATCCCCACCAGTGTAACTCTGCCCTGTCTTGGCAGCAAAGACTGCTCCTCCTGTGTGTGTGTGTGTGTGTGTGTGTGTGTGTGTGTGTGTGTGTGTGTGTACGTGCCTGTGTGTGTATGTGTGTGTGTGTGTGTGTGTGTGTGTGTGTGTGTGTGTGTGTGTGTGTGTGTGTGTGTGTGTACATGCCTGTGTGTATGTGTGTGTGTGTGTGTGTGTGTGTGTCTGTGAGTGTACATGTTCTACTCTTTCTGTGCATGTGGAAACATGCTTGCGGCTCTATGTGTAGATACAAAAGCATGCAACTAAGCATGGAAGTGTGTACAGCATGTGTGATAGCTGTATGTGAATCTACCTGCTGCACGGCTTAGACCCAAAGGCCCATGCGGTTGTCCTCCTTCATTTCAAATAAATAACATAATTGCAGCAATGTCAGTTGTCTGTGGGTTGTTTTATCGAACTCACCCGCAATAACAGGACAGTATATATTACCCTGTTAACAGTTCAGTTAACTCACAAATAGCTTATGTTCGATTTGGATGAAGCATAACTGGATCAAGTCCATATCCATGCGACCAATATCAAAAATCACACAAAACAGGTTGTGCTGGCTGAAATTACCGAGTAGTTTAAACTGTATGTTGATCTGAAGACTCTAAAATATATTTTTTTTCTAAAATGGATCAATCATAAATGGAGATAATTTTAGATGGTCACGATGTTGCGAGGATCACAGCGTGACCCCTGACACTAATATTATTACAAAACTGTGCTAGACGGCCGCGGACGAGCGGTGGCGAAATACCGGCATCGCTCACTGAAAATTACACAGACTGCGTCATAGCCTTTCGGCGAATGGAGTCCGTACTGGAGCTGACGGGCATCCGCCATAGCCAATGGGAGGGCTGGAAAGGAGAGAGGGTGGGGCGGTGAAGCGGTGGGCGCTGCTCCGAACAGCAGCGCACAGATGGGTGGGTGCGAGTAAAGGACAAGTTAAGAGCCATGTGAAAATACCAGCTCTCAAATAAGAGTTTTTTTTTTCTTCAATCATTTTTATGACCGAAAAAGCAACCAAATAAATCACGTTGCTCTTCGTACTGACCTTATTCTGTGCTCATTACCGTTTTCTCCATGGATTAAGCATTAGCTGTTGGTTAGTTGTTTTTTTTATGTTTTAATAATATCTGGCTTCCGTGAGTCTTTTCATCAAGTGTGGTACCAGTGAACGCTTTAAGGTGTTGTCAAGTGAGGTGCATAGAAAGCGACCGCACGCGACATCCAGGAGGCTTTTCGGGCTAATCGACTGCAAGAAGTTTCGGGGTCATTTCGGAACACGACCAGCGTGCACGAGTAAGTACCTGTGCTCGTAATGAAGTTTATATTTTACCTTACATAGTCACCTGTTCCGCTGGAAAAAATAAATATGTAGCAGCCTGAGCAGCGTAACCGTAAATATACATTTTAAATATAGCTAAAGCATAATAGCTAAGTAACGTTCAGAGTTGTAGTAACTCCGGTTCAGCACGAGGAAATGAATGATTGAATCAACGGATGAATGTTGTCGGAGAAATTAGAAACGGAGACTGTTTACCCGGCCGTTTCGTGGTGGGACAATGTACACACTGGACAGTTTCGCAGCGAGCGTGACATGTGACTCAGCGTAGAATAAAAGGGTAAAGCACTTGTAATTCGTTGGGTAACAAAAGTCTGTCAGAGAAGGGGCTTTTTTTAGTGCTTACTCCGGTAGTAATCTTAGCATATTCGTTCAAGGAAAAAATGACCTAGCGTGTCTCCCTCTCTCTCTCTCCCCCACGTCTGTTCTTCCCCTCCTCTTCTCTCCTCATCCCTCTCTCCTCTCGTCCTCCCAGAATGAAGGGTGTGGCCAGAGCCTCCGTGTCGCTGGGGTCCCTGGGTCTGCTGCGGTTTTTTGGGGTGCCCTGGTCCTGGAGCCTGGCTGCCAGTCTGGGGTTGTGTCTGGGAAAAGGAGGATGGTGGTACCTGTATGTTGCCATTCGCACTGCTAAGAGAGACCTTATGTGAGTGCAGGGAGAGTTTTGGGGGGACAAAGGGTGGGGTTGGTGTACTTATGATCATACCAGAAGGATGTGGGTTCCATCCCCAATGGAGTTGCCACCGCTGGATGCAATGTGCTGGATTGGAGTCATCAATCAGCCCACAACCACTTATCTGTTACCTGTATCTCTCCTGCTCTTTGTTGTACATTAATATAAAACCCACTTCTCACTTTCATCAGCATTTCCACCCCCTTTTTCCTGTTTCTTTCCTTTCTCTCCAAGCACACTCTAATCCAACTCAATCTCGTATGACTTCCTCCCTCTCCTCTCCTTCTGGTCACCCTTAACTGGTTATTCCGCCCCTGCTTTCCACCTTGGTTCTTCCATGTCTTCTCTCTGTACTTAACCCTTTCTCCCTTTCTCCCTTACCCCCTAACCCCTCCCTTTCGTACACCATACCTTACTGTGCATTTGTACCTCTTCCTCCTTTATAACCCTAACTCTCATATAACCTGAATCCCTTCTCCCATAAGTGCTTACCTCTCCCTCACATACACTCTGAATTTTCTATGCCCTTTCCTCTCCCTCCCTTAAACCCTAACCCCTCCCTTTCTTACACCCTAACCTCACCTTACTGTACTTTTGTACCTACTCCTCTTTTATACTCTAACTCCTTCTTCTCATAAGCCCTCTCCTTCTCTTCACCCTTTCCCCCTTCCCTAAAATTTCCTTTCATTGCGTCATCATTATTACATCATTTAGCAGACGCTCTTATCCAGAGCAACATACAATGTTATCCATTTATACAGGGAGATACTTACTGAGGCAGTTGTGGGTTAAGTACCTTGCTTTAGGGTACAACAGCAGTGCCCCAGTGGGGAATTGAACGTGTAACCTTTTGGTTAGAAGCCCCGCTTTTTAGCACTACCCCACACTGCTGCCTCGGTCTAACTGGGCCAGCTCACACACACTGCTGCCCGTTGCAACCTTAACCCCTCTCTCTCTTTTATGACCTAACGTCTCCCTTACCTCGCCTCTGCCCCCTAGTGGCCTGTATGTTCTCCTGCGAGTGAAGCTGGCCCTCCATCGCCACATGCGCAAGGGCAGCACCCTCCCTTCCATCTTCGCCCAGACGGTGGCGCTGCACCCGGACAAGCCGGCGCTGGTGTACGAGGCCACGGGGGAGGCCTGGACCTTCACCCAGCTGGACCAGCTCTCCAACGCGGTGGCCCACTGGGCGCTGGGCCAGGGCTGGGCCTCGGGCGACGTGGTGGCCCTGTTCATGGAGAGCCGCCCCGTGGTGGTGGCCCTCTGGCTGGGCCTGGCCAAGGTGGGCGTGGAGGCGGCGCTCATCAACTTCAACCTGCGCCGCGATTCGCTGGTGCACTGCGTGGGCGTGTCCAACTCGCGGGGGATCGTCTTCGGAGCAGAGCTGGCGGACGGTGAGAGGGGGGTGGGAGGGGGGCGGGGTGTTGGATTCGTTTCTGAAGTGAGGCGGGGGGGAGCTATGGGTAATTAAGGGAGTTTGGAGTATTATTGTTTAAGCTGGTGTACTTACTACTTATTTATGTTTTAATGTATTCATGCCATACACCACGTTCAGTTCAGTATCATCTCTTTGTGCCCTTGTGTTTTATGCATGTTTGTTCAGTGTCAGCACTTAGACTGTGTGTGTGTGTGTGTGTGTGTGTGTGTGTACACGTGTACGTGCGTGTGTGTGCGTGCGTACATGTGTGCGCGCGTACGTGTGTGTGTGTGTGTGTGTGTGTGTGTGTGCACATGTGTGTGTGTGTGTGTATGTGTGTGTGTATGCATGTGTGTGCGATGGTGGTATTTGGTTGTATTAAAGCTGCCATCTGTATCCCTCCCTCCCGCTCCGCAGCTGTGTTGGAGGTGAGTGCTGCGCTCAATGGGTCCATGGTGCGGTTCTGTAGTGGGGAGCTGAGCCCGGACCGCCTGGCCGCTCTGTCCGCCCAGCCCCTGGACCCTCTCCTGGCCTCCGCCCCCCGACTGTCCCCGCCCGCCACCACCCACCAGAAAGGCTTCAACGGTGTGTCCCTCTGTGTGTGTGTGTGTGTGTGTTTATTAGGGATGGTAACATTCACTGATTCACATCGATGCACCGGCATAGAAGTTCACGATGGGATTGCCCCGATTAATACAATTTGGGATGAACTCAGGATGCATCGTTTCTAACATCTTTGCATCGGTAAAATCCGATTTATTTATGTATAATTAGTACAGGCCCTATGCCTTTATTATTTGGAAATGTGACCAATAATTTATGACCAATAATTTTATGTTTAGATTGATTCCTCCTCTCTAAACTGTTTCTCAGGCGCGCTCTCTCATCTCCACTGCTGTCAGTGGCCAATTCTCGTCAAGTCTCTCGGCCAAGTCTCGCGCGAGTTGGAGGCGTGTCTGGGTTAGTCTCCATTATCATGGAGGAGGAAGAGCTACACATTACACCCACTTTGCTACAAATCAAATGTTTGGCGACACTTCGGATTTTTCAAGAGAGACGGACATTTTGACAAGACGCATACAATTTGCAAAATATGCCGTGCCGCTATAAAGTACACAGGCAGCACAAGTAACTTTTTTAGCTAGTTTATGATTTGCTGTCTGCTTAAGAAGAACCAAAGAAATAATCAAACTATCTGTACCATATTGAATTGCATAGCATCATATTCTTTTGCATCGCATCGTATCGCGTTGAATCGCATTGTGTTGAATCAAATCATGTCGAATCGCACTGCATCGCAATAGGAGTGAATCATATCGTATCACATTAGTAGTTGCTTCATATGTATCTTTAATGTATCAGATGGTTGGCAGTGCATCGAGATGTGTATCGCATCAGCCTCAGTGATGGAGATACACATCCCTAGTGTTTATATGTGTGTGCGCACGTGTGTGTGTGCGTGCGCATGTGTGGTTACTCAGTGGACTGAGAGAGGTGATTGGCTGCTGTCTCCCTCTCCCCGTATCTCTGTCTTCTATCTTCCCACTCCCGGTCTGCTCCGCCTGGCTGGATAGAGGCAACAGTGTCTGTCTGGAGATCCGCCCATCTCTCTAAAGGACATGCCCAAATCCAGGTGTTAGCCTCCTCACCTACTGGTGCTCCTGTAGTCAGTCACTTAGCAAATGCAATGTCAGATCAATCAGCACTTTGACACAGACAGCGATTCAGTCATTCACTTACTCATTCGACTCATTCATCTCTTCACACCTCGTTTCACTCGTTCGCTGAGTCAGAGAAACCCGGGAGTGAGTATGTGAGCGTGAACTCAGACTCATGCATGCATACATAGGTGCACTGCGAAGTGGCCCACGTGCTTACAATCAGAGACACTTGTAAGCATATGTGACAGGTATGAAGTGGGTCTGTCAGCGAGCGAGTTTTGAACTGATGTTCACACTCGGCTAAACCCTAACAGCCAGCGCTGTTACAACTTCGACTAAAGGCAATTTACCCCTAGCCTATCAGCAACAACGCAAGATAATCAGTCTCAGGGAGTGACATCACCGCTGAAACCGCTCTGCTACCTGCTACCCTCCTGGCTTTACGCAGGACTTACACAAGCTACTAATTTCATCTCCGCTACACATGGGCACACACACACATGCCAGTGGACTGTAGCTGACTGTGGTTAGAGCAGTAATTCTGCATGGCATTGTGCACCAGGTCATATCGCCCTGGAACGTCCTCTGCTCCTGATCCACCCCAGTCTGTGTCAATAAAGCTCCTGCATTCAAAAATCTTTTCAGGCCCCCAGCCAGTCGGCTTGTGATTGGCTGGTGGACAGTCCTTGGGTAACATGTGGCGTCTGTACTCACAGTCTGAGGGTGAAAAAGACCAGACAGGCCAGGTCAGGCATAGGTCGTTTTAAACGCCAGCAGACAGAGCCGGTTCATCGAGAGGTCTTGCGAAGGCTAGCGCAAACAGCCCGTTCACCGAGGGGGTCTCCGAAAGCTGTGATTAAGGTCATCTGACCCCACGTGTTACACCACCGCCCCCCAACGCCCCTCCACCTTATCCCACGTGTCACCATAGCTGTACAGTCCTAATCCAGCAGGTTTGGATTATGCGGTCCAGAGGAATTCCGAGCTGAACAGATGAAGATTGTGTAACCGCCAGCGTCCCTTTGACACATTTAAACAATCAGGCTGACGGCATGAATGAACTCAGGTCACTCTGCTGGCTCAGAGCTGACTAAACGACTATCTCGCTGAGTCCCTCCCTCTCCCTCCCTCTCTCCCCCTCCCCTGCCGTCTCTCTCTCTCTCCTTCTCCCTCCCTC
The DNA here is from genome assembly GCA_019176425.1 of Megalops atlanticus. Classification (NCBI taxonomy): domain Eukaryota; kingdom Metazoa; phylum Chordata; class Actinopteri; order Elopiformes; family Megalopidae; genus Megalops; species Megalops atlanticus. Next base: position 6,819,493 of record CM032875.1, read on the forward strand.
TCCCTCTCCCTCTCCCTCTCCCTCTCTTTTCTCTCCCTCTTGCTCTCTCTCTCTTCCATTGTCTCTCTCTTTTACTCTCTCCCTCCTTCCCTCTCTCCCCCCTCTTTCTCTCTCTCTCTCTCCCTCTCTCCCTCTCCCTTTCGCTCTCCTCTCTCTCTCTTTTTTTCTGTCTTCCTCTCTCTCTTTTTCTCCCTCCCTCTGTTTATTTCATTCCACAGTCACACACACCCGTTGGCATGGCAGAAGCACACAACAGAGGAGGGAGGGGGAGGGGAGCAGGGGAGCTTAAAACATGAACAAAAAAAAAGAACCCATAACACAGTATACATCTGTACTCCTCTCTTTCACTCCCACTCCTGCTCGTTCACTACTGTCCCACACAGGAATGGTATGCAACCTTTCCCCCACTTCCTTTCACCCCTCCCTCTCTCCCTTTCATGCTCTTTCTCTCTCTCTCTTTTTCTCTTTCTCTCCCTCTCTTTCTCTCTCTTTCTCTCTCTCCCTCTCTCTCGCTCCCTCTTCCTCTCCCTCTCCCTCTCTTTTCTCTCCCTCTTGCTCTCTCTCTCTTCCATTGTCTCTTTTACTCTCTCCCTCCATCCCTCTCTCCCCCCTCTTTCTCTCTCTCTCTCTCCCTCTCTCTCTCTCTCCTCTCTCCCTCTCTCTCTCTCTCTCCCTCTCTCCCTCTCTCTCTCTCTTTCTCCCTGCTCTCATTGCCTGACTGAAAAGCAAGCAGGGTGGGGGCAGGTTGGGGGTGTTGGATTGCCGTTTCTCTCCGAGCCCGTGAACGGATTGCGAAAACGATCGTGGCTCTCGGCAGAGCCCGGGAAGGCTCGGGGACGGGGTCACCGCCTCCGGTACCGCCCGGCTCGGCTGGCCCGTGACCCGCTCCCCTCCGTGGGCCCGAAAGCACAGAGGGAAAGGCCGTGGTTAGAGTATGACAGCGGTTACGTGAGCCCTTCCCTCGGGGGAGAGCGTTCCGGCTGGATGAGGTATTCGTCTGTGTAGCCCTGATACGCGCAGATAACGTATCTCACTGGGCCTGTATGCACATGACTCGGGGGAAAGAGTGACACACTATGAAGCGTCTAACGCTGTGGCTGTGTCTCTGTTATACACAAACCTAAGATGATTTCCTCTCCTTTTTTCTTGTTTTTTTTTCTTTGTACTGAATCGGCAATGAGGATGTGGTATCTCTAGTGACACTGAGATATCACGATACATGGCACTGAATGTACTGAACTTCTCTTAGATTTACAGGCTGTCTAGTGTCAGATTAGCACAAGTTCACTAATGCTTGAATGGTACTGTGCCTGCACTCAGTGGTCTGGTGGTGTTGTTAGCCTGGTCTGTCACTGTTGCTCATTTAAATTGGATGGATGCACTTCTGTCCTCTGAAGCTGGGAGTCGCTCCGGATAAGAGCATCTGCTAAATCAGTGTAATGTAATGATACCCATAATGTCAAAGTGGCCAAACTCTGATGGGGTTGCCCAGCCACCTCCCATACCCCCTCCCAAATGGCCCCCCAGTATCCTCCCATGTCTCCCCCACATCCATCTCCCCCCCGGCAGAAGCCATCTGGCACATGACAGCTGAGTTTGGGGGTATGATAGGGCTTGGGGGGTGTGCTGCAGGTATGGAAGTGTGTTAAGGTCATCTGGGTACCTTGAAGATGCTGTGAGTTTAGGGTGTGGTTATGTATGTGGCGCTGGTTTTGGCTGCTGTATCAGTTTGGGGGTGGCATTTGTCGGAAAGGGTTCCAATTTGAAGCCGCTGTGGGTGTAGGATTTGGTAGGTTTTGGGTGTGACAGGGTTTGGGGGTGTGGTGGCAGCTTTTGGGGTGCTTGGGGTGTGAAAGGATAGTGGGGTTTGGAGATGTGATGATAGAGTTTGGGGTGTTGACCTGCTCACCTTAAGCTGTTATGACATATCGGTTTGGGAGAGGGCAGTTTTCTAATGTCTGCTCCTAAATATTGTCACCTTCCATGTCCCCACAGACAGACTGTTCTATATCTATACTTCGGGCACCACGGGACTCCCCAAAGCTGCTATTGTGGTTCACAGCCGGTGAGTGCCTGTGCTTCACACCTCCTATTATTATTATTTATTATTGTCATTTAGCAGACGCTCTTATCCAGAGTGACATGCATAGCATTGTTCCAGTCTTACGTGTTATCCACTCATGCAGCTGGATATTTACTGAGGCAATTCTGGGTTAATTACCACGCCCAAGGTTAAAGCAGCAGTGCCCTAGCGGGGAATCGGACTATGGCTTTCAAGTTACAAGTCCTGCTCCTCACCACTGTGCTACACTGCCTATAATGTAGTGTGTTTGCACTGTACTGTCCGTCTCTTACAGTGTGGTGTAACATCTGTTACAGTGTAGGGTGTTTGTGCGATACCATACATCTGTTATAATATAGTGCGTCTGTGCTGTGAATGCTAGCATGTGTTCAGTGAGCAGCAGTGCGGATTCCATGCTGGGACACTGCTGTTGTGCCCTTGGGCAAGGCACCTAACCCACAACTGCCTCAGTAAATATCTGGCTGTATAAATGGATAAAATTTTAACTTACATGTACAGTATGTAAGTCACTCTGGAGAAGAGTGGCTACTAAATAATGTCATAATGTAATAATGTAGGAAAATTTCTTTTTTTATTGTATAGTGTGGCTGCACTGTAAATTTGCTATAATGTGTCTGTATTGTATGCCTGTTATAATATGATGTGTCTGTGTTTTGCACCTGTTATAGTATGGTGTGTCTGTGCCACACATTTGATATAGTGTATCTTTACTGTCTGTCTATTACAGTATGATACATAAGTACTAAATTATACATCCACTAGAGTGTGCCTTTAGTGTACATCTGCTATAGTGTGGAGTGTCCTCTCTGTATCCTCTTCCCAGAGAAAAGCAATGAGCGGTATTTTGCAAAGAACACCTGTGAGTGTTACCTGAGTGTTACCTGTGCACCTGTTCTCTCCCTCCAGGTACTACCGCATTGCGGCTTTCGGATACCACGCCTTCCGCATGCGTCACGATGATGTCATCTACAACTGCCTGCCTCTCTACCACTCAGCAGGTCTGTGTCCCCCTGTCTGACCGTCTGCCTGTCTACCTGTCTGCCTGTCTGCCTTTTACTCCGCCTCTTACAGTCTCTTGTCTGTCTGTCTGTTTTTTTTTTTAAATTTCTGGCTGTCTGATTTTCTTCTGTCTGTCTTGTCTTCTATTATTCTTCTTTTACTTTTCATTGATATTTTAATCGTCTCATCTCTTTGTGTCTTCGTACAACCTTCCCTTCTCCCTCCTATCTAAGGAGGCGTGGTTTAATTTCTGATTGGTGGGCTGGCCCTCTCCTCCCACAGGGGTGTGGCTTAATGTCTGATTGGTGGGCTGAGCCTCTGCCCCCGCAGGGGTGTGGATAAAACCTCCCCGCTTCCTCCTCCCCTGCAGGGAACATCATGGGGGTGGGCCAGTGTCTGATTTTTGGGCTCACCGTTGTGGTGAAGAGGAAGTTCTCAGCCAGTCGCTTCTGGGACGACTGCGTCAAGCACAAGTGCACGGTACGCGTCGGCCAATCACGTGCGTCGATAGATCAGTGGTGCGCGGCAGTGCTGTGAGGTCTCCAACCCTCTGCGCTCCCCCCCTCGCAGGTGGTGCAGTACATCGGGGAGATCTGCCGGTACCTCCTGTCCCAGCCCGTCGGGGCCGCGGAGACGGGTCACCGGGTCCGGCTGGCGGTGGGGAACGGGCTCCGGCCCAGCGTGTGGGAGGCCTTCACCGAACGCTTCCGGGTCGCGCAGGTCGGGGAGTTCTACGGCGCCACTGAGTGCAACTGCAGTATCGCCAACATGGACGGCAAGGTCAGGGGTCTGAGTGCGCTTAGTGTGCCGAGTGCAGATAATGACATACGTTCTCAGAATGTTACTTTAGTGTTATGCAGTGTAGTGAGAGTGTTTCACTTTCTATTACCTTCCCACCTTCTCAGGTGTGTGTCTAATAGTCTCTGCCCTTTTCTCAGGATGCATGTTTATAATGTCTCCGCCTCTCTCTCAGGTGTGTGTGTAATAGTCTCCGCCCCTCTCTCAGGTGTGTGTGTAATAGTCTCCGCCCCTCTCAGAGGTGTGTGTATAATAGTCTCCGCCCCTCTCAGAGGTGTGTGTGTAATAGTCTCCGCCCCTCTCACAGGTGGGAGCATGCGGGTTCAACAGCCGCATCCTGCCGAACGTGTACCCCATCCGTCTGGTCAAGGTGGATGAGGAGAGCATGGAGCTGGTGCGGGACAGGGAGGGGCTGTGTGTGCCCTGCAGACCTGGTAAGAGCAGGCCCAAAACACACCCAAACCTCCTCCACATCGCCAAACTCTCACCTGCTCTCCTCACCCCTGCCCTGGTGGGCGCAGACCCAGAACACACCCAAACCTCCACCACATCTCACTGCTTCAGTGTGCGTTCACTCTGTTAAGGTATACATACCCCATTCAATTTATATTTATCCCATCCCATTATATATGGATCCTTGTGTACAGTGTACATACTGTATATTCTGTACACCTTTCAGTGTATTTTTGTCCCTCTCAGCATATATGTTCCTGTGTCAGCACATATGTACCTGTTTTATTGTATATTTGTCTGTCTCAGTGTCCTGTATATGTAACTGTCTCTGTGTATATGTGCCTGTCTCAGTGTATATGTACCTGTCTCAGTGTGTATGTACCTGTCTCTGTGTATATGTGCCTGTCTCAGTGTATATGTACCTGTCTCTGTGTGTATGTACCTGTCTCTGTGTATATGTACCTGTGTCAGTGTGTATGTACCTGTGTCAGTGTATATGTACTTGTCTCAGTGTGTATGTGCCTGTCTCAGTGTGTGTGTGCCTGTCTCAGTGTGTGTGTGCCTGTCTCAGTGTGTATGTACCTGTCTCAGTGTGTGTGTGTCCCTCTGATACCCACCCCAGGAGAGCCAGGGCTGCTGGTAGGCAGGATTAACCAGCAGGACCCGCTGCGGCGTTTTGATGGGTACGCCAGTCAGGACGCCACCAGCAAGAAGGTCGCCCACAACGTCTTCAGGAAGGGTGACTCCGCCTACCTGTCAGGTATGCTCCTTCCTCAGGGGGCCTGTCTCTTTCTCTTTTTCTGTTATCTTCTCTTGCTATCTCTCCCTCTCTCTGTCACTCACTCGTGTGTTCTTTCCGTCTGTGCTGGATCTTTGTGGTGTTCTCTGTTTCCTGCTCACCAGAGCTCACAGGGGGAGATTCTTGGGACAGTTTGCTCCCTGTTTACAGTTTCATACTGTTGCTTTGCACATTGCTGTGTGCTGTCTGTTCCTGAACATAGTCTGGCTTCATCCCATGTGCCAAGGTTTAATAAGAAAGACAAGATCATGACATAATATTGTAACTTCCCCCCCACACTCCCATTTTCCCTAAACTTTCCTGTCTCTTCTCTCCCTCCTTGACTCCTCCTTTCCTCTCTGTCTCTCCCTCCTTCCTTCCCACCTCTCAGGGGATGTTCTGGTGATGGATGAGTTCGGCTACATGTACTTCCGGGACCGCAGTGGAGACACGTTCCGCTGGAGGGGGGAGAATGTCTCCACCACAGAGGTGGAGGGGACCCTGAGCACCCTGCTGGGACAGACCGATGTGGCCGTGTACGGAGTAACTGTACCAGGTGAGAGAGAGTACCTCTGCCAGGTGAGAGAGAGTACCTCTGCCAGGTGAGAGAGAGTACCTGCACCAGGTGAGAGAGAGTACCTCTGCCAGGTGCGAGAGAGTACCTCTGCCAGGTGCGAGAGAGTATCTGTACCAGGTGAGAGAGAGTACCTGCACCAGGTGAGAGAGAGTACCTCTGCCAGGTGAGAGAGAGTACCTGCACCAGGTGAGAGAGAGTACCTGCACCAGGTGAGAGCATGTTCCCATACCTTTGCCTTATGAGAAATGGTGCCTGTTCTGTGTTAGAGTGAGTTTGCCTGTACCAGGTCAGAGGATGTTCCTGTACCGGTACCAGGTGAGAAGGGGTACCAGGTGAGAGAGAATAACTGTCTGAGGTGAGAGAAAGTACTTGTGTCATATCAGAAAGAGTATGGCACCAGCACCAAGTGAGAGCACCTGTGCCAGGTAAGAGAGTGTACTAGCACCAGATGAGGCAGTTGAAGGGGAGGGTATAGCTACTGAAATACACACACACACAAACACATACATACAAACATACATACACACACACCAGTTGAAGGGAGGGCATATTTATTAATATTTATCTACTCGTTGAAGCGGAGGGTATAGTATAGTAATACACACACTACACACACAGACACACACACACACACACAGGATACACACATGTGGCATTATTGTCCTCCCCCCTCTTTCTCCCTCTCTCCCTCTCTAACCTGCCTGTAACTGATCTGTCTGTCCACCCAGGTGTAGAGGGGAAAGCTGGGATGGCCGCCATCGCCGATGGGGCGGGGCACTTCGACTGTGGCTCCTTCCTGTGTGAGGTGCAGAAGGCCCTGCCCCCCTACGCCCGGCCCGTCTTCCTGCGCATCTGTTCCCAGGTGGACACCACAGGTGAGATGCACCTGAGAGACAGGCTCCAGGGGGCCTTTTCTGCTAGTGGCTCAGTCTGTTCATACAGCGCACTCTCTTTTCATTCTGCTGTTTTCACTCCCTCTCTCTTTCTCTTTCTCTGCATCTCTCTTTTTCATTACATCTCTTTCCACATCTCTCACTCTCTCATTTCCTCCATCTCCCACTCCTTTCATTACATCTACCGGCCTCTCTTTCTCTTCTACTCTGTCTCCACACTCTTCTTCTTCTTCTTCTTCTTCTTCTTCTCTTCTGCTTCCTTGTCCTCTGCATCTCCATCCCCCCTCTCTGTCTTTCCCTATATTAACCTGTTATTATTAATCTCCACCACCTCAGGCACTTTTAAAATACAGAAGACCAGGCTACAGAGGGAAGGATTTGACCCGCACCACACGACCGACCGGATCTACTTCCTGAACTCGCGCCTGGGGCGTCATGAGGCCGTGAACGAGGAGCTATACAGCACCATCATGGAAGGGAGGGTGTCTCTGTGACACGGACGGACAGGTAGACCCTGGGGACGGACACCTGCGGCAGTTCACCAGCATCTCTCTGCGCGCTCAGACCGAGTGTGAGAAAAAGGGCTGTTAATCAGTAGCATATTTTAGCGCTGATGTTGTTATGGTTTCTAATGAGAAGACCTATCCCAGGGAAACGGGGGGCATGGGGGTCGGGGTGAGGGAGAGGAGGACGGGAACGTGAGGTTTAGGAATCAGAGCCGAATGAACTCTCTGCCTCACTGCTGCACAAGGGGAACCGTGGGGCCATTTTTGATGCTGCTCGAAACAGTAACCGTTACCATGACTACCGCAACATCTCCGTAGAGGAAAAAGAGTGGGACACTGGAGCCGGAGCTCTCTGACCTCGGGGCGGTACTGTGTACGGGAGGTAATCACTACCGAGGCACATGAAGGACGTGGTATTGCCACCACCAGGGGGCGCATCACTCTTCGCTGGCTGCCTGACAGTGGTGGGAGGATGAGGTTTATTTTCAGCGCTGGTAGGATGCCCTGTCACGCTGGAGAGTGGCCGGATCAGGCCGGTTCAGTCCGGCCCCAGAGCGTTTGCGAGAGCACTTTGGCCTCCGTATTGACCCGGTATCTCGCCAGTCTCATGTTGAAACTGGGCAGAGTCCAGAATGCAGGACAGTTGCCAGCCTCTGCGCAGGTGCTGGCTGTTGCCTGGAGACAGCTGCTCGCTACCTGTGCTGAAGCAAGAAAAGACAGAACCCCACTTCCCCCGCTCACTCTCCAGTGAAAAGTCAGAAAGGAGAGCACCGTCCCTGATCGATGGTACTATTGCTGTCATCTGCACCTCCTTTTTCTATCAATGAAATGACACTGCCAATGAGAGACTAGTCAGCTTGTTATTAATTATAGGAAGCTGTCCTGTTTTTACCTGAGTTTTCACCTGCAGCACCTGTCACATCCCCTTTCTCACCTGAGTCTCCTGCAGGCAGTGCTGTCACATCTGAATCAGTTCAAGGCCCTCAGTCTGTGGACACAGTGGGCGTGCCAGCTCCACGCCTGTAATAACAGTGTCATCTTTAGTGAGGGCATGCAGATTTATTGTCCTGAAAAACAAAAGAACAAAAATCACATCTTTTAGCACAGTACAAAGCCGAGATTTCTGAATGTAAATTGGACTGCGCACTGCACCGCAGTCCTGTAGCAGGTCTGTCTGTACTGTACGGCTGCTGTCCAGCCGCGGTCCAGATATGGCCCCCATTTAATGACCGTGGACTGAATCAGCGTCAGATTTACCTCTCCGAGACACGGCACTTAAGCAGAGGTCGTGTGAAGGTCGCGTAAAGGTCACGTGTGCTTTTGTGAGGGCAGCTCTGTGTCACACACTGTAATCGTTGAGACCCCCGTCACACTGGTTCCTGAGCGGTGAAGTAATGATTAAACAACATCACGTGCACCACGGCTCCAGGAACACGAGCACAAAGGCTATAAAAGGAACCAAACACCTCTGATTTTCCAGGAGCTGAGAACAAGGCATGCGGGGGGAATTCAGGTCATTGCAAATTAACATTGTAACGTTACAAGATTTTTTTCTGTATTATCGTCATCCTCTTATCCTGTGATGTAAAGTGCGCCTGACTTGATTATTGTCAAAAACATTGTTTGTACTTACTGTAAGTGCCAGCAAATAGACTGTATAGACTGTAATTTTTTTTTTTCAAACTGCTTATGAATGATGGAGAAGGTAAAAGCCATCAAATTAATGGGACTTTCCTTCACTATAGTGAAATGGTCATCTAGTGCCAGCCTTCTGTTCTACAGATCTTGTGTTTGTAAGTGAGGGTGGTTAACAGTACCCATATCCTGGTCCTCATGGGATTAAAGGCCCCCCAACCAGTTGCACCTGATCGGTAACCCTCCTGGCTACATCAGAGGACTTCTTCCCTTTTCACGGCCGTCAGCGTGGAGCAGCGTCCGCTGATATTAATACTACATGGATGTGCCAGCCCATCCACACCGTACAGATCGGTAGATGCCCGCAGGAGGGAGGCTGTCCCTGCAGCAGGCTACAGACGAAGCTGTAAACTGTTTTACAGGCATGTTTCAGTGGGTGAAATGGGCGTAACTGTTGTGCAACTGCACTTATCAAGCTGTTCTTTTTGTTTTATCTCGGGGTGGATAGAACACAGGATGTCAAAATGAATAAACATGCTCCGATGCGTCTCATGCTTTTGGGTTTAAGGTTTGCAGCATTTTGCTGCCATTTCTACTAAATGTACTCGGCTGTTTGTTCATTAGTACTGTCATTTAGCAGACGCTGTTATCCAGACCACCTACAGAGGTTAAAATACCATCCATTTATATGGCTGGGTATTTACTGGGGCAATTCTGGGTTAAGTACCTCAAGGGTACAATAGCTGTACCCCAGCGAAGAATCGAACCACAAACCTTTCGGGTACAAGCCCTGCTCCTTGCTCTTCAGAGGTCACTTGTTTGCATGGGTGTGTATGCGGATGACTAAATGCTTGCATAAATGTTAAAAGGAAACCATTTTATTGCTGCATGTTGTGCTTTAACACTGTGACCTGAAAGGAGGAATCGGCATGAGAATTCAGGCATTCATTTGAGAACACCACCAGCTGCGATTGTTTCAGCTATCCAGAGTCAGTAGCTCGAGCCAGGGCACCGCTCTGTGAAATAGCTGGCACAGTCAGAACGGTCAGAAAATATCTCGGACCACTTTGCCAGATAGCACCCTAGCTAGCTAGAGGTCCAGGGCACAAAATATTACAACCTCCTCTCTTCAGCAATGTCAAACGCATGGAGCTGAGACACAGATGAGACACAGATGAGATGAGCTTGCAGATGGTGAGGGTGAGGCACAAGCAAATCCCCATAAGCCTTGCTTATGTCACGGATGCTAGACAGAGTTGCAGGACCAGGCTCACATGCATGCTTTAACGTCGCTATAGATTGATCCAAATAACCTCCTGCACTTGACATGAAAAAAGCTCCCAGTTGTGTTTTCAAAGGATCAACATGCAACACGCTCAGTGTTTGTGCAATAACGTGATCCTTCTCAACATAATTCCTTCTCTTTAAAATGTGTCCTGTAAACAGCTTAACCAGTATTCATCCTAACAGAGAAAACTGCTACAAAACTCATAGGTTGAGACGTTTGCATTGCAGGGTGCCAGTGCTTAAGTCATTACATTACATTATTGTCATTTAGCGGACTCTCTTACCCAGAGCAACTTACATAGATTTTATCCATTAATACAGCTGGATATATTTACTGAGGCAATTGTGGGTTAAGTACCTTGCCCAAGGGTACAACAGCAGTGTCCCATTGGGGAATCAAACCAGCAAGCTTTCAGATACAAGCTATGCTCCGTACCACTGTGCAACACTGCTGTAATTATTCTCATTTAGCAGATGCTCTTGTCCACGGTGACTTACATGGTCACAAATTTATCCATTTGTACTGCTGGATCTTTACTGAGGCAGATACGGGTTAGGTACATTTTCCAAGGGTGCAAAGGCAGTGCCCCAGCAGGGAAGCAGGGAATCAAACCAGCAACCCTTCAGTTATGAGGCCTGCCCCTTACCACTACGCCACACTGCAGTCCCACCCTCTCTGTTCAGGGCCATGTAATCTCACCTGCATTGGAGGCACTGAAAGGACAATGACAACAAGAGCAGTCACAATAACCACAGCACACAATGAATGTTAAAAGATCCGCATCACAGATTCCCATCTCAAATGTAATAATCTCAATCTCAAGCGCCATAATATGTAAACTTTTTTTTTTTTTTTTTTTATCAAAGTGACCAATGGTTGCACATTACCAACAGCTAATGCTGTGTTGGGTTTGCTTTAAAATAATTGAAAAATATGCAGATATTGCACTCAGTTGTGTGATTGTTAAACAGGTTTGCTAACACAGCACAGTGTCATCCTTTAACAGGGGAAGTGAAAGTCGTGTGATAAGATAGATGAGGATAACCAAATCAAGGTGTCAGTAATATCAGGTGAACTGAAATTAATTCATTTACATTTACATTTATTCATTTGGCAGACGCTTTTAGCCAAAGTGAGGCAGAGTACAACACATAAGGAGCCAACAATATTAGAAGCGCCGCATGACCAAGTTTTGATAGTTGGCCAGACAAGGCACAAGCTCACTGGTAGAGATAAAAGTGCATGAAACCATAGATTGATTGTTTTTTTTTATGGAAAACAATAAAAAACAGACACCTACAAGTTCACAGCAATACACTGTATTAAGTTATGCAATGGTTCATCATAAATTTTTTTCCCCACAGGATTCCACTTTGACTTCGATGTGTAGCGGTAGAGAATTGCAACCCGATTGGTGGACAGTGCAGAAGCACAAGAAAAGATCAGGGTCAGGGTTGCCTCATTTAACACGACCGGTGCCACAGTGGTTTTTGTGTCACAGGGTGAGGTATCAGTCACACTGTAAGACGGCTGTTTTTCTGAACACAGCCGTGTGCACGGAGGATGAAGCTTCCTCCGTGCTGGCGTGTTTCGCGGCGCAGATGAACCGCGACCCCACCCACCGCGATGCCGTGACCTCCAGCAGGCTGGTGACGGAGTAGGTGCCGTCGCTAGCCCTCACGGGTTCGCTCGTCACACCCTCCCGATACTCCCCGTCATCAATGCGCCACATGACATAAATGTCACGGGGGGAGAAGCCGGTCGCCAGACACACCAGCGTGACGTTTGTCTGTCCTTCTGTCTCTCTGTCAGTCGGTGAGAGGATGAGCAAAGTGGGAGGAGCTTTAGCTGTAATTGAAAAACGAAGCGTAAGAGATCTCCCCACGGTCGCTAACAGACGTCCATGCATGCCAACTTACCTACCGTCCAAGAGTTTAGGGAAATTATTGTCCCGTCAAATTCTCAACATGCGTCACAAATAAAATATTTTTATCCTGTGAACGTTCCACCTCAGTCGCCACCCCTTAGCACCTGCTACTTGTAGTACGTGTGGTTTGTTTTATGTGTAGTATTGCAATGTGTTTTTGACTCTGATCTAGTGACTGATATATGCTAGTATACTTGGCTTCCCTCGTCTAGTCAGGTTAGCACAAGTTAACTTCTGGTAGTGCTTGAATAATGTTATGCTCACACTCACTGGTCTGGGAGTGTTGTTAGCCTGGGCTGACAACTATGTTGCTCGTTTAAAATTTAATGGGTACATTTATGTTCTATTGTGCTGGAAGTCGCTCTGGATAAGAGCATCTTCTAAATGAGTCTAATGTAATTAAATGAAAGTACTTTAGCAAAACTGGCATTTTTGGAGAACATCGTACTAGGATTTCTTTTTTTACAGAAATGAGTAGAATGGTGTTGATCTATGTAACCTGTGTAAATGTGACACTGGAAATATGGAAGCTGAAACAAATATATAATTTGTTTCAAAACACATTTACGTAAATGTTACGGAAAAGCTTGACACTAAACTGTCCTTCATATACTGTGGCATTGCCTAATTTTTCGCTTTTATTAAAAAAAAAACTTCCACATGATATTGGAAGATAAAATGCATGGCTTATGTGAAGCCTACCTCCTCGTTCCATTCCCACAGCCTTGCTGATGGCAGGTTTGTCAGGCCTCTGCTGGACAGAGCACTGAATCCGTTTCCCATCAAACCAGTCCTTCTGCCCCAGAGTGAGAGTGCTGGTCTTTCTGTACAGACGGCCATCGTGCTCTGCAATGCCTGGTGTGGTAATTCCACTCCTCACAACGGTTCCATCCAGTCTCCAGGCCACCGTTGCTGCGGTAACTGCTGCCTGTTGTTCCCCAGTGATGTCACAGTCCAACACAGCCTGCTTGTTAAGGAACATCTCTTTCACCCTTGGGAGCTTCAGAGCCACCTCCAGCCCAGGCTTATCTTTAGATAAGTGGAGTTGAGAGAGGAAGAGGGAGAGAGAGATCACAGGTTTTTTAGTGGAGATTCTGCGTGACACTGTCAGTGCTTTTTAAGATTATGAGCTCACAACAAGCTGGATGACCTGGCCTCTTCCAGTCATTACACCTGTGATTTATTATGTTTCTCAAGCCTAGAGGAAAAGCACCTGCACAGTTCTGTCATTCTGACAGATATTTATAAAGACACAGTTTCCTGTTTTTAATAAAACAAAATAAATAAATGCATTTCAGCAATAACTTTATATTTAATCAAAATGAGGGGAAAATTATCATTATTTCAAGTGTTAATTAACAAAAAATTGATTTAATTCAGATTATACAGTTAACAGAAGATTTGTGTGTGTGTGTGTGTGTGTGTGTGTGTGTGTGTGTGTGTGTGTGTGTGTGTGTGTGTGTGTGGGGGTAAGTTTGTGGGCGTGTGTGTTCGTGTGTTTGTGACCGTGTGCAGTGGACACCCTCACATTTGGAAACCGTGTCGCTGAAGACTTCCTGCTGATGCTCTACTTCACAGGTGTACTCGGCATTGCCGTCCCAGGTGGCCCTGTCCACCTTCAGGATGCTGCTGGCTGAGTACCCTCCCTCGCCTTCCGTCTCCATCTGCCAGGTGTGGGACGACCCTGTCGCAACGCTGCCCCCCACTTTCCAAGTCACTGTCAGTGTCTTGGGGTAGAAGTCCCGTATGACACAGATGAGAGTGTCAGTGGACACTGGCAGCAATGTCACAGTTGGGGACCTGTGTTCTTCATTGAAAGGAGGTCCAAAAGCAAAATCAATACAAATGAAAACTGTGCCTTTAATGGCATACAATCTATGCAATCCAGCTGCGGCTAGTGACGACAGAAAGACCCAAGGATATGGACCACAGACTGCACTTTCAGCTTTGAAGCCTAATATTAAGCTCCATGAAGTAACCAACAGTTAAAACCCCAACGGAGGGTCTCAGACGGTAACTTCCCATCGAATACGAACACGGGTGATGGTAGTAAGACAGCTCCCTGCTCCGTAACACCCAGTTATGTTCATTCCCCGATCAAAATCAATCACAATGGTCAAGACCAATGGATGCTTGTAGTGATGCATCCTCCATGCTACTCATCCACTGAAGAAATCACCCTACCGGGTTGCTCTTAAGCCTAAACTTTCTGTAACTGGAACACTTATTATGGGGCTTAAAGGGAGGTTTTAAGGTTTAAAGTTATGCCTAAGCCAGCTGGCATGCCCACACATTGCAGTCACATGACCTCGCCCCAGACTGGCATCAAAACTGCTCATTTCGTGTGCAGGTCATGTCCCGTAGGTCATTGTATTGAGATTTAATGAACATGTGACCCCTTCATCAGACTTCAAGCCAAAGAACTGTTCCTCTATATCACCATGGACAACTGTGCGCCAATACCCTCATCTCTCACACTATTAAAATTAATACCCAATGAATACAGCTCTACTTCAGAACTTAAGCTGAACTGAAGGAAACTGGGGAAAGTCTGATGAAACACACACTCACAGTCCTGTATGAGAAATTCACATTCGCACATGAACGTTGATGAGCTGTTGGTGACCGATCTGAACTCGTGCACACACTAGCAGCAGTAGCTTCCCCGGTTCAAGTGTGCCTTGCTTCTCCGACCTCTATATAACCACCATATGTTTGAGAAACCTGCAGTTGTGGAGTTTGTGAGGCAGAGATTCATACAAGGGAAAGCTAGGATTCTGCACAGGGCACTACAGTATGTGAGGCAGCAGTGTACAGAGACTGCAGCACCAGTAGCAGAGTCCTCTGTGAGAAAGCTGCAGTGCTGTATCCAGACTGTAGCAATGGATCTGGAGACCCCTGCCTGAAAGAGCTGGGCCATTTCATCTTTGGACTTGCACTCACCTACACATTGTGCTGTGGCGTTGCCGTAGTAACTGTATCCAGCGTTGCATACACACACGTAGCCACCAATGGTATTCTTGCAGGACCCCCCTTTTCCACAGATCATTTTGTCGATCCGACATTCGTCTATATCTACGAGATAGAAAGGGAGAGAAAGATGGGTAGAGACAACAGGAGAGGTCTCTATTACTATGCAACTGCATCCAGAGGCTCTTAAAATCTGTCAATTAAGGATGTCAACCCTCATTCAGACCTGAGGAGAATTCCTCACTAAGAGTGGGAAGGTTGAACATGCTTCACTAAGACCAGGGGGAGAGTGAAGAAGACCCAGAGAGAAATGTAGTTCACTAAGACTAAGAGAGAGAGTTAATAAACATAATTAATACCCAGGGGGAATCAGCATAATTCCTTGAGACCCAAAGAGAATGAACATGACTCATTAAGAGTAGGAGAGAGTGAGGAAGACACAGGGGCCATGCCAAAGCCTACAATCTGAAACCCGTACAGGGCAGAGTCACAGGACCTCACCTCAGTGTGGAGATCATGTCCCATAGATCATTGTATTCAAATAAAATGTGCAACAAAAACGCTGCTATAGAGGACCTGCAACATACCTGTACGGTAGCTCACTTTTATACATTTTTGTATTACAGTGCAGCTCTGCCTCCAAATTTTAGCTCCGTTATGGTCCTGTATGAGAGATTCACACTTTTATGTGTGCATTATTGTGCTCTTACCTTCACATCGCCCAGTAAGTGCTGTGAAGTTGATGGTGGGGGCTCTAAACCCAGGAACACACTGGCAGTAGTAACTGCCAATGGTATTGAAGCAGTTTGCATTCTTGCCACAGACAGGATCTTTGCACTCATCAATATCTGTGGACAGAAGACAAAAGAGATGCTGAGATACTGTCTGGCTACACACTGACTCACTACCAATGTCACAGAGACACACTGACTCACAGACATACTGTGACAGAGACACACTGACTCACAGACACTCTGACAGAGACACACTGACATTCTGCTTCCCCTCCCCATCTTATCATATGTTCCAGAACAGAGGGAAGCATAAAAAGGGAGTTAAACAGGTTCCAGAGTAGCGCAATAGTCAAGGCATTCACTCTGAATGCAAGCTGAGCTCCATGGCCTGGGTTTGATTCTGGATGCATCATATGCTGTTGATAAATGGGAGCCCACAGCCATGGAACAAATTGGCTTTGCTCCACCGATGATAGGAATGGATAGGTTGGCCAGGGTTTGTCCACCTCATCGCACACCAGCGACCCCCTCTGGTCAGTCCAGCACCACGACTCTGCCTGTATAAAGCTGCGCATGAGGCGTCTTCTCTGCCTCATGCCTGTGCAGGCTTGGCATGGGGACTGCGGTGTGAAAAGAGGCGGTGCTTGGCATCACGTGTTTGGGAGAAGGACGCGCATTTGTGCTGCACACTCCCAGATTAGCAGGGGTTGTTGTGATGAGCAGCTTCTCTCTGACATGATTGGACATTCAGAGACAAACTCAGAAAAAAAAAGGGGGGGGGAAGGGGGCATTGGGAGTTCCAAAATAGGAGAATTACAGAAAAACAGGCAGAAAATGGTTGAGGAAAGAATGCAGGAGCAGAGAAAAACAAAGGTACTGTGTGTACCGATACGATCAGATGTTCCAAAAACTCAGAGAAAAGGGGGGGAAGCATTGGCCAAATAAGAAAAAGGAAGAATTAAAAAACATACCGATGCACATCCTGATCTTTGTTAACATATACCCTATTGGACAAAAGCCCATGGTTTCCCACAACAGGGTGAGCAGTAGACCTGCAGAGGAAGAACAAGGAGGTCAGTCTAAGCCAGTTACTCTCTGGACACCGACTGCCACCCACAGAGCCAGACCAGACCTATAAGGGGATAACACAGACACAAACCTGACAGAGGACCAGCTGCAGGGAGATAGAAAAACACTCAAGCAGAGAATGACCGGACAGAGAACAACACAAAGGTGGTTCAAACCGGTCCTCCCCTTCATTTGTGTAAAACAATGTGGAATGACGTGATTTTTTTGAGAGCAATAGCTGTAAAAGTTTTGCCCGTCATTCATTTTTCTTGGTGTAGTGTCATGTCCATTATGTAAGGAACATACCCACAATCATTAGCATGCTGAGGTTTCATCATTTTTCAGCATTATACCATGCTTGTGTATGTGTGTGTGTATGTGTGTAACGATTTATATTTTGTGAAGTGAGTCACATGGGTAAGGCTGCTTTTCTCAACACTACAACAGTGATGGTCTTCCTAGGAACAGAATCTGCAATCTCTGGGTCACTAGTCTAGGTTCTTAATCTTATGTTTGTTGATGATGGTGTCATGATGCACCTGCAGCAAAGTTAAGAAGCAGCATATGTCTGCAAAACAATGTGACCCGACTGGAATGACAGCAACAGTTCAGGTCCTTCCCTTAACCGGTTACCTTAGACTTCAGCTTGGTGACCTGATCATAGGCTCTCTCTCTTTTGTTTAGCTATGCTGATGCCACAGGTCTACCCTCAAATGTAAGACTAATATGCCTAACTGGTAATCCAGAAGTTGCTGGTTCAGTTCCCTGTAACATATCCTCAGATTTGGCTCCTGTGATTTACATGGTCAAAGAAGTGCCTGCCTTATAACACCAACCCACAATAATTAGGATAGTATTAATAACAGGCACATTTTATTCCATGAAATCATATTACTGCTCTTGTTTTAGTCTGTTTATAAATCACATCTTGGTGTGCATTTCCATGTGTCCTTTCGTTAAATGAATGTGGGCATTGTTAAATGAATCAACACACAAGAATCTAGAAATAATCTACATTAACACTTTTTTCACCCAAGATGAGAGATGGAGTCACTAGATGATGGATGTCTCTAAGGCCACCTATTTGTTTGATAATCGACGCCTCTCAGGTTGTCTGGGTGTGTGATAATGGATGTGTCTTATGCTGTCTGGGTGTTTGATAATGGATGTGTCTCACGGCACTGCTGGTCTTTGTGACCCTGGGTTTAAAGTTTCTGGCTGTACGGCCAACAGATCATGGGAGCCAGATTGTAATATATAATTATAATATATAATGCAAGTGTAATAAGTGAATACATTTTCAACTGAAGTGGTTATGAGTCTGACTCACCAAAAATGAGAGGGTAGAGTTTCAGCCCCATCTCAGAGGGAGAGTAAACTCCACACACACAGACTGAGAGAGTGTGTCAGCTGGTACACCTTCCCTGCTCCGTTTCAAGCAGAAATCCACAATTTAGGATCAGTTCAGGTCAGTCTCCCACAATTGAAACACTGACAATGTAAAGAGAAAACCCATCAATGAAACAGAAGCTGGAGCTAGGGCTTTCTGAGGCTCACACATACAGATTTCCTGAATGTGTTTTCTACTCTCTCTCTCTCTCTCTCTCTCTCTCTCTCTCTCTCTCTCTCTCTCTCTCTCTCTCTCTCTCTCTCTCTCTCTCTCTTTCTCTCTCTCAGTATCTGTCTGTTTCTCTCTATCCCTCTCTCTTTTTCTGTCTCCCTCTTTCCTTGTCTGTTCCATCACATTTCCTTGTCTTTCTGTCTTTCTCTCATATTCAAATAGGTTTCCTTAGCATGACCACACACAGTATTGCCAAAGCTAAATATAAATATACATACTAAACACTGAAAAATAAAAACAAATAAATGATATACTTCTAACACACAAATAGATACATAAATATAAATATACATACATTGATACGTACGTATATATGCAAATGAACATGCATAAAATGCACTTACTGGATAGTGGCTATTTCTTTCCTCTCTACCTCTCTCTCTCTCTCAGCTCCACTGGACTCCAACAGGAAGGGGTGGAGGGTTAGACCTATTGACCTCTTTTGTAACTGTGCTTTGGCAATACTGCACTTTATAAACTCATGCCAATAAACCACAATTTGAACTTGAATCTGAGAAAGAGAGAGAGAGAGAGAGAGAGAGAGAGAGAGAGACTGAGACAGAGAGCTAAAAGTTTTTAATCAATTGTTTCAAATGTGTGTTGTATTTTGCTATTAAACTGTAAAGGAATGTTTTTTTAAGTGAATATATAGCTATTTTTTTTTTTCGTAATTATGCTGGGATATATTCTTAAAGACAGGACTGGGGGGACATTTGGTCTTCTATGTTCATGCTCTAAATTGGATCTACAGCTTTGGCCGACTCCTGTCATTCTGAGAAAGCCAGAATGCTCTGACCCCTTAGAGTGGGAGAAAAAACAGGAAAAAAGTGAAATAAGCTTTTATGTGGTGTGATCCCTTCATCACGCTCCAAGCCACGCATCAGTACCTCATAAACAAAAAACATTACAAACCATGTAACGTAGCAAGCGCCCTACATAGCACAAAATACATCACGTGCGAGAGGGTTAAGAATATCCAAAGGCTGAAAAAAAAAACTTCTTTTCAACTGTGAGCTAAATGTGCAATGCTATAAAATTTAAAATACACAGGGCTGTCCTTCTGATAAATTCAGACTATAACTACACAGGACTGGTCAAATGAGATGGGCCTGCACGGGCAGAAGACAGACAGTGCTCATACTGTAGTCTACAAGAGTTTGAGAAGTAGCTGCAAATCATGATAACATGTGGGCAGCAGTGTGGCATAGTGGTAAGCAGCAGGGCTCCTAACCAAAAGATTCAGCGATTCAGCTGGGGCACTGCTGCTGTAGCTTTGGGCAAGGTACTTAATACATAATACCCAGTTAATATCCAGCTGTATAAATGGATAAAATTGTGACCACTGTGAGTCGCTCTGGATAAGAGCGTCTCCTAAATGACAATAACATAATATGAAAAATAGGGGAAGTAAGAGGCACTGCCTTCCTGATCACACATTTAGTCTCTTTACGTGCTGGATGTGGTTGGATTCTTCAACCACAAGGCACCCCACCCATAACTGCCTCAGTAAATATCCAGCTGTATAAATGGATAACATGTAAATTTGTAACCTATGTAAGACCTTCTGGCTATGAGTGTCTGCTAGATGACAATAGCATGATGTAATGGGTATACCAGTACTTATTTTTAGCTCAGAGTCCAGCATAAGTATCATATTTCACCATAAACCGATGTCATTGACTCCCCATTTGCACATCATAAAAAGATGGATAAACAGGACCAAGTCGTGATCCAGGCTCTCACCAAGTCACGTCTGGAGTACTGCAACCCGCTGCTTGCCAGCCTCCCAGCATATGCCATCCGACCGCCGCAGCTTATCCAGAATTCAGCAGCCCAACTGACATTCAACCTCCCCAAGCAGGCCCATGTGACACCTCTCCTTGAGTCCCTCCACTGGCTATCGGTTGCAGCAAGGATCAAGTTCAAGACCTTGTTATTAACCTTTAAGGGACTCAATGGATCAACCCCATGTTACATGTAGGACGTGATAAAATCCTACAAGCCAGTAAAAGCGCTGTGGTCTGCTTCCTCAGGTTGCCTCTGTGTCCTGAATTACAAGGGCAGCATCTCTCAGACCCCCCCCTCTTCTCAGTACTGGCTCCACACTGGCAGAATGAGCTTCCTGCTGAGAATCGTAGAACAGACTCCCTGGGTGCCTTCAAGAGAAAGCAGAAAACTCATCTCTTCAAGCTTTATCTCTAGTCTACCTTCCTCTCTATCTACCCTATCTATCCCTATTTTCTATTAAATAATGCACTCTACACTAGTTTAGCACTTAACTCAGTATTTTAGTGACCTCTTTTAGTACTTTTTAATAACTTTACTCTTAGCATTGTGATGCACTTATTTGGAAGTCGCTCTGGGTAAGAGCATCTGCTAAATGACATAATGTAATGTAATGTAATGTAAAGTAGGTGGTAAATGGGATTTTGATAGTGGATGAGACCAGTTTGTCTAGGTTTGGTTAATTCCATAGGGACCGTCTGAAAATTCTCCCAAGTCTTTGTTTGAAACTTCAGTTTTTTTCAATTTGTCTAAACTGCTGCTCTCGGCCTCTGATGACTTGGTATTTTTACCTACCCCCTTTTGTTTACCACAGCAGCACTGCGAACTCAGTATCCTCCCGTGTGAGGATGCGAGACACCTGTGATGCTGTCAGCTCTTTGCACCACTGAATACCACAGCCCGGGGCCCCCGTGTTAAAAGAATATTTGAGACAAGTGTGTGTGTGTGTGTGTGAGTGTGTGTGAGTGTGTGTGTGTGTGTGTGTGTGTGTGTGTGTGTGTGTGTGTGTGTGTGTGTGTGTGTGTGCTTGTTTTGCTTTGTCAGTCCTCATCAATCCTCTGTCCTCCGATTTGTGAGAGCAATTTACAAGTGAAGGACCCGCCTCCCTGATTTGCATATTAAAGACCTGACTCTGATTTGCATGTGAAGAGCACACCTCCTGATTTGCATATGTATGACCTAGAAAGCCATGTCTTTTGGTTGACAGTGGGTGTGGCCTGGATTACACATCTTTTCAAACTCCCTTTCCTCCACTCTTACGCTACCTTATTTATTGGTTAAATGCCCCAATTATTGAACTATAGTAACCCTTCAAGAATGAGAATGTAACTATCCCAAATGCTGCCATGTTTTTTAAATGGACATAGTCATTAATTGTGCAAAAAAAATCAAAAACCAGTACAGGATACTTAATAAAAATACAGCAGCAAATCACTATCAGATGTTCAAGCCTGAGCCTTGCTGTATTCTTGTGAATTTTGTCCATAAAAGCCCTACATAACCGCAGAAATTTCATTTACTATCCAGTAAACTAACTTGGTGAATCCAATGAACTCCCTGGAGAACCGTGTCCATGCTGGTTTGTCCAAATCTCTGTTATTATCTACGTAATTCACCCAGTCATTTATTCCATTTCGGTTTTTAATGTTGTAAATGATTTACAACAATTTTACTACAGCTTGTTACAAATTGCGCTGCACTGTAAGGCAGGTACAAACACAGAAGTAATTGCATAACTGGACCTCTAACACTGGGGTGTTTGGTGAGAATAAAAACCAGAATGCATGTGGCCCCTCAGGGAAGGTTCTCGGGGGTGGGGGGGTTGTCAGGCGGGAGAATCGCAGTGGTAACTCTCGCTGCTCAGCCTGGGCTGGTTTTCCTCCGCTCGCACAGACACCTTCTCCGGCAATATTCTCAGCCGGCGACGCTTGCAGACGCTCTCGAAGTAGGGGTACACTGCCTCGGTGAAGGGGTGTGTAAAGGTGTGGAGGGGGGTGCCGTCGGCTGGGTCGGAGAAGGACACCTGCCCCGCGTCCCAGTCCAGCTCGACTCTGACCCTCCGGAGCGTCTTCCTCACGGGGAGCGAGGCGCAGGGAGAGGCCATGACCCTGTACTCCCCGCTCCGCAGGCTAATACACCACACCCCCTCCTCCGGGCAGGCCGAGAACTCCTCCTTCCTGCAGACGGAACCCAGGGCCACGCCCAGAGTCCAGTTGGTGCTGTCGCCCACCTCCACCTCCCAGCTGTGCCTCCCGGCCGTGAAGCCCTCGGACCCCAGGACGCAGGCGTACGGATGGAACCTCTCCGGGTTGTCGGGGAGCTCCTGCCTCTCGTTGCCGTGGCCCCCCTCGGTCAGGTCCTCAGAAAGGACGAGCGACGAAGAGGCCGTGTTGGGGTCCAGGGTCACCGGCGCTGAGGGCAGGAGAGCGGGGGTGAGAATTTCATTATTTGCTTCGTTACATTACATTACATGACCGTCATTTGGCAGACACTCTTATCCAACAGTGGCGTGCTGTCAGGGCAAGCAAGGCAAGCACTGCTTGCCTAACTTTGTCTTTTCTAAGCTAAAATGAATGTCAAAAGGTATATCTCTTGAGAGTGATAATTTTCTACGTAATATATGTACAATACACGATCTACTATTGTCTATTTTAATACAGTTCGCTGTGCTTTTCTGCCGTGAATAAGCTGTGCTTGCCCACAGCTTGTTAAACTCAACGGCGGGTCTATTCAGCTGACGTCATGTGTCCCGTTGAAAAAAGTAGGCGAAGGCAAGCGGTGTTAAAATCGCTTGCCTTGCCCTGACGTCAGTTTTGGCATTAAAAGCTTAAAAAAACACACTCGTGCTTGCGTATTGCAACCGTCCGATGACAGTATGGGATAACTAGCCAACTAGCATGCTACTTCTGCTTGCCTGAGTCAAAAACCCACCGTACACCACTGTTATCCAGAGTGAATTACATAGGTTACAGTATTTTCATGTTATCCATTTATATAGCTGGATATTTAATTTTGGAGGCAATTTTGGGTTAAGTACCTTAAGGGTACCTCAAGGGTAAAGTAGCAGAGTCCCAGCAGGGAAATTGAACCTGCAACCTTTCAGTTACAAGTCCTCCACCTTACCTATGTTCCACACTGCCGTCATAGTTAACATGACAGCCTGGGAAACTGAAATATCTCATGCCATATTACCTTGAATTTATCACTGTGGGATTTATTCCAAAACCCTCAGTGTCCATGTGGCATCCATTCAAAGGCATCATTAATTTAATGGTGCAGCTCTTAGGTGGAATACAAGGTTCAAACACTGCTGTATGTGACTGAGGCAC
Organism: Megalops atlanticus; assembly: GCA_019176425.1. NCBI lineage: Eukaryota > Metazoa > Chordata > Actinopteri > Elopiformes > Megalopidae > Megalops > Megalops atlanticus. Next base: position 6,842,937 of record CM032875.1, read on the forward strand.
ATTGATTTAAGCACACCTGATGGAACACCACACAGTCCTCAAACAGTCAGTGGTCAAATCAGCAAAATTAACATTTACTACTATGATGACCACAACAAAATATAGCAATGAAGTGATAATTTGAAGTGGAGCACATTCTACATTGGTTACATTTATATAGCTGAGGACTTACTGAAACAACTCAGGGTGAATTCTGTGCTCATGGGTGGCCTACCTGGGAATCATATTTATTGTAAAGCACTCACTGTACTGCACCGTCCCCAGCATCTTCTCCCAGACTCTGTACTTCAGGTTGGCCACGTGTTTGGCCACATCGATCAGCACTCCCTCGGGGACCCTCTCGGGGCTCTGTGGGGCGTTCCAGGCCCTGTGATAACATTTGGAAGCTTGAACCTTTGTGGATTTTGATTTCAGTTCAAAAGAAGAGTGGTACAAGAAAGAATGTGGAGGTCACATACTTTTTCATTGTTTCCTCGTATTCCTGGAAGACAAGAGCAATCCTGCATGTTAAAAAAATGAACTGTTCATCTGGCTGCTTAGATTCAGCATTTCAGTCATGGCTGGATTTATGAATTACCTGCAGGAACAAGATGTCCTCAGCTTCCAGCTCCTGCTCTATTGCTTGGATCGTGTCTGAAAGGGAGGATATGTCTTTGTCCATCTTCTCTATCTTCTCCTTCATCACCTGACTCTTCTGCTCCTCTTCCTCCCTCAGCGCGGCGATCCTGGCCTCCTCTTCATCTCGGAGAAACTGACGCAGTTTCTCAAACTGCTCACGTATCTGCTTTTCTGTGCTCTTGGCCTGGATCTGGGACGGGGGAAGCACCAGAACATTTAGATTACATTAAATTACGTTACTGTGATTCAGCAGATGCTCTTGTGCAGAGTGACTTACACAGGTTACAGCTTTTACATGTTATCCATTTCTACAGCTGGATATTTACTGAGGCAATTCTGGGTCAAGTACCTAATTCAGTGGTACAACAGCAGTGCCCCAGCGAGGAATCAAGCCTGCAACCTTCTGGTTATGAGCCCTGCTCCTTTCCACTGTGCTACACTGCCACCCCTCAGATAAAAAAAAAAATCCTCAGAAAATTCAGCTTGATGCTTTCCTGTCAGTTTTAATGCATTTCTGGACAGAGGAGTGTAAACCCATGTGTTTTACTTTACATTACTTTCATTTAGCAGACGCTCTCATCCAGAGTGGCTTCCACCATAACAGAGCATAAGTGTATCCATTCAAGCTGAATGAGCAACGGTGTCAGACCAGGCTATAATGTGACACTGTGCCACAGACCTACATGCTGTAAACACATGCCATATCTGACATACCCCCATGTGTTCTGCAACTTGATCGCAGCTGCTCAAGACCTCGCGACAGGCCTGCTGCTTCTCTTCCAGGGGACGCAGTGCGGACATGACTTCCCCCTGGGGTGGGCAGCGTGACGGAGAGACGGACAGACAGACCTACAGACAGACAGGGGGGGCGCTGGCATTCAGATGCAAACACGGGGCGGACGCGGCGGAGCTGCGGAGACCTGCTGAGTTTTTATTTATTTTATTTTATTTTTTATTTTTTTTTTTACGGCCTTTGAGTTATGCACCCTGTGAGTTATGTGGCTTCCAGATCAGATCTCCCTCAGCAGACATCAATCACATGTACAGACAGGGCACAGTGTCAGCGGGGTCCCCGGGACAGCAACTTGATAACGATGTGAGAACTTTATGAGTTCAACAGAGGGCGGGAGGTGGGGGGTAGGTCAGTCAACTGACCCTGACCCCCCCCACCCTTTCCCACTGTAGTTCTAGGATTTTAAATGTCAGGTCAAAGGTTGTTCTGAAACGGCCCGCCCACAGTATAGAATAATTTAGTTGGGGTTTTGAAACACTGATGAAATCTTGCCTCATCAGACGCTTATATACAGCAAAAACATATAATGATATGTATATTCATTAAGACTCAGTATCAAGTCATTCAAAGCACCCTGTTACAATTAGCATATTACCCAGAATGCTTCAGCTGGAGGTAAGACAAGCTGGCTGACAGAGACCAGCACAAGTCTTTTTGTTTTTTTTTTTTTTTTTGATTGCATTACCCTTAACCAGAGCTGTGACACACGACATCACACTGCCATGCTGCCTTTTGCCCGAACCAAAAACTACTACCTGGACTTCCTCTGCAATCAAAGCCCTGCAAAAATGAAACTCCTGAATAAAATAACTCCATCCACCCATGACTCCTTCGATCAGTGATGGCAGTGTGGTTCCCCCCTACTTTGCTTGTTTGCCTTCGTCTATGTTTAGCGTTCGATGCCAGCGGAGGCAAAGCCGCTGAGCGGTCATTCCGACTCCGCCCACGGCTCGCTTGTGAGCCGGCTAGCAGCAGTAACGCAAACAAAACGAAACGAAACAAAAAAAACCTGAAGAAAATAAAGAAAAACACCTGGAACGTGAACTTCTTACAGACTAGCCTGGTCCCATCTCAACAGCGGAAAGCATTAACTCTCTAGATGCTTGCTACAAGCTTTTAGGTTGGATAACGTAATCGGGGTTTTGAAACACTGATGAAATCTTGCCGCCAAGGTTTTGCTGTGAAATGTCTCCCCACTGAAAGGACATACTCATACGTTATTGCTTGATTAAATGAAAATGTATAAATGAGCACGGGGGAGTCCGTGTGGACTGCTCTGACAGGCGCTAATGGGCTCCTAAAGCAACTCAGCATGTGCCCGAGCATGTCACACGGTGTCACACACAACCTCGCCAGAGCCCCGTGAGAATGTTCTGAGCTGGCACTGAGGACTATGTTAGACAGAAGCCGGCTGACTTCCATCCATCTGACGCATGTGCTGTCCGCTTCCCTGTCAGTCCGCCAGAGGACAGAATGGGGGGATCGCTTCTAAAACAGTGACACACAAATCAGTGAGGCCAGGGTTATTCCAGTTACCCTGAGGGCATCGTGAATGCGGGAGAGACACCGTACTGCACTCTTTGAGTGCAGAAGGTAATATACACCTACCTTTAACTGGGCTGAATACAATGCGCATGGAGAATCAAGCTGACACGTTGCACCTCCTTCAGATCAAGGAACTCTGAGAGTGAACTAATGTACCATTAAATCATTAACTCACATTGTTACAAACTGTTTTAAATTGTATTCATCTCAATCACTATTATGTACAATCGCGCAGTGTACAAGTTCTTCTGTCACTTACCAAAACATCCATGCACAATCTCCTGACAGTCCTTGAAAGCTTTATTCTGATTTTTTGTGGTGGCGCTCAACAGTAGTGGTACCACTTAATTTCAGTGCAATCTTTACTTTCTTCTTTGTTTTGGTATAACAAGCTATACGCTCTGAGGAAAGTTAAAGTAACTGCAAAATAACATTTAAGAACATTTTTCCATATTATTACTCCATTATCCTGTGCTAATATGGTGTATGCTTTGTTGAACATGGTGGATCCAGTAGATTCAGTCCTTGTACCAGATCAAGGGTACATTCTTGGGATTTTGTTAGTGCTGACTACTTAAATCTTTGGTTGTCCTGGGAAAAAAAAACTGTCAAGTATTTGTATAGGACATCAGACAAACAAGCACTAATGCACTCGAGAAGGTCAAATTTGAAATGAAACCAAACAAAGTAACAAATTACCAACGCCCACACCCCCCCCACACACACACACACCCAACCCCCACTTCCCCCCACACATATGGTGAATGGTGAAAAAAGAGAATAATATGTTTGCATGGATAAGAGCTTAGAGACACACACACACACACACACACACAAACACACACACGGACAGTGAAATGAGGATGGCTTCATTCTCCTACCTCTTTGTCCCCAGCAGACTCCCGCAGTGGGGTTCTCTTTGCCTCCCTGAAGTTTCACTGGTGTCACATACTCCCGTCAGATGAGCCGCTTTCTCTCTCTCTCTCTCTCTCTCTCTCTCTCTCTCTCTCTCTCTCGTTTCACGTTTTGTCATGAGAGGGAGAGGGATTCTCACTTCCATAAGCAGCTTTGAAATACTGTATGTTCTGTATGTGCGGATGCATGGCTGCTGTCACAGCAGATAGGGTTACAGTAAACACCGCTTGCCTGGGGGAAGCACAGAAAGAATTCTGAAACAGTGCTAGCTCCCTTCATAGGTTTCTCTCAAAATGGAGTTTTTAAAATGGAGAGCAAAGAAAGTAAAGTTTATATTCATTTCCGACTCTCACGTCACTGTGTTCAATTCATAAGATGTTATGATAAAACAGAATATGAAAAGAATAAACTAAGCGTTCCACATCATGTGATTGACAATATTCACATTTAGATAAACAACAATGTGACATGAATTAAAGACTGCAACATGTGAGTTGATAATGATAATGTGAGATGAGAATAAACTGGTAATAAAATAGACAATAACTAGTAAAGACAAATTACATTATTCTATTATTGCCATTTTTAGCAGACAATCTTATCCAGAGCAAATTACACAGGTTACAGTTTTTGCATGTTTCCTATTTGTACTGCTGGAGATTTACTGAGGCAGCTGTGTGTTAAGTACCTTGCCCAGGTGTAAAATTCAGGTTAAAGTACTTTGCTCAAGAGCACAAAAGAGGACCTGCAACATTCAATTCTTAATCACAAATTCACTCATTTTAAAATAAAAAAACTAGAATTAGAATATTTAACAATTAAATTTAAATTTGCAATTTAAATTTGCATATTTACATTCTCAGACCATGTGATCAATGCAGAAGAAATTATTTCAGTGATTTTAGTGGTCACAAGAAATAAGATTAGAATATAATTTTAGATTTTAATTTTAACTAGAGTCACCCTGAATCCCCACAAGAATGCACAATTAGTGGGAAGACCACTTCACCAAATCTGAAAGGAGGGAATGGTTAAGTATAACTCTCTACTGTACTCAAAAGTGCACTAAAAACATCAATATCTACTGTTTGCTACCCACTCAAACTGTTCTGCTTATCAACTTGCCAGGCTCTGTATAATAAAACATGAAATGCCACATTCCAAAAACATAAAGCTCCACTGTATGCCAAAAACACAAGCCTTTAGTACTAACAAGAACCTCTGCTACATACCAAAACACAGGCCTCTACAGAGTGCTAAAAACATGACCCTTTAGGGTGCACTAAAACGAGAATCCCTACTGTTTAGCAGAACATGAGCCTCCAGTAAGACTGCTAGCTGTGTTGTGACTGTATTTAACGGATATGGATTTGTAAGTACATTAAGTGCATGTGTACGTTATGTATAATGTAGTCTAGTGTCAATGTAGAGAAGCTGGCCAACGCTTCTTTCATAAATGAGTAGAAAAAAGCAACAGTTAAAAGAAAACAATTTATTTTTAAAAGCAAACAACAAAACAAAGGAAACCAGCCCATGCACTGCGCCAGCAGGGACAAAGTGAGCCTTCCCCCTGCTCTCAAGCCACACCTGTATTTAATCCACTTTCAGTTTAGTCAGGTGTGGCTCGCTACTCAATCAGATGCTTCCCTTACAACTTGTTGTCAGGTGCACACAATTAACAAATTGATTGTTACACAATTGACAGTCAGCACTTAGGGAGAGGTGGTGAAGGCTCTCCTTCACAGTCAATACGCGCGCAGGGTGGAGTGGACAAGGCACTGCTATAAGTGTCATCTTCAGGTGCACTCACTTTAATGGGCCTGGCAATTTAAAAGAGCGATCAGATCGAGCACCGCGGGGACAAACAGCAAATCGCGAGCTTAGAGCTAACCAGCAAGTGCGAGCTTTCCACCATTCAGGGTGCTGGATGTGCAACATCCCCTTTAACTAAAATCCTTCAAGTTTATATTTGCATTTTAATATTTGGAAGATGCTCTTATCTGGAGTGTCTTACCGGGGTAGGAGAGGGTACAGAAGTGCATCTTTTCAGGTCACAAAAACAAAGGTATGGTACCAGTCAAAAGTTTGGACTTTTGGACCTGATTAAGATAATGGGAAACATGTATTGAAGGATAATTCAATCTGGAGACTTATGCTTAAATGCTTGGAAGTAGATGCCTATGTATGAATTTCTTTCCAAAAAATGTTTGTATTTAGTAGCCAAAAAAATTCTAAATAAATCTAAAGAATAAGAAAAATCAAAAAATGAGTTTTTATTTAACGCTGTTTTGGTCACTGCATAATTCCATTTGTGTTATTTCATGGTTGTGATGTCTTTACGATCATTCTAAAACATGGAAAATGGCAGTATAGTTGTGTCCAGACTTTTGACTGGTACTGTATGGGGGGGTATTACAGACCATATCTCAGTGACCATCACATTATGATGTAATGACCAGAACCGTCATGAATGCAGAAGCAACACTCATTACCTCAGTAATCATACTGTCTCAGGTGACGTATGGTGCAGCAGCAAGGAGATGTGCTTGTCATACGAGGTTGCTGGTTCAAAGCCAAGTGGACACCTTCTGGCAACGCGCTGAATTGGCTCAGCAGATATCCGGCCGTGCAACTGGATAGCAGTGTAGAAACTGTAAGCCATATAAACTGCTCTGCAGAAGGGTGCTAAGCAAATGTAACGTAGACTGAGGGAGAGCCCTCACCTGTCCCCCAGAACTGTTGATTATTTGTTAATCATCTAAATGTTTAAGGATTTTGCCTCTAGGTGTTCAGGTTTGTCAGTAATTGAACTCATTTCACATCAAATACACCTGACCGGTTAATGGTTTCATTGTTACGTGTCAATCTGTAATTGCCGTTGGATAATGAGCCTTACCTGCCTAATCAGGTAAAATACAGGTGTGAGGCTGAGGAGCCAAGGAGACTGTATTGGTTTGGCTGTGTGTTCAAGTCGTTATTTTGTTTGACTTTTAAAAAAAAAAAAAAAAAATTTGAACGTCTTCTCTCTCTCTTTCAGTTTTTATGAGGTGTCGGGCAGCTTCATCACATGGACTCCGAACATTCACCCTGATGATACTGAATGCAGCTGGAGAGTGGGCAGCAGACCCCACTGTGTCTGATACTGTTTTTCACACCGAGGTGCGCCTGGGCTGGCCTGCATGGCCGCTGCAGAATGTTTGATGATCTGTTCACCAAGTCACGCCCAGCGATTCCAGCAAGCCACTCCCCCTGAGTGCTCAGACACAGTGTTTAACACACCTTTTGAATGCACCCTTTAACACACCCTTTAAAGTACCCTTTCATACATCTTTTAGTGCACCCTTTAACACACCCTGTAAAGTATCTTGTGTTAGCCTATAGCAGCGTTTTCCAAACCTCTCCTGGAGGACCCCTTGTCCTGCATGTTTTAGATCTCTCCCTGCTCCAACACAGCTGATTCAAATGATCAACTCGATATGAACTCCTAAAGCTGCTTAATAACAATAACTGATCATTTAAATCAGCTGTTTTGGAGCAGGCAGAGATCTAAAACATGCAGGGGTCCTCCAGGAGAGGTTTGGGAAACGCTGCTGTAGGCTAACGCAATCACACTGAACAGAGAGACAAGATAATGCAGACTGTGTGAGAGAGAGTGTGTGTGTGTGTGTGTGTGTTTGTTGGAGGGGTACAGGTAAATAGTGTAATATGTTTTCTTAAATTGTCACATAATGAAATCCAATAAGAACTGCTAAATTCTAAAAATGCACATTGAATTTGCTGAAATGCTGGAAGAATACATGAAACAATATAATGGAAGAAATATTCAAAATTGCACAGCCTCACTTAAAATTTACTTCCCTGACCTTGTCAAAGCTGGTATCAGCTTCAGAAGTGGGATGAAGGACATGACTAATGACTGCATTTTCAAGTTTCATCAAAAAATGTAATTATTTATGTCCAAAAATGATCATTTGGAGAAAAGGCATTTGAAGGAGGTGAGTACAGGAGACAATATCAGTTAGGTATGAGATGTTTTTCTATGGAGGATAATTTTTCTGGTCAAAAAATAAAATTGGGAATAAATAAAGGCTTTAAAACGTCACCTTTCATTAATGTAAAATGCATTGATAATAATGTTCTGTTTTAATAATCAGTCACACATTACAAATTTCTTGATCAATACACACCAATATTGAAATATGTATCATTGCATCACGAATAATTATTTTGAAAAACCTAGCCGTGCATTATATCTACATAACTTGTCAAATGGTAGAGAAAAGCACAAACCATTACATCAAACACACAAAAGAAAATTAACAGTGATATAACATGAGAAAATGCTACCTGAACCATTGGCGATTTTAGACTCTTTTTAGGGGTGCTCAAGCACACCTAAATTTCATCTCAGCACCCCTAAAAAACTCATGTTACTTACTAGTAATTTATTAAAAGTATTGTTGTAAATTAAAATATCATATATAGAAAAATATTAATGTATTAATTGTTATCCAGTGAAACTAGTGTTTAGCAGGGGGGTTGAACACTTTTGCAAGGCACTGTATGCATGTCACATTCTCATTAGGGGCTGAGCCCCCCTAAAGGTCTGATCCTAGAATCGCCCCTGACCTGAACTACCCACCCCTACCCCCATTGGAACAAAGCTGATTTGTTCTGCCACTGTAGGTTGCCAGTCATTGCCAGTGGATAACACAAACAGTTTTGAACCCGGTTTATAGGACTTGCATTTAGGACAAGCTTTTCTGACTGAGTCACTTGGGATCTGACCTGCATTGTTTCAACGTAAAACCTATGGAGTTTGTGGGTAATGTGATCTGAGAAATGGCGTAAATATCGTATCAGTTGGGCTGGTCCACGCTTGCTAACACCTCCATCAGTACGAGGTTCAGGCGAGATCCTAAATTGGGCCGGGCCAGGCTTACTAACTTTCAGGGTTTTCGGCTGCTGCTTCCCAGGACGGCCACCAGAGGGCCTCACAACTTCCTGTGTCCCATGCTTCTTAGTTAAATTGAAGTAGACACTTGGGCCCAGACATTCATTCACCTTCAGGATTTCATTTTCTTCATTTAGGTTCCATTTGAGATCATGCAAAACAGACAAAAAAGTCGTGAAAACAAAAAACGCCTTCTTTTTTTTTGTTTAATGTCTTCCAACTGTGTTAATTAGTTGTTGGTTTCACCTGTGTTGTCTGTTATTTAAGCGCCTGTCCTTTGTCTGCCTAGTTTCTCAGTCTTGAGTTGCCGTGCTTGTTGTACATGAATTCTCATGCCAAGCCTGTTTTGCGGTCTCTTGAGTCTTCAGTTAAAGACACTTTGTTGTCTTTGAACCAGACCTCTTGGTGTCCTGAGTCATCTCTGCGCTTGTACTTGCCCTGCTCCTTGTTACACGAGCGCCTCCGCCAGTACGAGGTTCAGGGGGTGGGATCTTCCACTCTTATCCGCACCTCCACCGGTACAAGCCTGAGAGGGTGGGATTCACACGTAGTGCAGAAGTAGGGGTACACCTCTTCGGCGAACGGGTGCCTGAAGGTGTAGAGGGGGGCGCCGTCAGCGGGGTCGGAGAAGGACACCCGCCCCGCGTCCCAGTCCAGCTGAACCCTGACCCCGCGGAGCTTCTCCCTCAAGGGGAGGGGCACGGACGGCGACTCCAGCGCCTCATACTCGCCGTCCCGCAGGCTCACGCCCCAGAAGCCGTTCCCCGGGCACGCCGGGACCAGGGCCTTCCTCTCCGCCCGCCGGCTGGCCACGCCCACCATCCAGTTGGCGTTGTCCCCGACCTCCACGTCCCAGGTGTGCCGTCCGCTGCCGAAGCCCCGCGACCCCAACATTTCGCCGCAGCTGACGAACCTCTCGGGGTTGTCAGGGAGCTGCTGGCTCCGGCCGCTGTCAATCACACTGGTGAGGTCATCGGACAGCGCCAGGAAGGGGTCCGCGGTGTTAGGGTCCAGAGTCACGGGGGCTGAAGAGAGAGAGGAACGAGAGATCCCTCTAATAGACAAAATAAAGACACACAGAGAGGCTGCAGAGAGGTTCTCATGCTGCCCAGCATACAATGCTGAAAACTTGGTGTTTTTAGTCCTTTTTTGGTGATGAAGCATCTGCTGCAGCTGTATTATAAATCTCACTTTTGACAGTTCACATTCAGACACAGCTTTCACATACAGACATGCCTGTGTCAAGATACCTGTCTGTACATGCACACTCTGATGGTGACTTTGAGTCTCATTACTAGTTTGACCGATTTCCTGTCTACCAGGTATGAAAGTTTACCTTACTGCACATTATCTCCTCAGTGGACATCATACGGTATATGCAAAGACAATGATTGGACTATTGTTGCCTAATAGGAAAAACAAAAATTGTGCACTATATCCCTGTAAGTACTCAGCTAACAACATCTAAGTGGCTGATAGGACTGTGCTATTCATTGGGTCTTATACCTTACTGAAACTGAATATTGATGAATTTGCATATAATACTGTATGCTTTTGCCATATCATCTTCTGATGAGGCAAGATTTCAGCAGTGTTTGAAAACCCCAATCCAAATCCTAATCCAACATTATGAGAAAGGCATTTCAAAACCACCTTTGACTGGAAATTTCAACTCACAAGATTTCAGAATGTTTTGATCCAATGCTTCACTTTTAAGTGTCACCTCCGCCCCTGGTTTTGTAACCTACTGCAAAGCACTCACTGTACTGCACCGTCCCCAGCATCTTCTCCCAGACGCTTTACTTCAAGTTGCCCAGGTGTTTGGCCGCATCGATCAGCACTCCCTCGGGGACCCTCTCGGGGTTCTGTGGGGTGTTCCATGCCCTGTAATTACATCTGAGGTCAGCAAAAGACCAAACTGATATTTCACAGAAGATCCAGGTGTTAGGGAAGCAGGCTTCAAGTTGAGAGACCTCTGTGCAGTCAGTGTTAACCTCACAATAGATTACAAATGTTGGAGAGCATTCATGCATCATGTTCCTGCCTTAATGTGTGTGATGTAATGGGGGCAAATGTCTTGGTTATAAGCTGCCATCATATGAATAGCAGTAATCTAAGCGTCAGATCGATTTTTGCAGGTGCGTATGTTCTGACATAAGGAGAATACGTGAATTGTTACTGTGAGTAATTTGGTGCATTTGTATCCTATAAATGTAGCTGTTAGAGAGTCTATAGGACACTAGTCTCCACTAATAGCCAGTCTTAAATTGGCTTTGGGGTTTTGTTTTTTTATTTTTTTTGCAGTTAAAGCAAATAAACGACCTGGCTGGTTACTGCAGTAAGGGTTTGGGTGGGTTTGTCCAAAGAGGGCTTTTCAGATAACCTGCAGTTACTTGTGAACTCCAAACACAGTTTCCACTTTAATGACACCGTGTCCAGCAATGCAGAAAGTCTCACCAACAGTTAGCAAGTTTGACAATGATGTTAGTCTGCATGGCACCTGGGAATGCAGGTGTTCAGTGTTTTTGCGTACCTCATCATTGTGGTCTTGTATTCCTGGAAGTGAAAATAAGGATCAGTTATTTAACTAAGTAATGAATGCAGAGAATGAGAGATTGGGTAGGGAATGTGACTGTGTCTGTCACCCAATCAGCATTCAGCACTCACCTGCAGAAAGGCGATGTCCTCAGCTTCCAGCTCCCCTTCCATGACCTTAATTGTGTTAGAGAGGGAGGATATGTCTTTGTCCATCTTCTCTATCTTCTCCTTCATCACCTGACTCTTCTGCTCCTCTTCCTCCCTCAGCGCGGCGATCCTGGCCTCCTCTTCCTCTCGCAGAAACTGACGAAGTTTCTTGAACTGCTCCCGTATCTGCCTCTCTGTGTGCTGGGCCTGGGTCTGGGATCGAAAGTATTGAGGGTGAATAAACTCTGAGAGCAGCAAAATAACGAGAAGCAAAAGGAGCCTGTGAGGTTTGTATGCGTCTTTAGGGCAGAAGTGTAAGCATAGTGGTAAGGAGTAGGGCATGTAACCAAAAGGTTACCGGTTAAATTCCCCACTGGGGCACTGTTGCTGTACCCTCAAACCACAGTTGTCTCAGTAAATATTCAGCTGTGTAAATGGATAACATTGTCAAACTGCAACCTGTGCGAGTCGCTCTGGATAAGATTGTCTGCTGAATGACAACAATATAATGTAAAGTATTATATCTGTGTGTCTGTGTTGACTTATGCTGGTCAGCACCTCACACAGAGATATACATACATACAAAAGCATATGCACATGCATGTATATACAGTACCAGTCAACGGTTTGGACACACCCGATTAAGATAATAAGAAACGTATTCAAAGACATCTTGTTCTAAAGACTTATGCTTAAATGCTTCACTTTTGTTTCAGATTTGTTTCTTAGACAAAAATAAATAATGAAGATGATATATATATTATATATGTATGTATAGTATATACACACACACACACACACATGCACACACACATGCACACACACACACACACACACACACACACACACACACACTATAGCATTCACACACCTTTGCATGCTCTCCCGCTTGCTGACAGGTTTGTTTGACTTTCTTAGCTGATTCCAGCCTCTTCTGCAGAGGTTTCACTGCAGCCTTGAGCTCCTCCTAGAGAAACGTGACAGAGCAGACACATCTGTGAAGCAGGCAGACAGGCGATCGCTTTGATGGTTTATACTGCTCACTGACTCTTTCTGCTGTGGGCCTAGACGTTGCAGCGTCATAAAGGGACAGACATAGTGTGGCGTAGTGGGGCTCGTAACCAAAAGGTTGCTGGTTCGATTCCTGGTTGGCTGCTGGGGCACTGCTGCTGTACCCTTGGGCAAAGTACTTAACCCACAGCTGCCTCAGTAAATATCCAGCTGTGTAAATGGACAACATTGTAACTGATGTAAGTCGCTCTGGGTAAGAGCGTCTGCTAAATGCCAATAAAGTAATGCCAATAATGTAATGTAAAGTCAATTCCTGCATAGGCAGTCACAGTGGTTACCCATGGCTTGCTCACAAGTGGGGGCTCAGCAGCTCCTGAGTGGCTCAGGCAGAAATAGCACTCGTCTCAAGCGTAGGCCAATAAGACCAATAACAGTACCAGTGCACACCATATATTCTCAAGAGATTCTCTTTTAGATGTTTAAAGATGCAGCATATATTTGATGTGGTTAAAGCATCTTTGTGGTATGCAGACTAAATAGAGAAGTTAAAATTTAAATCACAGTTTAAAGAAAATAAAGAAATATACAATATACAATTTTAAATGAAATTGAAAAAAAAAACAATAAACAGAAAACAAAAACAACAGACACAATACACTACAGGGGAAGCTCTCTAATTATAGGCAACACGATTCATGAAACACTCATGACAGGAAAAGGTATTGTGCCTCAATATTGTCTCACTGTTCTGTAAATAGTTACTGTTGATATGGTCATTTTCCTTTCCCAATACGTTTTAAATAGCAAAGGAAGGAGGAGGGGGGGTTTCTGTTATGCATTCCTTCAGTCTCTTGGGAGAAACTTCACACCGCCCTGTGATATCTCTGCCACTAGGGGGCGTCATTCCGTCTCCCTCACACACACAGCACTTCTAGGTCCATTAAAGTCTGCAGGCATGACTTCATCAACAACCATCGCACATACACACACACACATACACACACACACACACACACACACACACACACCTTGCTGGGCTGAGCTGCATCATCATATTTCTCATGCATGCACACACACACACACAGTCATGATGATACACGTTTCATCATCGCCAGTTGCCAACAGGTGATAGATGTGTTTATATACAGCTGAGGACATGCCGTGTCTTTACAATATGCAACAGAACACCTTCTTATGTAATTTTTCATAAGCTGTCATAAGTATTTACAGACATTTATATAAACTATTATAGAAGCTGCTTGGGTAAGGACATGAGGATGTTATATACAGTATGCATCATTTTCAGACACTTGTAGTAAAAGCATTTGTTTAAGATGTAAATGAGAGATCCTCAGATGTAAAAGGGAATGCCATTTGTACATAGAAAGGACAGGTTAGGGAAGTCAGTTACTGAACTCACAGAGGCATTCAGTCTAAGTGCTATGGTGATTTGTCTTTGAGTGACAAATCTGGGAAAGAATTGCATTTGTTCATTTCTTGCTCAATATTTTTGTTGGTTTCAGTGGCTGTGAAATCTGTTATGATGTGTAACACTAAAAAAAAGAAAAACAACAGTCCAGTACCAAAAACAGAGAGGAAAACAGAGCAGAAATATTCAAAAGAGAGCTTTCACATTATTATTAGTAGTAGTAGCAGCAGCAGTCGTAGTAGTATTTAGCAGACACATGTTAAACAAAGTTTAAAGTTTTTACATGTTATCCATTTATAATGCTGGATATTTACTGAGGCAATTGTAGGACAAGTACCTTGCCCAGGGGTAAAACAGCAGTTCTCCAGCAGGGAATTGAACCAGCAACCTCTCAGTTATAAACTCTGCACCTTAACCACTACACTACGCTGCCAGCAGTCCTTTGATTAACAGCCCGGGTGCACAGCTTCCCTCACCTCACAGCCTGGCGCATCCTCGCCCGCGGGCCAGCGCCTCGCCGACGTCAGACACGCCCAGCAGACGGGAGGTAAATCCTCCAGACCGGCGGGGTCCCCCGGGACACTCGCCCCCGCCGCCGCCGCCACGGGACTCTTCTCACCGCACAGCGAGCACCCCGCCTGCCCCCGGACAACAGCGGGGTCCCCGAAACCTTCCCCGGACCCTCGGCGGGGGGGCTGTCCTCCCAGCGCGGGGGACGAGGCGGCCTCCATCCCGGCTCTGAGCTGGAGCCGGGGCCCGGCACCTATAAGCCCCATCCCCCCAGCGTGTGACGCTGCGGCCTTCCACAAGCACCGCTGTCTGCATGCAACGCTGGATAGGGTTACAGTAACACCCCCACCCCAACCCACCCCACTCCACCCCACCGCAAACATTCCCACAGGCATGTTCTTCCATCTCAGATGTGCTGACCGAGGGAAAAAAAAAAGGTCACCACCAGAGTTCATAGAAAGTCAGGGGGCAAAATCACCCCTTTCAGTTTATTCATAGTATAACATAATTATAATATTATTGTACTATAAATTTAACTCTTTGGTTTAAAAAAAAAAGTCCACCAAAACATGGGGAAAAGGCACAGTTATTTAAGTGACATAGTTATCTTACAGTTTTATGATATCTAACTCCATTTTCTTCATATAATGTCCAGAACAACACATGCTGTTTTTGCTTTAAAAACAAATACATCTGCATGTCTTGTATCACATTTAACCCAAAGAAAGTTTATGAGCTAATCAAAGGTTATTGAAAGAAGCTGTTTTTTCTTTTGTTTTCTTTATTTTGTGCCTTAGATATTTTAAATTTTAATTCCATAACAGAGAATGTGTGTTCCAGTTCATTGATATTTTTCTGCTCCTCTTTTTTATTTTTGAATAGCCGCACTTCATCTTACACGTGTGTGTGTGTGTGTGTGTGTGTGTGTGTGTGTGTGTGTGTGTGCACATGTGTGTCGATGAGTGATCACTTCGGCGCACGTGTTTGGGTGACTGTATACATGAAAGTCATTGTGTGGTGCTTGGAAGGAAGTGTTTGGGAAGCTAGTCTCGTTTTACCGTCAAGCCAATAATTGCGGCAAATGCTATAAGTAGAATAGGCAATAGCAAGTCTCGGTATTTCTGGAAGAAGCTTTCCTGCTCTTCCACCTTGACAGACACCATCCCTGGCAGAATCTGCAAGCGTCCGGGGTGACGGCCGGGACTGAAGATGGGAAACAGCTTCTCTTTGTGCCGGTGTTCAAAAGTGTGTATGCAGGCGCCGTTACTGAGATCAGAGAAGGTCACCCTCCCGTAACGCCCGTCCACGTCAGACTGCCAGTCTAGCTTCACCCTGATCTTCTGCGGCCTCACACTCACCGGGAGTGGCCTGGCTGGTGATGTCAGCGCCAGTAACTCCTCCCCTTTAAGCTGTATGGCCAGGAACCCCTCTGCGGTGCTCAGGGAGAGCTTCCCCGTCCTCTTGGCCGACTCTTTGGCCACGCCCAGGGTCCAGTCGGCGTTGTCCCCAACGTCCACATCCCAGATGTGCCTCCCCGAGGTGAAACCCTCTGTGCCCAGTACGCACGCACACCTGTCGAACCTCTCGGGGCTGGCAGGAAGCCGCCGCCTCTTCCTGGCCTGCACGCAGGTGAGCTCCTCGGACAGGTCGAGGGTGGGGTGAGCCGTGTTGGGGTCCAGAGTCACAGGAGCTGAGGAAAGAGAGGGAGGAGGGGTGTCATGGGACAGCAATGACCCCCACAAGTTAGTTTGTTTGCGTAGTGTTTGGCTCATGAATTTTAAACAGCACGTTCTGCACAGTGCACATAGATAGGAAAAAGGTGTCAGATTACATTATTGTCATGTAGCAGACACTCTTATCCAAAGGGAGTTACATCAGTTATATATATTTTTTTTTGCAATGTTATTCATTTACTTAAACAACTGTGGGTTAAGTACCTTGCCCAAGTGTACAGCAGCAGTGCCCCAATAGGGATTCAAACCTGCAACCTTTCAATCATAAGTCCTGCTCCTTAACCACTATGCTACACTGCCGGCCCAGTTAACATTACATTAGGTTAGCTGGATATTGACTGAGGCAATTGTGGGTTAAGTGACTTGCCCAAGGGTACACCAGCAGTGCTGTAGCAGGGAATCGAACCAGCAACCTTTTGGCTACAAGTCTTGGTCCTTGCCACACTGCTGTCCAGCTGCCCCTGGGTACTTACTGTACTGCACAATGCTCAGCATCTTCTCCCATACTTTGTACTTCAGGTTGCCCAGGTGTTTGGCCACGTCGATAAGTGTTCCTGAAACCATTTCTGAATCTTGCAGTGTGCTCCGGGCTCTGTGGGTTTGAGTTAAGGAGTCAGTGCTGCTATGGGTTTGTGTTCAGAGTGCTGCTGTGGGTTTGTGTTCAGGAGTCAGTGCTGCAGTGCGTTTGTGTTCAGGGGTCAGTGCTGCTGTGCGTTTGTATTCAGGAGTCAGTGCTGCTGTGGGTTTGAGTTCAGGAGTCAGGGCTGCAGTGGGTTTGTGTTCAGGAGTCAGTGCTGCTGTGGGTTTGGCTACAAGTTGCACTGCTGCTGGGGACTCTTTGTTTTGCACTTGTCATTTGGAGCCAATGATTATGAATATTATCACTGCTATGACTGTGTGCTACAGTAAGGATGAGCTATAACCTTTATGTTCATATTACATTTGAAAACTGTCAGCCCTCATGTCTCCCCTGATTCTGCTCTGGAAGTAGCATTAATGAAACCAAACTGGGCCTGATCCTATGGGGTGCTGAATGTAACAGAACTTTTTTCGTAGACAGAATGCTTTCTGTGCTACGAAACGCATACATTCATTACGAAACCATGTAACACCGTAACACGTTTTGTCCACGAAAAACACAAACGCGTTAGCATTGTGTCCACAAAATATTGAAGAGAGCGCATACTTTCGTGCACAGAAAACAAAACAGGGGTGATTCCTTTCGTGCACTGAATTGACCAGTGTGCTTTTCATTTTGTGGACAAAAGGCGGAATGCACTTCGCACTATGTGGACAAAAGAAACTCATTTTGTAGACAAAAGTAATTCTGTTCACATAATAGATGTCCTAGGCCAGCATTTATGCTTTTGTGGCACGAAATGCAGAATGCGCTATACTATCATCATTCTGTGCCATCGAATGTTCATTTTGTCCGCTTAACTGTTTTGCTATATTACTTAAAGTATGATGTGCACAAAAGGGATTTAGCACAATATATTTCATGACTCCACAGTTACAGAAGGCATTCCGTCCACGAAAGCAAAGGCTGCTTGAACTTTCGTAGACATCAATATTTCGTGGACACAATGCTAACACATTTGTGTTTTTCGTGGACAAAACGCGTTACACTGTTACATGGTTTCGTAATGAATTTATGCGTTTCGTAGCACAGAAGGCATTCTGTCTACGAAAAAAGGTCTGTCACACTTGGCGCCCCATATGATCCCTCTCTGTGCTCACACTGTTCACTGTGGCCAGAATGCGCCTGATTGGCTGAAATAGGGGCAGCATTTTCAAAACTCATGATCAGAAGGTTATTATATTTGCTCGTTTGACATTTATTTCACCTAACATTGTTCATATTTTTTCATTCATGTGAGATGTTGCTTAGTTGGAAGTACACCCTCCTTGTTTCCTACCAACAACAAACCCTGTTTTTTGCAATCATTTCTGTCACGTACTCTACAAATAACACTATGGCAACCCCACTACGAGGGGTACTGCTCTCAGTGAAATTTGATTGATTGATCATCTGATGACTGGTTGATTGACTGACAGATGATTAACTGTATGATTGATCGACAGGTTGATCGAAGGGATTGATCGGTTGATTGAAGATTGTAGGAAATTGGAAGAGGACAGAGGAGGTGCACATACCTTTTCATTGTGTTCTCAAACTCCTGGAAGACAGTAGATACACAGATATTATTCTTACATGCAAGTGAAGGCAGTGTAGAAGCTGTGTACATTCTCCTGGAATTGCACCGTTGCTGTGGAAGACAGCCCCCTGTCCAGATGACACTAATTGTGCACCATGTATCACCTGCTACTTGTTTACTTGCAGTTTATTTTGTGTAGCATTGCAATGTGTTTTTGACTCTGTGACTTTTGTGACTCTGATGTAGGCTAGTATACCTGGCTTCTCTTGTCTAATCAGGTTGCACCTGGACAGGTGTGCAGGTATGCATGTGAGACTCAGTATAGCTATGCGTGCAGAAATGCAGGTGAGAAATTTAAAAAGTTAAGGAAGTTATCAAGGAGTTTATTGTAAATAAGTTACAACAGAGGTTCCCAACACCAGCCTCTGATGGACTCTGCTTCCTACACCTCCTTGCTCAGACATAATCCCTCTGATCAATACTCTTCATACTCCACAATGAAGCCAATGTTTAATTCACTCTAATGCAACTCCATTCACTTCTGTTCATTTCAGCTTTTCAGTAAGTTGTTCCTGAAGTGCTAGTAGACTGGTATGCAGGTGAGCAGAAGAGTAGACAGGTATGCAGGTGTACAGGTGAGCACCAACACTGACAGGTGTGCTGGTGAGTACCACAGTAGACAGGAGTGAAAGTGAGCACCAGAGTAGGAGTGCTGGACAGGTCTGATAATATGCAGGTGAGAAACACAGCACAGGTGCACAGGTGTGCACTGCATGAGGGCTCAGGACTGACAGGACACTGAAAACAGGAAGGTGCGAGTCACAGCCTTTGAAAAGGTGCTTATTCATAGAAACACCCACTGAAAGAATGTACTAAATAAACCTCCTCAGAGGTTCACTGAATGAAACCGAGAAACTGAAATAAGCCAGACAACACAACAAACAGGGGAACAATTATCCCCAGCAGGGAGAAAAATCTTTTTCAGACTTTTACTTTGCCACAGGCGTAAACAGGACCTGAGTGTGATGCCACTGCCTCTGTATTACGCCTGTGTAAAAACATGAGCATCAGTTTTCCCACCACCAGAGGGTGCTCTGTGTTCAGTTTTGAGTGAGGCAGCAGAGGCAGCAAGCCTTTTGCTCACATGGCATCTGCAAGTCACATGATAATGCTCTAGGCATTACGTCAAACATAATGGGTACAAGAACGTATTCCTTAGGTTTTATTTTTTCATGGTGACTCAATAATAAAAAATGCATTTTTTGTTACAACCCGTAATGTGTTGGACGATGCAGTATATTTGCATACCTCTGTCCACTCAAAGGTTTTGCGCCCACTTGCCCATGCAGTGCTGTTTCACTGTTCAGTGCAGTCAGATACCTCAAAGCTCTACCAATGCATTTTACTGCAATGCAACTGAAATGTGAAGCACTTTCTGGTCACAACTTTAACTCTTTTTCAAATGGAGGAAAAAAAAACTTCACAGATGGTGTAGAGCAGTGTTTCCCAACCTGTCAGGACTGCGGCTTCTTAGCCTGGTTTGTTTTTATTGTCCATGTGCTCTTGTTTACCGTTTTTCCCTCTGTTCCAGCCCTGCCCTGCCCTCCACCCTGTCTCCGCCCACCTGATTACCTGACTGTCTCCACCTGCCTGCCTGCACACCTGCATCCCATCTGCTCATCAGCCTTGCCCTATATATTCCCCGTTTGCTTCGTTTATCATTGCTAGTTCGTCACAGTTCTTCTGTTTTGCTACAAGGCGTTTTCTCCTGCCTGCCTGCCTGCCTGCCTGCCTGCCTGCCTGCCTGCCTGCCTGCCTGCCTGCCTGTTTTTGCCGACTTTTGCCTGTTCCTCTTGACCACGTTTTTTGGATCTGATTTTGTTATCATTGCTGTGCTTTTCTGGATTGTTGACCTCGCCTGTTTTTGACTTCGTGCTCTGGACTTCGATTTGGGAATTAATAAACTCGCAGTGTGTGCATCCTGCCATCCAGTCTGTGCCTGAGTCCCTGCCTGAGCCTTGACACAACCCTACTCCTGGAGGCACAGTGTCCTGCATATCTTCTATCCATCCTTGCTGCTTGATTAAATCAGGTGTGCTCAGCTAATCAAAAGTGCCACTGATGAGTTCAGTCAGGTAGGTAGAGCAAGGATAGACAAGGACATGCAGGACAGTGTGCCTCCAGGAGTAGGGTTGGGAAACACTGGTGTAGAGTGTCTGCTCTGTCAGGTTTGACAGGCTTTCAAACAGATATGGTACATGCAGGAATTTGTGAAAGGTAAGAAAAGCTTGTGAAAACAATTTAGAATTGAATACTGTTGGTACTGAGGTAGAGCAAATGATACTAGTTTATTTTAGAGTCTGAAAAGCTACCCTGGCTTGCTAAGCAAATACACAAGGTCATACATTCTGTTTACTCTATAGTCTTACCTGCAGGAATAAAATGTTCCCAGCCTTCATGTCCTGCTCAATGATGTCTATTGTGTCCGAAAGGAGGGCAATCTCTCTCCTTGTCTTCTCCTTCATCACCTGACTCTTCTGCTCCTCTTCCTCCCTCAGCACGTTAATCCTGGCCTCCTCTTCCTCTCGCAGAAACTGATGAAGTTTCTCAAACTCCTGCTCTGTCTCTTTGTGCGCTGGGCCAGAGTCTTGAAAAAGGAAGATTTTAAAAACATGCATATTCAGGGCTACCTCCTGGTTTCCTTTTTGGGGGGTCTTTTTTCCCCAGCATTGTTTTTTTCTTTTGTTGGAACTTTTTCCAGTGATGTTCAACTCACCTGAATGTGTTCTCCACCTGTACCGATGGTTTCATGTTTCAAATCCGTCAGTTTCTCCTTCAAGGACATCAGCACAGTCTGAAGTTCCCTCTGGAATGAAACAGGAGAACTGGTACTTCGAGTGATTTTGTGACATGGCGTTTAAGGAACTAGACTTAAAACCAGAAGGTTTTTGGTTTGACTCCCGTGTGGGGCCACACTCAGTTCACTTGAGCAAACTAAATCGCAGTGAATTGCTGAAGCAGTAACAAAGAGAACAGATTTTAAGAATAGTACACATCAGAAAAGTAATACAGAGGATAGTGTACATTGTACCAGAACAGTGCAAGTATATTGGGTACAGTTCCACACACAACATTCCACACATATCAGTATGCTTGTAAGAGGAAAATGAGCACATCAAATCATTTTATCAATATTTTACACCGACTTTCCAGACTCTGGGCTGAATTCTTAACTCTGCGCTAAGAACAGGACTTTTACACTCTTAAGCACGGTTTCTCTCTAATACTGAATAAATCAATAAATATACATGGATAACATCAGTAAAAAGAATGTGAGGTAAGTGGATAAAAAGTTAGAGGAAGTAACAGTAAATTTGTAAGGTAGAGTAAATTATAGAAAGTAAGAGTAAGTTAGAGTAACAGTAAGTTTGTAAATTAGAGTCACAGAGTAAGGTTTTAAGTTACAGGAAGTAATAGATTACGTTTGTAAATTAGAGGAAGTAACAGAGTATGCTTGTTAGACACAGTAGATCCTAACAGTGTGTGTTAGTGCACATCATAGCAGCCCACGTTTGTTCACCGGACGGTGCTCGCCCTTTTGTCTACAAAATGAGTTTCTTTTATCCACATAGTGCGAAGTGCATTCCGCCTTTTGTCCACAAAATGAAAAGCACAACGGTCAATTCAGTGCACAAAAGGAATTATCCGTTTTGTTTTCTGTGCACGAAAGTATGTGCTCTCTTCAATATTTCATGGACACAATGCTAACGAGTTTGTGTTTTTCGTGGACAAAAGGCATTACGGTGTTACATGGTTTCGTAATGAATTTATGCGTTTCGTAGCACAGAAGGCATTCTGTCCAAGAAAAAAGGTCTGTTACATTTGGCGCCCCATATGCTCAGACACACAGTGGAATCTGGGTGTTACCCCTGCACTCTCACCCTGCTATCCTGCGCGGCTTTTTCGGCATTGCACACTCTGTGACCCCCGTGGTTCCATGGCTGTTTGCATCGTCTGCACACGAGCTGCTTACAGTCGACGCAGAAGAGCTCGGCTTTCTCCCCATGCACCAGGCACGGGACGGCTGTCTCCCAGTCCCTCTCCCTCTCTCGCTCCCTCTCTCTCTCCCTCTCCCTCTCCCGCTCCCGCAGGTAGGACTCGCAGGTGTTGCGCAGGGTCAGGTTGAGGACGGGCTCGTCCCCTGACGCCGCTCGCCTGCAGACGGGGCAGTCCCGGGCGGCGCTGGCCCCCCAGTGCTGGTCCAGGCACGCCCCGCAGAAGCTGTGGCTGCACTTCAGGACCACGGGGTCGCGGAAGATGTCCGTGCACACGGGGCAGGAGAGGTCCTCCTCCAGGAGCGACAGTGATCCCCCAGCCATCCCCTCAGCACAGAGCCAGATCTCCGGCTTGGACTGCCTGCCTTGCGCAACCACGCTGGCAGCCAACACCCACTTCCTGACTGCCGTCAGCGCAACGCAAGCCAGGAAGTAAAAGAGAGAGGCGGGAAGCTAGGCGGTGCAGGCTTCCAGATCCGAGCAACAGGTCTGAGTGACGGCTTGAGTGTGCAATCAGGAACAGTTTTGTTGTTGCATGTTCCTTTCTCCTGCTTAATCTATAACAACTGTCTGGAGTTTGAGGAGAGAGAGAGAGAGAGAGAGAGAGAGAGAGAGAGAGAGAGAGAGAGAGAGAGAGAGAGAGGAGTCATTAATTTTTTGTGGTTTCATTTTTGCTGTTGCAGTCACAATGGTCCTTTTTTCTGCTTAATATATAACAACTGTCTGACATTTGAAGGTAGAGAGAGAGAGAGAGAGAGCTTGAGAGAGGAGGCATTAATTTTATGTGGTTAAAGTTCAGAGATAGAAGAAAAACACAGTCAAAAAAAAAGGCAGGCCCTGTTGAGCGGTTAACCCTTGACACTGAATTATCAATATAAAGAGGTGTATGGGGCGCCAAATGTAACAGAACTTTTTTCGTGGACAGAATGCCTTCTGTGGTACGAAACGGATGCTTCTGTGCTACGAAACGCATAAATTCATTACGAAACCATATAACACCATAACGCCTTTTGTCCACGAAAAACACAAACTCGTTAGCATTGTGTCCACGAAATATTGAAGAGAGCACATACTTTCGTGCACAGAAAGCAAAGGTTGCTTGAACTTTCGTAGACATCAATATTTCGTGGACACAGTGCTAACACGTTTGTGTTTTTCGTGGACAAAATGCATTACAGTGTTACATGTTTCGTAATGAATTTATACGTTTCGTAGCACAGAAGGCATTGTGTCTATGAAAGCAAAACATTGATGTCTACGAAAGTTCAAGCAGCATTTGCTTTCGTGGACGGAATCCCTTTTGTAACTGCGGAGTCACGAAATATATTGTGCTAAATCCCTTTCGTGCACATCATACTTTCAGTAATATAGCAAAACAGTTAAGTGGACAAAATGAACATTCGATGGCACGCAATGATGATAGTATAGCGCATCCTGCATTTCGTGCCACAAAAGCATAAATGCTGGCCTAGGACATCTATTATGTGGACAGAATTACTTTTGTCTACAAAATGAGATTTCTTTTATCCACATAGTGCGAAGTGCATTCCGCCTTTTGTCCACAAAATGAAAAGCACAACGGTAAATTCAGTGCACAAAAGGAATTATCCGTTTTGTTTTCTGTGCATGAAAGTATGTCCTCTCTTCAATGTTTCGTGGACACAATGCCAACGCGATTGTGTTTTTTGTGGACAAAAGGCATTACGGTGTTATATGGTTTCGTGATGAATTTATGCGTTTCGTAGCACAGAAGGCATTCTGTCCACCAAAAAAAGGTCTGTTACATTTGGCGCCCCATAGAGGTGAACCCACAAATCAATTCACCTACATGATGGCAGAGTTGTTGATTTGCACAGCAGTGTGGCCTGTAGGTCCGTTTCCCAGGTGAGCCTTTGGTCCTGTGGTAGGGCCCATGTTAAACTGTTGGGTGACAGTCAGGCCCAAGGTTGGATTATATATCTGCATATTTCATATATCCATACATAGTGTATATTAGGAGTTTTTTACTTTCAAAACAGGTATTCATATTTAGATGTAAATCACTCTTTTATTTTCTGTGTAAGATGTATATTGTATAAGGGATTTAGGGTTTCAGAGATGTTTTATTTATTTATTTATTTATCCTGAGGGAATTGAAGGAACTTTTGCCAAAGGGAAATTTTTAGCAACACCAGAACACAACAGCAACATTTGCAACAGCAGCATTTGTTTTATTCAGTCAATGCCCAATCAAACAGTAACATTACCAATGCACAGGTTCATGCATGTACAGCTGTTTTGTAAAACATCACCTGCACAGTTCAACATTACTGACCAAGTTCATTGTTTTTATCATGCTACACCTCATTTCTGTTGGTTTCTAGGGTTCCTTGAATAAGACTTATTCAACTACCTCAGAAAAATCAAATGTACCCTCATGATTCTGAAGCAACAGCACATTGGATGAAGCATACCCTGGTGTTATGCTTGCTCTTGCAGGTGTAAACAAAGCAGGCAACTTTGCACCGTTTGAAGAAATTAAAATCATGATGATTTTGAACGAATTCCTCATCTGATCATTGTTTTTCAAACTGGTACATTACACACTTGACTGTGCCACCCTAGTGCTCCGTCAGCCAAATTTTGAATGATATGTCCTGTTAGAAACACACCAGTAGCTATATCACCCAAAAATAAAAAAAATAACTGCAGTAAACAAGGCTTAGCTTAGGTAAAGTTTGGAAGGGAAATCTCCTGAGAGGACCTGGAGACTGCTGGCATTGGGGTGGGTGTTTATGGGCCAGCAGGGGGCACTCTTCTCTCTGAACCAGTTAAAATCTAATGCCGCAGTGCAGTGATGGGGGCACTGACCTGCAGAAGATGCCATCCCTCAGACCCAAGGTCACACTGCAGCCATTATAGGTCCTATAATACAAATGGCAAATTCATAGGCTAGGAGGTGTTTACATTAGCATCCCAACAAAGCTCCCTCCAGCTCTTGCAGTCTCACTTCCAACCAGTTTAACTGGCTACATACACCTGCCTTGCAGAAGTATTCAGCTCCTTGACCAATTCTCGCATTTAACTGAATTAAAAACGACGCATTGAAATTTCATTCTGTGCGATATTTTATTTTTAAAAAAACACCGAAACTCTAAATGAATTATTTTAAGCTGACATTGGTTTCATGTTGGAAAATATTTTTCAGATAAAATATAAAACTGCAATATGCTGTTTGACTGAAGTACGCTGTCTGAAGAATTTTGCAAGGCAGTGTAAATTCTCGCATTCTGGCACAAAATGGCTGCCGTTTGCCACACAGGTGGTGGAAAAGGCAGTTTGCTCCCTGTGTAAAGCCTTTCTGAGGTACTATTTACACACATCATCATGATTATCAATACTATTTCCTGCATGCAACAGTAGGATGGTCATACGAAAAGAAACAAAGGCTGCATCCTCTCAGGCTGCATACCACAAACACCTGGAATTTCCATTCCATTCATTTTTAGAGATGGAGTATTTCGTGTTTTATTGAAGAAGAATCGTGTCAGGGTCAAATCGGGTTGCCTATAATCAAAGAGCTTCCCCTGTAGTGTATTGTGTCTGTTGTTTTTGTTTTCTGTTTATTGGTTTTTTTTTTTTTTTTTCCAATTTCATTTAAAATTGTATATTTCTTTATTTTCTTTAAATTGTGATTTACATTTTAATTTCTTTATTTAGTCTGCATACCACAAAGATGCTTTAACCACATCAAATATATGCTGCATCTTTAAACATCTAAAAAAGGGAATCTGTTGAGAATATATGGTGTGCACTGGTACTGTTATTGGTCTTATTGGTCTACGCTTGAGACGAGTGCTATTTCTGCCTGAGCCACTCAGGAGCTGCTGAGCCCCCACTTGTGAGCAAGCCATGGGTAACCACTGTGACTGCCTATGCAGGAATTGACTTTGCATTACATAATTGACATTACATTATTGGCATTACATTATTGACATTTAGCAGACGTTTACCCAGAGCGACTTACATCAGTTACAATGTTATCCATTTACACAGCTGGATATGTACTGCGGCAATTTGGAGTTAAGTACCTTGCCCAAAGGTACAACAGCAGTGCCCCAGTGGGGAATCAAACCGGCAACCTTTTGGTAACGAGTGCTGCTCCGCAACCACTATGCTACACTGCCACCCCTACCAAACTTTGCCAAACTGACTTTACCAAATTTGCCTTCTCCAGCAGTGCTCTTTTACAGTGCGGGCAGTGGAGGAAGCCTAGAGGGAGGGGAAAGTGTGTGAGCATGTTAGCCCTTGGCTATTCTTCAGCTGTCACGGACACTTTCACGGGCAGAACGCGGAGGGGGTGGTGCCGGCAGACGGTCAGGAAGTAGGGGTACACCGCCTCGGCGAAGGGGTGCGTGAAGGTGTAGAGGTGGGTGCCGTCGGCGGGGTCGGAGAAGGACACCTGCCCCGCGTCCCAGTCCAGCTGAACCCTGACCCCGCGGAGCTTCCTCCTCACGTCGAGGGGCGTGACGGGCGAAGTGTAGGCCGCGTAGCTGCCCAGGAACAGGCCGATGCTCCACAGGCCCTCCTCCGGCCGCAGGTTGATGTCGTCTTTCCTTCTGACTGACCCCCTGGCCACGCCCAGGCACCAGTCCATGTTGTCCCCGACCTCCACGTCCCAGCGGTGTCTGCCCGAGCTGAAGCCCTGGGAGCCCAGGACGGCCTCGTAGTTGGAGAACCTCTCCGGGTTGTTGGGAAGCTGCTGAGTCCTCCTGTACCTCACGCTGGTCAGGTCCTCCGACAGGATGTGGCAGGGGGCGGCGGTGTTGGGGTCAAGGGTCACAGGAGCTGAGTGGAGAGGACAGGAGTTGTGATTCAGGGCCCGTTAACATCAGGGGTATTACTGCACTCGCTGATATTTATTGTGGCGCTTCTGTGATCGCAACGGCATCGGTTGTGTGCTGTCAGTGAAGTGCGTACTGTCTCTTTAAGAGTCAGTCACCTATTGATGATGTCATCAGCATCTCATTTTTCTATTCAGGAAGTGTTTAGTTATTGGAAAAGTTAGAAAAGGCTTCAGAAGTTCTGGTCACGACAATTCTCTTTTTCTGTTACGTTTCATGTTCCTGGATGTACAGTCGGTATGTTTGTGTTGTTAACAAAGCCTTGAATGACATTTCATGTTTTAATGTGAGTTTACGATATATGTGTTGGTTAGTATGTGCAGGATAAGATAATCCATTGTCATAGTTAAAACTCTTAAAAATGGTTAAAACACTCATTTTAGTTAATTGTCAAAGCACAGGTTAAAGTGGCATGTAAGTTGCACACTTAAAAGAACTCAGGTCTCATTTCATGGTTGTTTTATTGATGTATACAGGAATTCATGCATTTATTATGTTGTATCTTCCTACAGTTTTACCCGCTTCCAGTACACCATTAAACAGAGTTCACCGAGTACTCTCTCCAGCGTGGTGATTTTGGAGGAGGAGTTATCTATCTGTCAGCTTGTGCAGGGCGTACAAGGGTGGCAGAATAGGTTGTTATGGCACTGTGTGACGGAGTGTGTCCGGATTCGGTCCTCTGTTTTTCAGTATGCATTCCATTACATTACATTATTGTAATTTAGCAGACACTCTTATCAAGAGTGATTTACATGGGTTACAATTTTGTTAATTTAAACACCTGGATATTTACTGAGACAATTGTGAGAAACCTTATACCCTGCCCAAGGGTACAGCAGCAGCACCCCAGCTGGGAATCAAAGCAGCAACCTTCTGGGTACAAACCCTGCTCCTTACCACACTGCTACACTGCCACCCTGCATGTGTGCGCTGTTGTTTTTGCGACAGAGACTCACTGTATTGCACGATCCCCAGCATCTTCTCCCAGACTCTGTACTTGAGGTTACCCAGGTGTTTGGCCACATCAATCAGCGCCCCTTCAGTCAGCTTTGGCTCCTGAGGTGTGCTGGAGATTCTGCAGAAACATTCAGGGCTCAGTGCTGTCCTGGGTTTGGGTTTGGGTTTGAGTCCCAACAGGAAGGAGACAAAGCAAGAAAGAAATGATGATGCCTTACCTCTTCATGGTGTCTCTGTAGTTCTGTAAAAAAAAGGAAAAAAAGTGTGATAATGTTAGCCACGTTGACAAGTGTGTTAAATTGCAACACTGCATAGACGTTTGGTTTTGGGTGGGTGACAGGTCGGCAGTGCAGCATAGCGGTAAGGAGCAGGGCTCCGAAAAGTTGCTGGTTCAATTCCCCGGTGGAGCACCACTGCTGTACCTTTGGGCAAGGCACTTAACCCATAATTGCTTGAAGAAACATCAAGTTGTATGAATGGATAACATGCAAAAATTGTAACCTATGTAAATGGCTCTGGATAAGAGCATCTGCAAAATGACAATAATGTATGCATGGATGACTACAGGACAAATCTGTGCCAAACCTCTTTTACATTACAGATAAAAGACGTTTGGTACAGAGTTGAGAGGGATGTTGCTGGTTCTGTTTTCAGGTGGGTCACTGCCATTGTACCACTGAGAAATGTACATAACATGAAATGTTTCAGTAAAAATCCAGCGATGTAAAGGAATAATTTGCCATATTTAAGTTGAATACCCTGAATGTGAATGTCTTCTAAGCCAATGGTTAAGGTCAAAAAAAAAACAATCACACTGTGTATGATGTATTCAAATCCTCTCCACATTGATCGTCATCACAGTTGCAAGATATTTGTTTAGGTAAAGGGGGATTGTAAAGGTTTAAATACAATTATTTTGTGTTTCAAAAACTCAATTTAGGCCCATTCTAGCTCTGTTGAGGTTTTAATATTTTTGCTTTTTAGTTACAGTTTTAGCTTTTTTGCTTACACGATCAACTGAATTTCAGCTTTACTAGCAATACTGGATCAATGTGATAAGGAAGTCATAAAGCATCTATAACACCTTCACAAGTATGTCATTACTGCTTAATAAAACAGATTTAAGTTTGGGTGCTTTATGAGGGTTGACACAGAATGACATATAGATTAATTTTTACCTAACGTGCAATATCAATCTTTGTGCCATATTGCCATAACGCAGAGTAGTTGTTTACAAATGTCTTAAAAAGTAGTAACATCATGCTTCTAAGCATTTTTTATACAATTTATGAATACTAGAGAACCAAAGGCCAAAGAAGGTATAAAGAATACAAATTACACACTGTTAAC
The DNA here is from genome assembly GCA_019176425.1 of Megalops atlanticus. Lineage (NCBI taxonomy): Eukaryota > Metazoa > Chordata > Actinopteri > Elopiformes > Megalopidae > Megalops > Megalops atlanticus. Next base: position 6,872,534 of record CM032875.1, read on the forward strand.
ACACTGTAACACACTGCAAAACAAATTCTGTGTAGGCAAGACAAAGGTACCACCTCCTTAAACTAGTTGCTAAAAGCTAACCATTCTTTACATTTATTTATGCATAAGTGCATATGTACACATATATTCAGATATGAAATCAAAAGTAACATCAATGTCTACAGCAATATATATTTTGTATGCATATTGAAATGTCTGAAAATATATTGAATATGATATATTATGAAATGTATTAGTTATTGTCCCTTTTATACATGTAATTTCACACATGCATTGTGGAATTTATGCTGTAAAATTACTGCATGTATAAAATAGCACATATTAAAGTCATAATTTATAGTGTGTATGAATGTGTGCCACAAATTTTAATACATAGATAAGATTTCATTTTTTTGCCTACCATGGCATTTCTTTCCAAAAGCATTACAGAGATAGATTTCATACAGCAGAGCATTGTGGGAAAGCAGCAGTTCTTTCTGACATTCTTTTTCTGAGCTTGCCATGTAACAAATGAGTAATGAAAATTATATTGATATTTCTGTTGTCGTGGTGTTGATCAGCACTTACATCCAACAAGGTGATGTCCTCAGCTCCCAGCTCCTCCTCTAAGGCCCTAATCATGTCAGAAAGAGAGGATATCTCTCTCTTCATCTTCTCTATCTTCTCCTTCATCATCTCGCTCTTCTGCTCCTCTTCCTCCCTCAGTGTGGCAATCCTGGCCTCCTCTTCCTCTCGCAGAAACTGATGCAGTTTCTCAAACTGCTCCCGTATCTGCCTCTCCGTGTGCTGGGCCTGGATCTGGGAAACGTCAATGTGGTACGCACCAGTCAACATCAGACAGACAGAGGATAGGTAGATAGATAGATAGTTTTGTCCCATTGTCTCATTGTCTGATGTAAAATTGCTGTTTTCTGTGTTTTGAAAAAGGAGAGGCTCTCAAACCCTCTGTAGGGTTTTTTTTATCAGCATGGATGTGGTTCTGTACTATATATACAGCTATCATTTTCTTCTGATTATTGTTCTTTATTCTGTTTATTCTGCTTATCATTCCCACACAGTATGTACAGGAAGGAAAGGGGGAGAAATAGAGAAAGAGGGAGGTGAAAGATGTGAGCCAGAGTTGCCTTAATGTAATGAGCCGTTTGATAGCAGGTCAGTTTGACGTCCTTGAAGACTCCGAGCTTCGCCTGCAGGAGCTTCTGGAATGTCAGGAGTTCCTCCTGCAATGAGTGGACAGACGGACAGAGCGGACAGACACATCGTACTCTTCTCAGCACTCATTCCACATGGCACTTTGCACAGTATCTCTCCCACAGCCTCACTGAGAAGGACGCTCGATGCTACACAGATCTGACTGTAAACCAACGCTCGAGCACATCAGATCAAAGCTCGAGTCCGCCTGGTTGCTAACAGGCAGTACACCAGGAAGGGCGAGCCCAGAGAGCTTCCCCTGTGCACGTGTGTGGCAGATGTGCGGCTGTTAAGTCAAGGAAGTGACTATATTTGTTCAAAAAACACCTTGACTCAGAGCTCTTTTATATCTGTCAGGGGACTTTGTTGCTAATTTTACTACCCCTAATTGCGCTTAATTGCCCCTGAGTGACTCAGCGGCTATTCAACAAAGGTTTGACCAGGTGCCTGTTACTTCCTTGTGCCGATAAGCCACCTGTGACACGGAGCCATTGTTGTTTTGTGACTGTGCTCCTCTCCCGCCCCGGTGAAAACAGTTCTCTCAGCTCATTCTCAGCTAATTAGTGAAATCACCTTGTTTAGTGTCCTACCATGTCCTACTAGTGTAAGTCCTACCATGTATTTGTTCCAGCCATTCACTAAACAAGGTGATTTCACTAATTAGCAATAATCAATAAGCAATAATCAATAAACTGGTTTTATTTCACACATGATGAGTCTTTTGTAATGTTTGAAAATGGCTCGAATGATGTTTTGATTGCCTCTTGCTTTCTTTTTTTTTTTTGTTTGGAAAGCAGGTTTGGTTGATGAGCGTCTGCTCCCCCGTGAGGGCTCGCTCACCTTGCAGTTCGGCAGCACGGCCTCCAGGGGGCAGAAGGCGTGGTCCCGGTGCTGCTGGGTGAGGCAGTCCACGCAGATCAGCTGCTGGTCCTCCGTGCAGAAGAGCTTCAGCGTCTCCCCGTGCAGCGGGCAGGGCCTCTGGGGCCCGCGCCGCTCCCTCTCCCGCAGGTAGGACTCGCAGGTGTTGCGCAGGGTCAGGTTGAGGACGGGCTCGTCCCCCGACACCGCTCGCCTGCAGACGGGGCAGTCCCGGGCGGCGCTCACCTCCCAGTGCTGGCCCAGGCACGCCCCACAGAAGCTGTGGCTGCACTTCAGCACCACGGGGTCGCGGAAGATGTCCCTGCACACGGGGCAGGAGAGGTCCTCCTCCAGGAGCGAGTGTTTGCTGGACATCCTCTCCACAGCGCTTGTTTACACACAAACACACACACAGACACTTATATGTGGAATATACACACGCTAACACACACACACACACAAACACACACAGACACTTATATGTGGAATATACACACGCTAACACACACACACACACAGACACTTATATGTGGAACATGCACACGCAAACATACACACACACTTATGTAGCACATATACACACACACACACACACTTATGTAGCAAATGCACAGGCAAACACACACACACACAAACACACACACACGTATGTAGGCCATCCACAAGCAAACACACACACACACACACACACACAGTTATATGTTGAACATGCACACACATGCACATACGCACTTACATGTACACCTGCATGTAGTACACGCACTCACACACATACACACACAAACACATGCACACACACCTTATATGTAGCACGTGTGCACACACACACACAAACACTTATGTGTGGTACATGCATAGACATGCACACGCTTACACATGCACTCACACACACCTACATGTAATTTCGTGTGTATCCGTTCAAGCTGAATGAGCAACAGTGTCAGACCAGGCTAACAACACTCCCAGACCAGTGAGTGTGAGCATAACACCATTCAAGCCCTACCACAAGATAACTTGCGCAACCTGACTAGACAGCCCAGAATCTAAAGGAAGCCAAGTGCACACGCTACCATGCTAACCTGCCTAGGGAACGGAAGGCAAGTACACTACATCAAAATACTATACGTAAAATAAACATCAAGAGACCTGCAACTTCCGAAAATGTCAGAGTAGAGGACCCTCCGACCCAGACAGAAAGGCAGGAGCTGTCCGTCACATTAGCTCCTCAGGGGAGGGTCTCTAGGAGAGTTTCCACAGTCCCTTCTGCCTGCTCCTCACCAACACACCTGCATGTTCCCCTACCTCACTAACGCACCCCCCACTTCTCCCCCACAGCAACAGGGCCTCACCACCACACACACACACACAAGCTGCCCTTTCCCTCACTGACACACCTGTGTTTTCTGCTCCCTGACTAACACACCTTTACTGCCGTCAGCAGTACCTCTCAAACACACCTGTGCTTGACCAACTCACCTGTGCATCTCTGAGGGGTACCAGTTCTTCAGCTGCAACTCGCACACCTGTGTTTATCCCCCACGGTACCTCGTTAAGTCACTCCGAACGGAAAGCCCGACGAGGCCAAACACCCAGTGTCGTCAGGAGAAGTGCGGCAACACGGATGTTTATGCTGCTTACGGCAGAGGTAATGATTAATACCATAACCTGCATTCTCCTTCCTCCACACAGTTTGCCAAGATATCAGTACAAGGGTTGCCAGGGCAAAGAAACGCTCCACTTTCCTCTGGGCCAAAGGTCGCTGACCTGAGACATACATTACACTATTGGCATTTAGCAGATTCTCTTATCCAGAGCAACTTACATCATTTACAAGTGAGTTTTTTTTCCAATATTATCCATTCATACAGCTGGATATTTACTGAGGCAATTGCGGGTAAGGGTACAGCAGCAGTGCCCCAGCGGGGAATCAAATCAGCAATTTTTCAGTTATGAGTCTTGCTTCATAACCACTATGCTACACTGTCACCTACAGAACTAAAACATCACCCACAAAACTAAAACATTGTTGATAGCATATGTCTGTTAGATACCGTTTTAATGACTGATCCTTACAGAGATGTCTATAGCAGTATTTCAGAGAACTTGCAGACCGTTGGAGACCTGCATCTTCTTTCTCCCATAGTCCTTTTAGTCTTTGGTAACTGTTCCCTGCTGATTCATTCTCAGTTGTCTACAAAAATGTTGAGTGCAGACATGAGACATGTATGTCTGTTAGATACCATTTTATGGCTAATCCCTGCAGAGATTTCTATAAGAATATTTCAGACATAACTTTTGATCTTACTGTACTGAGCATCTAAGCATTTCCTGTGAATTCTTCTTTTAAAAGGTGTGGCAACACATGATGAACCTCATAGAGTATAAATAAATAAATCAAGTAGTAAACATACGCCTTGAAGTTCTGTTGGTCAAATATAGACAGAGACATACACCTGCAGATAAACACAATCTATGTAACATTTTCATAACTTTATTTTTCCAGATGCTCATATGGACATGAATGCTTCATTTATCTTACAATACCCATCTGTGATGGCAACATTACCCCATTGTGAAAAAAGACAATGTTGTCAGGCTTTGCTTGTAATGTTTGTGTTAAGTTAAACATGCTGTTTAAGCCCTCGCCGACTTCAATGGTAATGGCTTTGTGTAAGCAGACCTCTTATATATGTTAATGATAGCAAGCTTTGTAAATGACTTATTTCAGATGCATTACATATACTGGTTATATGTGTGTGTGTGTGTGTGTGTGTGTGTGTGTGTGTGTGTGTGTGTGTGTGTGTGTTCTGGATAAAAAGTGTATTTAATAACAGACAAAGGCAAAAAGGAGAATTCAAGCAAGAGCATCACAGCAGCCTCCTTGTCAGGTAAGAGGGTAGGATGCTGAGGGTTCAGACATTCTTACATGAATTTCGCCGCTTCTTAGGCTGGACCAACTCTGATCTCACCTGAAAAGTGAAACATTTACCAGGATGTCTGAATCAAGCTCTGGTCACCTGCATGCATAGATTCCAAAATAGGTCAAATGATCGCACAGACAGTTTTAACTTTACAACTGCATTACATAGGACAGGCTGTCATACCGGGAATATCCGTTTCATTTCTAATGATATTGTAGCTTCTAATATTATAGTAGTGTAGTAGTATATTGAGAAAACAGATATAGTATAGTTTAAAATATATAATGTATAAGTATATAAGGTTTTATATATAAGTTTACTATATGATATACCTCATCATGGCCTTAGTGAATGCAAACAACAAACTAATATAAGACAAAAGCTTTCTATAAGAAAAAGATTCAATGGGAAAACAGGGAATTCATTTTTATTTTTGCTTTCCTGCTTCTGCTCTTTTCCTCTCTCCTGTTGTTGTTCCGTCATCACTGTAACCTTGAGTGTCATGAAACAGGGACTTCCTGCGTGCATGTAAAGCACCAGCTCTGACCAGCAGGGGGCTCTGCCACAGGCGTGGTGCCATGCAACTTCCCAGCACTAGAAGGAGGCACAACGCTCTTTCTCTTTCCCACCACCAGAGGGAGCCATATTCCACTTTCTCTCCCACCACTAGAGGGAGACATTCTTCTCTTCCAGCCAGTGAACAGTTGCCAGCCACCTGATAACGCACAGTTGTGCTTGAGTTAGTTTGAGCTGGCTGGCTGAGCTATTTGTTGGTTCTTTAGGTCCATTAGTCAGACTATTAGAGTGTTATTTTATTATGAGGAAGTCTCTGTTATTGGTTTATTTTGTAATTAGAAATCACCCAGCATGATTTAAAGAGGAAAGCTTTTTCAGCTAGTGTTGCTGCTTTTCTTTTTTTGCAATCAGAAGAGGACATAGAAAGCTTAAGCTTCCCTGGGCAGAATTAAACCCTGCTCCCCCAAGGAAATAAATCACCCAGTTGTATTCCCACATCTTCTTTGTTATTATATGTATCTGTATGTACATATGATTATTTGATTGATTATTTGATTTTCACATCAGGTAGTAAATATAATCTGATTATTTGATTGACGTGGATGGATATGATAATAATAATAATACACTGTTAAAGTGTGAAGGTGCTCAGAGTGCTGGAATATGTATCACACACCTTTAGCAGGACTCTTATCTACTTCATTGATTGCTTATTTGAGTGCAATTTCTCATGCAAATCAGTACTGTGATCTAGGATTCACAGACAGCAAAGCCAGACCCATGGAGAAACAACCCGACCTCAATTATTAGATCAGACCAGGTTTGACACAGTCTTAATACATTAACTTCTTATACCTCATATTCTTCGGAGACTACAAAATAAAAGCTTCCTAAAAATGTAAGTTTGATGAATAGTGCTACAAAAGGAGAAGGGATTTTGATTCATGGCAGAACCCACAGTGTAAAGCAACACAAGTGCGAATCGTATCATCGTTACAGTTCGCCGGCAATGCCATGCCATTCTGCCTTTTAAGCGAGATTTTGCTGCTAGTATTTAAGCACCCCAGAGAGAAAACTCAGCATGCCCTGCTTTGGAGCTTCCACAGTGATATTCAGCTGCTCTGGCGCAATCTGAAGAGGGTGGTCCTTACACACGCTGTAAAAGTACGGAAACAACTTCTCCGAGCCTTTAAACGCTATGGTGCCGATGTGATGGTTGTGGGCGGGGTCAGAGAAGTTCACCTCCCCCCAGTTCCAGTTCAGTTGCACGCGGATCCTCTGCGGTTTCTTCGGCACCGGGAGGGGTGCCTTTTCCGCGGTGTATTCACCACCGCAGAAACGCAGGGCTAAAATCCCCTCTTCTGCGCTCAGCGTGGTTTTCTCCTTCCTCTTGACGGACTCTCTGGCCATGCCCACAGCCCAGTTGTGGTTGTCTCCGACGATCACTTCCCACTGGTGCTGCCCGGAGTTGAAGCCCTCCGACCCCAGCACCTCTGCACCGACGGCGAACCTTTCCAGGTTGTCGGGGAGCGACTGCCTCTCGGCGGTATACCTCACGCTGGTCAGGTCTTCGGACAATGACAGACAGCGGGCAGCAGTGTTGGGGTCCAGAGTCACGGGAGCTATAGGGAGAGAGAAAGAGAAAAAGGCATGATGTTCCAGCGAGTGCCTGGAACCGATACTAGGTCCCATCCTGCTCCCCATGAGAAGATGTCATTGAATCGTCTGTAGCCTCCCATCTCTGTCTAAACAGCCATGTCAAATTCCTGCCCCATGTAAATTACCTGGTTCTGCTGTTGCCCACAAAATAAGGGCAACAAAAGAGTCTCCTTCTGCTGGTTCATTACTGCCTGAGGCAGGCACTGGCAGTTAACTTGACAAACAAAATGATCCCCATTAAAATCGAGATGTCAGGAAAGAAGACAAAGTTCAGTCTACTCTTTACTTAACTCTTTATTCCTGAATACACCTGCTGTGGCAGGGGGCAGAGTGAACCCAAACCCAGAGAGGACTGGAGACAAAGGAGGTTTGGTTCAAAAATAAAGCTCCAATCACTCAACTCACGGATACACTTATGAACAAAGGGCAGAACTTAAATAGCAGTGAACACAGGTGTAAACAATAACTAATCAATACAGATGAAACAGGTGAACCAAATGAGACACAGGAGACTACATGAGAACACAAGGGAATTATGTGGCCATCTGGTGGCCAACCAAGGGAGCAGCAGCAGCATTCCTGACACCTGCTACATCTGCGCGCCCTGCTTGCGATCCCTGGCTAGGTATTCCACTTCTACCTGAGGTTCTTCTAGGATGTACTGCATCTTTTCATCATCACAATACAGATCCACTATGATTCCAAATGTTATTTTGCATTTAAAAAACAATATCATCCTTAAAAGAAAAAAAAAAACAATGCCGTGTCATAAAGCAATTTAGAACTCACAGAAAATCAGCTCTGCACAGAACAATGGCCAAGGAATTGGTCTTGTGGCGAGGGTAGGGTCAGACAGGTAGGATACCGATTGCTACACCCTTAAGCAAGCAGATTTCCCACTATGTAATAGGCAGTGTGTAAAAAGTATTGCAGAATAAATCAAACACAGATATAAAGTGTAATAACCCCCCATATCCAGCACTCACTGTATTGCACACTGGCTGCCATTTTCTCCCAGACTTTGTACTTCAGGTTTCCCAGGTGTTTGGCCACATCGATCAGCGCTCCTTCAGTCAGCTTCGGCTCCTGGGGTGTGCTGGAGATTCTGCAGGAATATTCAGGGCTCAGTGCTGTCCTGGGTTCGGGTTTTAGTCTAACAGGTAAAGAAATGACGGTGCCTTACCGTCTCACCGTATCAACATGGATCTAGAAAGCAACAGAAAAAATGCATTAGAGCATCTCTACCGTTTCTGCATTAATCTTCCCGAAGATTTTTTTTTTTTCCTTTGATTTGTGTGCTAACATCTTAGATGGAACTCGATTCCTGGAGCAACTTGGAATCAAGTAAAACGCCTACGTTTGAGGGGATATCCTAGAAAAGGGGAAGGTAAAAGGTTGTGCTTTACCTGGCCTGGTTTGGAAAAGGTTGATCCCACCAGATGGGTTAACTGGGTAACCAAGCTGGAGAGCACTCCAGAGGGATGGTGTGCATCCTGAAGTGAGCTCCAGGTTCTGCAATAACATTATAGTAACTTCAATAACATAGAATAACTTCCAGCACAAAAGAACAGAAATATATCCATTACATATCCATTCAAGTTGAATGAGCAACAGTGTCAGACCAGGATAAGAACTCTCCCAGACCGGTGAGTGTGAGCACAACACCATTCAAGCCCTGTCACAGGTTAATTGGGAAGCCAAGTACACTACCATACATCACAGTCACTATATCACAGAATCCAAAACACATTGCAATACTACATGTTAAATAAACAGCAAGTACTGCAAGTAGCAGGTGTTAGGGGACAAGGATTGAGGTGGAACCGAGAGGCACTCTGAAGAGGTGGGTCTTCAGTCTGTGTTGGAAGATGGCCAGAAATTCTGCTGTCCTTGACTCCCGTGGGGAGTTCATTCCACCATTGAGGGACCAGCACAGACAGGGACTGTGTCTGAGAGGTGTGTGGGTTCAGTACTGTGCAATAACAGAGACATAGTCTTTAACAAGCTCTTAACTGCTTTACTGTTTTTTATTTAATAAAAAAAAAAACAGACCAAGTAAACTCCATAAGCACAAGCACAACACTGTTATGCAACAGCTTGGTGCATTTGTGCGTGAGTATGTATACGTGTGTGTGTGTGTGTGTGTATGTGTCTGTGTCTGCATGTGTATGTGTGTGTGCATGTGTATGTATGTAAAGTCAGAGAGAAGGAGTGAAGGAGAGACAGAAAGGAGGTAGGAGAGAGAAAAATGGGAGGAAGAGAGAAAATGATAGAATGAGAGTAGGAGCACATTAAAGAGATAAAGAGAGTGGAAAAAGAGAACAGACAGGGTGAGAGGCAGGAGAACTCTACTAAAAAATACACAGACCTTTTAACTGTGGTCTTGTAGCTCTGGAAAAAATAAAGAAAAAACATTCAGATTCAGCATTTAACAGCTGACATTTTTTATTTTCACATTTTCAAAACGCTGGTGGTTCGTAAACATGAACAAAACATTACTGCGCAGAAGAGTGTTGTGGAAGAGGAGAGCTTACATGCAGAAACATGACATTGTCACATTCTAGCTGATCCTTTATGGTTCTGATTGTGTCCAACGCGGAGGACATCTCAGTCATGATCGTCTCGATCCTCTTCTTCATCATCTGACTCTTCTGCTCCTTTTCTCTCCTCAGCGCAGCCAGCCTGGCCTCCTCTTCCTCTCGCAGAAAGCGATGAAGTTTCTCAAACTCCGCTTTTATCTGTCTCTCTGTCTGCTGGGCCTGGATCTGGGACAGGAAACAATGAGAACTTTTAAACTGAGAGATTAACTGTCCGGATCGGGTTGGAGACCCATGAATAACAGCTTGACAGCGTATCCGTACCTTAATGTGCTGGGCTGTCTCCTCAAAGAGGGCTCGAGCTTCTTTATGTCCCTTCAGCTTTGCCCACAAGGTCTTCAGAGCAGCTCTGAGTATTGACTGGAAAGAAAGGCAGACGATCACTCCACCATGACCATGTGACATTTAGCACACGTGCTTATCCAGAGCAACTTCCATCAGTTACAGTTTTTTTACAATGTTATCCATTTATACAGCTGGATATTTACTGAGGCAATTGTGGGTTAAGTACCTTGCCCAAGGGTACAGCAGCAGTGTCCCAGTGGGGAATCAAATTGGCAACCTTTTGCTTATGAATCCTCCTCCTTAACCACTGTGCTACACTATGCTACCAGATGCTGCCTGTTGGCTTTGTTGTATTAATGATATTTATTTGTCATTGCAAATTAAGCAAATATCATTACTACTACACCGCAGTGGGGTACAGTGGTAATGAGCAGGGCTCATAACCAAAAGGTTGCTGGTTCGATTCCCCGCTGGGGCACTGCTGCTGTACCTTTGGGCAAGGTACTTACCCCACAATTGCCTCAGTAAATATCCAGCTGTATGAAATGGATAAGGTGTAAAAACAATGTGTATGTCGCTCTGGGTAATGGGCTTCTGCTACATGCCAATAATGTACGTTCCAATGCAGTCAGAGGTGTCCTGCGCTGTACGTATGTCTTTCACGGCGCTTTATTACGTGCACTTTGCACACACTCTTTGCAACTCACTCTGGGAAGGGTGTCTGCTAAATGACAATATGTAGCGCAATGTAACGTAATGACCTAGCGTGTGAGTGATAGGTAATGTTAACTTTCGTCAGGGAATGGGGTATAACGTCTAAAGCATTAAAACTGTATGTAATTTAAATGTACTTTAATGTAAATGAAATATCTATAATATATAAAACCTTCACGTTCCATAAAATTAAAATGGTCTGTGCCTATACGGTTGTCATTTGTGGGGCGCCAAGTGTCACAGAACTTTTTTCGTAGACAGAATGACTTCTGTGCTGCAAAACGCATAAATTCATTACGAAACCATGTAACACCATAACGTTTTGTCCACGAAAAACACAAGTGCGTTAGCATTGTGTCCACGAAATATTGAAGAGAGCGCATACTTTCGTGCACAGAAAACAAAACGGATGATTCCTGTTGTGCACTGAATTGACCGTTGGGCTTTTCATTTTGCGGTCAAAGGCGGAATGCACTTTGCTCTATGTGAACAAAAGAAACTTGTTTTGTAGACAAAAGTAATTCTGTCCACATAATAGATGTCCTAGGCCAGCATTTTTGCTTTTGTGGCACGAAATGCAGAATGCGCTATACTATCATCATTCCATGCCATCGAATATTCATTTGTCCACTTAATTGTTTTGCTATATTACTGAAAGTATGATGTGCACGAAAGGGATTTAGCACAATATATTCTGTGCAGGGTGCGAAATACGGGGAGTCTCGGGGGGTCCGAAACCCCTTGATTGACACTTTGACACTTTGCCTCAACAGCAAAATTTTGGGGGGTCCCTGGAAAAATCTTTTAAAAATTATTTGTCACTTGCAATCTGTCACTAAAAATGTCCGACAGACGCAGCCTGCGTCCAAATTCACATCCCCTCTTCTCGGTTGAATTGCTCACAAAGTATTCATCGCTAACCATGCTTGTTTATGCGACAAAGTGTTGATGAGAAAATTTAAAATTTACATCAAATTTCATCATAAATACAATCTGCATACAGCTCTGCGTCCACCTCCACACCCATTACTCTTGTTTGAATTACTCATGACCTCATCATTGCATATGAACACATATCACAAGAAAGAGCGGAACCGGAGCTTTGTAATGATTCTAGTCACACATTTGTACATACCGAAGTAATCACGTTATGAAGACAGATCAAACTTCTGCAAAGTAATATCTTTACTAATTTTTTTCACCCATTATCACACTCCTGCTTATCGGCTGAATACGTCAAGAAGTCCCTATCGCCACAACGCATATCAAAATAAACAGCAGAACTTACCCTTTTCGATGATAGGCTACTACTTGTTTCTCTTGTTTTTTTTTAAACGCAATACTGTACTTTTAAAATGCTGTATTTCAATTGACTTTCTATACTCTATGTATTCTATATTTTAATTTAAATTTTATTTATTATGCAACTATGTATTCTAATTTCACTTTTATTATCTTTTATTATTATTATTATTATTATTTTTATTTTCTATCTTACTTTACATTAATTATGGCATTTAATTCCTGTTTTATGCATGTAACTTCTTTATTGTAAAGCACTTTGAGCTGCAATTCTTGTTTGAAAGGTGCTATATAAATAAAGTTTATTATTATTATTATTATTATTATTATTATTGTTATTATTATTATTCTCTGTGCCACAAAGCATTGAGAAATCTGGTTTTGAGATCACAGCAAATTTCTGCACAGTCTCCAGCATAAGGCTGACATTACATCCCACATTTTTGTGAAAAAAAAAAAACACAAACTCCCCTAATTTGCATGGCAAACTTTATTATGAATAATCATCATACACGGATCCATAAGTTTTGTATGTTTGTGTGGCGTTACCCAAGTTGCCAGATTGTATTTCATAGACAATCTACACACACAATCCACACACTACATACAATTATTTATTTACTCATTTATCTACTATCCACCCCCCACAAAAAAAACCTCCCGTATTTTGAAACCTAAATGTTGGCAGGTATGGGTTGGGGGGAACCCCCAATTGCCACCAGGTATTTCGCACACTGATTCTGTGACTCCGCAGTTGCAGAAGGCATTCCGTCCACGAAAGCAAAGGCTGCTTGAACCTTCGTAGACATCAGTGTTTTGCTTAAGTATAAAAGTTAATTATGTTCATAGGCTATATTACTTTATTACTGAAGGTATGATGCGCACGAAAGGGCTTTGGTCCAATACATTCCGTGAGTCGACAGTTTATGGAATGAATTATGTGTCATGAAATCGCAAAGGAATAATTCCGTACACTAAAGCAAATGCTGGTTGAACTTTTGTAGACAGTACTGTTTGATACATTCATTTCGTCACTTAAAAAATGCATGCAGTGTCATAACAGCTATCTTGCCCATAATAGTGTTCTTTCCGTGGACAAAAGGCGTTTCTAGAACCACAAAATCAGTTTTGTGACCTGATAACTCAGGAAATTAAACTTCACAGTTTGCGCAATATGAATGACCATTGGCACTGTTGCTTAAGCCAAAGGCTTTGGCCCATACTGTACCTCATACCACATAAGCCTATTTTTTCCCTGCATGCATTAAAGTATTTAACATGATTGTGATAACCTAACTGCCTTGCGCAAACCTGATATGTTAACAAAAAATTTTAAAAAACTTATATATAAATGAAAAATCTCGAGATTTACTTATTCAAGATCTCTTTTTTGATATTGGGTGGGTGGGCTAACAAATGCATTATACCCATCAATAGTTCACACTGCAGCAACAGCAGCGTCACATCCGAGATACCAAGTTACAGCAACAACACCATATACCTTGTTATAGCAAGTGCTCTACAACAAGACTACAAAGAAGTAGCCACAAGAATGGCCTGATGCCAAAAAACTCTTTCTGTATCTGTGTTTTCTCTCTCTCTCTCTCTCTCTCTCTCTCTCACACACACACACACACACACACACACACCACTATTTTTCTCTGTACACATTAGCACATGCCATTTTTAACAAAAATAAAATATGCAAGAATGATGGAATGATAGGCTACATGGTAGAACAGAATGCTCTATCATGTAGCCTACATTCCTCCAATGTCAGAAAAGGGTCCACCTAGGGATGGACTACAAAACGTGTTCCAACTGTAATGACTGCCAATAGATACTGCAACTCTTTTTATCACAACCGATTTGCAACATATTGTGTCAATCATCATGTCCTGAATAAAACAATTTGGTAACCACAGCAAAAATAACGGTCATTATAGAAGACAGACAGGCAATATGTAGACAGGAAAGCTAAAGGAAACGTGTGTGATGGTCTTTTAAGAGGTCTATAGGCTTGGGCCTACCTTATTTGAAGAGAAGCTCACATTGACGACCTTTCTGGGACGCAAACAGGTTAATCACCATGTCATTGAAGTCCGGTGATTTTTGGATGAAGCCCCGCTCAATAGACAGCATAGCCAGCAGTGGCGGATCATGGAGGCTCGAATAGTTCCTAATAGTGGCAAGTCACAAGCAGTGTTTGCTGTTCTTTGAGGTATAATCTGAAGAAAAAATATCTAGCAACAACGTAAAAGTTGAATCAGTCTGATTTTTTAATATTCAACTTGCTAGATCGATAAGCTAAATTTGAAAAACAGTCAGGGATTCATTTAACGGAGTATTTTCCGTCATTTAGCTACCGTTTTTAAAAGCTATGAGGGATAGGTCCAAAATCACCTCTTATTATAACCAACAAAATAAGCCTTCAATATATCATCATTATATTAGATTGACTGAAAGCTATTTGACAATACTAGCTAGCTAACATTGGTTGACAAATAGTGAAAACATTATCTAGCTAGAGAGCTAGTGATAGCTAATGTCAGCTATTAACTAGCTACCTGTTGACAGCCACTCTTTTTTTTACCCACTCTACTTTTGCCGTGATCATGTGATTATTAGAAGAAATGTGCAAAACAGACAGTCAATAGATGTTAGTTACTTGTATTCTAGATGACAAATATAGTCTGATACAGTAAATGATCTAGTTTCGCCGGACTTTCTCAGATACTTGTCAAGTTTCCAATGGAAAACGGCATTCAAATTAACCAGTGAGGAACTATTTGACCCTCCATAAACATGTGACCGCCTGAGACTTCCGGGTACTCTATCACCCTAAATGATCAGCAAATCAAGGGGGTGTGCCATGACACATGTCACTCACGACACTAAGAAGATGAATGGAAGCTGATGTGCTACTGTGTTTGGGCTGTAAAAAATAAGCCCATTTAGATGTATATCCTGTGTTTTTCTTGTGACTGTTTGGTGCTGTTGCTGCTCTAGGTTCCAACAAAATTGTTCTAAGGTTTTTTAACAATAATTTTCTCATCTTTATTGTAAAAGATAGGGAGGGCTTAGCCCTGTTAGCCCATTTATACCAGCCGTCCCTGTACTTTTTTATATTAACAAAAGGTCATAGTTCACCAATCTCCTGCCCGCATCTGTGCCATGTGGAAGAACGCAAAGCGTCCTCCAAACGACTAAAAATATTGCCGTAAAGTGTGTGATTTGCGACACAACGAAATAAACGATAGAGCATAACATGAAACGATAGAGGTTTTTCTATCGTCACATGATCTGTATCGTCATATCGCACAGCCCTACATGGTTCTATGGATGGCTTTAGCCGATTGATAACATTTTTAAATTCTTCACCAGACAACAGAGCCCCCACCGTCTTGAGTCAATTCCAGGAGGCTGTCCAATTGTATGGATGGCCTTTACATGTTAGGACCGATCAGGGTGGGGAGAACGTTGGTGTTTGGAGGACCATGAGAGAACACCACCACCGCTCAGACAGAGCTGTCATTGTCGGATCCTTTGTCCACAGTGAAAGAATTGAGAGGATGTGGCAAGACGTCAACCGCGTTGTTTCATCACAATTCAGAGAACAATTCCTTGCTCTTGAGGCTGAGGGGCTCCTGGACCCCCTTAATGAAGCTGACCTTTTCTGTCTCCATTGGGGTCTACCAGTAAAGCAATGATAAAGGGGTAACCCAGAAAAGATAGTTTATTGCTATCTGTGATGTTCCAAACAGTCAATAAAATTTTTGAAAAAAAAAAAAAATACAACAGAATTTCAAATTCTTAACATTGAAACAAAATCTGAAAGGCTGATATTTGTAACATTATTAACAATTTCACTATTTGATAGCCAGTTTAACAATTTCAGTCTCAGTATTACAATCCACAATCACAACACTTGTATGTTACTACTAGGAGCTAATTTAACAGTACTGACAGTTAACATGACAAGTTACACTATTATATTGATCGGCATTGTCATAGATCCTTGAACTGTTGTTTTGCTGGACCAGACAGGAGACATCTGCCCCAGTGAAGCAATGATAAAGGGGTAACCCAGTCAATTTATTCTCAAACAGTCAATAAAAACTTTGGAAAAAAAAAGAATACAACAGAATTTTGTGAAACCTAGGTACCACTGAAAATTCTTAACATTTAAATAAAATCTGAAAGGCTGATATTTGTAACATTTCATACTTTCAACATAACAATTTCACTATTTGTTAGCCAGTTTAACAATTTCAGTGTCAGTATTACAATCCACAATCACCACACCGTTGTATGTTACTTCTATTTCCAAAACAAGATAACTTAAACCCATAAAACCTTGTTTTTTTTCTAAGCATCCAAACTCTGAAAAATCATTTGGATCTAAAGGGAACTAATTTAACAGTACTGACCAAAAAAGTTAACTTCTATGACTAGTTACACTATTATATTCATCGCCATTGTCATAGGTGTAGCCAAAACCCTCTACACTGAGCTGAAAACAAGCCCATTCATTAGAACATCAACGAACGCATAGGCAAAGTCCTCGCTCGATGCACTGTCATTAACAAATACATGGAGCTCATTTGCATATGTGCGAGCAATCGGATGGATTTTGGAGGCATTGTGTATGAATATCAATTTTGGGCTTGGTGAGAAACCCATGGCTGGTGCAACACTGCTGCCTGTTGCAAAAGCCAATACTCTACCTGGAGTTAATATACTGATGAACTCTTTCTGCTTTGCAGTAAGGTCTTTGTGTTCCTCCAGTCGCTCCAGCAGTTCACGGTCTACAGAAACAAATAAAAGCCAATGTAAGGCTTATCTCCTATTTTGAATGAAACTACTGTAGCCATTTTCAATCTAGAGATACTTACTCTCTATACTTAGAAGGAAGTCTTTAAACCGGACTACCATTAGCTCCTCTTTTATTCTCCGATTGCTCCCAATTACAGAGTATGACGGCCTAAAAAGACCCGCCACAGTATCTGCATCAATGGACGTACGTTGGAAATCCAGGAGTACTCTCATCCCCTGGTGCCGTCGGAGAAGGTCAATGATCTTGGCAAGAAAAAGAAATCAGCAAATAATGCAAGTTTAAGTTTTTCAGAACAAGGGATGAAAAAGTTCCACAACCAACACAAGTTGGTACAGAACACATATTACTGCATAAATTGCAAAATGACTCAGAATTAAGACTATGTACAGTACTGTGCAAAATATCCAGGCACATTTGAAACAATGCTATAAAGTGACGATGCTTTCAAAATTACATGAATAGTTTTTACTTACCAATCAACAACGTACAAAGTACATACAAAAGAATGTTTCAAAATCTAAACATATAGACACACTAATTCAGAAGAAAAAATAACTGTGTTAAGACAAATGCCTAAAACGTTTGCACAGTACTGTATCTGCGAGAGAAATATTTAAAAGTCAAACATGAAAATTGAGAACAGAACAATTTTTCACTTAATTGTAGAATTTGTGTCTGACATGGCAGGGCAGCTAAAATGGATTTGACTTTTGTAGAACCCAATGCAACAATATGTAACAATGTAATAGCCTATTTTTCCATGAATTAGTATTTGCACTATCATAAGTCATACAACTGACTCTTCCTCCAGCCTTTTAACAAAATATGGGAGCAGTAAAAAGACATTCAGTAAATCCTGTATGTATCCCATTTTTACCTCGTAGTGAGACATGCCTTGGGCGAGCTCATCCAGGCAGGACTTTCTGTACATGATTGCCCAGTAGACAGTAGCACATCGAACAAAGCCGGACTTGTTGGCTAGAGTAACAGAACTTGGCAACCCTTCTATGGAGAAACGCCAATCACAGCCATCCAGCGCCTCCTCAAGTTCTGCCTCACTGTTAGATTTTTCAATCTGAACATAAAAAAATGCATTTGAAGACAACAGAAAAGGAGAGGAAAGACTATCTCTTCAGGAAGAAGAAAACATAAATGTATTATAAACCAGAAAGAGATAGCTACATAAAACAAAAACACAATTGTAAACAAGTTCCCTTTTCCTGTACCTTACTTAAGGATTCCCTTATGTCCACTTCGGGAATGTCATCGTATGTAACTTGAGTCTGTGTCATATTCCCAGTTAAAAAGTAATCCACAATGCCTGGAGCTAAAAACGAGGGTGGTTGACCCCCTTGCACCAGAATTGTGGAGATCATCTGTCCAATAACTCTGAACGTCCCGTTGCTGACAAGGGCAATATTAAGTCTTGGGACAAATCCATTACGGGTCTCTAAACATAGATGGAGAGTTAAAAAAAAAAGGAAATAATGGTAATAATGATAAACTGAAAAAATTAAAAATGCTTGAATTATGGAGCAATGAATATGAATGTATTAAAAATACAGTACAGTTGGAGGTCCAAAGATGCAGTGATCACATAAAAAATCTATATTCTCATACAGTGTAGTAGATTCTACATACTTTGCATACTTTATGTAAGACTGAGACAACATTTGTGAGGAGATGAACTCCAATCTACAAATAAAACTTGCTCAACTACTTTGAGTGTTCAGTCTTTTATTTTCAGGTTCAACTGGTTTCGAAACGAGTTAAAAAAATAGAATTACAATCTAACATGGTTAATTTATAAGTATTGACCTGGGTGTGCCTACCTTGGAAGCCTCCACTGTCTTCAAAAATGGCCTTTCCAAGGAGTCTGAAAAACTCCCTTCTTGGTCCACCATCATCAATGGCGTCCTCCTCCCTCTCATCACATGTGAAAGTCACATTGATTAGGCCTTGTTTGTTTGTGAAGGTGCGCCTTCTAAACTGCTCAATAGCAGTATCCCAGACAGCCTTCCTGCTAATGAAAACCCTTCTTGCTGGTGGGACCACCACTTTTTCACTGTGAGCAGTAAGGATGCCTGAAATTTCTTCTGGTGACAAACTATCTTCTGGTCTATAATATAAGAAAATAATATGAATGTCAGTACTCCCGCCCGCTAGCCGTTGTGTTTTTGTTTTTTCTGTCCACATGCTTTTGTTTTTCTGTGTTCCAGTCCTGCCCCGCTCCCCGCCCGGTCTCCGCCTGCCTGTTTTCCTCATGGTCTTCACCTGCCTACCTGCGCACCTGTTTCCCATACCGTTATCAGCCCTGCCCTATATCTTCCCTGCGCATCCCTGTTCTGTTGCCAGTTCGTCTCGGTTGCTTTTGCCCGTTTCGTCCCCGCCTTTTGTTTCGTGTTTGATTCGCTGCTTTTCCCGTTTTTCGACCAGCCTGTTTTTTCGACCTGTTTTTTGCCTGCCGTTTTTGCCCTGTTTGCCTATACCTCTGCCTGCCCGGTGTCTGACCCTGCCTGCTCCGTTACCCGTTCCTGGATTTTGCCCCTCAGACTGCCTTTCTGGTTTTGACCCTGCCTGGTTTTTTGCGGATACGATTCCTGCCTGTCGGACTTGTAATAAATCTGCTGGCATTCGTTGGTCTGCGACTGAGTCCTTGCCCGAGCCCTGACAATGAAGCTGTGCAAAGGACTTTTTTATGTATTCATTTAGCAGATACTTTTATCCAAAGCAACTTACAGTACAAATATAGTACATTTTCATTATTACCCTATGTGTGCTCCCTGAGAATGCAAATAAATCACAACTAATGATCCACAACAGATTCATACCTTATGAAAGCTGGAATCTGAGAATCATCTGAGTGAAGGCTTTCCAAAACTGCCTCCTGAATCTCATCCTCTTCATCTGATGGAATAGATCTGATACATTGAAAAAAAAACAGAAATTTACAACTAAAGCAGCAGTAAGGAGTTTTGGTCTAAAACTAGCGAGCTAACTACTAAAAAAGCATACAAAAACCTTGCAAACAACAACAGCACACCTGGCACTGATAAAAGCTTGCTAGCATGCTAAACTGGTGTCTTTTTGCGATATAGTCGGCGATGTCATGCTGTGAAAGCTTTTCTTACATTTTCAGGGGGTGGTCTGACCCGAACCACTGAACTACATAGTACTTAGCCTGGGTGGCTAGCGGGAACGACAGGTGTGTTTATCTGTCCCTCACATGACAATATACCATCAAAATGAATTTGAAGATGGTACCACAACTAGTTGCCTATAAAAACGTACCTCAAAAAGTGGCAAACTGTTGCATACTGTTACTTTAAAAGCGACAGATCGTGACACCAGGCTCACTGTAACTTTTGTTTATGTAAACTATACATCTTGCTGTCTTTTCAACACTCCAGTCTTCATATTATGAAAAGATAACACTTACACAAAATCAGCAAACTGGTTCGAAGAGTTTCCACTTCGCTGGTCTGCTTCCACTTCTTGTGGGTCTATTGCAATCACTACACAGTCCTTCTGACGGGAGTGATGAGAGTCTTCATTTGATGGCGCTTCCACTGTGTAAGGACAGTTAAAATGTTACCGACAACAGAAAAACACCTGACTGGAAGGTTTACACGTGGCACAACTTTATGGGACAGTAGAATGCATTAGAGTGGTAAATATTATGTAAAAAAACAATTAATTAGATTTCATTTATGTAATGGCATGGCACATGACGAGTTATATGAATGATGAAGGAATGAACAGTTATTAATACAATAAACTGTAAGTTACAAATATCAGTCGAACTGAATGTAAGGTGAAAAACCGAGTGATGAAGAAAAACTGTAAATGATAACAAATAAACAGATTTTAATTAGACCAAATATACTTGAATGACCTGATAAACCTGAATGCGTGAGATAAGAAGAACCAATGAGTGTGTATGAGGAAGAGACAGATAGACAGAAAGATAGAGTAGAAGAGCATGGGAGGAGAGGATCCCCAAAGGTAGAAGAAGAGCCAGGAAAAGAAAAACATTCCAAAATGTCTAGTTTTATACTTCAAGCCCGCTTGCTATGCATTTGCCACAAGCCAATACCTTAAGGCCACATTCTGCCCCTGATGCCCTAAGGGCCAAGATACATGCAAGCTAAGTGAAACACTGTCTTTGCTCTTTGTTGGCACGCCATGGCTGGTGGAAACAATGTAATAGACTGAACTACCAAGCTAGTTAGCTAGCTAATCAGGTAGTAGGCTATCCAGTCACTTGCCTTCAAATCAGAACTGTCATTCCATTAAAGAAAGCCCAGAATGAAATATCTAACGTACCAGGAACAACAACAACCCCTTACAAGGCCCTCCAAGATGTTCCTTTTAGTAAAATAAATGATCAAACAACCCACATAACTCTGTGTGATTTTTTGATTTTTTGAACTTTTTGACCCTCTGGCCAAACACCGGAAATCTGTATGTCAATTTATTGGATTTAATCATTCTCAGAGTGAATTTTGCCTTACAACTGGAAACATTAAAGTTGTGCCAACTTTTTGACAGCCAAATCATGTCAATTTAGATTTAATCATTCTCACAGTTCTCTTGCAACTGGAAACACAGTCAACTAGAACTGCTAACTGCAAATTATGCATTGCACTGTTTATTACGCTACAAAATTATCTGCTCATACCTCTTCGTCTTGTTCTTGGTGGGGATAGCTCTGCGCTGCTGTCATCTGACAGTACGATCTTTATCAAAATAAAAAACTTCAAGTCAGTCCACCTGATAAGTAAGCAGTGACAGCATTACAAAAGCACATTCATGAATTAAAATAGAATTTGGATCCATGTACCTCAACTTCTCGAAGATCACTCTCTGACAAAATGTAGAGTGCTCCTTGACCACAGAGACTGAGGACTTCTGACCCATTCCATACAAAAGTGGAACTTGTTCTAGGTATCATCAAACAGCGTGCACCTGGTAAACACTGCAAGACATAATGCAAAGATTGTAAATTAGGTGAAAATCAAAACACAACCAAGACTGTATGTAATGGTCAAAGAAAGTGTAATGTCTTTACCTGAAGAAATTTAAATTCCATTTGATCTGTCTGACCAAATGCATCTTTGAACAGGGAGCTTATTTCAGCTCTGACCTGCTCTGGGGACCATGCAGAGTTTATGTGTATTTTGCCAATCAGACCCTGTAAACTGAGTTTCTCTCTATCTCGACCTCTTGGCACTTTCCACCTTCCATTAGTGGAAGAGGTGTCCTTTGGAAGACAAACTATGTCCTTGATGGCAATACGTTTCTTTCCTGTCGGGGTCCTCCTTCTCCTGCCTGAGTTTGAAGACCCTCTGCCACTGAATATTGACGGCAATGCAGGGAGTCTCTGTGAAAAACATTTTTTACATTTAAAAAAAGACAATTCACTAAAACTTACATAGACAAACTGGAAAGACCATCAACCAAGAACAACATACGGCATGCACTGCATTTTAACACAAGGTAACTAGATTACTGCAAGATATTAAGTAACTGCAACACTTACATCAGGAACCCCTTCATGTTCAACGCTGACTTCTCTCTGTGGACACATTGTTATCATTAACAATATGCACAATGTGTACAAATCAGATAACATATGATCCAGACTTTAACTTATGCAATTCTGTTTCAGAATTTGTCGCTTAATAATCAAAGTGTTTGTTTAGTTAGACCATCTGTAGAATGCCTGTTGCCTAGTTGCAGGGTCACATGTTGGACGTAGCTTACGAGACAACGAGCACATACTGTGAGATACATACAGTATACCAGACCTTCACATGCTCGAAAAAAGAGTTTACCTTTATTATTGTTAGCTACTTTGTTCGTTTCCCATTTACAGAGCCAGGACTGTGCACGAACATCTATACCAGTTTTTTTGAGCGAACACATTGGACAGACAGCTATTTGGCTTTGATTCTAAACATCTCTATGTTGGTATCAGCATTATCATAAACTGTCCTTCACTGGCCTGAATGGAAGTTACGCATCCCAGGACACCGCTCGTGCCGTGATCTTATGTTTTTGCAAGACGCTGTCCTGTGGCCTGTCAGCTACCGCACGTCACCGAAGCTGCCTTTGAAATATGGGGAAACCGAACTTTCTCCATGCGTTAGCCAATGTGTTTCGGCGAAATATGCTAGGAAGCATGTTAATGTCGGACTGTTTATTTACCAACTCTCAATCCTAATATTAGCCTACAGCAATTTCAATCGTTTACAATGGAGAAATATCTGTAGCTATTCAAACTATGAATAATGAAAATGCAGGCTGACATGATTGACAATTGATTGGGGGTTTTGTAAATCGCAGGAGATGTCAACTACATCTGCACATTCCTGTACATCAGCTTCAAGCAACGACTGCACGTTTCATTCAAACAGACCAGCTAACTCTCAGCACAGTGTACAGTAGCCTATCCAAAGCTTATATTTCACATTAATACACCAAGTAATTTTTCCACGTATCCTATTCCCAGCAGTTTCCTGTTGTATGAGGCAGTTGACAGGCTATCTAGGGAGGAGTATCCTAGGAAAGGTTGCACACTTAAGTGCCCTGTAACCAGGGCCGGCATGACCCTTTTGTCAGCCCGGGTGCAAGATTACAAGATTGTCAGCCCCCCCCCCCCAGCAAGCTTGCGATTACATCCTCATAACCCACTTGTGCAGCCAGTGCAGACAGTCTTTCCTGAGACATTGTGGATCTCAAGTATGTTTTTATCAATTTTAATTTGCTAAAAGAGCGCTCTGCACTTGCAACGGTAGATGGAATTGTCAGAAACACTTGGCATGCAATGGCCGTGTTTGGAAAGGCAGTTTTCATGTCTCTGTCAACTAAATATTGCAGCACTTCAGATGGGTTGTTTACATCAGTTGGGAGCAGATGTGACAGAAAGGTAAATTCACTGACCAGATCCCCGCTATGAATCCCCCCCCAAAAACCCAGCAAGCTCACCGCAGGCTTCGATCAGGTTATCAATATGGTCAACCTTTTTAATGTCCACCAACACGCCAAAAAGACGATTGTACTCACTCAAGAATGAAAAGCGCTCTTCCGTTTATGTTCTTTTCTTTTCTTTTCTCACAACCCGATTTATTTTTGTACATTTTACACCCTAGGTTAACACTACCTCAGGACTGACCATAGGGACTGACAGCCTGCACCTGTAGCGATCCAAAGGGGGGGCGGCATTTATTATGAGCTGTCCAATGGCAATTAGATATTTTGAAGAGAATGCGCCGTTAACCAATTGAGCGACTGGAATAGACGCAAAACACAGTTGGATAGTTCAACTCATGCTTCCTGAGTCGGCCGTGAAAGCACTGAATTTGGACACGAGACAGAGAGCTTGCATAAAGGCTATGATTCATGGGATATAATTTTATTTTCGGGCCCCCTTAAGACTGGGCCCGGGTGCGTCTGTATCCCTTGCTCCCCCTATAACGCCGTCCCTGCCTGTAACAGTGCATTTCTATCCTCCTTTCCTGTCTTCCTTGAAAATGTCTTTAAGTACAATACCAAAAAGTGTATGTGTAAAACTATTAAGGAACAAATTTACATTAACAATAAGATATTTTTGAGTTTTCTTAACTGTGCTCAAGCATAAGCCAACTGTGATCCTATTCAACTGAAATCATGAGTAATTGGAGAACAATAAAAATCTATAATAATACATTACAGATAGGTGAAAATAATGTTAAATTATGAAGCAAAATAAAGAAAGCTAGGCTGGGACTTGGAAGAAAGCAAAATTTGCTAATTGTAACACGGTTGACCTAAGGTGGAGTAGCAGCCTGTCTAGGCTAAGCTCAATGAGCAATGCCAAATTCCAAATAAGTAAACATAATACAACAAAAGTGTCACTTACCATCGCCAGCTGAGGAGTGGGCCTGGGCATTTCACTCTCTGGCCGCAGATCAAGCTGCGGAGTTGCAACAGCGGACAGTGGCCCCATGGGTGGGCCTGTAGTTCCACTGTTATCGGCGACGATGCCAGACAGCGATTCCACAAGAACATTGACATCGGCAATGACTCGTTCTGTCAAAACTCGTTTACATTCGCCATGTCGACAACATGAATGCCACGTCTTGCCCTATACTGCGTTTCTTCTATTTTTGTGCCCGGGAAAATTCAAATACAGCGTAAAAGGCTAACAAAAGCTGCGTTTGTGAGAAATTGGCGCAAGAATTTGAACCGGTGAACTATGACCTTTAGCTCATACAAAAAGTAGATCTTAATAAATGTCTAGATTTTAAAGTGTTTCATTTTTTTACATATATCCCTCCTGTTATCTTTGGGGTCTCAGAGACCCCAAGCCCTTTTCAAAGGCTTATAAAATAGCATATGGTTAATGTTTTTGTGAGACAAAAATGCTTTATTCTTGAGAAAATATTTACTTTTTTACATTAATTTGTTTATCATTTATCTGTGTTACATTTGTCTTTGATTTTTTATGCTTGCACATGTATGATAAGAAAATTATAAAAATAAAAGAAAAATAAAAGAAAATTATAAAAGAAAATAAAATTTTCTTTGATTCCATCTCAGACTCATTTTTCAAATTTTCCCACCACATTTTATAGGACTCAGGCTTTTTGAGTCTTCCTAATTCAATGAGAACTGTTGGAAAAATAGAATTTCAACTTGTCAACATGTTGCAGACGTCCTTTACAAAAATTTACACACACTTTATAGAGACTCCAGCAGAAAATATGATGAATTTCTTCAATTTGACATGTTTTCTACACCTTGATTGTTCAGATGAATTAGGGATAGCCCTTTCACAAAGGTGCGACAACCCTACTTACATATGTGCGTGCACACATATACATACACAAAGACACACACAGGTTTGGAAGGGTTTGTTCGGCAAAAAATCTTGTTTAGAAAAAAGGGGGTGGGGTGGTGTAAGCATATAAAAATAAGGTAAAAGAGAAAAGACCGAAAAAGCTTTCTAAATCATTTTTATTCACTTTGATTTTGGAAGAATAGAAATAGAATAGAAAATTAATAGAATTAAAAGAACAGAAATTCAATAGAAATTCACTGCTAATGACGTTCTTGCCATTACAATGATCGTGATTGATGACAGCAAGATTGAAGAACAAGTGTAGACTGAGGATAATACTTTAAGCCATGAACTGTAGCCTACTATGCCATACTGCAGGCTGCACTGTCTGTGTTTTCCATCTGCCTTCTTAATTTATAGTGGGAAGTGGGAATTTTTCAAGTAGGGGAACGCAGCACTCCCCACCTCCAACATCAGCGAATTGCGTGAACATATATTGGTCACGGTCACACTGACAATGTCAGTCCTTCCATGTGAGGTCCTGCTTGTGTTGTTCTTATCTTCCTGTCTGTCAGTGTGAGTGTGTCATTTGTTTGGTTTTTTATGCACGCATGTGCGTTTGTTTTTTTTTTTCAGCTCATCGCCCCACCTCCTGTCCCGTCTCCTGTCTCATTTTTCCATTTTCTCCCCAATTTGGAATGCCAAATTAGTCATCAAAGTTCAGTCCCATTGCACAACCCCCATTGTCAATGCGGGAGAGCGTGGACAAGCACATGCCCTCCTCCGAGACATGTGATGTCAGCCGCTGCTTCTTTTCACTCTGCGGTCCACAAGCCAAGCTAGCACAGAGATGCGTCAGAGGAAGACATTTCATATGCAGCTTTGGCACGTGGACCACAGGCGCCCGATCGACCAGCAGGGGTCACTGTTGCTAATGGGACCGAAGCCCCTGCCGACGTACCCACCCCTATCCCCGGCGGAACGAAGCCAGTGTGTTCCTCAGAGTTCTCTCTGTTTCTCTCTCGGAGCGCACATAAACTGCATAAGCGCTCATGGTAAGCTAAGGAGCAGGGAATGCTGTTCCCTTGCATCCTACGACCACTACACCCCCTTTTTGTACATGGTTGTTACACGTTAAGACACCCTAAACCAACATTATCTCAGGACTGATAGAGGGTAGCGCTCCAATGGGAGGACATTTATACTGTAAACTCCAATGGCAATGCATATTTTCAAGAAAGTGCCCCTCCTTAAAACCTTTTAAAGATTTTTTTCAGTTTTTTTTTTTTTCATCTGGGCTCAATATGACCCCAAGGAGTGTGATTTTGGGTGGATAATAAACAATTTTGGTCTGAATTTCTGCAAAACAAAATGTTTTCATTTCTTTTTTGGATAGCCCCTAGAATAGCCTTCACGAAATAAGCAGTATTTCAAATCAAATGTAAATATAGTGTTTCAGGGTCCTTCTACAATTTTATCAACTTTGTGCCACATGCTCCTAGTTTGTGGTTAAAGGTATATTTTAAAATAGCCTATAGTCATATTGGATATAGACTACTGATTATAACTAAAGTCAGAACGAATAAAAAATAGATATTTGAAAGAAAATACCTTAAGATTTTACATCGTAGGCTTATCAATTACAATAGGCTACTGCCAAAATGGATGGGGTCTCTGAGAATAAGGGTAGTGTGGTTGATGTGAGGATAGGCTAACAGTCGAGATAAAATTAGTGCAATTCAGTTAGATTATCACAATCATGTTCAATACTTTGATGCAGAGAAAAATAGACTTATGGTATCCATAACTTGTCCTTGATTATAATCCATTACACTTTCGAATTCAGCAAAATGCTGCTTACCTTCCTCTGGCTGTCCGCCAATGTGTGCTCGCTCAAAAAACTTTGGTATAAATTCGAAACAAACAAACAAACAAACAAAGTGGCTCGACTGAGCTATAGGCTACACTATTCCAGCCAATCAACAACGTTGCTTCAGGAGTACGGAAGAAAGGGTGTATTTGATTGGCTCTTGAGCTCAAGTATCAATAACCGTTCGCCAGTATCGAGGACTATAAGCTACCTTAAGCGATGGGGCAAAAGCCTTTGTCTTAAGCAACAGTGCCACCTGCTGGTCATTCATATTGCATGGACTGTGAAGTTTAATTTCTTGTGTCATCAGGTCACAAAACTACGGAGCCCCCCTGGTGACACTGGTGGGAAAATTATGATTGCGTGGCCTCGAGATAGTAATGCATGGCCACAAGATCAATTACTCGTGGCCACGGGTTAGTAAGGCGTGGGAATGAGATAATTAAGTCGTGGCCACGAGTTAATAAGGCGTGGGAACGTGATAACTAAATCGTGGCCACGTCTTAATAATGCGTGGCCACAAGATACGGAATCTGTTGTTTACTGACAACACCAGGCGAGCTCCGTAGGGCTACTATCACGCATGTGGCCACGCATTACTATCTCATTCCCATGCCTTACTAACTCGTGGCCACGCAATAATATTTTTCCCACCAATTTCACCAGGGGGGCTCCGTACAAAACTGATTTTGTGGTTCTATAAACGCCTTTTGTCCACGGAAAGAACACTATTATGGACAAGATAGCTGTTATGACACTGCATGCTTTTCGTAAGTCACCAAATGAATGTAACAAACAGTTCTGTCTACAAAAGTTCAACAGGGGCGGCGTCAAAGATTTTCTTTTGCCGGTGCTATGGGGTCGCTTGACTTTTCAGCCAGGGTGCTCTGAAATTTAGGGTTTCCCATTAACGTGCCGGTCGCCACAGTTTAAATTCTACTGCAACACCCCCGACACACGTACACACACACGCGCACATACGCAGTACCCGCTCCGCGACAGTTACAATGCCATTCTGTGTTAAACACAAGGCTGAATCAGACCACCTGTGTTGGCTTTATGTTTTTTAGTCTAAAAATAATCTGTTTGTTTTATTAATGTATTTATTTATTTTTCAAATTATAAATTATAGTATTCACACATTAAAAATTCTAAATAAACCACAGAAATTTATTGGGGGTGCTATGGCTATCCTACGGGTAGCTACAGCACCCCCAAGCCCCTCCCTGGCGCCGCCCATGAAGTTCAACCAGCATTTGCTTTTGTGTACGGAAATTATTCCTGTGCGATTTCATGACACATAATTCATTCTGGAAACTGCTGACTCACGGAATGTATTGGACCAAAGCCCTTTCGTGCACATCATACCTTCAGTAATATAGCCTATGAACATAATTAATTTTGTACTTAAGGAAAACACTGATGTCTACGAAAGTTCAAGCAGCCTTTGCTTTCGTGGACAGAATGCCTTCTGTAACTGTGGAGTCACGGAATGTATTGTGCTAAATCCCTTTCGTGCACATCATACACATCTTACACGTAATACAGCAAAACAGTTAAGTGGACAAAATGAACATTCAATGGCACGGAATGATGATAGTATAGCGCATCCTGCAATTCGTGCCACAAAGGCATAAATGCTGGCCTAGGACATCTATTATGTGGACAGAATTACTTTTGTCTACAAAATGAGTTTCTTTTGTCTACATAGTGCGAAGTTCATTCAGCCTTTTGTCCACAAAATGAAAAGCACAACGGTCAACTGAGTGCACGACAGGAATCACCCGTTTTGTTTTCGGTGCATGAAAGTAGGTTCTCTTCAATATGTCGTGGACACAATGCTAACGTGTTTGTGTTTTTCGTGGACAAAACGTGTTACGGTGTTACATGGTTTCGTAATGAATTTATGCGTTTCGTAGCACGAAAGGCATTCTGTATACGAAAAAAGTTCTGTTACACTTGGCGCGCCATAGTCATTAACGGACAAAGTGACTTGGCCCTACCGACCACAGAAGAGCCAGCGTTTGTTTCATTTTCGGAGAAACGAAACTTAAACGCTGGACTGTTTCTGCCGTCCTGTGCAGCAATACTCGAATAACCCCGCCCAGGACATGATCTTAGCCTGGTAGCTGTCACTATTATTAATTAAACTACTGATACAGCATCTAAGATGATTTAAACCATTTTTTGAGGAATATAAAGTCTGTCATTGTATTCACACATACACACTGTGGCAAATATGGTACTAATTCAGGTCGTTTTACATACAACACGACGGTCAATTTGATTACTAAGTATTTCCCAACTTCGATCAATGTAAACATCAGTGGGTTTAAAAGTCAGAAATGAGCAATCACTACAACAGAAAGTATCGGCTATTCGCACAACAAACAAGTATTTAGGAAAAAAGTAAAATACAGTTTTTAATCTATTTACAACTTTGAGAAGTCTCTTTAAACCAAAAAACAAATCAATTGTGCATACGCGATGTGGGCAAGCGGGAGTCTGGTTAAAGCTCTGAACGAAGGAGGGGAATCGCATACGAACACATGGGGCTCGGGAGTTTTTAAATCAGTTATTGCAAGTCATCGATGATCTTTATGAAACAGAAATCGATTCATATAGGGTAGAACCCAGTGGGATAAGTAGGTGGTTAACTGATCAGCGAATCTAACCAATATCTAGAGTAGATATTGAACCAAGTAGACCCTGCTGTGGTACCTTGCGCTGTGATGCAGCTTTTCCGATTGCCCAGAAGTCATGTCCAGAGTGTTCCCGATCCATCAGACACGAGCCGCACACCAGCTGTTCGTCATCCGTGCAGTACCGGTTGAACTGCATGAGGTGACGATTGCAAAGCAGCTCTAGGTTCAGTTTCTGAAGCGTCTGTTCTTTCATTGCCAGGTTCGGACGGGGCTCCCCGGTGTACTTGGACCAGCAGAAGGGGCAGTGAAGCGCGTCCTTCTGCTCGCGGTACCGCGTCAGGCAGACGTCGCAGAGGCTGTGACCGCACCAGAGCGCTCTCAGTTCGGACACGAGGTCGTCGCAGGCGGGGCAGACTGCGGGGTCCTCTTCTCCAGAGCATTTGGCTGCCATTCCGTCAGAGATCAGTTAAGGCTTGCACTCTAAAATGGCCAAAAAATTACCTTAACCTGCTCCAGACCACCAACTAAAGTTGCTTTCAATCCTTCACAGCTGATGTGAAAAGTGGAAAAGACGTGGGAGTCGCAGGACTAAAAGGGGAGGAGGGACTTGAAGAGTGAGTGTGTGTGTGTGTGTGTGTTGGAAGGGAAGGGGAGGATTTCGTAATAAAAGTCCATTTGGAAAAAATCTGGGAAGATCAAGAAATAACACTTGCCTTGTAGCACACACAATCCATTGTCAATGAATGCTGTGTTTATTAATTAGAAGAGCAGTGTAATGACTCTGAATAAGCAGCATCAGAGTACAACATTTGGCAGTATTCATCCTACATAGTAACAAGGAGGAAATAATTTGGTTCTTGAGCCCCATCTTTGGGATTAACCTGGAGGACCCTCACAAACATGAGTATTGCAATATTCAAACAATATTAAATATGATTAGCAAGTTATTAATGCAGATAAATTCAGAAATCTAAATGCAAGCTCGGTCCAGTCTTGTCAATATTTATAAAGAATTTGATTTTGGTAAGGCGTCCCAAAGCAACACCCCTAGTGACACACAGATTCTGCCACTTAAGTCTCTGTCCCCCCACTGCCGTTACGATGTATAATTCCAACTTTGACATTTCTTTATTTGCACTAAATTCGCAAACACATTTGTGCTTTGTTTGAAATATTTAAATGGGGTGTTTCACATAGTAGTTTATTAGGACGCAAGTTAAAAAAAAAAACAACAGAAAAGCACGGTTTTCAGAGTTTCAAGTTAGAAATGAAGCCATGTGTAATAAGCACAGGAGCACTGAGCCAATCATGTTTATACTGTAAACACACGGATATTGAATCTTTTGCCACAGTTTAAAAAAAAAAACACAAACAAAATCGTCAAGTTTCGCAATGAAATGGTTCTCTCTGCAGGGCAGCTCAGTGTCGGCGTTTCCTCTGTCATTTGCACGAAACGTCATGGAGAACGATGCCGCCGTGGTGGGGTATAAATATATCGGATGCTCATATATCGGAACCTGCCAGTCCTGGAGGCTGCTGGAGCCGGTTCTGAAGTCCTCGCAGAAACCCAGCCTGACTCTGCAGGCTGGATCAAAGGGTTTCAAACTGGACGGACGGTAACTCATACAGCACCATCAACCAGGGATGCCCGGTCTCTGAAGGGAAAGCAGAGCCTGGATGGAGGAGGAGGGGAAGGATGTGGAGAGGGGGTGGGGGAGAGAGGGAGGGGACATGCAGAGAGAGGAGGCTGGAAGAGAGGGAGGGAGGGAAGGGGAGAGAGGGAGGGGACATGCAGAGAGAGGAGGCTGGAAGAGAGGGAGAGGGAGGGAAGGGGAGAGAGGGAGGGGAGATGCAGATAGAGGAGGCTGGAAGAGAGGGAGAGGAGGGAAGGGGAGAGAGGGAGGGGAGATGCAGAGAGAGGTCGAAGAGAGGGAGAGGGAGGGAAGGGGAGAGAGGGAGGGGACATGCAGAGAGAGGAGGCTGGAAGAGAGGGAGAGGGAGGGATGGGGAGAGAGGGAGGGGAGATGCAGATAGAGGAGGCTGGAAGAGAGGGAGAGGGAGGGAAGGGGAGAGAGGGAGGGGAGATGCAAAGAGAGGAGGCTGGAGAAGATGGAGAAGGATGGGGGGGGCAAAACATTCTCCTCAATATATTTCCACTTATTGAGTTGTCATTTTCTGTATCGTACCATTTTCCAGGAGATTAAATTTATCACCTTTTATGGGGTCGAAGGAATAGGGAGGGGATGGGATTGAGGGAGAGAATGAGGGAATAAGGGTTTCGCTTCCATCCCAACTACTTCTTGCATTTGTTGTTGATTTTATGTGTAGTATTGTGATGTATTATGAATTTGTGTTCTAGGCACTGTTGTATCGTAGTATACTTGGCTCAGAGTTCAGGAGTTAACTTGTGGTAGGGCTCGAACAGTGTTATGCTCACACTCACTGGTCTGGGAGTGTTGTTAGCCTGGCCTGGAAGAATGAATATTGTGTTGGAAATTGCTCTGGCCCCTGCTGCAGGTGGACAGAGGTGCAGGGCTGTAAGACCGCCACTAGAGGGAACCCAAGAGAAAAGCTGGCCATTTAGGGGATTGCATGAGGGAGCACAGCCCTTGTCAGTAAAGCGCAATGCATGAGTTTTGGGATCCAGTACTGAACTGTGCTGGAGGTTGTCTAAGGACAAAATACAGGCACAGCCTGAGCTTCCTGTTACTCGAGTCACAGACTGAGACTCATGTTTAGATACTGGCTTGTATTTACCCAAAACAGCCACCACTCACAGTACATTTTACAGGACAAATGAACATAATTCCTGCATCTGTGTCTCACAATGTTGATCGTTTGTTTAAACGGACCTCTGGCACTAACCCTACACTTACTACACCCTGATTGCACAACGACTCCACCCTGACTCCACACTGAGCCCACACTGACCACACAATGGCTCCGCACTGACTCCACGATGTCTCCACAATGGCTCCGCACTGACTCCACGATGTCTCCACAATGTCTCCACACTGACTCCATAATGTCTCCACAATGACTCCATAATGTCTCCACAACAACTCCACAATGGCTCCACACTGACTTGACACTAATCCCCACAATGGCTCCACACTGAGCCCACTCTACCCCCCACACTAACCCCAAACTGGCCCCCACAGCGACACCACGCTTAACACACCCTAATGTCCTGGGTCAGGTCAGTTTGGGGGACCGCACCCCCAGAGCCGCGTACCCTATGATTCCAAGGTGATCACATTCCATTTGTTCATCCAATCAATTTTGTTCAAATCTGATGCGATGTCATTTCTGTCACTTAGCTATCAGTTGTTGCAATCCCAAAAATAATAAATGACGATAAACAATAATTATGAGTGTAGCAAAAACAACCAATAAAATCTGTTGGTCTTGTGCATAAGTTACAGTAAATGCACAGCCAATTACAGCCAACCCATTTCTCTCAGTTTTAACAGATTATATATATTTATATAATCATTATACTATTTTTCTCACCAGATTTGGCGAGGATGTTGTATGTGCAACATGCTGTGCAATTTGAAACTGATCTGACCGAGTGGGAGAGAGAGGCACAGGGTGCAGAGGGGAAAGAGAAAGAGGAGAGAAGGGGCCGGTTCTCGTTCCTCGTTCTGCTGATCGGTAAACAGAGATGTGTTCTGCCAGCTGCATTTATTATCAGGGCACCCGCCAGCAAGACGAACCAGGGAAGGGGGGGCACTGTCTCCCCCTGCATCTTCCCCTGCAGAACCGGATCGGCACCGTCAGCTGCATTACCCACAATGCCGTGAGAGGCTCACCTGAGGCAGGACTGCCGTGTACCCCCTCATGGGGCGTCTGTCTGTCTGTACCAGGGCATGAGAGGGGGGCGGGGTGGTGCAGAGCAGGGCGGGGCATCTACACCCCATCAGACTGTCTCTCTGACACTCCAGATATTACCAGACAGACAGACGGACCAGAGACAGACGATAGCAATGTGTGAACAGCACAGTGTAGAGACAGACAGACAGAAAGGCAGATAGATAGATAGATAGATAGATAGACGGGTAGACAG
Organism: Megalops atlanticus; assembly: GCA_019176425.1. Taxonomy (NCBI): domain Eukaryota; kingdom Metazoa; phylum Chordata; class Actinopteri; order Elopiformes; family Megalopidae; genus Megalops; species Megalops atlanticus. The sequence goes on from CM032875.1 coordinate 6,906,822, forward strand.
GTATCACTCTGGGTATCACCCGCAACTGGGCATGAATCACGGAGTTCAACTGGACAGACTGAAAGCAGCTAGGCTTTGATTGTGTTTTTTTTTTCTTTTAATTCATTTTTTATTTGCAAAGAGGGCCAATTGACATGGGAGCACTGCAATCAAGACACCTGGATGCAAGACAGCGCAAGAACCTGTCAGGTAAGGAGGCCTTTGTTGTTTCCCTTCTTTCTCTCTCTCTCCCCCCTTTTTCTCTCTCCCTCTCCCATTTCTCCCTTCATCACTCTCTCTACCCCTCTCTCTCCCTCTCTTTATTCCTCATCCATTGTTCTTTCCCTCCCTCTTCCTCCCTCCCCCTCTCTCCTTTCCTCTCCCATTCCTCTCTTCCTCACTTTTTCTCTCCCAATTCTCTCTCGCCTCTCTCTCTTCTCTCTCTGCCTCTCGTTGGACCAGAGACACAGACTGACTAGGTGAGGGCTTTGTTTACCCAACAGTGCAATAATGATTATGATGTTCTAGAAAACACACACAGAAATGTGTCACAGTTTTCTGCTGTTTCTCGTACACTCAAACGTGTGTGTATGCGTGTGTGTGTGTGTGCGTGTATGTGTGTATCTGCATATGTGTGTGTGTGTGTGTGCGCGTCTGTGTGTATCTGTATATGTGTGTGTGTGTGTGCCCGCGCGTCTGTGTGTATCTGCATATGTGTGTGTGTGTGTGTGTGTGTGTGTGTGTGTGTGTGTGTGTGTGTGTGTGTGTGTGTGTGTGTGTGCGCGTCTGTGTGTATTTGCATATGTGTGTGTGCATGTGCGCGTGTGTGTGTGTGCGTCTGTGTGCAGGACACACAGCAGTCATGCTGAGAGAGTTCTCCTCACACTTTCACCAACAACTGTGTGCTGGTCTTCTGGAGCAGCAACAGAATGATGAGGGGCTGAGGGAGTCAGCAGGAACCCCAACACTCCTGCACCAGCAAGTAAGACAGCCACCACACCCTACACAGTGATCATCTTCACACACTAAAGAGATCCGCTTCCTGCAAAGCAATATCTTTCTAAAACTTCAGAGATCCACTTGCTGTATAGTACTCATCTTATAGCTCTTAAGAGATCCACGTACTGCATAGTAATCAACTTATAGCACTTAAGAAATCCGCTTACTATATAATATTTCTCCCCTAACACTTAAGATATCCACTTCCTGCATTGTAATCATCTTCTAGCTTTTAAGAGATTCACTTACTGCATAGTAATCATCTTCTAAAATTTAAGCAATCTAATGTACAGATTCTCTTCTATCACTTAAGAGATCCAATGGCTGCATAATAATCCTAATCTAACACTTCAGAGATCCACATCCTGTATAGTAATCATCTTCTAGTCCTTACAAATTCCAGTTACTATATAGTGATTCTCCTCTGACACTTGAGAAATCCCCAGGTCTGAAGATTACTTCTGCTCTTCACAAATACTCTTAAATCTTTCTTTCCTGCTTGGCCCTCATTATGCTCTCCTGTATTCCAGGACTCAGTTACAGGCAGCAAGGTGATACTAGAAGGAACTCTACAGCAGTATCTAGATGGCAAGTGGAGAAGACGCCACCTACAGGTCACCAAGAGTTTTGCGGTGGAGAGTCGTGACTCCAAAGAGGTACGATACAGGCAGAGCTTACTTCACACTGTTATCCACATGCATTACAGGTATGTACTCAGATATACTGTGTGTGTTACAAGTGTGTGTTACAGGTTCATGAGGTGCATTACAGGCGGGGATGCAGATTTGTGATGTGCATTACAGGTGAGCATTCAGATCTTCTGATGCGTGTTACAGGTGTGTGTTCATGTTTCTGATATATGTTACAGGTGTTTGAGGGAGGCTGGGAGCGCAGGAGAGATCTAAATCTCTCTGGCTGCCAGATTTGCACCACCATACAGGAACATCGCCTCCTGGTGGATGAAACATGTCGGCACATCAAAGGTAGGACATAGGCACATTGACTTTGCTGCTCTGATCCGTTCCCATTTCTCCTTTTTGTTGACGAGATGTTTAATGCAGTATCTAAAGTCTCCTGCCATGTGACCTGTCCGTATGTGTGTGTGTGTGCGCGCGTGTGTATGTGTGTTGGTTGATTGATATACTGATTAATTTATTTGTTGTTTTAAAAATCACAATAACACCGCACATATTCTCACACAAACATACGAACTTCGATTTGTTGGTGGCGGTGGGGTGGCGTTTTGGGTCGCAGGAAGGCGCAGGGGAAAGATGCCATTTTGGGACTGTCCCACGGACTTCCCCGTGTTCATTCAGCACCCATACAGCGCCCCCTTGTGTCTGTGCGCCGAATCACGCGAGACACAGCGACTGTGGGCCAGGCTTCTGCAGAGGGCGGTGCAGCACCAGAGCACAGGTACGACATCACCCTCATCATGTGACCTGAGCACACATTTCTCCTCTGCGGGCCTGTAACTGCCCTAAAGTTTGTGATGGATTGATAGATCGAAACTGCAAACCTATGCACATGGAACCATAGAAAGTCTTTGATTTCTTTTTTGCATTTTACAGATGTATTAGGTAGATCTAACAACAGGAGCAACAATGGAAAATGTTTTTTTTTTGGGAAAAAGTTTTGTGATTTTGATCATTCTTGTCTGCCATTCATGTGAGAGAGAATGACACTTTTCAGTTCTCCAGAGGAAAGATACTGTTGAGTCACGAGCGTTTCTGGAGGCTGTACGTTTCTACAGGCAGGAGAGGGGCAGCTATCAGCCTGGGGTCCTGCTGATGGGCAGTGAGGAGGAGGTGAGGCACTGGGTGGGTGTGTGTGTGTGTGTGTGTGTGTGTGTGTGTGTGTGTGTGTGTGTGTGTGTGTGTGTGTGTGTGTGTGTGTGTGTGTGTGTGTGTGCTGTGTGTGTGTGTGTGTGTGTGTGTGTGTGTGTCTGTGTATGTGTATGCGTGTCTCTGTGTGTGTGAGAGGGGATCTGTGTGAGAGAGAGGTGTGTGTGTGTGTTATCATGTCCCTACCCTCTCTCAGGTGTTGTCCAGTCTGGTCATGGAGGAGATTCTGCCCTATCTGCGCTATCAGATCTTCCCCAGACTGATCCTGAATCAGAAGAGACTCACCTGGATCAAGGCAAGATGGACCTACACACTCAGACACACACACACACAGACACACACACACACACACACACACACACATACACACACACACACACATACACACACATTCACACACACATACAAACACACACAAACACACACACACATACACACACATTCACACACACACACACACACAAACACACACACACATACACACACATTCACACACACAAACACACAAACACACACACACAAACACACACACATACACACACATTCACACACACAAACACACACACACACACACACACACACACACACACACACACACACACACACACCCTCACACACACATTTAGTGCTCAGGTCAGTGCTGCCTCTCCTGTTCAGCTGCAGGCAGAGGTGTACAGCCAGGTGCGTGCCCAGGTGAGAGCAGAGATAAGGGCTCTGATGGAAGAGGTGGCCCAGCAGCGCCCCCTTCTGGAGAAACTGGTGAGGTCAGACCTGCCACAGATCACCGCCCAGCAGGACCACATCGCCCACAGAATTACAGGTGAGCAGGTTTCAGCCAGGTGCGTCTTCACCTGAGAGGTGTTGCATTGTGGGTAACCTGAAGCTGCGCCCGCGCTCCGACTCCACAGAGGACATGTGCGAGGAGATTTCCCAGTGCCTCTCCCACGCCGTCATGCCCCTCCTGGGCCCCACCTTCCAGGAAGTGGCCGCGCCCATCTGCGAGGGATTTGCGGCGGCCCGGCAGCTCTTTCTGGAGACCTGTGATGATGTTGTTTCCAGAGGCTGCTCTGGCCAATCGCTGCAAGAGGTAGGCAGGACTCATACACACCTTACAGATGCAGGCTAGAGCCCGGATAGCTCGGTCCGTAGAGCATCAGACGTTTAACTTGAGGGTTCAGGGTTCGAGTCTCTGTTTGGGTGTGGATATTTCTATTATGGGGACTGAAGGAACATTGTAAAGCAGGCAAGCAGCTGTAGGTAGATGCCCGGTACATGTAACCGAAAGGTTGCTGGTTCGATTCAATTTGGGGTGCTGCTGCTGTACCCCTGGGCAAGGTGCTTAACCCACAATTGCCTAAGTAAATATCCAGCTGTATAAATGGATAACATTGTGAAAAAAAAAACTGTAAATGATGTAAGTTGCTGTGGATAAGACCATCTTACATTACATTAGTGTAATGTTAACAGCAGTTAATATCACTAAGAACATAGACTGAATCGATTATGTGCTTTTCCTCAGATGATCATAGCGACCTGGTTGTCAGGCAAAAAATCTCTTGTCATTAGTCCAAAGGTATAACTATGAATTACATTATTGTCACTTAGCTGATGCTCTTATGCAGAGTGATTTACAAAGGTTACAGTTTTTACATATAATCCATTTATACAGCTGGATATTTACTGAAGCAATTGTGGGTTAAGTACCTTGCCCAAAGGTACAGCAGCAGTGCCCCAGCGGGGAATCAAACCAGCAACCTTCCACGTAAAAGTCCTGCTCCTTACCACTATGCTCAGGGCCGGCCCGACACATAAGCGAGCTAAGCGCCTGCTTAGGGCCCCCGTGGCCACCAGAGGGCCCCCAAGAGCGCTTGAAATGTTTTGTTTTTTTGTGATATATTATATTATGTCAATGGTAATCATACAAAAATGCAATATTATGTTAACGGGCTGGCTAGCTAATACTAATGGTTTAATCAATTTGGGGGCCCCCAAATCAAATTCTGCTTAGGGCCCCATAAAGGCTTGGGCCGACCCTGACTATGCTACACTGCCGCCCATTATCAGGTTGCTATTGGATAGTATTAATGAGTACAGTATGTTCATATTTCTTACACATAGCTATGGTAGCAATCCATTCACATATCCCATGCCTAACATGTCAGTGCTGAAGGCCAAAGTATGAGGACTGCAATCAACTGAAATTTATGTCCCCATATCTATTTCAAGGCATAAGAGTTTTGGTTACAACCCAATGCATATGTCTTGTGATTAGTATTATTATTAGTAGCAGTAGTAGTATTATCTGTTAGTGTTACAACTGTTTTTGTTTTACATTCCCGAAAAGCTCATTTTGTTTAACCTGCTAACAACTTAACTAAGTACCAGGTATCCAAAATGAAAAGGAGGCCTCAGCCCCCTCTCTCATTCAACTCTCTGCTTTCAGCTACTGAGCCCCCTCAGCAGCTTGGGCCTCGGTTCAGCCAGGGCTTCGCAGTACCTCTCCATGCTGGAGTGGAGCGCAGGTGGACGGGCATGGCTGCAGGCCAGCTGGGGGATCCACAGCGGCCTGTGTAGGCCTCTCGTCTTCCAAGCCCAGAGCACGCTGCAGCAGGTGGGAGGCGCGGATTCGATCGCGAGAGCTGCGCCGAGGTTCAGGCGAGGGCAGGCCCCTCCCAACCTCTCACAGAGACTCTGACATCGTGCCAAAACGTTTATCACTCAGGATCTCTGAACCGGGGGCTGGATCTGAGGCTGTCACGTTACGCAAAATACACAGATTCACAGACCTTTCTTCACACAGATTGGCCAATCTGGCAGGTCGCTGGTGCGCTGTAGTTCAGTGGCAGCTGGTGAGCTGGAAACAGGAGGCTGAAACATTACCTTTCGCAATAGCACACAAACTACAGACAATCTGCGCTGTTTCAAGAGCATAATCATTTACTCTATTTACACATTGGTGTCAATTATTCTGTGACTTATTTGTTTTATTGTTAATCAAGGAGGATAAAGGGGAACAGGTTGAAAGTAATGATAGATTTTAAGGTAATGTTTCAGCCTCCCCTGTTTCCAGCTCACCAGCCACCACTGCTGTAGTTGTTGATGCCAAGCTTTCATCCACTCACATCTCTCTTTCTCCCTCTCTGTTTTCTCTCTTTTTCACTCACTCTATTCCTTCACACTCTACCCCTACTCCCTCCCTCTCTCTGCTCTCATCCTGGATTCCTTCTTTTTCATTTTTTGCTCTCTCTCTCTCTCTGTCCCTCTCTCTCTGTCCCTCTCTCTCTGTTTCTCTCTCTCTGTTTCTCTCTCTCTCTCTCTCTCATCTCTCTCTCACTCTCTCTCTCTCTCACATACTCTCTCTCTCTCTCACACACTCTCTCTCTCCCTCCCTCTCTCTCTCTCCCTCTCTCTCAGCTGTTGGACAGAGCTGCTCTGATGTTCAGGCATCTGCTCACCCTGAAGCTCCGCCTCTCTGTGGACCCCTCCCAGGTTACTGCCATCCTGCACAGGGTTCGAGACCGCGTGCTGAAGGTGCATGCATGCGAGTGTGTGTGTCTGTGCCGGTGTCTGTGTGTACCGATGCGCGTGTGCCTTCATCTGTGTGTCTGTGTCTGTGCGTGTGTAAGTGTGTTGTTACCTAAACACAAATGCAAAATGTAGAAGCACAGACAAAATCTCCAACCTCTTCCTCTACAGCAGCTGGATCATGACTTGAGGATTGTTCGCACCCAGCTGGTTCTAGAGTCTCTGCTCCAGCTGTCTCTGTCTGCTCTTATAGAGAGGCTAAGCCATTTGGTAAGTGTGTGTGTGTGTGTGTGTGTGTGTGTGTGTGTGTGTGTGTGTGTGTGCATCTGTTGCAATGTGCAGTATAAATGATAGCTGAAAACACACAATTACACTCACATTGCGCTAATGCCAATGCATTTTCATATATTTACTAGTGGACAGTTCACACACAGCTGATGGTACATTTAATGCACACTCATCTGGTTACTGAGATTCATGATTCACGATTTCAATAAACACACCTGAAATTAAACACATGACAGTGCAGGACCACCATCACCAAATCTACAGAACCAGGTCAGCCTCCTGGCTCCTCCACTCCTTATTGCTGTGAGCCCTGGGGTGACAACTGGGTGATGTCATGCCACATCACATTCAAAGCAAACATTCAATGAAGGTTTGAAGGCTTAAGCTGTAATCTTTTGGCATTTAGACATTACATTGTTGGCATTTAGCAGATGCTCTTATCCAGAGTGACTTACATCGGTTATAGTCTTTTTACGATGTTATCCATTTATACAGCTGGAGATTTTGCTGAGACAATTGTGGGTTAAGTACCTTTCTTCAAAGGTGGAGCAGCAGTGCCCCAGTGGGGAATCAAACCGGCAACCTTTCAGTTACGGGTCCTGCTCCTTACCACTATGCTACACTCTCGCCCCTGTTGGGCTAAGAGATAGAGAGAGGGGGAGGGCATGTTGGACCTCTCCTCCTTTCGTGCCCCATGGTAACGTGCTCCTCCTTTGCTCACAGGATCCCTCTCAGTATCACCCGCTGGTACACCCAGACTACACCCCCTTCCTCCACCCGGGCATCATCCATCACCAAGTGCTGAGGGCCAGCCTGACCAGAGAAATACAAGCAGGTACACCAGGGGGCGCTGTTGTTCCACACAGATCAGGGCTGTGGTAAAGTAGCTTCATACACCCCATATTCACCATCTGTCCCTGAAGGATTTTCAAAGACTTTGGCTATTGTCACATCACACAATGAGGGGGCTTCATTCTGAGTTCCCAGAATGTTGTAGCATAATTCATTGTTTACACGTGTGTGTGTGTGTGTGTGTGTGTACGCATCCCTGTATGTTTCCTTGTGCAGGTGTGTGTACATGCTTGTATGTGTGTCTCTGCATGTCTGCACAATCCATGCATGTGCGCCTCTATGTGTGTTTGTGTCTCCTTGTATAGTTGTGTGCTTGTGTGAAATAAAACAGCCAAGACTTATGAAAGCCTAGTGTTAGAAGGTAAAGGTTCTCATTCTAACAAACGATTAGTTGATTAGTTTAAGGTTCACTTTCATTGAGAGCATGAAAACACAATGGTTATGCTATACTTGCTTTCATTTGCCATGCAGCAGCCATTTTCTTTCATGAGCTTAAAGTCTTGCAGTTTCAAAAATACCTATTAAAATCAGGAAAAAATATTAAAATCAGTGGAAGATGTACATTGGTGGCGTGGGAGCCGCGAACATGAATTTTAAGCAAAATGAGCCGAACTGGTGAGTGCTGGCGGTTCATCTTAGGGAACCACTGATGGCTGAGAACTCCTACTGCAGAGCACAGATCCATTGTACCCACTTCCTCTCCCAGCTTCTGTAGATGTGACAACCTTCATGCAATTCCCCTCAGCTCTGAGTCAAGCCAGGCTGAAAAAATGCAGATTACACCCATTACACGTTCTTCATGTGGAAGCAATTGATACTTTTTAAAAATCCTCTGATCTCTGTGTGTGTGTGTGTGTGTGTGTGTGTGTGTGTGTGTGTGTGTGTGTGTGTGTGTGCATGCGCACGCGTTGTCCCCACGTGTTGCAGTGATGAGAGACACCCTGCCCCAGCACTGCGTCCCCCTGTCAGCCGAGAGACGGTCCATATCCTCCGAGAACGCTTACGAGGAGTGGTCTCCCCCTGGTGGTCACTCGCGGTCCTGCAGCCAGCTGTCTGACTCCCACACGCTCACCCCTGGCGGCGGATCCTACGAGAATTTCGAGGGCCTCAAGAGCGAGTCGGGGCCTGAGCGGAGCAGGGGCGAGTGGGGCGCAGGGAGGGGTGAGAGGGGCGCAGAGGGGGCGACCACGTCGGAGGGTGGAGAGTATATCTGCCTTGTGGGAGCTGACGGAGGGGAGCAGTGGATTCGTGCCTCTGCTTTGAAACATACGCCTCTCCCGGGCCAAACGCACTGTCCTGGTCAACAACCGTGGTTCCAGCTGCTAGCATTTCAACAGCTGCATAGCCAAAAGTAAACTCCACTTAAACATTAAGGTTTTTTTTATTTACTTTTTTAAAGGAACACAGCCATACATTGAAAAGACACAGTGGAAAAACTGTAGATTCTCGAGGCAGTCGCCTCCTGTCTGATTTGACATGAAACTCCCGGCCTGTTTATAGCATTAGATGAAAGGTATTCATCCACTCATTAGTAGGAGAACCCAGGTCCTGCAGGATCACAATCCAGCAGGGGATTTTTTTCCCACCCAAAGCAATTAAGAATCCAATTCAACTAATCACCTCTTCAGTTGAACCAGTATGACCACTTCATCCAGTTCCAGGAACATCACCGGCTAAAACAGATGGAGATGGAGAGAAACCTGCTAGTTTGTACCTTACCTGGCCAACCTTTGAAACCTGGTCATGCATTGCTTCTAATATTGTTGACTCTGTATGGTTTTCCGGTTGTTGTATTGTACCTTACTTGTAAGTCGCTTTGGATGAAAGCGTCTGCCAAATGAATAAATGTAATGTAATGTAATGCTGGACTGAGACGTTCCAGAATGCAAATTGTAAACTCCAGTTCTATAGCATCTATTGCACAGTAGAATCATCTGAATCAATTCCACTGTAGTTTTTAAAGGAGCAGTTACCTGGGTGACTTGACAAACTGTTGCTTGAGAGATACTTGCTCATTTATTTAAATATAGATTTTTTTTTGAGGGGGTGGGGTGTGAGTGTGGATTGGATTGGCAAGGATGGATGGGGATGACAGGTATGCCATAAACCAGGGTGGGCAGGGCATGTCCCATACCTATCCAGTGGCAAGACTTTGTCGTTTTTTGGGGTGGGTACGTGTGTTGGGGGTCCTAGAGAAATAACTACAATTACCCAAATATGCATTACAGAAAGCAGCAAATCGGCATATACACAAGATTTAAAAGCTTCCGTGACCTTTTCTCGGTATTCTTGAGTTATGGGGTTACTTTGGTCACTTTGGACAGGAAAGATAACATCTTCTCTTCCCTCGGTCTTCAGACACGCTGTTTCACCTTTGCCTAGTGTGTGACCAGAGCAGGCGGCGACGGTCATGTTTTTTGACTACGTGGTGATGGTTATGCATCAGAGAAGACGAGCCAGCTGTAAACACTTCACATGAGCCGAGCAAATGATTGCGTGGATGAAAAAAATCAGAAGAGAGGTCCAGTGCGCGCTTTGCTTCCGTGGCGTTGTGCAGTAACCAGGGTTCACACGTGAACGTCCACGACTCAAGACGACGTCACCACTTGGAGCCGGAGCAACAGTGCGATTAGTTCCCACAGCTATCGACCGCTTTGATCTTTTTTTTTTTTCTTGGCGAGTTAACCGAATATCATGGTGCGACATGAAGGCGGTGACGGCGATCAGCTGACTTCTGCAGAACAGCGTATTCCCGTTACATTCTCACAAATTTTTTTTCTTGATGAAGACTTAACAGCGCCAAAACGTCGCAGTTTTTTTCTATAAATAAATAAGTGTGTGGGAGAAAAGAGTGTTCGGAGTATGTGGCAGATGGGGCTTCGAAGGCTCAGGACGTAAATTGAAGTGAGACAGCATCAGTCCCTTTGAATAACTTTTGAAAGACAGTCAACTTTGGCTAAAGGAGAAATGCAAACAATACGCGAGCAATTTAAGAGTTCGGGGCTAGCAACAAATTGTGTGTACACATCTTGGAGGAACCAATAAACCCCTCATGAGAGCATTACAAGTGAACTGACAGACTTAAATGAGGCGTGAACAAGAGCCAGATTACAGCACAGAACTGCAAAGAACTGCTGAATGGGATTTGCCTTTAGGAAACAGCTAAAGATTTAAATGATATACGATAGTTCCTATGGCGGACAGTTACGTTTCTCTCCATCCCCCCCAAGAGAAAAAAAAATGTAACTGATTTTTTGTGCTCATCAGTGTCATCCAGAATAAAATATACTGAGGGCGAATTATCTTACTGCATTCGTGTATTCTCTCTCGGTTAGTTACATGCTTAAACATTCAAGCACCCAACCATGTTTAAGTTGACTGGAACGTCCAACTGCTAAGGAAAATATGAGAAGCCCGAAGGTTTCCCTGAGTTGCAGCGCGTTGAAAAAAATCGGCCAAAAAGGTCGGTGGTCCTTTGCAACGCCCATAGAACTTTCTGGCACATTCCAACAATGAATTGTTCTTAAAGGGATAGCTACTGCCAGACCCTAGGAGCTTCGACTTGAGTAAAAACGAAGATTTAATTTATGATAGTATTTGGAGGCATGTACTGTTTGTTATTTAAATGTTTTGAAATCGATTTATCAAATAAACTTTTTTTTTTTTTCATTTAAGTTTTTAATCTCTTCTTAGGAATCGAGAAAAATCATTGGAGCTGCCTCGACAAATATGCTGTAAATCTTAACAAATGAAGTTTTGATTTTGCCCACGCATACACGCGACTAATAAATCCGTCCCCTTTAAAAGAGCTTCTGAACATCCCCTTTAATTCCTTCTTGAATACATGTTCCGCAGCGTTGGGAGGCGTAGCATTTCTGTCGGCGGTCAGTAAGTTGACTGGTTCCCTTTCCTCGTCTGTGAGTGTGTTGCGCTTTCTTCCCTGGCGTTCGGCTTCTTTCCTCCCAGGTTCTTCGTCTGCAATGCTCCGTGTCACTTTGCTTGGCTGTACCCTGCTGTCCCTTCTCTTTCACCGGCCAGCCTATGGATACTTCTCCGAGGAGCGCTGGAGCCCGGAGTCCGCGCTGCTCGCTCCCCGGGTGCTGATCGCTCTGATATGCCGCAACTCGGAGCACTCCTTGCCGCATTTCCTCGGTACCATCGAACGCCTCAACTATCCAAAGGACCGTATTGCCCTGTGGTAAGACTATTTTGAGTGTAGCTTGCTAGAGACGTGTTTTTTTATTTTATTTTTTTTAAGAAAATCGGAAACATCTACTGTTGCTAGTCAGATATCCAGCTAGTTGTGAACATGATACTACAGCTTATGTTCTTGTTTACGTACAACTACACAGTCACACTGTAACGTTAAATAAAACAGACTGTCATTTTTATTTAACATTAAGCGTTATATAGCCTACACTCTTTTTACATGTAGACTGTCAGAGGAATTTCATACCACATTTGCATAAGAGGAACCCTCGGAAACTGTACTTCTGGATTTTTTTAATATTAATTGTTTATATTAATATTTGTTTATATTAAATGCGATCGTGTCGCTAACCGAATCGGAACAATGTCACATATGTATCATTTCAGTA
>CM032875.1:6923906-6953906 GCA_019176425.1 Megalops atlanticus
CGCTAGATTTCCTGTCGACAAATAGTGTGTGTGGATCTGTTTAGCTGTGTTCTCTAAATGTGTTCATCGGACATCTGTGAGCAACTGGCTGGGTGTTAAAGTCTGAAACCTAATTCACTCACTTGTAGAAATGTGCAATTAGCAGAAGTGGCGGTGGCCAGTGTTTTCTCTGAAGTGGCTCGAGCTTAAGCAAAATGCAGATGAATGAATCGTTTTGCCCCTGATTGGCTCAGACAGTAAACATGCTGGTTCCAAGCACAGACGGAGCCCTGCGGCCCAGGCTTGAAACCGGCCATCTGCAGGCAATAACCGGGATTCCGCAGGAACGGAACAAACGGGTTTGGTTTTGCCAGGGCGTAGGGGTGGGTAGGTCTGCCCAGGGGCCCCGTGTCACGCCTCTCTCAGCACTGTTTTCTCAGTGTAAAAAACTGGGTGGATGTGTCTTTGCGTCGTGCTGGGCTTGCCATGGTGGGATGGTGAAATGAGGACTGGGGGATGCAGATGAACTGAAATGGCGGAGCTCCATTGTGAAGCAGAATCTGTGTCTCAGCCTCTGTTCCTATCAGGGTCCTTGCTAGAGATTGCGAGGGTGAGCGTTCATGATTCCTGTAATGGGTGAAGCCTGAATCTCACTCTGCCTGTCACCAACTCGTATGACCCAGTGTAAAGGTTTCGCTTTCCGCAGCAAAACGATATTATGCAGTCAAATCAGTCAGTCTCTATCAACACATTTTGGGAATTTGTGAAGTTTCCCATCTGTGTTCCTTGCTACATGTGACCGGTGTGGGGACGGTCTCTGAGATGGTCATGCAGCTGTGGGGACAGTGTCTGATGATGATCTCGTTGCTGTGGAGACAGTCTCTGGGGTGATTATCACATCCTTGGGAAGATGGTCTCTGGCATGATAATCACATTGCTCTGGAGATGGTCTCTATGGTGATGGTTGCCTTGCCCTGAAGGTGGTCTCTGAGGTGATGATCACGTTGCTGCGGAGATGGTCTCTATGGTGATGATCACATTGCTGTGGAGATAGTCTCTGGGGATGATCATGCTGATGTCCTTCCACCTGTAGGTTATCACCACACTTTTGTAGCGACTGTCTCTTGCTAATACTCTTGTTTGCAGATGGTCTCTTTCTACGTGGTGGAGAAAGTCTCTCAGGAGGGGGAGGGGAAGGGAGGTGATCATGTTGTTGTGGAAAAAGTTTCTCTCTTGGGGTGGGGTGATCACATTATCAGGAGGACAGCCCCCCTTGCCCCTCCTGGGCCCGGGACGGGGCCTCCCTTATTTTGTCTGCTCTCCCCTTATCTTTTGTGTCTGGGAACATTCCTGCCGCATGCAGGGGCGGGCAAACAGGGGAGCCGCATGCTGGGCACATTACCGAGCGCAGTAAAGGATGGAGGCCGGCCAGGTGGTCACCAGCTGGACCTAACGCCCGTCCCACCCAGATGCCGGAGCTGAGGAAGAGCTGGAGTGACGGACAGTGGGGGGAGGGGGAGGTGGGAGGGGCAGAGGCCTGACTGCCATCAGTATGAAATGTCAGGTAACGGAGTCAGGTTCCACATATATCTGTTGCAGCGGTGTGGCACAGTGGTAAGGAGTGGCGCTCGTAACCGAAAGGTTGCGGGTTCAATTCCCCCACTGGGACACTGCTGCTGTACCCCTGGGTGAGGTACTTAACCCAGAATTGCCTCAGTAAATAGATGGATAATGTGTAAAAACTGTAAGTCACTCTGGGTAAGAGCATCTGCTAAGTGACGAAAATGCAAATGTTAAATCTGGACCGCTGTTCTGGGTTTGGCTTGGCCCACCAAGTGTCCGTTGGTGTGGGAAACAGGAGTGGTCATCAGGTTGAAATTGCTAGGTGTCCAGGGTTTAGCTAAACCACTAACCCCTATTTGTCTACCAGATGAGAGAGTTTGTGCGCATGTCTCTTTGCATGCATGTGTGTACTTGCATAAGCATTTAAAACCTCTGATGCTGAAATATTCCACAGCTCCCAAGATTTAATTTTCAGCAATATTAACACTGCTTTACTGCCCGAAGCAAAATATAAAACTCCATTGCTCTCCATCCAAAAAACGACTCACTGCAAAGAGATCAGCTTTCGGACACATTCAGGTGTCAATTTTAATATCAAGGAGTTGTGTTATTTTATGGAAAAAGAATGCAAGCCTGGATTTTCTGCATTTATGTGTGAATTTACAAGCATTCAAGCATCCCAAATACCGTAATAATTTAGGCCGCGGACCCTGCGGTCCGGGAGGCTGCGACAGAGTGCCGCTCAGGGATGAAACGGCGGATCAGAACCGGCCCTGTTGTCTCAGCAGCAGCGGCGCGTGAGACGGCGGGCCCAGGGCCAGTTTTGATAGACCAGCGGGGTCTGAATAAACTACAGGGGCGCACACACACACTGTGCGTCTGAGAATCCTGCCTGTGTCGCTGGCAAGGCCGATCCCCCAGATCCCGCTCTCACAAAAAAGAAAAAAAAAAACAGCTGAAGCTGCCGATGGCTGTGGAGGGGGGTGGGGGCACATAGACAGGGAGGAATAATGGATTTTCCGCGTAACCTGAGAACCTGTCACTCTCTCTTTCTCCTTCTCTGTCAGCGGTTTTTCTGTGTTTTTAGTGTAAAGAGGGACCGCTCTCTTGTCTCTCCCGGTCAATGCTCTGTCTCTCTGTGTTCAGGGCAGTAGTGGCCTGTCTCTCTCTCTCTCTGTTAGTGTTTTTTTCTCTGTGTTCGGGACAGTGTTCAGGGCAGTAGTGGGCTGTCTCTCTCTCTCTGATTTTCTATGTAACCTGAGAACCACCAGCCGTGAGCTATCCACCAACAGCAGGCCCTGCTCTCATTCCAACAGCGTGTATGTGTGTGCGTGTGTGTGTGTGTGTGTAAGTGTGTGTGTCTGAAGTGGGGACAGAGGTATGATTGAATTACAGGCGCTGTATTGTAGCGGCAGCAGTATAGCAGGGTATTGGTTATTTTGGGACAGATCCTATAATAGCAGGGTGTGGGGTAAGCACTGGTCCTGCATTGGGTGTTTGCAGTGTACAGGGCGCTTTGGAAAGGTGTTTGGTATAGCCGTGTGTGGGGTATGTTGTGACACTGTGCAATATAGCACTCTGTTTGCGCCCTTTTGGAACAGTATATATGGGAGTATGGTGGGATATTGTTGGGTACAGCGGTGTGTGGTATGTGTTGTGATAACGTGGGGTATATTGGTACAGTATGGAGTATAGTGGGGTGTTGGGTATAGTAGTGTGAGGGGTATATTGGAACATTGTGAGGTATGCCATTCGGGGTACGCTGAGACACTGTAGGGTATAGTGTAGTGTTGGTTGTAGTGAGGGGTATATTGAGACAATACATTACATTACATTACATTACATTTAGGTCATTTGGCAGACGCTTTCATCCAAAGCGACTTACAAGTGAGGAACAGCAAGCAAGCTACAGTAGTGTAGGAGACCTTAAAGTAAGCTTTAAGTGCAACCTAAACAACTAAACTCAACTAAATAAGTCAAGGAAAGTAGAAAACAAAGGTAAACAAGGTGAAAACAAACAAATAGTTACAGGAGAAAAAAAAGTGCGAGGCAAAAAGTGCGCAGAGATGGAATTGTGATAGAGTTGTTAGAAGTGTTAGGAGAGGAGGTGCTCTCGGAAGAGCTGGGTCTTCAAGAGGTTCTTGAAGATAGAGGGGGACGCCCCTGCTCTTACGGCATAAGGTAGCTCATTCCACCAGCGGGGAACTACCAGCGGAGACATACTAGGGTATGTCATGGTTGGGTGTTGCAGTGAGTGGGGTATATTGAGGTTATAGAAGCAGGCAGCAGCTTGTGCTTGTATGATTGACAAGCTCACATTTTGACCTTTTCCACACTTCCTGCTCAGACCCTGAGCCTGCATTGGCAGCGGCCTTGTTTAGATGCCTTTATAAACACCATTGGCTGTGCCTGAGCTGTTTTGTCATCAAGCAAGTGTAATAGGCCGTGGTCTGCCTGCAGATAAGAGCTGGCACTGGCTTTGTGCAGCTGGCTGTGTGTTTCTGTATTGGTGCTCTCAGGGGAGTTAATATTGACAGAGGGGCTGTTAGCGGGTTAATCTGTCCTCTATCAGATGCTCCTGAGAACAAATAGCAGTGGCAACACTCGCCTTCAGCAGCTTCAGATTTATTTGGCATGAAGTTACCAACATCTGCATACATGAGCTGTTTCCCTAGGTCTAGCTTTAAGAAAAAATAGTGCAAGTTTGGGCGTGTGGATATAGGCAGGAGTGTGTGTGTGTGTGTGTGTATATGTGTGGATGTGCTTATGCAGTGTGTGTGTGTGTGTGTGTGTGTGTGTGTGTGTGTGTGTGTGTGTGTGTGTGTGTGTGTGTGTGTGTGTGTGGATGTGCTTATGCAGTGTGTGTGTGTGTGTGTGTGTTTATAGACAGGGACGTGCAGCGTGTGTGAGTGTGTGTTTAGCATGGAACTGCTGTGGTTGCTCACGCAGGTGTGAGTTCAACACACACACTGTCCGGCCCCAGACTGCACTGCTGCCAAACCACAGAGCTGGATTTCCTGGCTCGCGATTGGATGACAACAACACACAGCGCTTTATTCTAAAACAAGCCAATCGGAGGGTTAACTCCTGCATAAAGGGGGGCGGATATTAGTACTGTTTTCAGGGTGTGTTAAAACTTTAGTTTTCTCTTTTAGTTTTCCTTCAGCAACCTCGTCCTGGAGGATTGAGTCTGGTTTCTGTGCCACACCAGGTATCCACCAGCCCCCGTTCAACATACCATTATGCAGACAGCAGCAGTGTTGCATCTGTCCCAGCACTGAGGGAGCTGGTGGTTTAAGGAGAGCTTAGCCACTGCTTCAGCTGCATTGTGCGGATAGCATCAGTGTGGCATCTCTCCCCGGACCCAGGGAGCCTGTGGCATACCGCTTCAGCTGCAAGCACTCACCTGTGCTGCTGTGTAATGAGATTATTGTGCGGGGTTCAAGCAGAGTCTACATCCACGTCTCAGTTCTCTGCAAAGCGGTTGTGACAGTCAGACACACACACAAACACTCACATGGTACACATGTATATGCACACAAGCACACACACACACTGACATAGTACACGTGTACATGCACACAAGGACACACACACACACACCATGTAAAAGATGCTTACACGGTCTGTTTCCCTTCCTTATGAAGAGTATCCTCTCCTTCACCTCTTTCCGGTGTTGTAAGTTTCCAGTGTCTCTCTCTGTCAGCATTTTGCAGTGGTGTTCAGGGTAAAGGTGGTCAGTCTCAGTGCTTTGCCTATGTGGTTTTTTCATGGTAATGGTGACTATCGTCTATCTCTCTTTGTTCAGTGTAGCACTGACTGATACTTATGTCTCTCCCTTTTTCCTTCTCTGTCTGTGTTTTTTCTTTGTTTTCAGGGTGAAGAGGGACCAGTCTTTTTTTTTTTGGGCAATGGTCTGCCTTTCGGTGTGCAATGCAGTAGTGTCTGGTTGCTCTCTTTGTTAGTGCTCTTTCTCTGTGTTCAGGGTAGTAGTGGCCTGTCTCTCTATGTCTTAGCACTGAACACAGAGAAAAAGCACTATTTCATCATTATCTGATCTCTTTCTCTTTTTGTCCGTCTCTGTCAGCGGAATCAGAAGCATGACTGAGGTGTTTTCCCCTCTCTCCCCCTGTTGCTCTTAGTCCTGAAAGGAAGAACCTCTACCAGCTCAGGTGTTAATCAGACATCAGCCCTACCTTTATTCCTTAGCAGGTATGGTTCCCTAACAGTAAACATTGGGGTAGATGTTTCAAGACCAGCCAACTAAATACTGGGAAACAACATTGCTTTCAAATCGTGTTGTGTGTATGGGTTTGTGTTACCATGGGCTGGTTCTGGCACAGTCTGGTGTTAGCACGGTCTAGTGCTAGCATGTTCTGGTGTTAGCACGGTCTGGTGTTAGCACGGTCTGGTGTTAGCACAGTCTAGTGCTAGCATGGTCTAGTGCTAGCATGTTCTGGTGTTAGCACGGTCTGGTGTTAGCACGGTCTGGTGTTAGCATGGTCTGGTGTTAGCGTGGTCAACATTTTAGCAGAGTCTGGTCTTGTAGGGTGGTATTGGCGTGGTTTATTGTAACGTGGTATAATAATGTGGTCTGGCCTCAGTGTGGTCTGGCACTGGCTGTACAGTGAAAAGGAACAGGACATGGTTACGGTGGCATTAGCTTGTCGCTCACTGGTCAGGGGCTTTGTTTTATGTGTAGCAGTCAAGCATCTGAAACCAGTTCAACATAACTGCATCCATAAAATGACACAGATGTTCCCCTAAGCTGGCACAAACAGCTTTCCTGCTGAGGTAACTTCAGGCAGGTTTCAGATTTTTGTGGCATGCTTAACTGCAGTAGTGTCAGTTGGCCTTTGTGATGACTCACCGCATTTCTGGCATCCCTTAAGTTGCCATCACTTTTAATCCCTAACAGATCCTTCAGCTGTGTGTCCTGTAGCTCTTTCCCTGTAGAATTACACATGAGGGGGCCATAAGAACTCTGTATGTGGCAGCTGTAGAGCCATACAGTAGAAAACACCACTCGCGGTCCAGTAGGCCCTGTCTCTGGGGGCCAGTAGAACCCTAAACTCTGCCACTAGAACCCTAAAGTCAGCCAGTAGAACCCTTGGGGCCAGTGAAGGTTTACCAGTGGGGTGGGTGCAGGGTGGGGGTGGCGGGGGTGGGGGCACCTCGTGGTGCCTCCGTGGCGGGATAGTTTGGCAGACGCAGGACGGAGCTGGTGCCAGGTCCACTGCTTCCTGTATAGCTGCTGCCGCTTATAGAGAGAAGGCCAGGCCGTGCCGCGCTCTCTGTGTCTGTGGCTTTTGTCTCTTCTCTAATTTCGCTGTGCTTTCCGTGAGCTCCAAGCGGGTTTGGACGGAGCGCGGCGGCTCCACGTCGGCCTCCTTGAGGCTCCTCGTTTCGGGGTCCCGGCTCTGCTCCCTCCCTGCGAGCGCCATTTAGAGACACTGCGCTCAAACGGGGAGGTGTGGGAGCCGGGAGCCCCACCCGTTACCGATGACGTGGTGCGGTGATGAGGCCAGACAATGACAGCGTAGGCCTGGGGGGCTCATCTCTGTTGCAGCAGTGCAGCATCCACTGTGTCTGTAGTGTGGTGGCTATAGCACGGTGTCAGTAGTGCAGTGCCTTCAGTGAGTGTCAGTAGCACGGTGTCTGTAGTGGGGGTGTCTGTAGCGCGGTGTCTGTAGTGGGGGTGTCTGTAGCACAGTGTCTGTAGGATGATGTCAATAGCACGGTGTCTGTAGCGCGGTGTCTGTAGTGGGGGTGTCTGTAGTGGAGGTGTCTGTAGCACAGTGTCTGTAGGGTGATGTCAATAGTACGGTGTCTGTAGTGGGGGTGTCTGTAGCACAGTGTCTGTAGGGTGATGTCAATAGCACGGTGTCTGTAGTGGGGGTGTCTGTGGCACAGTATCTGTAGGGTGATGTCAATAGCACTTTGTCTGTAGTGGGGGTGTCTGTAGCGCGGTGTCTGTAGCACGGTGTCTGTAGGGTGATGTCCATAGCACGGTGTCTGTAGTGGGGGTGTCTGTGGCACAGTGTCTGTAGGGTGATGTCCATAGCACGGTGTCTGTAGTGGGGGTGTCTGTAGCACAGTGTCTGTAGGGTGATGTCAATAGCACGGTGTCTGTAGCACAGTGTCTGTAGCACAGTGTCTGTAGGGTGATGTCCATAGCACGGTGTCTGTAGTGCGGTGTCTGTAGCACAGTGCCAGTAGCACGGTGTCTGTAGGGTGATGTCCATAGCACGGTGTCTGTAGCGCGGTGTCTGTAGCACAGTGCCAGTAGCACGGTGTCTGTAGGGTGATGTCCATAGCACGGTGTCTGTAGCACGGTGTCTGTAGTAGTGCCTGCTGTTGTGTGGAGGCTCCCGGCTGCGTGAGAACCTGAGAAGACGCAGGTCTCACAGAGCTCGGCAGAACGGGCCTGGCCCCACCGCTGTGACCTGAGCCCTGGGATCTGCTTTCACTTCCACTGCCTGCCACACTTCTCCTTTCAGTGTCTCTTCCTGCCTGTGACCCACTTCAGCGCAAATACAGAGCCGGTCAGGGTCACGCCACACCCAGAGAGCTTTCATACCGCGGCTCTGTTCCATTGTCTGTGTCTGTGCGTGTGTGTGTGTGTGTGTCCATTTGTGAAGGATAGAATGATAGAGAGAGTGTGTGTGTGTGTGTGTGTGTGTGTGTGTGTGTGTGTGTGTGTGTGTGTGTGTGTGTGTGTGTGAGTGAGCGTGTGGGAGAGAGAGAGGGCTAGAGAGTGTTTGTGCGCACTTATTAGAGATGGGGGGAAAGAGAGTGTGTGTGTACATATCAGAGAGAGAGGAATGGAGTATGTTTGTGTGTTAATATTAGAGAGAGGGATAGAGAGTATCTGTGTTTGTGTGTGTGTGTGTGTCTGAGGGTATGTGTATGTGTGTATCTATTAAGGATTGAGGTAGAGAATGTGTGTCTGTGTAAACATATTAGAGTGTGTGTGTGTGTGTGTGTGTGTGTGTGCGTGCATATTCTCATCTTATTCTCACATGTAGTTCCCCACTGGTGGAATGAGCTACCTTGTGCCATAAGAGCAGGGGTGTCCCCCTCTATCTTCAAGAACCTCTTGAAGACCCAGCTCTTCCGAGAGCACCTCCTCTCCTAAACACTTCTAACAACTCTAACACAATTCCATCTCCGCGCACTTTTTGCCTCGCACTTTTTTCTCCTGTAACTATTGGTTTGTTTTCACCTTGTTTACCTTTGTTTTCTACTTTCCTCGACTTATTTAGTTGAGTTTAGTTGTTCAGGTTGCACTTAAAGCTTAATCTAAGGTCTCCTACACTTCTGTAGCTTGCTTGCTGTTCCTCACTTGTAAGTCGCTTTGGATAAAAGCGTCTGCCAAATGACCTAAATGTAATGTAGTGTAAATGCATATGTGTACGTGTTAGAGAAACAGAGTGTGCATGTATACCTATGTGTGTACGTGCATGCATGTGTGTGTGTACATGTGTGTATGTGTGTGCTCGTACATGCATGTGTGTGCACGCCTGTCTTTCAGCAGTGTGTGTGGAGATGCCTAGGGCTCCTGGAATAACTGAAAGAATGTCTTTTAGTGGGAGAATAATAGGAGGTTCACACAGAGACTGGAGTCTGGAATGGACCCTGAAGTTACAGGAAGTGACACGTAGTTACAGATTAGCCGGAGGAGCTGACAACTGAGATCATTAAACCGAAGCCGTGTCAGTCCAGAGGTCCAGCGCAGTGATTTATGTAGCCGAGGGCCCTTTCCCTCTAACAGCTTTAACCATGTCAGAATGCCACACGCAGCCACAGGTTAAAGGTCAACAGCTACAGGAAAGGTCAGCACTTGGCGGGACACGTGGTTCAGCTCTCCAGGTGCGAGAGTACTGATGGGTGTGTGAGCGCAGGTGTGTATGAGGGAAGGCACTGGAGCACAGGTATATCAGGAGCAGACAGGTGAGGGCACGGGGTGGACCGGCTCCACTTACCTTCGCGTCTGTGTCCACAGGGTGGCGACCGACCACAACGTGGACAACACCACAGCCATTCTCCGAGACTGGCTGATCCAGGTGCAAAACCTCTACCATTATGTGGAGTGGAGGCCGCACGAGGAGTCCAGGTGAGTCTGCGGGAACATGTGATCGTACCTGTCCCAGGTATACTACTATATCAGCCTTTATGCTACCCCGGCCAGGTATATCCCTGTATCAGTCTTAATGTTACCTATCAAAGGTATATGGCTATATCAGCCTTAATGCAACCTGTCCCAGGTATACTGCTATATCAACCTTAATGCTACCTGTCTCATGTATATCCCTGTTATCAACCTTAATGTTGCCTGTCCTAGATGTCCCCCGACATGAGCCATAACGCTACTTACCCTGGGTCTACCCACACATCAGCTGTAATTTTACCTGTCACAAATATACCCCTACAAAATCTGTAGACTTACCTGTCTCAGATGAGCCTTCACTCCCACCTGAGTTCATTCCCTGAGACTCAGACAGAGTCCAGGGTCCACTACACCAGGGTGTACCAGGGTGCGTGTGTGTGTGTGTGCGGGTGTGCGCGTGAGAGAGACTATGTTGGTTTATTGTCAGTTTGTGTAGTGTGAGGTTGTTGTTGTGAGGCTGTATGTCTTAGTGTGCGGGGGTCGTGTCATAGTGTGAGGTTGTGTTGTATTGAGATTGTGTTGTGTTTTGTTGTGTGGAGGCCGTGGTGTTGTGTGAGGTTGCGGTTGAGCTTGTGTCACGGTGCAGTCGTTTCTCTGCGTTTCAGGGCCTTTGCGGACGAGGCGGGGCAGAAGCAGTGGACGAACCAGCGGTACGAGCATGTGATGAAGCTGCGGCAGGCTGCGCTGGAGACAGCCCGCGAAATGTGGAGCGATTACTACCTGGTGCGTCTCCAAAACCCTTCCCCAGTGCAACGAGGAAGCAAATAATACATTATACCCAATACAAGCAAACATGCCCTCTGACACGGAGAGAGAAGTTCCAGGAATTATGTACCCACAAAGTTAAGGAAATATGAGGAATTCTGAGTAAAAACGCACACTCTGCACAGAACATAAATCTCCCAAAGTGGTACTTTGAGCTAAGATTAGAAAATCGGAAAAAATCTGAATTCTTGTATTTTAAAATTAGAGTCCTGCTCTGCTTTGATACAGCTGAGAGACTCTAGTCCGCTCCTCTTTCCAGCCATGTGAGTCTGTAGTGCATACACTAATTACAGTGGTGGAGCCACAGGGTAAGCAATCACTGCCCAGCACTGGCCCATACTGTTCCTGTCAAACACTGCCCCCCGGTGGCAGCCTATGCAGTTACATAAGGATTCCCTCAGGGAACCTGTTATGTCTTGTCTTTGAACGTTGTTGATGTTCTGCTTGCCTGATGAACATCGCTATGAATATCTCTGGTGCCTGTGTCTGTGTGTGTGAACACAATATGACCAGTGTGAAATAAAAGGAGAAAATGAACATAAAAAATATTGGAACACTTAGTCCAATTCATTCTGACATATTTGGTGCATCTGCTGCATTATGTAGAAGGAAACAATGTGGCATTTTCTATCAAGCTATACAGTTGTGCAGCCTTCCATCCTACCTTAATAGCTGGCTGTTTGATATTCATTTTGAGCTGATTAAAAAAAATCAAACGTACCTTTGTGAAAATCAGACGCATACAGTCAGAAGCAGGTTCATTGTGTCATTCACGGCTGATTGAGACCCTGTTCGTAGAAACCGTACATTTCTCTGGGACCATACTCTTATGTATTTCAACACATAATAACCCTGTCTGTGTCCACTTGGACACCCTCACACACACACACACACACACACACACACACACACACACACACACACACACACACACACCAGCTGATGACCTCCTGGCCAATCAGAGCATCCTGTTTCCTGTGCCTGCCTCCTCAGTTGGTGGACTGTGATAACCTCCTGACCAATCGGGACATCCTGTGGAAGCTCATCAGGGAGAATAAGACCATCGTAGCGCCCATGCTGGAGTCCAGAGCAGCCTATTCCAACTTCTGGTGTGGGATGACCTCCCAGGTACGTGTGTGTGTGTGTGTGTGTGTGTGTGTGTCTGGGTGTGTGCTGGTGTATGTGTGTTTGTATGTGTCTGTGTTTGTGGTTGTATTCTGTGAGCATGCGCACATGTGGACGCACAGTATAATCCTGTCTGCATGTGTGTGTGTCTATGCATGTGTTTGGGAGTGGTGTCTGGCGGTTCGGTGCGATTGCGTCCGTCCATCCGTCCACCTCTCTCCCCCCGCTGTGAACGCCAGCACCACGGCCTGTGGAGTGGTTTGGCTTCAAACGGCCCTGTCTGAGCTGTGCTCTGTGTTGCCCCTGTGCCCCCCCCCCAACCCCCCACCACTTTCAGGGCTACTACAAGCGCACCCCGGCCTACATGCCCATCAGGAAGCGGGAGCGCAAGGGCTGCTTCGCCGTTCCCATGGTGCACTCCACCTTCCTGGTGGACCTGCGCAAGGAGGCGTCCCGCCAGCTGGCCTTCTACCCGCCCCACCCCGACTACACCTGGGCCTTCGACGACATCATCATCTTCGCCTTCTCCGCCCGCATGGCAGGTGAGCGGGGGGGTGGGACGCGGGGCAGTGTGCGGGGGAGAGGGAGGGGTCTGGGGGCCGGATCCCATTCTGATAACCCCACACGGAATTTCCCTGTCTGATACTCAGCTGAGGCTGTTTAAGATGAGCATTCTTCTGTACCAGACATGTAAGACAAGCATTCTAATGTGCCAAACATTTAGGCAAGCAAGCATTTAAGTCAAGCATTCTTCTGTACCAGAGATTTAAGACAAGCATTCTAATGTGCCAAACCAGTACCAGACATTTAAGACAAGCAATGTACCAGGCATTTAAGACAAGCGTTCTTATGTACCAGGCATTTAAGACAAGCATTCTAATGTGCCAAACATTTAAGGCAAGCGTTCTTCTGTACCAGACATTTAAGACAAGCATTCTTATGTACCAGACATGTAAGACAAGCATTCTAATGTGCCATACATTTAAGGCAAGCATTCCTATGCGCCAAGCATTTAAGTCAAGCATTCTTCTGTACCAGAGATTTAAGACAAGCATTCTAATGTGCCAAACATTTAAGGCAAGCGTTCTTCTGTACCAGACATTTAAGACAAGCATTCTTATGTACCAGGCATTTAAGACAAGCGTTCTTATGTACCAGGCATTTAAGACAAGCATTCTAATGTGCCAAACATTTAAGGCAAGCGTTCTTCTGTACCAGACATTTAAGACAAGCATTCTTATGTACCAGACATGTAAGACAAGCATTCTAATGTGCCATACATTTAAGGCAAGCATTCCTATGCGCCAAGCATTTAAGTCAAGCATTCTTCTGTACCAGACATTTAAGACAAGCATTCTAATGTGCCAAACATTTAAGACAAGCATTCTAATGTGCCAAACATTTAAGGCAAGCATTCTTATGTACCAGGCATTTAAGGCAAGCATTCTAATGTGCCAGGCATTTAAGGCAAGCATTCTTATGTACCAGGCATTTAAGACAAGCATTCTAATGTGCCAAACATTTAAGACAAGCATTCTAATGTGCCAAACATTTAAGGCAAGCATTCTAATGTGCCAGGCATTTAAGGCAAGCATTCTTATGTACCAGGCATTTAAGGCAAGCATTCTAATGTGCCAGGCATTTAAGGCAAGCATTCTTATGTACCAGGCATTTAAGACAAGCATTCTAATGTGCCAAACATTTAAGACAAGCATTCTAATGTGCCAAACATTTAAGACAAGCATTCTAATGTGCCAGGCATTTAAGGCAAGCATTCTTATGTACCAGGCATTTAAGACAAGCGTTCTTCTCTCCTACCATTATCCTGCCAACTTACAATTATGGCCGCACCGTGCAATTGCACGCAGGTGAATCCCACCAGCTGTGGCTCGGCCGTGTCGTCGCACCTGAGGTTTTTACCTGAGAGGCGGCAGGTGCTCCGTGTGCGAAGCGTCTGGCTGCACCTGAGCGGATAACCCTGTGCCTCCCCTCCCACAGACGTGCAGATGTTCCTGTGCAACAGGGAGAGTTACGGGTACTTCCCCATCCCCCTGCGCTCCCACAGCACACTGCGGGACGAGGCCGAAAGCTTCCTGCACTCTCTGCTGGAGGTCATGGGTGAGTCAGAGGTCAGAGGTCAGAGGGAAGGTCGGGGGGTAGGGGATTGTGAGATTGTGTCTAAGCCTCTCTTCCCATTTCAGTTCAAGTTCAGTTCTTTTCTAGAGTATTGGCGTGACAATAAGCAAAAAAAATTGTTGGCAAAGCAAAAATGGTAAAATGTAGTGAAGCACATCGTGGAGGACAGTCAGCGTACGTGCAGAAATGAGCCGTTTCCTCTGCAGGTTTTGCTTTCTTCCTCTTTCTTGCCTTCCTCTTTCTCTACCTCGCTCTCTCGCTCTCTCTCTCGCTCTGTTTGTCCGTTTCAGTGCGCTGAGGTCCTTTCTCTTTGTGTCTGCAGTGCGGTACCCCCCAGTGGAGCCCTCCAGCTTTATCTCTGTTCCCCCAAAACAGCCTGACAAGCTGGGCTTTGATGAGGTGAGGAGGAGGTGACTGATGATGAAAGCGAATTCTTGTGTAGCACGGCTTGCCACAGCAGTGTAGGACACAGCTTGTGTGTGAAAGGTTACTTACACACACACACACACACACACACACACACACACACACACACACACACACACACACACACACACAGTTATATCAGATTCTGTTTGCTCTCTTCGGCAGATCCATCCCAGCGCTGTCGTATTTTGTATAGCTTTTTTCGTGATTTTCATTTTCCTGCCGTTGATTGGCTGTGCTGTCCGCCGTGAGGGTTGCGCTTGCGGCTGATTGGCCGCGGCGTGTGTTGATGGGCGTGTCTCTGCAGGTGTTCATGATTAACCTGCAGCGGCGGGCCGACAGGAGGGAGCGGATGCTACGGACGCTGCACGAGCAGGAGATCACCTGCAAGATCATCAATGCCGTGGACGGCAGGTACGGCACACCTGTGAATCAGGGTTCTGTAACCAAAGCACCTTTACAGATCAATGCTCTGTAACCAACACAGCCTTACAGATCAATGCTCTGTAACCAACACAGCCTTACAGATCAATACTCTGTAACCAATACAGCTTTAGAGAACACTAAGAGAGAACACCAGTACACACTTATAGATCAATATAATGTAACCAATGCACACTTACAGACCAATATAATGCAATCAGTCAAAAAAACACTTATGTTCTATTGTGATGTCACCGAACAGTCAGCGAATCAGGGCTCCTGTAACCAGGACACTCAAGCTGATCAATATGCTGTAAATAACAGCTTGAATGGATACACTTTTGTTCTATTGTGATGGAAGTCACTCTGGTTAAGAGCATCTGCTAAATGAATGTAATTTAACCAAGACACTCGTACAGATCAATATACTGTACAGAACTTACAGATCTATATAATGTAACTTACACACCATTACAGATCAATACACTGTAATCAAAATACCCTTACTGATCAATATACTGTAATCAATACACCCTTACAGATCAATACACTCTAACAAATACAAGCTTTCAGATCAATATACTCTATCTAATGCATGCTTACAGATCAATATAATACAGTCAGTCAAAAAATATCATGCACCCTCAACGATCAGTATACCACAAGGAATACACCCTTACGTATAAGTATGCTGCAATCAATATACCCTTTCAGATAAATAAAATGCAATGAATCAACTATATAACCTACTTTAACTAACTCACCAGAATCCCACAGTCGTATCACTGGATTAAGAGATTAATTTCCTTCTATCTCAGCATATTTCTTTTTCTCTTTTTTCCTCCCCCATCTCTTCCTATATCTCGCTTTTTCTCCCCTTCTCTCCCTCTCCCTTTTTTACTATCACTCCCTCTCTCCCTTTCTCTCTCTCTCTCTCCCTCTCTCTCTCTCTCTCTCTCTCTCTCTCTCTCCCCCTCTCTCTCCCCTCTCTCTCCCCCTCTCTCTCTCTCTCTCTCTCTCTCTCTCTCTCTCTCTCTCTCTCTCCCTCCCTCTCTTCGGCAGAGCTTTGAATGTCAGTCAGATTCACGACATGGGAATCCACATGCTCCCAGGCTACAGTGACCCCTACCACGGCCGGCCCCTCACCAAGGGGGAGATGGGCTGCTTCCTCTCCCACTACAACATCTGGAATGAGGTGAGGAGCATAGGCGAGGCCCTGGCTTTGAGGCCTATGCAGTCTGACTTGCGGAGGTCGGTCTGTGTGTGTGTGTGTGTGTGTGTGTGTGTGTGTGTGTGTGTGTGTGTGTGTGTGTGTGTGTGTGTGTGTCTGACGCTGCTCTCTGTGTGTGTAGATCGTAGAGCGGGGTCTGAAGGTCTCCCTGGTGATTGAGGACGACCTGCGGTTCGAGGTGTTCTTCAAGCGCCGCCTGCAGAACCTGATGTACGAGGTGGAGAGCCAGGGCCTGGACTGGGACCTCATGTGAGTGCGACACCAAGTGGTGCCCTCCGGAACTGCGCTACATCATCATCCTTCGGCCGCAGCCGAGATATCTTGTCGACTTGCTACATGAAACTGAGGGCGCAACTCCTACAGCTGCCCTTTTCTGTCAGGGCTGATCCCCTAGCCTTTGACCTTGACTGGATCGAGCTGCAAGACAGAAGCTCTATTTGCCCCATAGCTGAGGTAGGGATCAGTACAGGGCCAGGGCGTGTCCACACACAGGTGGGCCGAGTGCCAAATACCTCCTCCCTACTCCTCCCCTGCGCTATATACTGTCACACAATTGCAGCAGCATGGTGTAGTTGTAAGGAGCAGGGTTTGTAACACAAAAGTTGCCAGTTTGATCCCCTGGCAGTGCACTGCTGTTGTGCCCTTGGGCAGGGTGCCTAACCCAGAATTGCCTCAATCCAGGTCTATAATTGGATAACAATGTAAAAAATGTAAGCTATGAAAGTTGCTCTGGGTAAGAGCATCTGCTAAGCAAGTAGATGTGAAGTGTTACTGTGAATGTATGAGGGGGAAATGAAATGGATTATAAATAGGTTGTAGGGGTGTCTCTCACACCCCCTTGTCCCTCACCCTGCACCCCCTCCACATCTTTCACTCTCTCTCTCTCTCTCTCTCTCTCTCTCTCTCTCTCTCTCTCTCTCTCTCTCTCTCACTGTGTCATTCTCTCTCACTCTCTCACAATCCCCCTCTCCCTGCTGTTCTCCCTCTCTCTCTCTATTTATCTCTCCCACTCTTTCTCTCCCTCACTCTCTCATTCTCCCACTCCCCCTCTCTCCTTCCCTCTATCTCTCTATCTCTCTCTCAGATATGTTGGAAGAAAGAGGATGCAGGTGGATCATCCAGAGAAGTCTGTTCCAAATATCCACAACCTGGTGGAGGCGGACTACTCCTATTGGACGCTTGGGTACATGATTTCCCTGCAAGGGGCCCAGAAGCTGCTGAGGGCGGAGCCTCTGAAGAAGATGCTGCCGGTGGACGAGTTCCTTCCTGTCATGTACAACAAACATCCTGTGTAGGTGTCTCAGGCGAGTCCAGCAGGGGGCGACCTCTCCTCCCTACCCTGTCCTCTCCATTCCGTTCTCTTCGTCTCTTTCCACCCCTCTGCCCCCCACCTATTTTTGTCCCCTCTTTCCCTTGTTCCCCAGCCTTCATTGCTCTTTCTTTTCTTCTCTCTCTCTCTCTCTCTCTCTCTCTCTCTCTCTCTCTCTCTCTCTCTCTCTGTCGGACTTTCATCATGTGTGCTATTTGAGTATGGTGTGCACTGTTCCCCATCCCTC
This sequence comes from Megalops atlanticus, assembly GCA_019176425.1. NCBI lineage: Eukaryota > Metazoa > Chordata > Actinopteri > Elopiformes > Megalopidae > Megalops > Megalops atlanticus. Next base: position 6,941,281 of record CM032875.1, read on the forward strand.
TCTCCTGTCCTCCCTTCCCCCTCTTCCTCACTCATCCGTTTCCTCCATCCCCCTCTTCCCTCATTTCTTCCCTCTTTCCCTTTTCTCCTCCTTCTTGGTTTGCTCTCCTTTCCGCCCTCTTCTCTCTCTCCCTGCTTCTATCTCCTCTCCTCCCTTCCTCCATCCCTTTTCTCCCTCCTCCCTCGCTCCCCTTCCCTCTCCTTTCCTCCCTCCTCTCTCCCCTGATCCCTCCCGTGTCCCTCTCTTTCTGAATAGTTGTATGTTTTGCCCCGTCCCCCTCAGCTCTGACTACATGGAGCAGTTCGAGACGCGGGACCTGAAGGCATTTTCCGCCGAGCCCCTCCTGGTCTTCCCGACCCACTACACGGGCGACCCCGGCTACATCAGCGACACGGAGACCTCCACTGTCTGGGACAACGAGGAGGTCCGAACGGACTGGGACCGCGCCCGGTCCCGCAAGACCCAGGAGCAGGAGGAGATCAGCACTGAGGCCCAGAACTCAGACGTGCTCCAGTCTGCCCTTGACAGCACCGCCCGCGACGAGCTATGATGTCCACCAGGGGGAGACAGAGATGGGGGGGGACAGCCCGTCTGGGACAGACGAAGGAGTGCTGGATCTCACAGGGGTGTGGGAAGGACAGAAGGGCATCCTGGAGCAGAGAGAGACTGGGGTGGGGTTGGGAATGGGTGCGATGGGGGTTCCACCCTGTTTTTAAGCATTTGTTATTCCCAGGGGCTGCTGGGATTGATTTCTGGGAGCATATGCAGTTTTTTTCCTTTCCTTAGACATCTCAGAGTTATTTGTGCTTCTAGACAATGAGGGATGGTGAAACACATCTTTCAGGCATGAGAGAAAAACGGCGTTGTTTCCTGAGTTCTCTAAAAGAAATTTTTTATATATATGTATTTTTTTAAAACTTATTTAAACTTCTGTGTTCTGGATGCAGCCACACTCACAATGCCAGAATTGCAGTCTGTCTGACAAGAACATCTGATTGTACCATGGAATGCGTGTGGCAATTTGATTGGACGATGGCAAGACTGTACTAACCTGATCGTTCCTGCTGATGTACCATGATCCAATCTTAAGAAAACAAACTTTTGTTTGTCATTATCCAGAGGAAGGTGTCTTGAGTGGTTAACATTTATTCCGAAGGTTTGGGAGTGGCCTGTCTCTCCAGCCCCTCAGGACCAAAGCAGTCATCCTTTTTAATATATTGTGTAATTTTATTGTTTTCTTACATGTTTGTGTCTGTCTGTCAGGCATGTCCGGCTGACCAAACCCCACCAACACAGGCTGTCAATCAAAATAAAGGAAAAGAGGGGAAGATGAAAGCACGCAGCTCTGAGCGTTACTGCAGTGTCGGGTGTCGGGGCTGGTGTGCATGGACACTCGGCTGACAGGGGGCGGGGGCATTTTGGGGTGGGGGGTCAGACCCATGGTGAACCTGATTTTTACGTTCTCAGACTCTGCACAAATTCACCAATCTCAACTTTATGCGGACGGGCTGATTTGTTAGCCGCAGTACAGAGGACAGGCCATCCCTGTGATTTAGAGATCAGTCAACATGTGGTAGACCTGTGCCACATGAAGCCCAAATACATGACCCATTGTATGTTACTCCACTCCTGGTGCCCTGCTGGGGGGTTGACTGCTGGTGTTCTCTGCTAGCGGTGAAGCTAAAGCTGTTCTGATTTGCTGTCTCACTATGATTATTTATGAAGGGGCGTGGTCAGAACATCTATAGCTAACACACCAACCCGGACAGCACCAGAACTTCCTGTTACCATCTGGGAACTTACAGGGGTACGAAGGATGGAAGGAAGGCAAAACTGACCATCTCCTGTTTAACCCTCTCTGCCTGGACTCTTGTAGAATATCTCTGTGCACATTCCGGTCGCCTGGGCCATCTTCATGATGGAAGGGCTTACCCCCCTTCTGTAAATATAGCCACCAAAAAAAATGCAGTGAGAATGTTGATTGTAGGACTCTGTAGTGTAGCAGCGCCCTCCTGGTGGCCATAATGTGAAGTGCAGGGGTGAGCAGAAGGGGCTTGGGGGAGGAGGCGGGGGGGAGGGGGTTGGGGGGCTCGGATGCCCAGCTTTTTATTTTGTCAATATTTCTTTTTGTTCTTTTTTTCCCCTAATGTGCCTTTACTCCAAAGAATAAAAACATCTTTTTTAAAACCAGAGATGTGGAAATTGTTTTTTTTTTTTTTTTAACTCCACAGAGACACTTGCATGGAAGAGCTGTAGGAAGTGGAAGGAGGTTTCCTCAATGAAAGTCATTTTTTACTCAGTAAATAAGTGGAAAACAGGAGTATAAATAGAGTGTGAGGCTTATTCCTGGGGGATGGGTGACCCCGCAGACTCATCAGACGACCTTTCGCGATATCTCAAAATCATAAAGATCATCTCATAAATCTGATTGACCTAAATGCACCACAAAGGACTGAATTCTTCCTCAGTTTGAAGTGCCAAAATAATTAGTATTTGGGCTGATGCCTGAGGAGAAACCCTACAGCTGCCCTCAACTGTAGTTGATTACATTTAATTAACTGGGAGCTGAAATGGGCTCTGTGCCCACAGTTTTCAGAAGCCTGAACCCCTGAGTGCACTACACGTGTCCCTGTTCTCTCTGGTCCTCCCTCTTTCTCACTCTCTGTCTCTTTCTATGTGAATCACTCTTTCCTCCTCACACTGTCTCCCCTTACCTCTTTCTTACTTCCTTTTCCCTCCCTTTTTGTCTCTTTCTTTCTCTGTCTCTCTGTTCCCCTCTCCCTCCTGTGCTCGCTGTCTTTCTCCCTCCTTCTCTGTCTATCCCCCACCTACTTCTGTTCTCCTCTCTCCCTCTCTCTCCATCCCCCTATTCCTACAGTTCTCAGTTTCTCCCTCTCTCCCCTCTCTCCGCTGTTCTTGCCCTGTCTCTCTTTCTCTCTCCCTCTATCCCCCCTCCCTGCTGTTCTCACTCCCTCTCTCTGTCTCTCTTTCCCTCTCTCTTTCCGCCAGATTAAAACGTGTGATATTTTCAGCTAAGGAGGCTTACTGGATTTCTGACAAACTTCATCACAATCCTCCAGCGCTCTAAGTGCAACACACACCTACACACGTGTAACAGCACTGCGTCTCTCTCGTCAGGCGCACACACACACACTTAGACACACTCACTGCTGAATCCCACCTTAAACCCCCAGTCAGCCATAATCCTGGTGTGTGCCTGCCTCTCTTTCTCTGTCTCGCTCCCTCTCCATCCCTGTCTCCATGCAAAAGAATTAACACACAGGCCTGCACAGACGCATCTCACAAACTTAAGCCTGTTTCGCTGTGTCTCGCACACAAATCTTTCTTTTAAACACACCTCACACACACATGCCCACACCTCTCTCTCCCCCTCAGACGTGCTTTATTGGTATGACTGTGTCAAAATGCAATGTTGCCAAAGCACACAACATACAATCCAGTGTTACAGCATCCAGCTAACCATTGCATTAACTGGAATTAATAATAATAATATAATAATTATAATAAAAATAAGAATAAAAACTAAAAATCGTGGACCTTAATTAATTATTGTGTGTCACTCTCTCCCTCTCTCTCCCTCACACACACACACACACACACACAGGTGGAGAAGATTAGCTGGGCTAATCTCTGGGTTAAGGAGTCTGCATGTTGGCTGCTCTGCTGAGGGAAGCTCAGTAGCTCAGTCTGCTTCCCGTCTTCTCCGTCGCCTGGAACGAGCGGACGTCTCCCTCCCAATATTCCCAGGGTCTGCCACCCCACTGCCAACCCCTAATCTACACCCCCCACCCCACCCCCAGCAGGCAGCAAGGAGGGGTGCGGAGGGTGAGGAACTCTGGCTCTGAACGAGAGAGAGAGGGAGGAGTGCCGGACTGAAGCAAATCCAGTTCGCAACACCCCTGTTTCCTACTGAGGAGAGACTCACGGCTGCAGGTGAGTGGACCGCATGGCTGGAATTAGGGCAGTAGGAGTTTTGGGGCAGGGGTCTGTATGCCTTGATTCAGCTCTCCAGGGTTCTGATCCAGAAGGCTGCCCTGCTGTAAGACCAGGACTCAGGGGCCTGGTCTTACAGCAGGGCTATAATGCTATTGTCTGCTTTGGCTGGCAGTGTAGCATAGCGGTAAGGAGCAGGGTATATAATCGAAGGGTTGCTGGTTCTATTCCTGTTTGGCTGCTGGGGCACTGCTACTGTACGCTTGGATAAGGTACCTAACAAGGATTGTCTCAGTAAATATCCTGCTGTATAACTGGATAAAATTCGTAACCTATGCAAGTCGCTCTAGAGCATCTGTTAAATGACAATAATGTAATATATTGTCTGTAGAGTGTAGGATGTCATCCCTCTCCACTAGGTCTTTATGAAAACCTCCATAAAATTTCCTTGTTTGGATACAGGCATATTCATTGTTATGTTTTTTTTTTCTGTGTGTCTGAGATGTGTCTAATCTCTCGACAGCCGTGTCAGTATGCGATTATCTAGAGCTTGGACCACGATCTTTAGGTCCCTTGTTAGGCGGGGGTCAGTGGCAGACTTCCTGTAGGTCACACGTAGTCTCTGATCCCCAGCAGGGTCTGAATAACAGCCGTCAGGTTGCTGTTTGGTTCCAGTCCTGGACCTGACCAGCACTATGGGGGCGCTTAGGGATGCATTCCACCCCCAGACAGACCTCAGTGCACCCCCAGTTGTCTCCTTATATCCCGATGTCTACAGAGTATTAATTACTACTACTATTAATTGGGTGGCTGATACTTTTCTACTTTTTCTTCAGTTTTGTGGTTTTATGCCTCATCAGCTCCCTCTGTAAAAAGCCTGTTCTGCCCCACGCTTTGGGCTAATTCAGTTGTTAGGAGCTTGTTACAAGTGAACCATCCCCAGTGGCTCAGACAGCGAAGGCACTTGTTTCAAGCACAGGCTGAACCCCATGGCTTGGGCTCGAACCCAGCCATACTGGCAATACCCAGGATCCCACAGCTGCAGAACAAACTGGCTTTGCTCCACCAGGTAGAGGGGTGGGTGGGTTGCCCAGGGTTGTTCCTCTGTCACACTGCTCCAGCACCTGCAGTTTGCTTTGGGTGGCGTCAGTAGAGTAGCACTCCAGAAGCTTGGTGGTTTTTGTGGCGAGATGACATGGGTCGTCAAGTGGGTACAATTACCAATCACAAAAGTGGGGGGGGGTGCAGGGAAAAGTGCATTAGGTGAAATTTGTACTGGTTTTTTTCTTGTTTGATTGATTGATTCATTTATTTATTCATTCATTCATTCATTCACTCCTTTATTTGTTCTCCGTATGACTCTTCATCCTTTTGAGTTTTTGAGGAAGACTCCTTCAGACATCTGTTAGAACTGTACCTGGTCCGTAGGTATCTGTACTGCTTTGTATTTTGGGAAATGCATGATTATGATGGTTGGATGATAGGCTGCATTTACTGACTGAGTTGGTGAGGACTTTCTGAAGTTTGACCCCCAAGTCTAGTATATCACCAGAGAGTGGCACAACAAAAAGATATTACATTACATAATTATCATTTAGCAGATGCTCTTATCCAGTGCCACTTACATAGGTAACAATTTTATCCAGTTCTACAGCTGGATATTCACTGAGGCAATTGTGGGTTAATTATTTTTCCCAAGGGTACAACAGCAGTGTCCCTGTGGCAAATCAAACCAGCAGCTTTTGGTTACACACTACCACTGCGGGGCTCGTTGGTCTAGGGGTATGATTCTCGCTTTGGGTGCGAGAGGTCCCGGGTTCAAATCCCGGACGAGCCCTTTAAAAAGGCATTGATTTGAAAACTCTCACATGAAGCTGTGTTCCCTTTGCTTGGGCTTTATTCTGAATCGCTGCACAACTTCTGTTTCTAATATTGTGGGTTTATGTAAGTCGCTTTGGATAAAAGCATCTGCCAAATGAATAAATGTAAATGTAAATATGGGTCAGGTACCTTGCCCAAGGGTACAGCAGCAGGGCCTCAATGGCAGATCGAACCAGCAACCTTTCGGTCATAAGCTGCGCTCCTTAAAACTATGCTACTCTGCCACCTCATGTTGAGATGATTGAGAGGAGAGCAGAAAACAAGATACTGTGGAGTGAGGTACCCTGGCACGCAGTGGGGTACCCTGAAGCAGTGAGGTACCCTGGAGAAGTGGGATACCCTGAAGCAGTGGGTAGTGACCCCGTAGCAGACCCCGTCTGCCAAATGAATAAATGTAAATGTAAATGTGGGTCAGGTATCTTGCCCAAGGGTACAGCAGCAGTGCCTCAGTGGCAGATCGAACCAGCAACCTTTTGGTTATAAGCTGCGCTCCTTAAAACTGTGCTACTCTGCCACCTCATGTGGAGATGATTGGGAGGAGAGAAGAAAACAAGATACTGTGGAGTGAGGAACCCTGGCACGCAGTGGGGTACCCTGAAGCAGTGAGGTACCCTGGAGCAGTGGGATACCCTGAAGCAGTGGGTAGTGACCCCGAAACAGACAGGGGTGCAGTGGCACAGTGGATAGTGATCCTGAAACAGACTGCACCTCAAGAATAAGGTTCTGAGGGTCATTTAAGCCATGGCAGCCCTCTACTGTAAAGACACATATTTTGTGCGATGGTGACGTTTGAGTCAGACCAGACACAGAACCATCACCTCCATTCTTGCAGGAGGCAATTGTGAGTTAATTATTTTTCTCAAGGGTACAACAGCAGTGTCCCTGTGGGGAATCAAACCAGCAGCTTTTGGTTACAAGACCTTTCCCAGCAGGGCTCGTTGGTCTAGGGGTATGATTCTCGCTTTGGGTGCGAGAGGTCCCGGGTTCAAATCCCGGACGAGCCCTTCAAGAAGGCATTGATTTGACAACTCTCACATGAAGCTGTGTTATCTTTGCTTGGGCTTTATTCTGAATCGCTGCACAACTTCTGTTTCTAATATTGTGGGTTTATGTAAGTCGCTTTGGATAAAAGCGTCTGCCAAATGAATAAATGTAAATGTGGGTCAGGTATCTTGCCCAAGGGTACAGCAGCAGTGCCTCAGTGGCAGATCGAACCAGCAACCTTTTGGTTATAAGCTGCGCTCCTTAAAACTATGCTACTCTGCCACCCCATGTGGAGATGATTGAGAGAAATTCAGAAAACAAGATACTGTGAAGTGAGGTACCCTGGCACGCAGTGGGGTACCCTGGCACACAGTGGGGTAGTGACCCCAAAACAGACAGCGGTGCAGTGGCACAGTGGATAGTGATCCTGAAACAGACTGCACCTCAAGAATAAGGTTCTGAGGGTCATTTAAGCCATGGCAGCCCTCTACTGTAAAGACACATATTTTGTGCGATGGTGATGTTTGAGTCAGACCAGACCCAGAACCATCACCTCCATTCTTGCAGGAGGCAATTGTGAGTTAATTATTTTTCCCAAGGGTACAACAGCAGTGTCCCTGTGGGGGATCACACCAGCAGCTTTTGGTTACACGCTGCCACTGTGGGGCTCGTTGCTTGGGCTTTATTCTGAATTGCTGCACAACTTTTGTTTCTAATATTGTTGGTTTATGTAAGTCGCTTTGGATAAAAGCATCTGCCAAATGAATAAATGTAAATATGGGTCAGGTACCTTGCCCAAGGGTACAGCAGCAGTGCCTCAGTGGCAGATCGAACCAGCAACCTTTTGGTTATAAGCTGCGCTCCTTAAAACTGTGCTACTCTGCCACCTCATGTGGAGATGATTGGGAGGAGAGAAGAAAACAAGATACTGTGGAGTGAGGAACCCTGGCACGCAGTGGGGTACCCTGAAGCAGTGAGGTACCCTGGAGCAGTGGGATACCCTGAAGCAGTGGGTAGTGACCCCGAAACAGACAGGGGTGCAGTGGCACAGTGGATAGTGATCCTGAAACAGACTGCACCTCAAGAATAAGGTTCTGAGGGTCATTTAAGCCATGGCAGCCCTCTACTGTAAAGACACATATTTTGTGCGATGGTGACGTTTGAGTCAGACCAGACACAGAACCATCACCTCCATTCTTGCAGGAGGCAATTGTGGGTTAATTATTTTTCCCAAGGGTACAACAGCAGTGTCCCTGTGGGGAATCACACCAGCAGCTTTTGGTTACACGCTGCCATTGTGGGGCTCGTTGGTCTAGGGGTATGATTCTCGCTTCGGGTGCGAGAGGTCCCGGGTTCAAATCCCGGACGAGCCCTTCAAGATGACATTGATTTGACAACTCTCACATGAAGCTGTGTGAGCTTTGCTTGGGTTTTATTCTGAATTGCTGCACAACTTCTGTTTCTAATATTGTGGGTTTATGTAAGTTGCTTTGGATAAAAGCATCTGCCAAATGAATAAATGTAAATATGGGTCAGGTACCTTGCCCAAGGGTACAGCAGCAGTGCCTCAGTGGCAAATCAAACCAGCAACCTTTTGGTTATAAGCTGCGCTCCTTAAAACTATGCTACTCTGCCAGCTCATGTGGAGATGATTGAGAGGAAATCAGAAAACAAGATACTGTGGAGTGAGGTACCCTGGCACGCAGTGGGGTACCCTGGCACACAGTGGGGTAGTGACCCCGAAACAGACAGGGGTGCAGTGGCACAGTGGATAGTGATCCTGAAACAGACTGCACCTCAAGAATAAGGTTCTGAGGGTCATTTAAGCCATGGCAGACCTCTACTATAAAGACACATATTTTGTGCGATGGTGACGTTTGAGTCAGACCAGACACAGAACCATCACCTCCATTCTTGCAGGAGGCAATTGTGAGTTAATTATTTTTCCCAAGGGTACAACAGCAGAGCCCCTGTGGGGAATCAAACCAGCAGCTTTTGGGTACGTGATGCCACTGTGGGGCTCGTTGGTCTAGGGGTATGATTCTCGCTTTGGGTGCGAGAGGTCCCGGGTTCAAATCCCGGACGAGCCCTTCAAGAAGGCATTGATTTGACAACTCTCACATGAAGCTGTGTTATCTTTGCTTGGGCTTTATTCTGAATCGCTGCACAACTTCTGTTTCTAATATTGTGGGTTTATGTAAGTCGCTTTGGATAAAAGCGTCTGCCAAATGAATAAATGTAAATATGGTTCAGGTACCTTGCCCAAGGGTACAGCGGCAGGGCCTCAGTGGCAGATCGAACCAGCAACCTTTTGGTTATAAGCTGCGCTCCTTAAAACTATGCTACTCTGCCACCTCATGTGGAGATGATTGAGAGGAAATCAGAAAACAAGATACTGTGGAGTGAGGTACCCTGGCACGCAGTGGGGTACCCTGACACACAGTGGGGTAGTGACCCCAAAACAGACAGGGGTGCAGTGGCACAGTGGATAGTGATCCTGAAACAGACTGCACCTCAAGAATAAGGTTCTGAGGATCATTTAAGCCATGGCAGACCTCTACTATAAAGACACATATTTTGTGCGATGGTGACGTTTGAGTCAGACCAGACACAGAACCATCACCTCCATTCTTGCAGGAGGCAATTGTGAGTTAATTATTTTTCCCAAGGGTACAACAGCAGAGCCCCTGTGGGGAATCAAACCAGCAGCTTTTGGGTACGTGGTGCCACTGTGGGGCTCGTTGGTCTAGGGGGTATGATTCTCGCTTTGGGTGCGAGAGGTCCCGGTTCAAATCCCGGACGAGCCCTTCAAGAAGGCATTGATTTGACAACTCACATGAAGCTGTGTTATCTTTGCTTGGGCTTTATTCTGAATCGCTGCACAACTTCTGTTTCTAATATTGTGGGTTTATGTAAGTCGCTTTGGATAAAAGCGTCTGCCAAATGAATAAATGTAAATATGGTTCAGGTACCTTGCCCAAGGGTACAGCGGCAGGGCCTCAGTGGCAGATCGAACCAGCAACCTTTTGGTTATAAGCTGCGCTCCTTAAAACTATGCTACTCTGCCACCTCATGTGGAGATGATTGAGAGGAAATCAGAAAACAAGATACTGTGGAGTGAGGTACCCTGAAGCAGTGGGTAGTGACCCCGAAACAGACAGGGGTGCAGTGGCACAGTGGATAGTGATCCTGAAACAGACTGCACCTCAAGAATAAGGTTCTGAGGGTCATTTAAGCCATGGCAGCCCTCTACTGTAAAGACACATATTTTGTGCGATGGTGACGTTTGAGTCAGACCAGACACAGAACCATCACCTCCATTCTTGCAGGAGGCAATTGTGAGTTAATTATTTTTCCCAAGAGTACAACAGCAGTGTCCCTGTGGGGAATCACACCAGCAGCTTTTGGTTACACGCTGCCACTGTGGGGCTCATTGATCTAGGGGTATGATTCTCGCTTCAGGTGCGAGAGGTCCCGGGTTCAAATCCCAGACGAGCCCTTCAAGATGGTATTGATTTGACAACTCTCACATGAAGCTGTGTTCCCTTTGCTTGGGCTTTATTCTGAATTGCTGCACAACTTCTGTTTCTAATATTGTGGGTTTATGTAAGTCGCTTTGGATAAAAGCATCTGCCAAATGAATAAATGTAAATATGGGTCAGGTACCTTGCCCAAGGGTACAGCAGCAGTGCCTCAGTGGCAAATCAAACCAGCAACCTTTCGGTCATAAGCTGCGCTCCTTAAAACTATGCTACTCTGCCACCTCATGTTAACATGATTGGGAGGAGAGCAGAAAACAAGATACTGTGGAGTGAGGTACCCTGGCATGCAGTGGAGTACCCTGGCACACAGTGGGGTAGTGACCCCAAAACCTAAGGAAAGTGGTCAGTCAGACACACAAAATGTTGATCTTTCAACCTTGTAGCCTAATCAGTTTGATGCATGCATAGAATGCCCGAGTTAAATTGGTTTTTTTTTTAAATGTATTGGGTTTAATTTTTAAATGTATTGACCGTTCTCATTCAGAAAAATTTCAGGTCCCCATTAGATGGGCACTTGAGATAATAACAGTAAATGTTGTCAGTTTGGGCGTAATGACTTTAATCACCTTCCTGCACACTTTTCATTAGGTCACTGACAGTCCCCTGTACAAGACTTTCGACTTACGATCTCTGATCATAAACCTGCTCTGTAGATGGTAACGGACCCAGTTAGCATAAATCACTGCTAATGGAGCCGCTCACTCTGTTAAGACACTGGCAACTGCTGCCAGTTTTTACACCACTGGTAAACACAGAATCCGATTGGCTCTCATTGGTTTTGTGAGGGTCTTTGTAGAGAAGCTGGCCAACACTTCTCCCATAAATGAGCCCAAAAAGAGCAAAAGGTTATAAAAAAAAAAAACAATAATTTATTGTTAAAACCAAACAAAACAAAGGAAAGGAAAGCAACCTACACTAACCAATAGCACAGACACAATGAGCCTTCTGTGCTCTGCAGCCACACCTGTATTTAATTCACCTTCAATTAGTCAGGTGTGGCTTGTTACCCAATAGGCTGTTCCCTTACAAATCACCATCAGGTGCACACAATTAACGATGATTGACAACAATTAGGTTCAAGGGAGAGGTGGTGAAGGCTCTCCTTCACAGTCTTTGAAGCAGAAGGGTGGGGAAACGTATCATTTAACCCTGTTCAGGCGCTGTGATTGAAACACCACTAGTGAAATCGGTTTGATTAAACAGGGCTGAGGTGAAGACTGAATGAGCAGAGAGGTAAGGGCAGCCAGGCCAGGTGGATGACACACACTGCATTACACTACGTTACATTACATTACATTACATACATTTAGCAGACACTCTTATCCAGAGCGACTTCCAGCACAACAGAACAGAAGTGCATCCATTCAAGCTGAATGAGTAACAGTGCCAGACCAGGCCAACAACACTCCCAGACCAGTGAGTGTGAGCATAAAACCATTCAAGCCCTTCTGCAAGCTAACTTTTGCAACCGGACTAGGCAACAGAAGCCAAGTGTACGACACATCAGTCACTAGAACACAAAGAATCCAAACTGCATCACAATGCTGCACATAGAATAAGTATTGAATACCAGAGGCAGCAGGTGTCAGGTAGAAGGTGACGTCTCACCCTCTCTCCCCTTGCCCGGCCAGCGCCATGGTGGACCTCTTCCTGGGGAAGGTCCTGGTGAAGAACAACAAGGACCGGGACGAGCTGGACACGGAGCGGGAGATCACGCTGCGGCTCCAGAACCGGATCCTCATGCTGTTCTTCGGCTCGGGTGAGTGCGAGCGCTGCCAGGAGTTCGCGCCCACGCTCAAGGACTTCTTCAAGCGGCTGACCGACGAGTTCTACGTGGAGCGCTCTGCCCAGCTGGTGCTGCTCTTCGTCTCCATGGACGAAACCGAGGAGAAGCAGGAGAAGTTCCTCAAGGACCTGCCCAAGCGGTGCCTCTTCCTGCCCTACGAGGACTCCTACAGGAAGTACGTACTGCGTGTCCGTTGTGTGCACGTAGACGAACGTGCTCAGCTGTACTCAGAGAACGTTTAATTACCACAGGAGCTTCATTCAGCCTAAGACAGGTGTGTCTTTGCTGTGACAGTCCCAAAGCAGTTTTGGCCAGGGCGGGGTGTCTTCTGACAGCACCCAGGCCCATCCCTTACCAAGGGGTTGTGTTATATCCTTTCACTGATCTCAGATCACACTTCTGACAGCAGAACAGCTGGATCCCATTTAGAACCCAGGGCTTTGTGTTCACACAACAGCATCATTACCAGGCATTCTATG
>CM032875.1:6958906-6963906 GCA_019176425.1 Megalops atlanticus
ACACACTTCACCACACTCCTAACACACTTTCACTACCCTCCCAACACACTTCACCACACTCCTAACAGACTTTCATTACCCTCCCAACACACTTTCCTCACACTCCTAACATGCTTTCACTACCCTCCCAAGACACTTTCACCACACTCCTAACACACTTTCCTCATACTGTCAACACACTTTCAACACTGTTTCAGGTATCCAAAAATCGCCCAACAGCTGTAATATCGTCAAAAAATTGTCCATCTTTCTGCTTGCTTGACCTTGCTTGAACAGGATGTGACATCATAAGGTCACACAGATGTTTGGTGCATGGAGTCCCTTGAAGGCCGAGGAGTAAATCATCAGCTTTCCATAAAAGTGATAGCCTCTGGAATAAATTAATAAAACAAGAAATCTGGAGCAAACAGACAGCCTTTATTTTCTTTCAAACCCCAGCACCACCCATAGTAAACACCTTACTGTCATTTAGCAGACAATTTTATCTTAAGTCGCTTACAAGTTTTTTTTACATGTTATCCATTTACACAGCCATTTTATCCATTTTACATATTCACTGAGGCTGTTATGGGGTAAGTACCGTACCCAAGGGTACAGCAGCAGTGCCCCCACAAGGAATTAAACCAGCAACGTGTTGGTTACAAGCGTTGCTCCTTACCACTACGCCACACTGCCACCTACACCCCATATTTGTAGTTTACTGACGTTCATACTTAACCAAAAGGAGTGCATTTTCTAACTGAAACACATACAATGACAATGAAAATCCTAACAATGAAAGCAATGTGAAAAACTATCCTTCATTACATACAAACATACCATAAAAATGATCCACAATTCACTACCATAAAGACACTGTGTTTAGTCCATGTGTTTTAAAAATAAGTTTAACGATACATAACACGATAATCAAAAAAAGAGTGAAAATAATTGATTTCTGCATATATGAACACTCTGTATTTCTGTGGAGATGACAGTGTATATCACATTTATGTATGAGTGCAGTGTATACATGTATGTAGCTGTTAGCGGTAGCTTGGATCTTTGAGTACTTTTCTGACCCAGGGCAATCTTTCACACCCCTAATCCCAACCCCAGCCAGTCAGTGGGTGAGGGGAGAGGAGTGGGGGGAAGGGGAGGGGAAGGGGGAAGGGGAGGGAAGGGGGGAGGAGATGGAGGTCCTGGGCGGAGCTCTTCTGGCAGCTCTCTCCTCCACTGCGAACGTGTAGTTATACTGCACAATAACACAACACAGCAATGTCAGCACACTACTGACACACAACAACAAAAACGCTGAAAAAACGCTGTCAACACACTACTGACACACAACAAAAATGCTGAAAAAATGCTGTCAACACACTACTGACACACAACAAAAACACTGAAAAAATGCTGTCAACACACTACTGACACACAACAACAAAACACTGAAAAAATGCTGTCAACACACTACTGACACACAACAACAAAAACACTGAAAAAATGCTGTCAACACACTACTGACACACAACAACAAAAATGCTGAAAAAACGCTGTCAACACACTACTGACACACAACAACAAAAACACTGAAAAAACGCTGTCAACACACTACTGACACACAACAACAAAAACACTGAAAAAATGCTGTCAACACACTACTGACACACAACAAAAACACTGAAAAAATGCTGTCAACACACTACTGACACACAACAACAAAACACTGAAAAAATGCTGTCAACACACTACTGACACACAACAACAAAAACACTGAAAAAATGCTGTCAACACACTACTGACACACAACAACAAAAATGCTGAAAAAACGCTGTCAACACACTACTGACACACAACAACAAAAATGCTGAAAAAACGCTGTCAACACACTACTGACACACAACAAAAATGCTGAAAAAATGCTGTCAACACACTACTGACACACAACAACAAAAACACTGAAAAAATGCTGTCAACACACTACTGACACACAACAAAAACACTGAAAAAATGCTGTCAACACACTACTGACACACAACAACAAAACACTGAAAAATGCTGTCAACACACTACTGACACACAACAAAAACACTGAAAAAATGCTGTCAACACACTACTGACACACAACAACAAAAATGCTGAAAAAACGCTGACAACACACTACTGACACACAAAAATATCACAGACAAAACACTGTCAACACATTACTGACACAACAATAAAACACTGAAAAAATGCTGTCAACACACTACTGACACACAAAAAAACACTGAAAAAATGCTGTCAACACACTACTGACACACAACATCACCGACAAAACACTACCAATACAGTACTGACACAGAAACAGACACTCACTTCATTCTCGATATCTTGTATTGACTTTATACGAATGTTGCTCAGAGTGTCTGAAGGTACCTGAAACAGAGCAGTACAGGAGTAAGATAAAGTCACCTGTCACAAATGGAGGGACAGTAGGTGACGCATGTAAGCCAAACAAAAGTAAACATTAAACAAAAGAAAATTCCCCCCCCCCATGGATTTACTGAGAGACCTCTGGAAAATGGGTCCTAATAATTTCAACTCAGAATTCCTGTTTTTTACAATGGAAGTGATGATTAATGTTTTTTGCAGTTAAACTCAACATTCTGATTTTTTTCAGTGAAAATCAGGATTCACGATTTTATGGTTAAACTCAGTACCCTGATTTTTTACAGTTAAATTCCAGACTCCTGTTTTTCACAGTGAGCCATGAGGTACTCACCGTGCCATGGGGTGGTGCCTCAAATTTAGGGTCCAGGACAAAGGGGATCCCGTCAATGGCTGAGGAGAAAGTGGGGTTCAGATCAAGAGCACTGTGTGTGTGTGTGTATGTGTGTGTGTGTGTGTGTATGTGTGTGTTTGTACATACATATATAGTGTACATAAATGATGAGTGTGTGTGTGTGTGTGTGTGTGTGTGTGTGTGCATGTACAGGGGGTAGACAAAAGAAGTTGGGCTGCACTTTTCCTTCAGAACAGCTTCAATCCTTCTTGGAATGCTGCTATACAAGTTTTGAACCATTTCCAGTGGCCTATTGGACCATTCTTCAAAAATGAAAGCCTCCGGTTCTTTCAGAGATAAAGGAGGTGGAAATCTAGTCTGTATTCTGTGTTGCAGAACTTCCCATAAAGGTTCTGTAAAACTGGAGACCGAGGAGGCCACGGCAGTTATTTGCCCTCATCCTGGAGTTTGTGAAACCGCTCTTGAATCCACTTAGCAGTGTGTATGGGGGCGTTATCGTCTTGGAAACATGGGAACATCTCGAGGAAACGACATCAGCTAAAACTGATTTCTATTGTTTGGCTGTAATTCCACCGTGGAGAGTAATAATCTTACCAATGACTTCCACAAGGTGGCTGCCCGTACCATACCTGATCCACAACCATGTTTAACAGTTGGGAACAGGCTATGTGGGTTGAAGGCTTCCTCTGAATTTCTCCAAACACAAACCCAAACAGATGCAGGATATAGTAGAAGACAAATCAGACCACATTACTTTCTTCCACTGCTATGAGGAGCAGGCTTTGTGCACAACAGCTTGTGCACTGGCCTTGGTTGTAAGCAGATTCCAAAAGGCAGCCTTCCAAAAATGTCAGTTTTGTGAAGGTCATGACGCACTGTTTTTGTTGAGTCTGGGTCACAGAGGCGTAGATAAAGCTCTGTTGTAATTTTTGAGGTCATTGTTTTGTGGTTCTTGTGGCAACTATTGTGTTGAGTGCCTTTCTAACCCTTTCAGCGAGCTTCGATTTGAGGCCGCTGTTCCTCTTTCCCGACTCAGTTCTTCTTGTTATGTATATGGTGTTTATGGTGTATATTTTTGATGCTCTTCCCCTAGAAACATTAAATATTTGCCATTACTGTGACTGAGGCACCAACACAAACTAAGTGACCTCTTTCAAAATGTTATATCTCTCATGTTGCTTTAGAAACTCAAATATTACAGTACTGACTGTAAAACATACACAAACATACTGGCAATAAGTACTGAAAGTAATATGTAACACATGTATAAACTCCTTTTTAACTGCACTATAGTTACTTCAAAATGTGAGTCCTTTTTCATTTGTGAAAGTGTGAGTGTGGGTGTGTGTGTGCGTGTGTGTGTCTACGTACGTGTGTGTGTTTGTGAGTGTGTGTGTGTGTTTGTGTGGGCGTGTGTGTGCGTGTGTGCGTCTGTGTGTGTGTGCGCGTCTGTGCGTGTGTGTGTGTGCGCGTCTGTGCGTGTGTGCATCTGTGTGTGTGTGTGTGTGTGTGTGTTTGTGAGTGTGTGTGTGTGTGTGTGTGTGTGTGTGTGTTTGTGAGTGTGTGTGTGTGTGTGCGTGTGTGTTTGTGAGTGTGTGTGTGTGTGTGCGTGTGTGTGTGTAAGCGGTTAGTCTGTGTCAGTGCAGTGTACCTGAAATGCTGTACATGCTGATGTTTTCATGGACGCCCTCCACAGGGGCTTTGTTCTCCAGGTTACTACGGCGATGACTAAGTTTCACACCCAGTGGCACAAGGGGACCGTTACTATGGAGATAAAATGGGGGTGGGGGCATCAGTTTTTACCACAGAGGCCAGGGGAGATCTGAGAGGGAGGACATTAAGAGAGTGCTGGGGAGTCAGTGCCAGCTGGTTAGAGAGGGGGTGAGGGGAGACAGCAGTAGTGACTTGTGGGTTGGGTTAGTATTACCTGGTAAGAGAGAGTGGGGGACTTCCATTACCTGGTTAGAGAGGGCTTGGGAGGGTTGGTATTACCAAGGTTGGTTAGGTAATGGGGGGCAGTGTTAGCTGTGGTGGATGGGGCATGAGGGATCAGTATTGCTTAGGCTGGTGGGCCTTGAAGGAGTTAGTTTTCCTTGGTTTAGTGGGTCTTGGAAGGGTTAGTATTGCCTGGGTTGGTGGGTCTTGGACGGGTCAGTATTGCCTGGGTTTTAGGCACCGTGGGGGGTTAGTATTGCCTGGGTTTTAGGGAGTGTGGGGGGTTAGTATTGCCTGGGTT
>CM032875.1:6968906-7013906 GCA_019176425.1 Megalops atlanticus
GTACTGCGTATGGCAGAAGCAGCGGGACAATACGCCTTTGCCACATCACGCTTTGCGCAGCGGTAAACTCCAGCGTTGGAACTACAGAAATAGCCCAGGAACAGCCCGTGCCCGTCAGACAGGATTCCGCTCTCTTCCCCCGCGGCAGTACACCGCAGCACTGTTATTGACTTTGGGGAAGTCGCAACCATCTCAGCAAAAGAAACGAAGTGACACAGATTCGCTGTTTCGCTACTTTTTTACTTGGTTCCTATGACCGAAATTAGGCTAATGTAAAAACTACTCGTGTGCCACGCAGCCGGCCAGCTACAGTAGGCCTTGATCAGCACCATTCAACACGAGTTGAGAAATGGGACAAAATAGAAATACATGGAAAAGTAACTTTAAAAGTATACAATTAAGCAGTACTAAAACATATTCTTCGAAACAAGGAGAGGTTTGGCATGTTAAGTAATTCTATTATATCGTCATCGTTCGGATAAATAAAATTAAGAATATAACTTCATAATGCAAGAAACAACACAAATGATCGGTTGTTACTGTGGGCCACAAATTAATTAAATATTTATACAATTCATTACACCCGTTCCTACAGAAGTGACGCGTTGGACCCCAGGTGTGTTCTGTTTCAATGGCAACGGGCGTACCTCCGGTGTCTAAATTTGGAAGAGAACTCCGTGATCTGGGCGAAACTTTTAAAACACATGACTCAGTTCCGTAAGTATTTTTGAAGTGCGGTATGCGCGCAGGTTGTCAGCTTTCACACATTCTGTGGAAAAATTCTATTGCTACAATTTCTGTTCCTTCATGGCTTGACAGTAGCATACAAAGAACGGCCATTTCATTCATATTCTAGATTACACGACATCTATATACAACCAGACCTATTGAATGATATCAAAACTATATTTTATGGCCCTACTGATATGTCTGGTTCCTTCAGATGGATGTGAGATTACTAGCCCAAACAAATACGTTTTACTTAGTTTAATGTTATAAAACAACACGTTTTTGCCAATTTCGAAAAACCGCCGACATGAGGCACTACAGTTTACCGGTATCGAAATGTAGTAACACTTGCTAGTCCGGGAGTAGCTCAAATACAGACAGAAGTGCGTTAATACATGAATAATTTTACGGGGAAAAATCTCAAAACAGCACTATACTGTTCTCTAAACTGATCATAATAAGTAACACCAGGAAATCAAATAGTTTTGCACCCAAACATATTGAATTGGCCACACAATGACTATGGGTATAAGATATAGATGCAGTTACTGCTCAAGCTAATAAATGAAGAAAGATACCTACCTACACAACACAAACTAGCGAAAAACCCACCTGTAATATTTATGCCATAGCCTAACCTACATAACCTGCACTCTTTTTGTCAAAGAAAATTATTTATCAACAGCAGTTTAGTTATAGTAAGCTTTCGTAACACAAACATTCATTATGCGCTAGTTTGTGTGCTGACATAGCCTGCGTTGAATCATTTTTCCCGATGCATGACATATTTCTTTACAAAGCAGTAATGGCTAAAATTATAGTAGCCAATGAAATACAGGCTAGATATGTGTTTTAAGTACCATGTTGGCTACAGCAAGCTATCATTCTATTTAAAGTCTTCGACTTTTTATTTTACATATGCAACAAACAGGTGATACTTACGCGTGTTCGGGAAATTAGGTCGTCCTATGTATTGCGAAAACTTGCACCTCTTCCCCGATCGCGCCTGACAATGTTGTAGGTATCAGATATATAAACTACAATTACCAGAAACTCGGGGGAGCGCCCCCTCATAAGTGCGCATGTGCGGTTATTCATTCGGTAATTGGTTCAGTTTGTTTCAGCCGCACCTCGGGGGATGTGTAAAATGGTGGATACAAGCCCGTTTACTATCGGTGAGGCACGGATTTTCGAGCACGTATTTCGATGAATACTTAATTCAAGCTGCCTGGCACTGTTTTTAGTTTCATAAATCCATGGTTCATTACCAGAAGGTGGACAATGAAACAGCGCGTTGATGGTCTGATTCAGAAAGACTGTCCTCTAGTAGTTATTGTCAGCAAGCTAAGAAGCTAACTGGGTTGGATCACGTAGAAAAGAGCATCTCATTTCATGGTTCTCTCAGGATAACGGTCATCATTGTAATATAGTTAGTGTAGCACAGAACTCCAACTATTCCTGTGATACCGATAAAATAACAAGCAAGCAATCCACAAATGGCATTGAAAATAAAACTAGAGTAAAGCTCATATGTGAGCTTCCATTGAATTTATGCTGTACAGTTAGGCTTAAAGTATAGCACGTAGTTGCAAAAGTCTATATCTATAATCATGTAGATAAAGGCGCATAAACCATGTCGTTTGGTAACTAAGTTGCTTCATGAAGTTGCATGTAGATGTGAGTGATTTTGTCGTGCTCAACAAAAACTGCAGTTTTACACTTGTGCTTGCAAGACATGATGAGATATTATCACACTCAAGCCCTTCCGATGTTCTCATACCTTCGCGCCATAAACTAATATTAACCATTTGGAAAGCAAATGATTAGTATGGAGGGGTTTAAAAATGTGAGACTGTTACGTTCAAAATAACACTTCAAAGGGATGAAATTTAAAAGTCATGTTGGTAGAGATTTCACTAGACGGAGATCCACTTGGGTGGTTTGGTGGTCTGACCTGAGCTCTGGGCTAACGATAACATGAGCAGTGATTTAAAACAAATGAACATAAGCACAAATTGAAAGAAGCTAGAAATGTGTTCGCATTTAACTTATGAAAAATATTGTGAAGAGGAGAAATCTATATTAAAGTCGTAGAACCTGGCAATAAAAAACATGGCAGCATAGACCTAACATAAAATCATACACAGCCTGCTTTAATTCATCCAGCTGTAATGTTTAATTATACGTTGCTAAAATGCACAGTGGATAAACCAGTCCGCCACCTCTAATTAAACATTTATGATATTTTTATGCCGCCGGGGGTTAGTTGTTGGATTTGCCAGAGAATGAGGAAGGTTCGCTGCTGTGTTTACAAAACTTGCAATAATATTATCCTTGAATAGTTTTAACGTTGGCAGCAAACATGACAGGGTGTAGTCAAGTTAAGGGCGAATGTTCAACATCAACGGTGAATAAATAAATTCAAAATGACATCGATTTTTGTAAGGTATGGTTAGTCATAGCATATATATATATATATATATATATATATATATATATATATATATATATATATATATATATATATATATATATATATATATATATATATATATATATGTGTGTGTGTATATATAAAATTCAGTGCCTGAAACAATGTCACTTTGATTATGCATGCTGTTGATAATGTACTGAACCTGGCTACTGGCTAAACTAACCAAAACTCTTGGTTCATGTTGGGAGTGACACCCAAAGCGCAAATTGAGCTAACTGAATTTCAACGAGTTTATATGCCACCGGTTGAAAGCAGATATGACCGGATCTGACCTAGGCTACCCCTAAATGTTAAGCAAACTGAGTCAAAGGGTATTTAAGTAAATATTTAAAAACATTTCATCGCACGCACTAGCCTACTTATAGTCAACAGTCCATGAGCTGCTGTTTTTGTCACTTATCCTTGATAAGTATAGTCTAACCATGGAGTTTAACTCGCTGGCTGTTAACCGAGTTTTCGTTTATTAATGCTGCACAGCTAACTAGTAATCTATATATAATGTCATACTTGTTCAGCGACTTCAATTTATATTCAGTACATTACTGCAGTTGTGTTGGAAGAAGAGAATTAGGAATTATATTGTACCCTAAGAATTTGTTATAGAACAAAAATCCATGAACTTTTCCTCATCTCTTAATCAGAGGATTTAAAAGATTTAATTTACAAAATTTATTATCTCAGAATCCCCAGACACGTAATTGGGGATTTTTTTTTCGTTCGAAATGCATAGGCCTGGAGTCGCGATTTCAAGATAACCGTTTGGTTACACTGACGTGCGGAGAACGTAAATGTTCGATTTATTAGGCTTCGTGAGATTTTATATTATGTGTATAAATGTCTGTAGGAATTTGCATATGATACTTACGGAGGAAATTACAATAATTTCATGTCGCAATGCCCTTACCTGATATCACATTTAGACTGTTTATTGTGTAGTTGTGTCGCCTACATTACATTAGTTAATTGTGTTGTAAAGGTCTCAGTCCTGCTCGCGCGTTCTCTCTCTCTCTCTCTCTCTCTCTCACACACACACACACACACACACACACACACACTTCTCATAAGAAAATGAATGAATTAAGCATCTGCGGTCAGCCAGCACTCTTTGTTTTATGCAGCATTAGACTGTCTGCACCTACACGACTCCACTAGATGGCGGTGTTGTCACCTACGCTGTTGGTAAAAGTCTGCAAATTTCCCGAACTTTTGTAAAAGACAAGGTCCAGCATGTCCATTCTGGATGTTTAAGCACTGGATAGATTTAGACTGTAAGCGCTGATCACGGATCTGCACACCCATACCAATTCAAAATGGCCAGCAGCTTTGTAAAAAAAAAATTGTATAACATATCTGAACCTGTTTTAGGATCAGTGCAGCAGTTGGGATCCATCCCACAGGTACCCGTTCTCACACCCAGCCAAAACATTGTTTCTCTGTGTCTTTCTGTCTCTCCCAGCTCCTGAATTGCTCCTAATTCCTCCTCCTATTCTCCACATCTGTGTTTTCACTTCTGTGTCTTTCTTGCCCCCTAATTTATCTGTGTTTATTTCCCTCTTCTCTGTTCCCTCTATCTCTCTTTCATCTCCCTCCCTGTTTTCACCTCTCTCCCCTTGCTCTCCTTTTTCACACAAACGCATGTGATCATTCTTCTCCTCTTAGAGCCCGTTCCTTCTGTCCTTTCCAGCTGCCTCCGCATGTTCACCCTTTCAGTTTCATTTATTTATTTGCGTCAGCCAAAAAATGAGAGTGCTTGTGTGTGTGTGTGTGTGTGTGTGAGAGAGAGAGTAAGAGAGAGAGAGCAAGCATACATGAGAGAATACAGAGGGTATTGTCTAGACTGAAGGTGAAATGGAGAACAGGAAAGGAGAGGAGAGGAAGATGCATGGGATAAGGAAGAGATATGGAGAGGTTAAGAGAATGGAAATAGAGAAGGAGAAAAGGAGTGTGTGGGGGTGGGGGTGGGAAGTGAAAAAGAGAGTTGGGGAGAATGAAAGTAATGCAAGAAAAGCAGGGAAGAGAAGGAAAGAAAGAGGGAGGTGATGGACAGATGATCTGAAGGAATGGAGGAGTGTTGAGGACAATGGAGACAGGGAGAGAGCAGGTGGACCGGAGCTTCAAAATAACCAGCCAGCACGTACAGTGTAAGAGAGGAGGGTCCTGGCAAGCAAAGGGTGCCTCACACGCCTCAAAGGCCCAATGCCGCACACATTTCCCTTTCACACACCAAACACAACACCCTGCTCAACACATCCATCACGTACAAAAACCAGACAAAGTCAGAACAAAAGCTTTTTGGCAGCAGTGCGGCATAGTGGTAAGAAGCAGGGCTCTTGACCGAAAGACCGCTGGTTCAATTCCCTGCTGGGGCACTGCTGTTGTACCCATATGCGAGGTGCTTAACTCACAATTGCCTCGGCAAATATCCAGCTGTGTAAACAGATAAAATTGTAAGTCACTCTGGATAATGTAATGTTACCGCACGCACACGGACACTGGTTGCGTGGGGTTATGTTGTCTGGTGTGGAGAGCAAACACCTGTAAGCAGTGCAGACAGAGCAGAGGGAGAGAGAGTTGGAAAGATGGAGGCACGGTGTGCTGGGAGGAAGGGGGTGCTTGATCTTAAATGTTCATTTTCTGAAATGCTTTAGTAGCGCTGGATAACTCCTCCCATGCCGAGAAAGCCTGTTTGAATCCTTGAATCCTGAGAGAAGGTGTGAAGGGAGAGAGAGGAGGAGTTTTGGGGAAAAGGGGATAGGTGAGTGGGGAGAGAGTGCGGAGGAATCGGGGGCGAGGGGAGGGGAAGGAATGGTAGGAGGCAGGAGGTGTAGAGAGCATGAGAGAAGGGAGAGAGGATGAGAGAGAGGTGGGTGTGTGGAGGGTGAGAGAGGAGGTGTTTTTTGGAAAGAGGGAGAGGGGGTGTCGAGAGAGAAAGAGAGGGAGGTCATCCCCTGAGAGACTGTTGGCGTCACCCCAGGCAGCTTGCTGTTGGACTGATCGATTCTTGTTTAAATGAAAATGAGGCAGAGTGGGAGGGGAGGAGCGGGGGTGGCAGAGGGAGCAGGCGTGTGTGTGTGTATGTGTGTGTGCGTGTGTGTGTGTGTGTGAGAGAGAGAGAGAGAGAGAGAGAGGGGGAAGACAAACACATTCAAACACACTGCAAAAAAACTCTCATGCCCACTCTAACATCTAAAAAAGCGTTCAGTCATGCGTGCATTGGAAACTGAGAAACTCGAGCGTAAAAGCAGTCTGGTGCTGCTGGAAAACATGCAGATAGGTCTGCACCACATCAGTGTGAGACGAAGCAATAATGTCAGGCTCACACAACACTACAGGACTCTCACAGGACAATCCAGTCTCATCCACACTACATTACATTACATTATTGGCAGACATTCTTATCCAGAGCAACTTACATAGGTTACGGTTTCTACATGTTACGCATTTATACTGCTGGATATTTACGGAGGAAATTATGGGTTAAGTACTTTGCCCTAGGGTACAACAGCAGTGCCCCAGAGGGGAATCAAACCAGTAATCTCTCGCTTACAAGCCCTGTTCTTTACCACTGTGCTACACTGCCACCCTTATTCTGTGTGTTTGTGGTAACATACAGAGGCGGCTCCGTGGGCCTAGGGATCTCCCATTTACCTGATGCGGTTACCTTAATCACATGAGTGGCTAATTGATGTGAATGAACAGGAGGGATGTGGGGAGTGGGGGGGCAGGGTGTACCACTGAATGTGTAGGATGCCTGTGTGTGTATTGCATGTGCTTCTATTCATGTGTCTATCACTGGTAGTGTGTGTGTGTGTGTGTGTGTGTGTGTGTGTGCTTATTGTATATTTAATTTTTTAATTAAGAAGCGATATTTAAGGAGGATTAGCGGGCTGTATAAAGCTGGGAGTGCTACGCTTGTTTTTGTTTCTGTTTGTCCCAATGTTTTGGTAACCAGGCAAGTACAGAAAACTCTTCTGAGCTCCGTTACTGGCCAAAGCTGACCAGCTGGGGAACTGCTGTTGTACTCCTTGGCAAGGCACTTAACCTCAAATTGCCTCAGTTAATTTACAGCTGTGTAAATGCATGACATGTAGGAGCTGTCAAAGACGTAAGTCGCTCTGTACAGGAGGGCCTGCTAAGCAACTAAATGTAAGGTACAACTGACCACACTGGTTATATGAACTCCCAAAATTCAACACCTCCGTTCAAATGCCCCCTCCACACACACACACACACACACACACACACACACACACACACACACACACACACACAACTCCATACTCTGGTCTCTTAAAAAACACACAGGCCTAACAGGGTTTAGCTGAAATACTAATGAATAAAAATGTGAAACCCACAGCCTCGGCATGGCCCCGCAGACACTGTGGCCCTCTGGGAGATTCCCACTCCCAAAACCGCTGATGGAGTCTCGACCACTGTGATCAACACTGAGAGGTCTGATATGGCGATGGAGTCTCGACCACTGTGATCAACACTGAGAGGTCTGATATGGAGACGGAGACTGAGACCACAGGAGAATGTGACCAGGCTCAGCCAAACCTGAACATGAACACGTGTTTTTAAGACTAAGACCCAGGGCTCTGGACTAAGATATCCGTGTTAGGTCCTGAGAGTTCCCATTGGCCTGCGCAGAGACCCTGGTTCCCAGCAGCTTTTCGAAGGAGAGAAGATGAAGCATTGGTCCTGACGAGGGGAGAGAAAGGGAGAGAGTGGATTCTCATTTAAGAAGCCAGTTTAACTATGTTTACATGTGAAGATTGATATAGAGCGTCTGTCTCCATCTTCACATGTATTTAGGACCAGATCTTGCTTAAAATACACACAGACTGTCTCACACACATTCTCTGTTGTAGACATACTGTTTCACTTGGGCAAACACATTTTCTCTATCTCTCTCTCACACACACACACACACGCACACACACACACACAGTCTCACACACATCCTATCCCATACACATACTGTACTTTCTCACTCAGACAAACACATTTTCTCGCACACACCCTCTGTCACATTTTCTTATACATTCGCTCTCAGGCGTTCTCTCTGGAACCTACAGGCACATATATATTCATTCACACCATTAACGGACAGACTCCTCTCAAGACACCAGCTCCTCTTGTCTACATGCCTACAGGCCACTAATTCCCTGGTTTGCCAGTAAGAATGTGTTTTGTCCTGCTCCATACTATTTAACACTGTGGTTACGGACGAAGACGCTGTACTCCGCCGGCTATTGTTTTGGTCTTTGTCTTCAGACCTTTTCTTGGACACCGGTCACCGGTGTCTATATATCGAGAGTCGGCCTGAGAATGAAGCTCCGCGCCGCGCAGAGACAGCACGCTATCACCGCATGAAGTGCGAACAGAGCGGGTCGCCCCGCTCCATCGGTTAACCCCCCTCCAGTCTCAGATTGATTAGCATCTGATTGCAACGGAGAGATGCGCTGCGAGTCAGCACAAACCGCGGCCAGCATTGTCCCTCTCCCCTCTCCCATAATCGCACACCGCTGCGACGCGCGAGTCTTCTTTCAGCGCATTCCGCAAGCCATCCGTCTGAGAGACCTGTCTTTATAAACGGGAGTAATAAACTACCAGGGACAAAAAAACCCTCCGTGTCGGCAAAAAAAGAAGAGGGGACGCTTGTTTTAATCTCGAGCAGTCTGTGTTCGTCTTTTTTTCATAAAAGAGGGATTGAATTTTTCATTCAATGGAAGCATGTTCGCCCTCCTCGCGACTCCGTCGCAGCTAAATGGCTCGATTCATTCTCATTTTACCGGACTGACTCGCACAAAAATATCCAGCCATGTGACACGGAGCGAGCGCTATCCCCTGGAGTCTGGTTTGCAGGAGGTACATTATGAGAGAATGATTCGTTAAAAGCCTTACTCGCACACAGTAACCCCTCAACCTCATTTAGCCTGTACCGGCTTATAGCCAGCACAGGAATTAGTTTCAAGTATACGCCTACGTTTGATATGCGGTAACATTAATTCTTATCTTACACTGTCTTTACATAATGCCAATCTCTTTTAGACTCTCTTTCGCAGAGACTCCCAGCATTTCTACCAGCGGATATCTCGGAGTGGTAACCTAATTAGTGGCCAGATCACGTAACTTAACAGTATAACAGTTTTATTTCGTTTCTCGTATGCCAGACTAAATGTTTTAGTACGTATTATTTTTTTATCGTATCATTGTTTTTTACACATCGGTAAAGTGTATAAAAACATGAACATATTTTTTTCTGTTAGAAGTTTGCTTTTGCACTTAAGACGGGACCGTCCGTCGCCTCGTCTATTCATTTTTAAAGCGAATTCGAGGAGGGGGGGTGAATCATTACAAAAACCCCACTGTCTCCTAGCAACCGCGCCCGCCTGCTGTCATTCATGAGGGGAGGGGCAAATGGAACTTTAAACTCTCATCTACTGCCCTTCCCCCCGCTCTATCCCGGCCTTCTAACAACCGAGGGAGGGAGCGGGCTAATGTTCAAGGAGGTCTGGGAGCACACCCCCCTTCCCCGTGCAACTCAGCTGTCAATCAAATAATGGACTGGAAATGTCTCTGTATTTAATTTATGGATTGTAGCTATAAGTGCTCTAAATATAACACTGTAAAATAAGTTTGAGGAGGGAAAAAAATAACGGAAGCCAAGTAAAATGCTTCCTTTTAAAAAAGTCATATCTTTCAAATGGAAAATCAATTACTTTATATATGAATTACCCTTTTGACAGACAAGACAGAAATCCACAGTTAATTGGGATGTGAAATAAAAGTCGTTAAGGGGGAGTGTTGTCATCCACCACTTTAGATGCTCAGTTGGTATAAAACCACAAAGGCCTTCCTACATGTGGAAAAGAGACACTGTGACTTCACTTTAGAATGACTGGCTAGTACACCTGAGAAATTATTACAGACATGATTAACATGGATTTGAAACAATAAACTGTTTCATTATTGGCCTTGGTGTTCCATTGATTTCATAAAGGGAATCTTTATATGCAGATATTTGCTCCAATAATTGCAAATGTAATCTGCAAGCGAAAAGGGTATGTCACATCAGTCTGACTTATGGGAACTCAGCGGACTGACGAATAAAAATTTTAGTGTCATTCAGGTCTGACATATTACCTCTAGCCTTACAGTCCTACTACTGAGTCTCTACCAGAGGAATAAAATTAACACTCCAGAACAGTAAGATTTATTTTTAATGTTATTCATTTTTACTTTGTATGTTTATCAAAGCTAAGCTAAAGCTGAGTTCAGTGTCATGTCACTCTAGAATCACCTATAATTTCCAGGCATTCTTCAGTCTCTAGCGCAGCCTTGGACTTTACACTTCTGTCCGACCAACTTTTTCATGTTCTGTTCCTATATGTAACACCTGGTTTCTCCCCAGCCAGGTCCACCAACTCCTCTTCATTCCAAACTGAATAAATGCTTGTGTTGTTTTGTCAAAACAAAGAAAGAGTCAGAGCCGGGACTTAATGAGGTGAGCGAGGAAGAAGGGCACTGCCGTGTTTCCGGCTTCTGTTTCCCTTCTGGCTGAAGGTTCGAATGACCGATCCCACCGCCAGTCTTGGCACTTCATGAGGACAACATTGTCTCCCTTGCGATTGGCTGAGAGATTTCTAATAAGAGCTCACAATTCTACACAGAGAATTCCACATTCTACATCTTGCCAAAATGGGCTGTCATTTCCTGTTCCCTTCCTGCCATCCTATTATATTTATTGGTCAAGGCCCAGGCACCCATTCTTGGGACCAACAGACTATCTGAGACAGACTGTTAAACTTTCTTTAGTGTCCAGGTCAGCCAGAGACAATGATGTCTTAACTTACAAAATGTATTGCATGTTAGACAGACTGAAAAATATTGTGAGACAGACACAAATTTTTGGATTTTTTTTTATCACAGTTGTCAGTGTCGGATGACATCTTACCACTGGATAAATGGAAAAAATAATTCTTTGTCAATTGAATTATTTTAATACGTAAGGGTAAAATATTTCAAAAATGTGTGTGCTCTGAAGCCCTACCTCTTCTTTCCTGTTTGGCCATTGCGGTTTAGTGTAATGTCTACTGCTCAATACATTTCAGTGTGTTTTTTATGTGGTGAGAACTGAAAGGTATGAAATGAGGTATAAAATTTTCAGTTTTGGTGTTGGGATTGGAAATGGGTTTGGGGTGGGATTATCAGTCATGTTTAGGGGTAGGGCTAATGAGTTAGAGTATTTCCATACAGCACAAGTATGGATTGTTATTTTGTGTATGAATGTAGGGTTTGGCATACATATTGCTAAAATATTGTTGTCTATGATGCAGTTTTGTATATTTTCATGTTAACTCAATAACAGGGATGCTGTGGTTCAATATTAGATTGAACCGCAGCCTTTTTTAAAGGAAGCATGTGTAAGTGGGTCACAACTTTGTAGGCTGATGCTCCCTTCTATTTTCGAACCTGAAAAGAAAAATAGCCATGAAACAAAAAAAAAAACTTACATTCCTTCTTCCAATTCCATGAAATTAAGTGGATGGATGTACCTAGCAAGCAAATACAAGAAATGAGTGACTAGCAAAGCGTGATGGACAGTGGGTGGCAAAGGCAACGACTGCAAATGAATTATGAAATGCTGTGTGTGCTTGGAGAGCATGAAGGAAACAGTGGTTGTAGAGGATCCACAACATGTCCATGAGCTCTGGTTCAGTGCGAATGTCCAGTGGAGTGTTGCAGATCAGTTACAGGCTAAATGGGTGGTTGTCACAAAAATGCAAAAAGGTGTCACAACTGACCTGTGTTTCAGTGATTCACTTATGATGAGGCAGCACAAGTGAACAGATAATCAAGTTCACAGCTGTGTAGCAGAGAGAGCGGCCAGGTAAATGTCCACCCAGTTATCCTACCATTCGGAAGAACAGAGCATTTTTGTACCTGTTGTGGCAAACCCCTCCCAGAGCATTCTGGAACAGCTAAAAGGGTTCCTGTGCTTACAGTATTGCTCATAATGATTTGCCTCTCTAAGGAGGCCACTAACTTGCAACTGGCTACAATGAACATGTGTTGCTATCAAGGACAGGCTAATGGTGAGATGTATTGTTAGCAGTACAGGAGGATTTGTGATGGTGTATTGCTGTAGGAAAATTAAGATGGGGAAGAAGAAGCAGCAAAAGGGAATTGGGATGATGTTGGAAATGGTCCAAGTCTTGGCATATTTTGTGTGTGTTTCTTTATGAAGTTTTACCAGAGTCTTGTGTTAAAATGAAATTAGACGTGACAGAAGTAAACGCTTTCAGGACTCACACCTCGTTGTAATTTCTGTAGAAACCCCGAAGAGGCTTAATTCTTGGTCCAGTTCGGATATGGCAGCGCGCCCAACTTTAAACTTGGCACAGCCTGGACGGCTTACCTTCCATCCCAACTGGAAGAAGCAACCCCAGCGAAACCGATGCTTAAAACCGCTTCCAATGCCCGTAGACGCAGCACAAAACTTACCGAAGGCGCGACTGTCCTTCCCTATATACGCTAAGAAACATTCCTGTCCCGCCCCGCTGGGAGGTGGTGTGACGGCCATACTGAGGCCGATGACGTAGCGGCGAGGGACTGCCTGCGCCGAGACTGCCGTAGTACTGGGAGTGGGAGAACGGAGAGGAAGAGCGACGGATACGGAGAGAAGCACGAGAAAGAAAGAAAGAGAGCAAGAAAGAAAAGGGAAAAAACGAAGCAGGCTGACCAGCGCAAGCGGGTTTGCCGTGGCTTGCTGGTCGGACGGAACGGAGCCTAGTTTTCTACATCGAGACGTTTTAAGCCACCTCCGTTCTGGCTCGTATCATATTTAATCGTGCTAAAACCGTCCTGCACTCCTGCTTAGTTAGCGGGCTAGCTGGCTAATATACGTGGAGGGAAGAGAAGCCCACGACACACTGAGGATCCTGGCGCCCCGGCCTGGCTTTTAGTGTCGAGGAAGTGAGAACGCAGCCAGCTAGTAGCATTTGAAACGCTTATGGTGCATTTCACTCGCTACCTGCCTAGTTTACAAGCTAGCCTTCCATATAGATCTCTTACAGATGGGCATCTGGCTAGCTTAATTCATTTGTCGCGTTTTTATCCAAACATGCATTCGATATACTTATAGGAGACAACTATTTCCCTAATCGGATACGGCTTGCAAATAAATTGGCTTTGTCTGTCTAGTGTTTCGTACCTTTCAAAAGCGTCGGATCGCTGGAGTTGGTGTTGTTTAAAAAAAAAAAAAAAAAAAGAGCACCCATATTACCGCGAGTATTAGTGGACGATGCATTGATTTTTGTTGTTGACATCTCAGTTTTTCAAAACAATGCACTCGTGTAAGAAGCCACTCTGAACCTTCTTGTTATTGTTTCGTATGAAGACGCGTCTGTGTAGTTATTTTGTTAGTAGTTTTCGATCTCGTTTCATTTCTAATGCATTCTTTTTCTGCGCGGTGCCTCGGATTTCATTCCTCTGCAAACAGACGTTTAAAGAGAGAGTGGCTTTGTACTCGCTGTCCAGTTATCTAGCTACAGAGCGAGCAAGCTCGCGGCTGTTTTCGCATGATTTATTTTTGAACAGGTAGACTTTAATTGAAATAGTCTTTCCCCTGAAAAGGTTGGCGTGCAGGACGTTGTTATATTTATCCAGCTAACTTGTTTTTTATTGTTTTGGTGACGGCCGAGGTGTGCTATCTTTTGGTGGGATTTTTTTTTTCCACTGTCTCTAGCTAGATAATTACCCAAACTCGGTTGTGTTCGAAGACGGCGAGGTTTTTTTTTTTTTTAAACTATGGATGAACAGACCCGTATGATGACGGGTCTCGTCGGAATCGGCGGATTATCGCAGCCCGACGTGGGCGACCCGGACTCGGTTCGGAAGCAGCAGTCCCTCGGACAGCCGCAACAGGACATCGGGGATATTCTCCAACAGATCATGGCTATCACGGACGAGAGTCTCGACGAGGCACAGGCCAGGTAAGATCCCCTTCCGGGGGACGCGGACGCGACACAAACCGAGGAAGGTGATGATTATATTTAATTTCGTTCGATGTGTTTTGGACCTTTGTATGCATGATCTCAGACATTATTGTCCAGACGTGTCACCGATCAAAGCGTATATAACTACGCAGTTACCGCGACTTCCTTGTACGATTGGCAAACGTATTCAATACAATGTCACATTTAGTCTTTGTACATATACGTGCAGTTATCTAGAGGAATGAGTAAATGGGACTGAAAACAGTACGTCTGCCCTGTTACTCGCGGTTGGCCCTGTTTTGCTAGCTAAGTAGTAAGCATGTGACGTGCGACCGCCCGTAAGCTCATTCGCAGTAATGAATTTTCATTCATACGGTAACTGTTTGTGTGTCCTCTCCGTGCGGGTATGGGCAATCTATTCCGAACGCTTGCAGTGTTTACAGAAACTTAGCTGGATCGTGACGCACGTTTGTTGACTTCTGGCAAGCATGTGACAACAACAAAGGGGGACCGGGACCTGTGTTTGTTTTGGTCCTTCAAGTAGTGTTACACACGCGACATTGTCACAAAATAGACAGGCTTTGAAGTTAGTTTACTGAGTTCCAAAGCTGTGCGACAGTGCAATCCACATGGAAACCGTATGAGGCTACTGTCGTATCTATATCGGCAAGTGATCGCTTTTCAATCGAATGCAACGCATCTGCTGAAGTCAAACTCGGGCCGGTCACGCGGCTGTAAATCTCGGACTAATTTCGCAGACGGGTGTTAAAGACGGGGGTATTATTTTAGCCTAACTACCAGGTTTGTTTTCAGACCCTTCGTTGGCACGAAAGGACCGGGGTTATATGAGTGCCGGGACACGCATATAACAATAAAACCTCTATCGATGAAAACAAACGCTTACGCACCACTTAAATCGCCAAGACTACACCGTGGCGTTTAGCATCTCTCTGACAATCAGCCACCTGGTTGTGGGGAAAATACAGCGCGCAGTGAACTCTCCCCGGGGCCGAGTGGGTGATTCACTGTTGTTTTGTCACAGAACTTGTTCAGTAGGCGTCGGAATGTCCATGTTGCTGAAAGGTTGCGCGTATGACCGGTTAATCCTTTCCGTTTGTGTGGGTCGCCTCATATAAACGTTTGCAGGTAGCCTGTCGTCGTGGCCAGGGCCGTGAATGCCGCGCCGGGGTTCTCAGGCTCGGGACCGTTTGTTCGGAACGCTGTGCAAACTGTTGGCTAAATGACTTTGACTGATGTGCTATCTTGTCATTAGCATAGGTAATTAGAGCGGGATTAATGCGTCCCTTGGAACGGGGGGAGAGGGGGGGACTGATACGGAGACGCGCGTTTGTGGCGTGGTGTTTGTGCGGTGTGAAACTGTTTGGCCCTCCAGCAGCGAGGGAAACTGGGGAGCTCTTCAGCTGGACCGTAGTGGACGTAAATAGCCCTCTGCACAACCAGTGGCATCAGAACTGGAAGTTTTTCCAAATAAAAACAAGCCCATGTTTTTAAAGGCCTACATCGCAATTGCATATCGGCTCCATTGGAAAACGCTGACTGATCTTCCTGTGTAACTGTGTGACCTCAAGCAAGTAAATACATACTTCCATACATTCATACATAGGCTATGTATATGTATATACGAGAGAGAGATACAAGCTAGTTCACCGAGGTGGCAGCTGGGTGAAGTATTGAAAAAAGGAATAAGACCTTAAGCGGAATGGGCAGGTTTGTCGGAAACGGAGGGCCCATGCATGCTTTATATGCGTTTCATTCGATTTCCACTGTGCCATTTGGCCACCTGGTGCACTTGATTAATTCCCCCTTCCCCTCCTTCTCTGCCTGTCTCCCTGGTGTTCATCCTTTTCATTGTGTGCAGGACACAATCAATTCTCCCATAATGTGTCCGCCAGTGCAGCTGTCTGCAAATCCGGTTTCTATTCATGAGACCATGAGACCACCACCCCCACCCACACGCCGTAAGGGCCACGCAGGTCTACAAAGAAACCAAGCTTAGACTTTCTTTTTTTTAATAGACTTTGAAAACTTTACTCATTTTAACAATGGCCAGTGAAATGTTCTGATGACAAATTTAGTTTTTTTTTTTATTATTATTTATTGCTCTTTTTTTAAAAGGACTGGACTGTACGCAGCCGTGGAACAGTGGAGTGTGAATTGGAGAGAGATTTGTTTTGTTTCAGTTTTTTGTCTTGAGTAACTGCCAGCACACTCCAAATCATGTTTATGAAAGGTTAGCGTAAATATTTCTATTTTTCTTCAGAGGTGTCCACCCAGTATCAGAACAAAAATGGCTTGCGGTATCAAGTATGGCAATGGAATCTATAGCTGAAAACAGTGGGGTTTTTTAAGTCCACTTGAGTTTTGTTGAGCAGTTAAGCAGTTCAGCCTAGAACGCACAACGTGATTTTTGAAAACTGTAAGCAAGTACACGCTGAGTGTGCATGTGTACAACAAGCAAAATGGCCACTGAGGAATAATGGTTGATGATGATGACTCTGTGCTGACATGCCACCCACGTTTTGAAATTGGAGAGTCAGTGTGTGTGACACCTCCACTCTGTGATTACCACAAGTACTGTTACCAAACTGGTCATTGTACTGCTGGCTCACTGAGAGCTCTCATAATATTAGGGCTCCAGTGTGGCAAAGTGGTAAGGAGCAGGACTCATAAGCAAAAGGCTGCTGGTTCGATACCCTGCCAGGGCACTGTTGCTGTACCCTTGGGCGAGGTGCTTAACCCAGAATTGCCTCAGTAAATATCCAGCTGCATAAATGGATAATAAGTAAAAACTGTGACCTTTGTAAATCTGTCTGGATAAGAGCATCTACTAAATCCCAGTAAGGTAATAAAGTAATATAGATCACAGCTCCTGAGACATACAGAAATCACCTTTACCTCTGCAAAACCACTCCCCCCGTATCTTTGCTCTGATTGGCCATCATTGGAGGGCTTCTGGAAAGGAACCTATGAAGACCTGAGTTCTCACCACAGCTGAGAAAGCTCCTCCTCTTCACACTTCTGTGGTTGGATTTTTTTGCCTTCATGGTGGCATATTATTGTTGTTATGTGTGTTCCTCCACTGCAGTTTTGTTGGTTGTTGTTGTTGTTGTGGTCCTGCAGGAAACTGCTTACCAGAAATGACTGCGGGGCACATTACATTGTTGAGGGGTCAGTTTCATTGGCTTTGTCGGCAGTCCTTCCCAGAAGTGTGGATTGTGAAGCCTGACACAGAATGAGATTCTCGCAAGCATTCTGACCGGTCAGAAATGAAATTACAGCCTGCAGGCATTCTCAAGAGAAAAAAACACATTTTGATTCACAAGTAGAATTGTAGTAGCATCGTTCACCTGACTCACACTACTAGATGCACGCCATGAAACCAACATATAATATCAGCGTGCATGGTCCAGTTATAAAAGAAGTCAGCGAATGCAAAATGACTATGTCAGAGCTATATCAGAGCTGTGCATATATAACTCATCCAAAGTTACTGGTGTATATGAATGGGCATTAAAGAACTATGGAAAAAAAAATGTAGATCTCAAACATTGGAGGAACATGGCAAACTTGTAGAAAATTGTTTAGGAGCTGGACACCTTAGACTGCTCTCAGCTCAACTCAGCTCTCCCAGGTTTACCCTCCAGTACGGTCCTGCACCTGAATTGCCTCAGTAAAATATCCGACTGTAAAAACAGATACTGTGTAAAACTTAACTATACAAGTTGTGCTCAGGCTGAGGCCACTGGCCAAGGAGATGAATAATGGACGCGATGCAACAGTGTCCTCGGAGTGTTCCGTTTCCTCTCTTCAATTATTCGTCTGCCTACACGGCCCCTGCACCTCTGAATGTTTCACGCAGTTGGCAGGCCCGCCGTCCATCCAGGTTGGCTGACCCCCTCCCCGGGCTGATTTCACGTGTTCGTGTCCCTCCTCGGATTTCCCCTCCTCTGCTGGAGTCTGTTCTTGTGTTGTTTGTTTCGCTGAAATAAGTTCTTGGCCAATCTTGAGAGGTCTCAGAACCTGCCACATTTGAAACATCGTTCTGTTCCAGCAGGTTGCTGTGGCTTGTGTGGACAAGATTGCTAATCATTTATCACTTAGGGAACAGTTCTTGATGAAAATGATTAACGACGACAGATTGATAATGCCAGTATTCAGCTATTTAGTCCAACACATCTGTATTTAGTAAGTGACTTAAACAAATCTTGCTGTGTAGGTAGAGAGTAGCTGGGGTGTTGATCAGAGTTTGTGGATTGAATCTAGCAAAAGAAGTCTTTCAGAAGGTGTTGTGCTGTGTTTAGCTCTGGTTGGAACATTCCGCTGCATTTATTTGTCATCACAGCACTATTCTGGAGGAGCCAACAGTTTGTTTAAATACTGTTGTTACCATATTGGGGTACAGTTGTCCTCCACTTCCGCTTCTTTTTGTTTTTCACTTTCTTCTCCTTCTTCTCCATCCTCATCCTCTGCCTCCTCCACCTTCTTCTTTGTCTTCTTCTTCCTCCTCTTTCTCCAGTACTGTTACCATTACTCTTCTGGTTCTGCATGTCCTCGGCTTCTCTTTGTGTGATAACCTCTTGTCCAGTAGAGCAGGTTTATAATTCTCAGAAGCCTTCCCAGAGGTGCACACACTGCGTCAGCTGGTTGAAGCTTGCAGTGCGTCCACAGGCATCTCTGACTGCGTGGCTCGCTCAGGCTAACCGCTAGCGTTTTGTTCTGGTGTCGGAGAATGTATTGACAGACCACAGAACGGAACTGGAAATTGCCTGTGATGGGAAAAGACATGTCGAATCATATTCACAGCGTATTCTTATTCAAGGGAAGCCGGCCTGCGCTGACCCTTTGTCTCTAAACAGCATCTCTACCCGAGGGTTTTTTTTTTAAGGAGTTTTAAGGGTTTTTTTTTTAAGAATTATTCTTACTTTCTGTTCTGAAAACAGCTCAGGAGCGAGATTTTTTCTTAATTGGGGCACTTGCTTGAATGATTGGCAGAAGGATAATGTTGTGGCTGTGTTATGAGTAAAATAAAGAAATCTGATCCCATAATGAACTCCGAGGGTCAGGTCTGGGGCACATGATGCTCTATTAAAGGTGTGTGAGGTGACAGAGAGAGTGAGAGTGATTTCTTTTACTACTTCAATTCTGTCTCAAGGGGATATTTGGCCTCACAGCATTTATACACCTACCAAAGTACAGCACTACATGAGCGAGCCGTCACGGCTTTCAGTAACCGTATGGGTTTACCCAGCGTTCAGCGCGGAGAGTTTTACTCCCATTTTAGCTGGCTGGAAACAGTGGAAAGCTGATGGAGAAAGTTGCAGTCCTCCCTCTTTGCTCACCCCCGCACCAACCCTTATTAATTAAAACATCCTTTAATGTGTCTCCGTGAGGTTGCTGTCTGAGGTTGCTGGTAGGATAGTTGGCAAGCCATGTTAGTTGTCCTGGTTAATGGTGTCTGCCGAGCAACTGCTCAGTGGTTTTGAATTCTTTCTTTCTTTCTTTCTTTCTTTCTTTCTTTCTTTCTTTCTTTCTTTTTTTTTTTTTTTTTTTTTTTTGAGAAAAAGGTGACCAGAGGGAAGTGTCTCAAAATGTTTGCCTCAGTCAAAACAATTTGAGGCAAAAGATGGTTAAGGTGATGGCGCATGAGTTGCTATTTAGTGCGAACTCTCACGTTCTTTTTTGCATGTGAAGCAGTCCTTTCCAAGCAAGGGTTTTGTGTCAGCGCTTGAATAAAATCATTGAGAAAATGCCCAGTTTTAGAAGGTGAGGGGTTGACTGGGCTGGCTGTATCAGACAGCAGGAAGAGGAGTTAAGTATCTGTTATACTGCAGTGGATGTGGGGGGTGCGGGGGGGTCATGTTGAGGATAAGAAGGGTGATGGCGGTGCCTGTGTGTGTGTGTGTGTCTGTGTGCGCATGCATACATGTGTGTGCATGCGTGGGTGTGCCTGTGTGTGTGTGCGCGCGTGCGTGTGTGTGTCTGTGTGTGTGTGTCTGTCCGTGTGGCTTGTGTGTGCCTTTGTGCGTCTGTGTGTGCCTGTATGCCTGTGTGTGGATGTGGGTGTGGGTGTGTGTGTGCATGCCTGCGCGTGGTGTGCGTGTGTGTGTGTGTGCCTGTGTGCGTCTGCGCGTGTGTGTGTGCGCGTGAGTGTGTGTGTGCGCGTGAGTGTGTGCGTGCGTGTGTGTGTGTGTGCGTGTGTGCGGCGTGTGTGTGTGCGCGTGTGTGTGTGTGTGTGTGTGTGTGCGCGTGTGTGTGTGTGTGTGGCGTGTGTGTGTGTGTGGGCGCGTGTGTGTGCGCGTGTGTGTGTCTTGCGGCGTGTGTGTGGCGCGTGTGCGTGTGTGTGTGCGTGCGTGTGTGTGTGTGTGTGTGCGCGTGTGTGTGTGTGTGTGTGTGCGTGTGTGCGTGTGGCGTGTGTGTGTGCGCGCGTGTGTGTGTGTCTTGTGTGTGTGTGTGTGCGTGTGTGTGTGTGTATGGCGTGTGTGTGTGCGCGTGTGTGTGTGTGCGCCGCGTGTGTGTGTCTTGCGTGTGTGTGGTGTGTGTGTGCGTGTGTGTGTGTGTGTGCGTGCGCGCGTGTGTGTGTGCGTGTGTGTGTGTGTGTGCGCGCGTGTGTGTGTGTGTGTGTGTGCGCGTGTGTGTGTGTGTGTGTGTGCGCGCGTGTGTGTGTGCGCGTGTGTGTGTGTGTGTGCGCGTGTGTGTGTGTGCGCGTGTGCGTGTGTGTGTGCGCACGTGTGTGTGTGTGCGTGTGTGTGTGCGCGCGTGTGTGTGCGTGCGTGTGTGTGTGTGTGTGTGCGCGTGTGTGTGTGTGTGCGCGCGCGTGTGTGTGTGTGCGCGTGTGTGTGTGCGCGTGTGTGCGTGTGTGTGTGTGTGCGTGCGTGCGTGTGCCGCCCTCACTCTCTCGCCCTGTTGCCCTGTGTTCAGATGCTGGCCAGAGGAGGCGCCGGCGCGCTGGGCCGGAACTGACGATCCCGCAGAGGGAGGGGGCGCGGGGGGGGCACGGCGGGGGCTGCCCTGCCGCCCAACTTCCAATACAGGTCAGTAGTGGACCCCCCACCCCACCTCGCCCCTCTCCCCCTTCATCATATCACCCACCTCCATCAAGGACTATACGTAATCAGTGAGCAGTCAGAAGGCTCGTCTGATTGGTCGAGACATTTGCCTGATTGGTCAGCACATTCACCCAATTGGTCAAAGCGTTCACGTGTTTAGCTTTAACAGTCTGGGCTAGTTTGAGTCAAAGGCCTTGGGTGTTTGATGATCCCAACCAAGGCCACCCAAACACTGTGAAGTGGTGGATACTAGACCAAGGAGAAGCACTTGTGCATGCACGTACACACACACTCATAGTCATATTCACCCCCCAAATTGATGTTAAACAGAACCATTGTTGTGGTTAGCAAGGTTAAAAAAGACTGAGCCAATATTATATACTGAAACAATGTAATCTTTAGTGATTTCAAAATGAACTGAGCTGATAATACAGTGAGCAAGGCCTCAACTAAGTCATTTTTTTCTTCTGTTCCTGTAATGGATATGCTTTTTACACGAGCACAAGCCAACATGGTGAAATTTTTCATTTTCTTTCAGGCGAGCTATTTAATTATCGTCACAGAACATCTCGCTGGTGTTCTACAAACGAGGGTACCTGCTTGTATCTGGAGTGTGTCATAACTTTGGGATGGTCTGACTGAGGTCCTGACTTGCTGTAGTGATTGATTATCCAAAGGGCACCTATCGGAAAAAGCAGGCGTGTTGAGCTTAATTGCTGTGAAAGTTCTGTGTTTTGCTCGTCGCTCGATCTGCGTATGGAAAGATGTGCCGTGCGGTGGATCGTTGAGCTGTTTCGCATTCCATACCATACTTGTTTCCCCAGTTTGACAACGTGAGAATCAATGGGCAGCAGTGCAGATGTTAGTAAATGAACTTCATTGGGCTGCATTGATCAAAAATGAACTGCAATGAGTGAATAAATGGCAGTGGGGAGCAGTGGGGCTGTAGTGCAGCGCGGTGGTAAGGAGCGGGGCTCGTAACGGAAAGGTCGCTGTTTTGATTCCTTGGTGGGGCACTGCTTTTGTACCCTTGGGCAAGGTACTTAACCCACAATTGCCCACAAATTGTAAATATGGATAATAATGTGTAAAGGGATAACATGTAAAAAGTGTAACCTATGTAAGTTGCTCTGGATAAGTGTGTCCGCCAAATGGCAATAATGAAATGTGATGTAATGTATGGCAACTGAAAAGTGCAAGTGAGCACTGCAAACAAAAAAACAAAATTCACTCATTTTCCTACATTGCGATGGCTACATGCAAGCAAAGTGTTGATATTCTGACATTATGATCCCCATTTTGTTTGTCTGAACAACTTATTGTTAATGCTGTAAATTTTGGTCACTTTCCTGTAGGTCATTTCTTCAGTTGTTCTACGCTGTGTGCATTTGCGTGCAATTTATGGGTTAACTGAGGATTTTAGTCATTTCCCTTGGGATTTAAACGGTGCGACAGTCTGGGGTCATTTCCAACCAGTTGGAGGCGTAGGGGTGTGTAAATGTTGGTTTCACCGTGGTCTGTGCTTCCTAGTCTAAGAGGTGAGTCTTCGTGAACCACAAAATGGGTGGCCTACCATGAGGCATCAGTGACCGTCTAAGTTGAACCAATCAAAGTGTTTCGGTCTGACCACCCAGCGCTTTTGATTGGCCGATAGGAGTCAGCAGTTTACAGCTCAGAACATGGTACCTCCACCCAGTTATGAGGGTCAGGAAGCCTCACTCTCCTCACTAGGGTAAAGACAGGGAGGTGGAGGATAGAGCATGAGACTAACCCTGCCTTTTTCCTCTGGATCCATGTGTTCACACAGAGCCTTCTTTCTTTCAGTCTGTGTCCTTTCTCCCGCTCACTCTCTCAATTACCCTCTATTTCGAATGCAGTCGGACATGTTAAAATGTGATGAAGTGGTTTCGGGTGGCAGCTGGCTGTTAAACCTTGTTAGAGCGACTCCAGTAAAGCCACTGAAGAGTCGCCAGGGTGTTCGGTCCCCTGCACCTTCGGCGGGGGCGGGGATACGAAGCTCACCCAGAACGCCTCGCTTTCTCCCGGGACAATAACGAAGGTTTTTCAGCAGAGCAACGTGAATGTTGCCAGTGAATCCTCTAATTCTGCAGGCAGGTTTCACTGGAAGGGGGCCAGTGCTTTGTGGGTGATGCTTGCAGTTTACAACATCAAAAACAAGGGAACAATGTTTTTTTGTTATTCGTGTGCCTTCGGTTTAAAATTCATTTGAGCACTGTGAGATCTGGGAATGATGTGGCCAGTCTGGTTGGCCATTCATTCACTCATAGCCCCCTCATAACCCACTGCCCCCTCCTCGCCTCTTTGATGTGAGTTTGCTTGCACAAAAATGACTTACTGAGTGCCAGGTCTATGGCGTCTGTGCAGAGACCATCAATTGCTTTCTTCAGGCTGCTGTTCAGAGTTGTGTTCACTGCCAGGTTCAACAGGGTAATTCAAGTTGTGTTGTATTGTAGTTTGAGGGGTTCGGTGTTCACGGGATTTGAAGTTTTTAGGCCGTGGTTTTGTGCTGTGAAGGCAAAGGGAGTAAAGTGGTGTACGGCCCCTCTCCGGCCTAATTCCTTTGCACCAAGTTACATTTTCTTATCTGATATATAAAACTGATCACCCTGTCACATTACTGGTTATTTAGGGGAATCTGTTTTAAAGTGGGTGGGGCTTGATGTAACTTTTGCTACAAACGTGCACTGAGACAGTGAGGAGGTAACTGAAGCTATCACCTGTATGCTCAAGGAAAGCACATGGACCTCTGAGCCAATAAGGCTATTGTTATGTTATTTCTGTAAGGAGTCGTGGCACAGTCCAGATCAACAGGGATCTCGGCCTGTTGAGAGGGAAATAAAGACACTTCAGAGCAAAGTAGCTAATATTCTGTTAGCTGCCTTTTCTCCATTATTTTGGACATGTAGTCACATGCTGGTGTGAAGTGTTAATTATGAATTAAACTACTCATAACTCCTTTTTTTGTCTTTTAAGATTAATCTGATTATCTTAACTGTTGAAGCTGGGTAACCAAATAAGTTTCCTCCATCTGTTACATATCCAGTGTAGTTTACATCCCTTGTCTGGTATTGATGGTAGTTGTAGTTTTTTACTTCCAGATTTGGGAGGTGAGGGATTTCTGGGAGTTGTAGTTTTTGTCCTCATGGTTTCAAGAGCTTTGGTATTTCTGGGAGTTGTAGTTTTCGTCCTTGGTTGTAGATTCATGTGAGGATATAGTGGCCTCAGTGTGTTGATCAGCACTGTCCACTTTTGACCCTGGAATCCAGCTGGCCTTTCTGTAGCTTTCATTGACTTCTAAATATCAACCCGATGAATCAAGCCTGAATGGAACCAAGATGTGGTCATGCAATATCACAGGACAGTTAGTTATTTCTACTGCAGTATCTGAGGGCTGCCCTAAACCCTGGTGTGCCACCGATGTGATCAGCTGTCTGGGTAGTTCAGTAAGTGGGGCATGGAGTGTGTCAGTGAGGTAGGGTCAGCCAGGGCTCAGCCTATCAGGATAGGGAACGTCAACAGTACAACCAATCACGTGTTATCACCTGTGTTTTCCTCAAATCACGTTATCACCTGTGTTTTCTTCCAATCACGTGTTATCATCTGGCTTCTGAAATTTAAAGATACTTTTACTTTCAGCATAAAAAAACCATTTTCCCCCGTTATGCCCATGTTATCTATGTCCATAAGCCCTAGACATTTGGAAGGGTTATGTAGCCAGAAAGCCGGACGGGTGAAGTGTGATCAGAGAGTGCCGAGCATGTCACTCAGCATCCAACAGAGGTGTACGATTTCCCATCTTGGTGCGATTTCTGTCCTGTTGCTTACCGAATTCTCCCCCACCACGGTTGGAATCCAGCAGTAGCCCCGCAGACCAACCCCTAGACTACCCCAAAATTAGGACCACCCCAAAATTTGGTCACGTGATTCTGGTATGGAGACAGCGGAGCAATCACAGCTATCATAAATGAATTTTCCGCAGGCAAACTTTGGCTTCGAAGATGTGCTACACTGCCAC
This sequence comes from Megalops atlanticus, assembly GCA_019176425.1. Classification (NCBI taxonomy): domain Eukaryota; kingdom Metazoa; phylum Chordata; class Actinopteri; order Elopiformes; family Megalopidae; genus Megalops; species Megalops atlanticus. Next base: position 6,994,236 of record CM032875.1, read on the forward strand.
AAATAAATACTGTAGTATAGCTGCTCTTCAAGAATGATTGCAAGAGACTTGCCCAGAAGTGCTTAGCAGGGGGGGTCTGAGATATCACTGTGATTGTCTCTGAATGGTGTAGAGAGTTTCCTAAAGCACTGACTCTAGATCCGTTTCATCGTTTTATATAAAAGTACTTGTATATAAAGGAAGTGGGATTAGTGTGTGGGTTAACTGTTTGCGCAAAGTTCTTTGATGACTTGCTGGTGTTTGGAGGAATGTAAGTCAGTTGTAATGGAGGTTTTGAAGCTACAGGTGTTGTTGCCAGCAGAGATGTGTCTCAGGGTTCCCATTGGCCAAGGATCAGCCAATCAACAGTCAAAGGATCACCTCAAAGGCTCTCATCAGCCTTTGAGACCTGAGTTTTGAGGTTGGGTTTTGTCCCTGTGGAGAATCTGTGTTCAGAACACCTGGAGACAAAACTACCACCTGTGACACAACGAAGACCAATCCTGGCTCTGACATCTCTGAGGGCTCACAATGGTGTCCTCGCATTCACTTCAGACAGAACCTTAGGCATAAGTAGGTGGTTGTTTGATGTCTGGAACCACTACAGCTTTGTACCAAATTTAGCTCCGATAATAACCATTTCAAATGTGTTATTGTTAACCCCTAAGTGCATGTCACAATTTATGATAATTGTCCTTGCAAGCACCTTTGAGCTGTGACTCAGTTTCTGGCAAGTCAGAAAATGTTTTGCACCAAATCACATTCAGGGGTGTGAAACATTAGTATGTATCTCAGCCATCCAGAGAAGCAAGGATACCGCGAAATGCAATACATGGAAAGAAATACCTGGCTAGTCGGGTGAAACTGTAGATGATTTGTGTGTCCTGGAGTTGTGTTCTGTCCTGGCAAACCTCTGAACGAGACATCAGGAAAACGTCAAGCTTAGTACTAATCACAGGCTCTTCCTGAGGTGACTCATACCTTCCCTGTTTCAGGTGGTGTGTCAGCACCGACAACAACGTACCCCACTGGTATAGAAAGTCGGTGGAGTCATAGCACACTTTTCTAAAATCATTGTCTGTTTGAGGCTTGGCACTCTTTTTTACACTCACCTCCCCCTCTCTCCTTCTCCCCCTTCCCTCTCTCTCTTGGACAGGAAGCACGCCCTGAACTGCCACAGAATGAAGCCAGCCCTCTTCAGTGTCCTGTGTGAGATCAAGGAGAAAACAGGTGAGCCCTGCCACTACTGTGCCGCTGATGTCATTACTGTGCCACTGAGGTCATTACTGTGCCACTGAGGTCATTACTGTGCCTCTGACGTCATTACTGTGCCACTGAGGTCATTGATGTGCTACTGACATCATTACTGTGTCTCTGATGTCATTACTGTTATACTGACATCATTACTGCGCTACTGACGTCATTACTGTGCATCCAAAGCCGTGGCTGTTATACTAATGTCATTACTGTGCCACTAACATCATGACTGTGCTAAAGACGTCATTAGTGTTACTTGTGGTGTTGCTGCTAGCTCAACCGGTAAGGGCTGACACAGGCCCTCCGGTTCAGTACACTGCTGTCATTGTTCTCTCAGTTTAGCCCATTACAGGGTTTCTCTTACCTGCATGCTCCCAGAGGAATAGCCGCCTCTCCAGCTAATCTATTCCATTAATAAGAGCACAGGATATCCTTCCCCCCTCCCCAGAGCATTCAGCTTAGACCCACACGGGTCCACAATCTCAGCTGCTTGAGAGAGTCGGTCAGAGTCCACAGCTGAAAGAGGTTCATGGTCTGAGTGTAGTCGTTTCAGAGCGGTGACTGGTGTTTCCTGCCGTTAGATACCCTGATGTGTGTTTACTCTGTGACCAGGGCGGGCGGGTCTGCCTTAAGTGACATCATAATCGGGCTGCTGGAGCTCTGCAGCCCAGGGGAGCAGTCACTGTGATGTCGCTGTGTGATGTCACTGTGATGTCGCTGTGTGATGTCACTGTGATGGCTATGTGATGTCACTGTGATGTTGCTGTGTGATGTCACTGTGTGATGTCACTGTGATGTCGCTGTGTGATGTCACTGTGTGATGTCACTGTGATGTCGCTGTGTGATGTCACTGTGATGTCGCTGTGTGATGTCACTGTGATGTCGCTGTGTGATGTCACTGTGATGTCGCTATGTGATGTCACTGTGATGTTGCTGTGTGATGTCACTGTGTGATGTCGCTGTGGCAGTTCTGCTGGCTGATGTCTAGCGGAGAGAGGGAGCAGTCCGGGGGAAAGTGAGGCTGTGGCGTGGTGGGTGTGGCAGGAGGGTGCGGCGCAGGTGTGGCGTGGATGGTTGCTATGGCAGCGGTTTCGTGGGGCGCAGCGGCAGCCTCGAGCTCGGTGGCATTTCTCTCGCGTCCCCTTGGTACGATTCCCTCGCTGTCCTTCCGTATCTAATGTCACCTTGCTTTCTCTTGTGTTCGCACTCCCTCTCTCTCCTCTCCCTCTCTTTCTCCTTCCTCCCCCTCCTCACCCCCCTTCACTCCCTTGCTCTCTTCCTCATTTGATGAAACGCAGTGTTAGTGGGATTGTGTTGCGGTTATCATGCCGATCTGTCAATCACCTTCCCTTGCTTGCCCCCGATTGGCAGAGAGCAAAGGGGAGGCTGAAGGGGGATGGGGGGGGGGGGGTCGTCCCTGTTGCCTGGGCAACTGGCGGTCTTATTTACCTAATGTCCTCTCGCTGCTGTGAGAGAGCAGCAGAGTGGTGTGTGTGTGTGTGTGTGTGTGTGTGTGTGTGTGTGTGTGTGTGTGTGCGCAATATGTGTACATGTGTGCACTCACACTCTCACTCCTCCTCACACACACACGCAAGCACATTGTGGCGCTTTTCTGACTGAGACCAGCAGATAGGAATGCTGTTTTCTCCCTCTCTCCTCCCCTTCTCTTCCCTCTCACTCTCACTCCTTTGCTCTCCCTCCCTCTCTCCCTCTCTCTCTCTCTCTCTGGCTCTTGAAAGCAGAGACACGCTCTGAACTCTGCTTTGATATGGTAATGTCTGCGGGGGGAGGGGAGAGGGGGAGAGTGGGGGGAGGGGGAGGAAAATTCCTCAGAGTGCAGTTTGGTAGATTGTTTTCATTGTTAAGGAAATGTTCTGCTCAAAATGCCAGGTCTGTTTCTCTCTCTCCCTCTCCCCCTCCTCTGTTTCCCTCTCTTTCACGCTTTCTCATTCTGCCTTCCTTTCGCTCTGGCTTCTCTCTTTTCTCACTTTCAGCATAACCTTTTTGCTGTTAAGTGTCACTGTTCTTTAACACTTCAGTCACATTAAAAACAACTGAAAAGGCATGTATTGAAAGTTGAAAGACTCCCCCCCTCCCTTCCCCCTCTCCCTCTCTCCTTCTATATCTCTCTCCCTCTCCCTCTCTCTCTCTGGTTCCTTCCCCTCCCTCTCCCTGGTGCTTGCAAGCTCCTTGTAAAAATAGCTCTATTGGCATGACTGGGATATTCCAGCGCAGCCAAGACGCACACAATAGCTCGAGTGTTCGCAGGACCGCTGTAGGTCTCGCCCTCCTGTCTCTTTCTCGCTGCATGTGGCAATTTTCCTGTCGTCTGTCTATCTCCCAGTTTCCATTGTGCCCTACTCTGCCAGTCTCTTTGTTTCTCTTCAGCCTTCCCTTTGTGTCCTCCTTCTTTCCTGTTCTCTTCCTCTCCGCTGTCTCTCTGTTCCTCTTCGCTGTCTATGTTCCTGTCCACTGTCTCTGCCCTCTCTGTCTCTCTGTTCTTCTCCTCTGTCTCCCTGGTCTTCCTATGTGTCTCACTGTTCTTCTCCCCTGTCTCTCAATTCCTCTCCACTGTCTCTCCGTTCCTCTGCACCGTCTCTCTGTTCCTTTTCACTGTCTCTGTGTTCTCCGCTGTCTCTCTCTTCCTTTTCACTGCCTCTCTTCCTCTCCTCTGTCCCCCTGGTCCACTTCTCTCTCTGTTCTCCTCCTCTGTCTCTGTCCTCTGTCTCCCTGGTCCTCCTATGTGTCTCTGTTCTTCTCCCCTGTCTCTCCATTCCTCTCTGCTGTCTCTCTCTTCCTTTTCACTGCCTCTCTTCCTCTCCTCTGTCCCCCTGGTCCACCTCTCTGTCTCTCTGTTCTCCTCCTCTGTCTCTGTCCTCTGTCTCCCTGGTCCTCCTATGTGTCTCTGTTCTTCTCCCCTGTCTCTCCATTCCTCTCCACTGTCTCTCTGTTCCTCTGCACTGTCTCTCTGTTACCCTCCACTGTCTCTCTCTTCCTCTCATCTGTCCCCCTGGCCCTCTTCTCTCTCTCTCTGTTTCTTCTTACTGTCTCGTCCGTCACCCCCCTTCTGTTCCTTTCCTTTCCTTTGTCTCAGGTTTTCGCCTGTGTTTAGTATGCATTTCCTGGAACAATAAGCCGTACCGTCCGCTCGTTTTGCTGCGACCCCGTCCCGCCCCCCCTCACTCGCGCCCCGTGAAGGCTGCTGCTGTGACTGACTCAGATCGTGTCGTCTTTGTTGTGGTCAGCGCTGCTAGTAGGTCAGCCGAGCCCAGATCGCTGTGTTCCCATGTTTCGGGGGCCCCTGAAGTCCCCCTCACTCTTCTGCTCCGCCGCTCAACCTTAATCAAAGCCATGCTCGGCACAATTAAAGCCGCTTAATTGTTATTAGTTTTTGGAAGGAGCTCAATTTCAAGTCGCCCATTAAATTTTATTAGTCTCTGAAAACCTCCAACTTTTATTTACGAGCCGAAAACCAAGGGCTGGGTAGGGAGGGATTGGAGACAGGTATGGAAGAGGGGGGTATTCTAGGGTGCCTGGATAGTGTAGGGGGAGACTGAATTTGGGGGGGTTTGTTGGTTGTGGGGGTACGAGGCTGGGTGAGGGGGATTCGGGGTGGAGGAGGGAACATGTAGGTGGAGCATGCTGTTTGCAGGTGCAGGTGTAGGCTGGGGTGTGTGTGTGTGTGTGTGTGTGTGTGTGTGTGTGTGTGTGTGTGTGTGTGTGTGTGTGTGTGTGTGTGTGTGTGTGTGTGTGTGTGTGTGTGTGTGTGTGTGTGTGTGTGTGTGTGTGTGTGTGTGTGTGTGTGTGTGTGTGTGTGTGTGTGTGTGTGTGTGTGTGTGTGTGTGTGTGTGTGTGTGTGTGTGAGTGTGTGTGTGTGTGTGTGTGTGTGTGTGTGTGTGTGTGTGGGTGTGTGTGTGTGTGTGTGTGTGTGTGTGTGTGTGTGTGTGTGTGTGTGTGTGTGTGAGTGTGTGTGTGTGTTTGGGTGTGTGTGTGTGAGTGTGTGTGTGTGTGTGTGTGTGTGTGTGTGTGTGTGTGTGTGTTTGTGGGAGTGTGTGTGTGTGTGTGTGTGTGTTTGGGAGTGTGTGTGTGTGTGTGTGTGTGTGTGTGTGTGTGTGTGTGTGTGTGTGTGTGTGTGTGTGTGTGTGTGTGTGAGTGTGTGTGTGTGTGTGTGTGTGTGTGTGTGTGTGTGTGTGTGTGGGGGATGAGAGTCAGGAGTGTTTTTGGGAGTGTTCAGAGGCCTCCTCCTCTGAGGCATAACACAGCAAGTCTCACTTGCTTACAGAAAAAAATCGGGGGGGGGGGGACACAAAGGTATCCCATGAGAACCTGGAAAGTTTTAAGGGTGCAGCCGGTCTGGGAGCCGGTCCTTCCTGGGGCTGGCTGTCTAGGAGTGACGTCACCTTTACCTCTCTTTGTGACGAGAGGGAATAACAGGGCAGCGCTGTGGGCATCGGTCTGGCATAGTGGTAACGAGCAGGGCTTGTAACCGAGAGGTTGCTGGTTCGATTCCCGCGCAGACACCGCTGTTGTACCCTAGTGCAAGGTACTTAACCCACAGTTGCCTCCTGCGACTGTAAATATCCAGCTATATACATGGATAAAAATTGTAACCCATATGTATGTCAGTCGCTTTGGATAAGAGCTTCTGCTAAATGACAGTAATGGAGTCTAATGTAATGAATAATATTTGCACTTTTGGTCAGGGTTTTCCAACAGATTTACCTGACTCTTTGAGATGCGTTGTTAACTGACAGAGGAGTGGAAACAAGACCCAGAGTTGCATGGTCTCCATACAATATCCTTGACCTCAGAAGGAGGTGCAGTTCTAATGCACAGTGAAGGTGGATGGACTGGATGCTCTACCGGCGGACATCTTCATTTGCAGTGAGAAGACGTGATGCTAAGTGGTGTGAAGCGGTAGGAAGGCAGGGGCACACTGTCGCAAGTTGAGCCAGCTGTCATGTGAGAGATGACGGTGTTTGTGGTGCGAAGACAGAACGCGTGTCAGATTTGCAAGAAGATGCATATATATCATGACGGAAGAACCGCCCCCTGTCAAAAGTGTGAATTCTTCAGGTCTACAGGTGAGAGACTGTGGGGCTCCGCACTACCTGGGCAAATGGCGTTCGGGTGCGTTTTCGTCCGGTCGTAAGCGCTGATGACGTGACGGTTCCTCCGTGTTGGTGCTGCCTGGCGCCTGCAGACAGTAGCACGTGCAGGCTGAAAATGAAAGCATTCTTGCAGACAGTGAGAGAGAGAGGGAGGGAGAGGAAGAGAAAGAAAGGGAGAGGGAGAAAGGGAAAGAGAATGTGAGTGAGTGAGAGAGAGAAAGAAAGGGAGAGAGGCAGAGAGGGAGAAAAAGGGAAAGGGCGAGATAGGGAGAGAGAGAGTCTTGATTGATGAGGCAGCAGGAGCAGCAGTAATTACTCTGTCCATTTCCCCACACTGGATTGGCAGACAGCTGATATCTTCCAGACCCCTGGCCCTGACAACCCACCCCTCCCCCAACACAAGCTCTCTGACTGGGGGTGCGCGATCACCTGTAGCCCCTGCTCTGGCCTAACAGTGTGGGCTGTTTTTTTTGCTTCTGAAATTGAGCCTTCAAGCTGTTACACAGCTCATTGTTATCCCAACAAAGTACAAGAGAGCCTGTTCCTCGTTCCATCTGATAAAAAAAAAAACAGAACTTCACATGTGGATGCTGTTGATGTAGTTGAGTTATTTTTATATTCGGGATCTCACTTTGAAATATGACCCGCAATTTAAATAACAGCATAGAATGAAAATGAAAAAACTTTTGACAGCTTCAGGTAATTCTTTAAAAAAATGTTTCAAATAGTTAGAAAAAAAGGGCCATTTTCATCTCTCGGGCAGACAGGTGTTAGAAATTCCACAATCCCTGGTTCTGTTTGTCTGTTAATCACAGAAATGACCATGAACAGAAATGACAGTGAACAGAAAGCATAAGCCCCAACTCTGTCTTACCTCCGAGCTTCATGCAGAGTGCTTCAAAACTCGGTCATGGTGCGTCTCTCTTGCATCACGGCCAGTGGGAGTCCATGTTCATACATTTTACCGCAGTGTGCTCCTGGTTCAAAGCTCTGGAGCTCATTTTGACCAGGCGTGCCCACGATGCAGAATGTGTCCCGAACATAATGAACCGAGAATCGAACTGTAAGTTTTTTTTTTTTTTTTTTTCCCAGCGCAGGTCAGCCACAGAAGCAAAAAGGGGCTTCATTTCAGTGGAGATCTCACCTGCACGATGGGCTCTTCAAAGCCTCGAAGACACCGCGGTTTTTGTGAAAACTGTTTCTGCGTTTTGTGCTCTGGGTCTCAGGCCGGACAGTCATCCGCATTGGGATGCCTGGGGAGCCGGCTGTTGTAGAATCTTTGTGAAACTTTCTGTAACCTCCCCGTCTCCTACCCCCCATGCCCCCCCACACACACATTTTTCTGCATCGCGTAAAGTCTTCCCACAGACACATTTACACATTTGCTCGCTGTTGTCCTCAAACGCCACGCTTGCCTTCTGTCGCTTACTGTCTTGCAGCATATGGCAGAACCACACCCCCCCTTCCCCCTTTTCCAGTGTGACTGCTTTTGGAACACATTAGGAGCTCTTTTTAGCCTGACTGTTTTTTTTTTTTTATGTATATAAGTCTGAAATGATATTGTGTCTGGTTGACGGTGGTAGTGGTACCTGAGATGTGTGACGCAGTCTTTGCGGTGGCAGCTGGCCCGTGGTTGTTCATTAGGCTGGAGCACAGCACATAGAGTTAGGGCTGAGAGTCTCATCTGAAGCCTGCATCTGTGAGCGTCGCGCATTAATTGATCACTTGCTAATTAATACCGGAGGCCTGTCTCGTTAAAGTGAGCAGCGGAGGCCGGTGATTGGGCCAGATTCTCGTCAGTCGATATTACTCTCGCGTCTCGAATCCATTCACTCTCTCGCGCGCATGCTGTTACTGTGATCATCATTAAAGTCTGTTTTTTTAACTTGTGGTATATGCAGTCTGGCTCACACACACACACACGCACATACACTAACTCACATACACACAAACACACTCTCATTCACTCCCTTGCTCTCACACACACACATACACACACACACACACACACACACTTGCACACAAGCACACACTCATTCACTCCCTTGCTCTGTCACATACACGAACACACATTAAGTTGCTCACACATACACAAATGCACACACTCACACTCACTCACACACACGCGCACTCACACACACGCGCATACACACTCACACACAGGCACCTTCACATAAGCACACACACCCTTTCCACTGTGGTGTTGAGTGTTTGTAATCAGTGCTCAGGGTGTGTTTACCTGTGTGGTTTTCACTGTGCGCGGGTTTGAATGTTTTTGTTTTTGAAGGCCTTTATAGTCAGGCACTTTCTGGTCTCAGACAAAATGAAGTACCTGGGTGAGGCCCCTGCTGCTGCTCCCTCCGTGTCTCCCTCGTCTGCAGCTCGTTAAGGAAGACCCCATCTCTGTAATTAAAAGTATGTAAATGTGGCCTCTGCTGGATTGTGTTAGTGTGGTCGGAATGGGGCTCGGAGAGCCAGGCTCGTAATCCAGACTAATTAAGGATTAATTAAAACTAATGGGAGCTGGCTCCTCTTCTGCTCCCTCCCCTCCACTGTCCTTCTCTCTCCTTAGAGCTGGGGCCTTGCCAGGAGAGGGAAGCAATCAAAACAATCCCTCTCACACATCACAACCAAGCCATGCTGGGGATAAAACTTTCACATTACATTACTGCCATTTAGCAGACGCTCTTATCCAGGGCAAATTACATAGGTTACAGTTTTATATGTTATCCATTTATGCAGCTGGATATTTACTGAGGCAGTTCTGGGTTAGGTACCTTGCCCAAGGGTACAGCAGCAGTGCCCCAACGGGGAATCAAACCTGCAACCTTTTGTTTATGAGCCCCGCTCCTTACCGCTGTGCCACACTGCCGCCTTTTGCCAGCTGCAAGGTAAAGATTTGGTTGAAACACGCAAGACCTGACTGGCAGACAACAGCAGAGGGTTTCCCCTGCTGTGCGTTAGCTTCCCAGCTAATTACGTTAAGCTAACTGAGTTAAGACTGCAGATATGAAGTTAGCTAGCTGCATGTATGGAATATTTGTCCTTTCAACCCTGTACATGTTTTAGTCTCTGAGAAATGGTGCAGTTTTGATGAGAGTATCACAGCTGTTCTTGATAGCGTAGGGACCTTGCAGCATATATACTGCAGACTTTCTTGGATCTGTTAGATAAGGCAGTCTCTCACACTCTTACAGATTTAACAGGAAGAGCAAGGAACAAGGAATACAAAAACTGTGATGTACAAAAAAAATGCCACATCTTTCAAGAGACAGTCCCAGAATCCTAACCATGCCCCCTTTCACATTGAGGTGGTTCTGTGTTTTCCGTTGGTTGCGTCCTGTATTTGTGGTGCCCCTGTGTAGATTAAGCCTGGCTTTATCCTCCGTTTGGGTTGTTTCTTCATTGGTTAAGCTGCATTGGTTAAGAATATGGCTGTGCCCTGTATTTAGGCCTCTCTGAGTATCTGTGATGCCAGGGCCTCTTGCTTTTCTCTCTGCTCCTGCAGAGAGGACGTTATCTCCGTGCTATGGGTGTCTGTCTGTCTGTCTGTGCATATGTGTGCAAGTGTGTTGCTTGCCAACCTAAGCCTGGGCTCACATCTAGCTAAGTGCACTATGGAGAGTTCATGTCTGTTATCACTCCCTCTCATAATCGTTAGGACACAAACACATTACGCTCCCTTTTCTTTCTCTCTATTTGTTTGTCTCTTCCTCTCGCATATATGTGGGGGTACCCACATGACTCTTTCTGACTGAGTTAAACAAACAGTGAAACTCGTTTTTCTTTCAAGTTCAGGTTCAGGATGCTGTATTGGCTGACACAGTGTGTGTTGCCACAGCATTAGCATACAACAATAAAGTGTAGAAGGTAATGAAAAAACGTTTGTCTTTCTCTTTCTTCCCCTCTCCCTCTCTCAGGCAGGACAATGCAATCCTTTTAGCATCTACACAGTTGCTGACAACAGAGAAATACATAGTGTTTAGCAGGACAGCCTTCAAATCCAAACTCCAGACCTGCCATTGGTTAGGAACCCGGCCTGAATTCAGAGCGATATATACAGGGTGAAGCCAGGTTGCATGCTACCTGGTGCGTTTCCATGGATATGCAGTCAGAGGGTAGCATCAGAGATGGCGTTCATTTTTCATGAATCAGTTTTTCATCTTGCATTTTTCGTCTTTCCATGGCTTCCAGTATCGGCTGAAAAGTATAACCATCCTCTACTTAATTCCTTTAGATGTTCCTGAATGAACTGAAGTCAAGAATGGTCAAGTGTCTTAGGGTACTTTTGAATGGAGAAGTGCCTTTCAGTGGCATCCTTATGGTGGTCCCAAACAGTTCATCACTGATTTCCGCCACAGTCACATTTTGCTTTTACACCAGAAGCACACAGTTCCTGTGATTTTTGGGGGTGCTGTAAGAGTTGGTCTACCCGGGTGCTGAATATATACATCCTCTGAAATGGGCTGAAATGCCGAAGCAGCAAGACAGACCCCACCGAGCTGGGTGGTCATGCACTCCTCGAAAATTAGCCGATGGCAGAGATGGCCTGTCGTAAATTATTTATTCTTCGTACGGGGTCTGACTTTGAATTTTGACTCTGCTGTTGGAAGATTTTTTGTTTTTTTTAATTAGAGATGTCTGTCTTTCTGCTGCTGCTGTGTGTGTGTGTGTGTGTGTGTGTGTGTCTGTGTGTTTTCCACTCGTGTAGCTAATCATGCTAAATATGTTACACCAGCTCGTAACGGTGTAGCACCCGTAGCAGGGGTTTGGGGCCTAAGCTCTCCCTCAAAGTGGGAACCTATTAGTTGGCGTGTTTGTGCAAGGTCTGGCAGCGTCTCTGCGTTCCCCTCCTTCTCCGCGGTCATTCGCGCCTCCTGCCTTTGTTCCCACTGCAGACCCGAAGCGGTTCTCTTAATTTGTTTTCATTTCGGTCTGGCTGTAATTACACTCGCATTCTGATTGGAGTACCTGGCTAATTACTCCCGCTGTGGGGGCAGCTGGGACACGCCGCGGAATACTGATTCCACGGCACAGGGGTGCTTACCGTCCCGTCCTCCTGCCCCCGAAAAAAGGGTGCACCCCATCAGAGCCCTAAGGTGAACCGCACTGTAGAGGGTGTCATATCCTGACTTTACTGATGTGTTGTAATCCAGTAAACTGCACTATAGGTGCATAATGTAGTAAACTGCACTGTAGGTGCATGCTGTTGTAAACTGCATTGTAGCTGTTTACTGTTGTAAACTGTGCTCTAGGGATATCACATTGTGACTCCACTGTTGTGTTGTGTTGTGGTGAATTCTATTGTAGGTGCCTACTGTAGTGAACTGCTCTGTTGGTGTGTACTGTAGTAAATGTGTACTCCTTTAATGCTCCATAGTGAACAGCATTTCTGTGTTGCTCTGCAGTGAACAGTCCTAGTGTTCTGGGCAGTACTGGCCACGGATTGTTTCGAAATACAAGGCCAGCATCTCTTGGACCCAGCTCTTCTCAGTACTTGCTCTACACTGGTGGAATGAGCTTCCTGCTGAGATTTGTACAACAGACTCCCTGGGTGCCTTCAATAGAAAGCTGAACACTCATCTTTTCAAGCGGTATCTGTAGTCTACCTTCCTCTCTATCTATCCTATCTATCCCTATTTTCTATTAAAAAAAGCATTCTACACTAGTTTAGCACTTCACTCAGTATCTTACTGACCTCTTGTAATACCTCTCAATAACTACTCTTAGCATTGTGATGCACTTATTTGGAAGGCGCTCTGGGTAAGAGCGTCTGCTAAATGATGTAATGTAATGTACTACAGTGAATAGTGCTGGTGTATGAGTCTTCAGTGAGCCGGTAATGCTGTAATGTACGAGCAGTGCTGTTGTGAACAGTGTCAGAGCTCGAGTGCCAGCACTCTACGCAGTTCCTGTTTGGCCTCTCTGTCATCATCCTCGTTCGCTCGTTATAAATGGGAGAGGCTCCTCGGAACTACGGCTTAATTGCCACCTAATTTGCATAACTGTACAAATTAATGACCTCTCAAATGAGTGTTCATTTTTCACAAGGTCTTTAAGAGCTCCTTAAGAGGCGGTGTTAATTAAAGTGGGGTGTGGGGGGGGGGAGTTAGCTGTGCCAGGGAGAGTTGGCATCGCCACGGCAACAACCGTACTGTTACTAACACTGCTGCCTGTGCTGACGGTCTGGGCTGACGCTGTTCTCTCCTGCCCCGACATGCCTCTCACCTGCGTGTGTGTGTGTGCGTGTGTGTTTGTGAGATGTGACAATACCGTGGTGTGTGTGTGTGTGTGTGTGTATGATGTGACAATACTGTGAAATATGTGTGCACGTGTGTGTGCATTATGCTTTTATGTATGAATATGTTTGTGTGTGTGTGTGTGTGTGTGTGTGTGTGTGTTGGGCTGGTCAACTGCTTACTGCTTCTCACCTACATACAGACAATCTGTCCACACACACACACACACACACACACACACACACACATTGTTAACATACAGCATGTGCACTCAGGCCAAGAAATGCTCCATTTCCCCTGCAGTTTGGTCCCATTCAGAACTGTGGGGGAAACCGTGATCCAAACCTGCACAGTGCAACAGAGTATAGCGCCCCGTATGGGTTGACTGGATCACAACATGTGAGTGCACTTCAGAGAGATCTCACTGCTACATCACCATCACTCTCATTCATCATTTCCTTCCTGCCAAACAGGGACAGTTAAACTCACACACAGATTACTATCACAGTAAAACACTAGGGGGCAGCACCTGTGCTTTTATTCACTCTTATTGTCTATAATATTTAAGTGTTTTGTGTGAGTTGCCAGTCCAAACCACTAAGCTGTACCCATTCAGCTGAGTCTCCACTTGAGCTTGGCTAAGGAGCTAGTTGGCTGTAATCACATCGAACTGACTGTAAGAATATTGTCTGTATATCTGGCCCTCAGCCAGTGAAGAAAATTATAAAATGCTTTCATATGAACTCATTAGAGAAATTGGCATTAAGTTCCATAATTACTGTTTAAGATACTGTTGAATAAAGAAAGAAACTGGAGTGAATCTTCTGGGATGTGTCCACCTTTTTATGTTACTGCTGGTCTGAGGAGTGTGTGGCTAAATGTTGAGTTGCAAAGAGGCACTCCTTTTAATATTGTAACTGACCTGGGTACAATGTGCAAAAATTGCATTTAAAAATTGCAGGCAGTGTTTTTGAAGGGCTGCAGTTTGTAGTTAAAGTGTTTTGTGGCGGGATTCACAAAACCATACACATACAAAGATGAAGCTGTACACACAGACATACACACCAACACACAGACATACACACACAGGATCACACACATACAAAAACAAATGTAGAGATACTTCTACAGAGTAATACACACCAACGGAAGGTTGGCAGAGAAAGGCTACACAGCTCACACCTTCTACTGGCTGTTGTGCCGGTTTCCTGTAGACCGTTCTGTGTGTATCCTGTGTGTGTGTGTGTGTGTGTGTGTGTGTGTGAGAGAGAGAGAGCACTCCATAGAGAGTTTAGATTACATTACAATTCCTTTTGCAGAGACTCTTATCCAGAGCAACCTCCAGCACAAGAGAACAAAAGTGTATCCATTCAAGTTAAATGCTCTGCTGTAGCCCATCCCAGCGAGATGTGAACTGTGTTGCTTGTGAGGGGGTGCTCCTGGGGGCAGCAGTGATAAAGGGCGTCCCCATGGAAACCCTGATTCATTCATTAGATTCCTTCTGTAAACAAGAAGTCTGGGGTTCGTTAGCTGTCTCTAAGCAGCGGCCGCTGATTTGACTCGCTCTGAACAATGCTCTCGGACTCAGTCTCAGCAGTGTTTGACTCGTTTTCTCAGCAGCACAGTTGATTGTTTGACTCGCTCCGAGCACTGCCCCTTCGACTCGTCTCTCTCATTTGACTCCTCCTCGGTCTCCCTTCCATCTCTCCCCACTCCTCTTCCTTTTCCCCTCTTTTCTTTTTCCCCCCAAGTGCTGTTTATTTTCTCCCTTGGCATTCTCTCTCCTCTCCTTCCACCCAGTCTGTTACCCCTCTTTCCACCCCTCTCTCGTCCCTGCTTGCTCACTCACTCTCTCTGTGCGTCTTGGTCTCCCTTTTCTCTTCTTTTTACCTTCTCTCTCTCTCTCTCTCTCTCTCTCTCTCTCTCTCTCTCTCTCCTCTGCTCGCTCTCTCTCTCTCTCTCTGCTCCCCACCACCCCACCCCAGTGAAAAGCGGTGAATACCCAAGGGAGCTGATGCAATTAAAATGCTAATCCTGTCAGTCGGTGGAGGGAGGGGTGGGGGGAGTGGGGGGTGTGGGGCTGAGAGACTGACAGCATGAAGGATTGCAGAAGTCGCCTGAAATGGAGAGCGGGTGAAAGGGGGAGGGGCTGAGGGGGCCTGAAGGGGGGTCTGCAGGGGGGACAGAAAGAGGGAGCTGGCACAGGGGGCATGGGGGGTGGGGGTGCAGAAATTGGGCAGAGAGGGAAGATGTTATGATGGCTTAATTTCTGTCTTTGAGAGTATTTAAACCGTGTGCGTGTTTTCTATGCGTGCGTGTGTGTGTGTTTGCAGTAACTGTGCTCTGGGAGCATTTGAATTGAAGCGTGTGTATACATACATGTGTATGCAGGGAATGAGTTTTTTGTATGTGTTGTTGGAGTGTGTGGATGTGGGTTCTGTGTGTGTGTGCGCGCGTGTGTGTGTGTGTGTGTGTGTGTGTGTGTGCGTGCGTGTGTGTGTGTGTGCGCGCACATGTGCATGCTCTGGGAGTGTGTGTCTCTGTGAGTGTGAGAGAGAGGCAGAGTGCATTGAGTTCTTTAGCAGGGCTCTCCATGGGAAGTCTCAGCATTGGCTGGGACAGCTGGTTAGCAGAGGGGGGAGCCCAGGCCTCAGACTTTCATTACTGAAGAAAGGAAGAAAGAAGCAGAGATGGCGTGAAGGAAGAGAAGGACTGGAGTTCTCCATCCCTCCTCTTCTCTCATTCCACTTTCCGCCATCCCTTTCTCTTTTCCTCCTCCCTTCCTCCTTCAGTATGCTGTAATAGGCCTTCCATCGATTCCCTAGCAACGGGCATAACAACAGAACATATGGATCCAAACAAAGATGGCTGCTCTCTTGGAACTGCGATCCCTTTAAACAGAAAGCGAATAAAACTAGTCTTTGTTTTGCTCTCTGCTGTTCATCATGATTTTGATCCAAAGGAAGTACTGCATGAGAAAGTGATGTCACACTTTACCTATATGCTCTGTGTGTGTGTGTGTGTGTGTGTGTGTGTGTGTGTGTGTGTGTGTGCGTGTGTGTGTGTGCGTGTGTGTGCGCGTGTGTGTGCGCGTGTGTGTGTGTGTGTGTGTGTGTGTGTGTGTGTGTGTGTGTGTGTGTGTGTGCACCCCCATCTGTTCATGTATGTGCGTGTGTATCTGTGTGTGCATGAGTGCGTGCATTTATGTGCATGGGTCCTTGTGTGTGTGCGTGTGTGTGTGCGCATCTGCGTTTGTGTGTATGTGTGTAATTAAAAGCAATCAGTGCTTAATTGCAGTAATTAGGGAAGTCACAGGGCTTTAGGCTGCAGCCAGGGGAGGGAGGGAGGGAGGGAGGGAGAGAGGGAGAGAGACAGAAAACAGTTTTGGATGGATGAAGGGGTTGGAGCAACTCCACTGGTTACTATGGCCAACCTGAACAGTTCCAAAGTGTAAATAGCCTCAGAATACAGTAACCTGCCTTACAACATGTGTACACCTTCATCTTCACAAAGAGTTTGCTCTTTGTACTGCAGTTACGAACATGCCAAAACGTGCTGATTATTTACTCTTGGGGTTACGACAGCAGAGGCGTCCGTGCCTGCGGAAAATAAGAGATATCCTCTCTCTCTCCTTTCAAACTCTCTCACAATATCTCAGCTGCACCTCTTCAATGTTACTCGCATCAGTCCAAAGGAGAAAAAAAAAAAACCCTTCCAAACCATCAGAGAAACCGGAATTCACTGTGAATCGCGAATCAGAATTGCAATGAGGTGCATCCTTAATGCACAGTGGAGCAGAGTTTGACTGTCTCCCGGTGTCAGCCCCGGGCGTGCAGCCACAGGGCGGAGCAGAGATGCTAACAGACAGTTAGCACGGCCGTGCGAAACTGCACAGCTGAACTAAAGCGTTATTGACAGGTCGAGACGGTCCCTGGCTCTCATGACAAAAGGCAGTCTTGGAGACCCCGTTCTTAACTGGATCTTTGGGAAGTGAATCTAATTTGTACCCTAGACGCAATGTTAAAAGCAGGCTTCAGGGACCAGAACGCGGGCTAGAGATCAGCCGTTTCACCCAAGTAGGGGCCCAAATTGCATAAACGATGAAGTGTTAATATTCCGTAAATATTAGTGCATTGCTAAAAATGGAGCCGATTTGACAGCAGTTTGGATCGCTGCTGAAGATCCTCACCGGTCCTTCAGGAGGGGCGTGTCCTCACTTGAGCACAGCATTGTGGCTGTGCGTCAATCAAAAAGCGAGGGGCGTGTCATACAGTAGGGTTCCAAACCTCTGCCAAAGACACTGTACTTGCTGAAGATACATCTCCGTCTCTGCCAGCGTTCAGGCTAAAAGCGTTCTGACTGGGTGCCTTATTGTGAAGTCATGAGGGGGGTGGGGCTGATGACACAGCACCCTTAATTCCGCGTCAGAACGGACAGCCCAGGAACCTCCCGCTAGCAGCGGAGGAGTTTTACACATGGAAGCGTGGAGTGTGAGGAGACCGGCAGAAGTCCTGCAGGGCTTAAAGGATTATTCAAACTGTTCAGCTTCATGTTTGATAGAATATTCTAGGACTGAAATATTTAATGGTTTAAGCGCTAGCATTCTGTATGGTATTTCAGTGTTTGATCTCATAAGGTCTCGTAAGATTCTCTAGAGGTTTCTTTAAGTCGTTAAACCAGCATTTATAATCAACTTCATCCATTTTTTTTGGTGTGTACAAAAGCCACGGAAATGAAAGATGGTAATTATGTCGAGGAAATGAGATGGGGGGGAAAAAACTCCACTTACCTGGTTGCCATGGTTGTTATGGTTGCCTGGTTGTTATTTCAGTACAGCGTAACCTGTCAGAAAACACAGGTTTGAGATCAGTGGGTTACGTTAGCATGATTTCAGCTGTGGGGTGCACACAGGTCTGAGGTCAGCGGGTTATTTCAGTACAGCGTAACCTGTCAGAAAACACAGGTTTGAGATCAGTGGGTTACGTTAACATGATTTCAGCTGTGGGGTGCACACAGGTCTGAGATCAGCGGGTTATTTCAGTACAGCGTAACCTGTCAGAGAACACAAGTCTGAGATCAGTGGGTTACGTTAGTATGATGTCAGCTGTGAGATGCACACAGGTCTGAGATCAGTGGGGTATTTCAGCAGGAAGTGCAGCTGCCAGCACTGTGGTCTTTACCCAGAGGGATTACATCCTGTCCGTTATCAGAGGAAAAAGGCTTGTTCCTTTCACGATACAAAACAGTCTTTTTTTCTTTTCATGGACAGTTAAATCAGGTCATGTTTATAAATGTCTTTCTGTTATGAATATCTATCTTTATTTTCTTTGTTAAATGTCTATTAATATCTCCTGCTTTTGCTGCTGGTCACCATGGGAACCCCTCCTCCCCATGTTTTGAGGTGTCTCTAAGTTGTCACTTAAAATTTGTTCCCAAAAAGTTCCAGCCGAATGCAGTCAGTGTGGTGCCGAGTGCAGTTTCCTTATACTTCTGTGTGTACCTGAATGAACGCACCCTTGTCAAGGGTGAGATTCAGAGCTCTGACCAGGGAACCCTATGGACTCAGGGTTAGTCTGTCTTATTTCTGTTTCTTTTTTCCACGTTTCTGAAATGCTTTATTTTACTGCAGTTGCATCACATCACATTACACGCATGCAGCAGATGCTCTTATCCAGAGTGACTTCCTGCACAAAAGAGCAGAAGCATATGCATTCAAGACAAATGAGCACCAGTGTCAGACCAGGCTAACAACACTCCCAGACCGGTGAGGGTGAGCATAACACTATTCAAGCATTACCACAAGTTAACCCGTGTTAACCTGAAACTAGACAGCATAGAAACTAAGGGAAGCCAAGTACACCCACTTCCATACGTCACAGCCACTAGATCACAGAATGCGAAAGAAGTTCACCCGACAGCTACAGAATTCAGGATTAATTTCCACACCCCCTGTGTTCTCTGAGGCACTTCTCATTGTGAAGGGGGCGCTATGCAAAAAAAAAAAAAAAAACGTGAGCGATTGGTTTACACAACCGATAGCTGCAACTGATAACCAGCTAGCCAGGAAGTTGCCACATGCGTGGATCACATGATCTTTGCGCAGTGTCGAAACCTGTGTAGCTCAGCGCGTAAAAAAGCAATTTCAAGAGGGGCTGGGAGATGTATCACATCATAAGGAAAGCTCTTGGGGGGAGGGACCAAGTGTAGGCTAATGGGCTAGGCTAGCGTATCGTTGAGGGAGAACTCGATTATGAGGGTAGGTAGTTTCGGCTCGGACCGGCCTGTGAAGAACAGTCTTGTACGCTTTCCTCCCGGCAGAGGTACACCAGACCATCTTATATGCACTCACTCATAGAGAGAGCAGGACACAAGTGTTTGTTAGGGAGGGGGGTGGGGGTGTTAAAGAGAGGGAGAGGGACAGAGGGGGGTCATTAGTTCAGTTGGCAGGGTCTGTTGCATTCCTGAGCCATAGGGATTGGGGGTGCGGAGGAATGTGAGAGAGCGGAGTGGGGGAGTGGAGTAGACCTGTGAGAGGGAGCGAGAGAGAAGGGCGGCGGGAAGGAGGGAGGGAGGCGGTGTGATTCCTGTCGTCTGACGCACACTCACACGCTGCACTGGCATGGAGATATCACAGAGGGCGCTGTACTCTGTTTCACCCTACAGTCCTGTGCTTCAGTATTTCACACCTGCAAACTACAGGTGAAATGGTGTGTGTGTGTGTCTGTGTCTGTGTCTGTGTCTGTGTCTGTGTCTGTCTATGACTGCGTGTGTGTTTGTTCTGTTCTGCTCTCTGTGCCTGTGTCCACCCGTGACAGAGATTGTGTGTCTCTGTGAATGGGAGCAGCAAGAAATAGAATGTGTGTATGAGTGTGTGTGCATCTTTGTGTGTGTGTGTGTGTGTGTGTGTGTGTGTGTGTGTGTGTGTGTGTGTGTGTGAGTGAATGCATGAAGGAGGGTGTGCCTATGTGTATGTGCATGAAAGAAAAATTAGCATGGGTACAGAAATGAGTGTGCATAAGCCTGAGTGGGGGCGCGCGTGCACGCCTGTGTGTGTGTGTGTGTGTGTGTGTGTGTGTGTGTGTGTG
>CM032875.1:7018906-7081406 GCA_019176425.1 Megalops atlanticus
TGTAGTGTTTGTGTTGAGGGCAGGTACAGTGACGGAGTCTGGGTGACTGACTTACCACACAGAGGACCTTACTGCTTACCTGCTCAGCCCCCTCCCGGAGAATGACCCGTGTGTGTGCGCCCCTGAGTAACGGCGCCCCCTTGTGTCCTTCCAGGCGGATACCCTGCACCGTGCTACACACCTGACGGGCGGTTATGAGGAGCTGTGAGCGAGAGTCCCACGCCCCCCCACACTGTCTGGACGTGAGTGTAGCACACTGCTCACACACACTGTGCACTGCACTCTCCATACGCAACACACTGTACACACACCGCACACACTCTATACGCAACACACTGGACACACACACCGCACACACTCTATACGCAACACACTGTACACACACACACCGTACACACTCTATATGCAACACACTGGACACACACACCGCACACACTCCATACGCAACACACTGGACACACACACCGCACACACTCTATACGCAACACACTGGACACACACACCGCACACACTCCATACGCAACACACTGGACACACACACACACTTTACACACTCCATACGCAACACACTCGACACACACCGCACACACTCCATACGCAACACACTGTACACACACACACACCGCACACACTCCATACGCAACACACTGTACACACACACACACTTTACACGCTCCATACGCAACACACTCGACACACACCGCACACACTCCATACGCAACATACTGTACACACACACACACTTTACACACTCCATACGCAACACACTGTACACACACCGCACACACTCCATACGCAACACACTGGACACACACACACTTTACACACTCCATACGCAACACACTGGACACACACACCGTACACACTCCATACGCAACACACTGTACACACACACACACACACACACTTTACACACTCCATACGCAACACACTCGACACACACACTTTACACACTCCATACGCAAAACACTGAACACACACACCGTACACACTCCATACGCAAAACACTGGACACACACACACTGTACACACTCCATACGCAAAACACTGAACACACACTGTACACACTCCATAAGCAACGCACGGAACACACTCCACAGGCAGCACGCACACAACACACACTATACCCATTCTGTACACACCAGATACATAATACACAGATGAACTACCACAACACACTGAACACACACTGTATACACACTCATTATACGGAACACACACACACTACACACAACACACTGAACACACATTGTATACACACTCATTATACGGAACACACACACACAACACACTGTGCACACAAGTTCTACATGCTCCATAGGCAATCTGTACACACCACACACAACACACAACACAATGTTCTAATGCTGTACTCACTTTGCACATAATACTTTTACATACTACAGACAGACACAGCACACAAATGTCTACACTCCAGACCTGACAAACACATACACACATACACACGCACACACACAATAGACATCCTGACAATATAAACATACACTAAGTATGTGTGAGAGCACGCACGCACGCACACTCACACACACACACACACACACACACACACACACACACACACACACACACACATCAATGTTGTTGTCCATTATGTCTTATTCCCCCACCCCCTCTCTCTCTGTCCCTCCTTCTCTCTCTCTCTCTCTCTCTCTCTCTCTCTCTCTCTCTCTCCCTCCCCCAGACAGCAGGGCGGCACCGCTACCCCCTTCTCCTCCCCTGAAGCTCCCAGCAGCCCTCCACTCTGACACCACTTGAGACCCATCACCAAAAAAACCCACTGACCCACCCACTCCCCCACCCACCCACCCACCCACCCTCAGACTCACACCAGACCCTCCCCCCTAAGAAGGCAGAACAGTTGCACACACGGACACACTCAGCAGCTTGCACAGTATTCCGAGCAACGATTGGACAGGAAAACAGGAAGTCCCACCCCCCCCAGCAGGAAGTTGAAGAGACTGAATGCGGATAAAGGCCTGTCCTCTGATTGGCTGAAAGTGGGGCGACACGACACCTCCAACGTCCGGGACAAACCCCGAAGGACACACCTACGTGTGTGTCTCTCAAGTGTTTACACTCGGTCCTTCCACATTGTTGCGTTCCCTTTCCCTGATATGGAGCTGCTGTTTGACAGACACCTTATCAATCACTGCCCTGAGTGTACGGAGGGAAGGTTAGCTTGGTGCATGTGAATGCGTGTGTGTGTGAGTTTGTGTGAGAATGTATGTACGCTTGAGCATATTTGATTTCTTTCATCTGTGATACCTGTTCTTTTTCTGCCACACTCTCTCACACACACACACACACCCCTACCTATTGGTCAGTGTGAGGACTCAAGCGCTGTTTCCATGGCGACGTGGTTCTGATCTCACCGTTTCCATGGAGACGCCATTGTCGTCCTGGTTGTACCAAAGGGATGGCGCAGTGCTTTTACGCACACACACACACACACACACACACACACACACACACACACACACACACACACACACACACACGCGCGCACACGCAAACGCACAAACACACACGTACAGACACAGGCAAACACAGACACACCCATATTCACTGCAACGGAAACACGTGTCTCCTGTTTCCATGTCTGACTGGCACACAAACAGCTTCTGTGCAGACACACAGGTGGCTGCAATGGTGTTTCAGCCTCTCTGTGTGCTACTATAACTCACACTATCCTACAAAAGAAAACTGACTGACATAAACTGTGTTTGTCTGTGCTAGTCAGTGCATGTGTGTATTGGTCTGTGTGTGTGTGTATGGGTCAGTGTGTGTGTGCGCGCATGTGTGTCAGACAGAGGGCAGATGGGGGGGTGGGTGCGGGGGGAGCCTCCGGTTAGGTTCCACATGCTGTGTCCGGCATCACAGGGGGGCTTTTCTCCTTTTATAATTACTTTTTTTTTCTCTCATTCTATTTTTATTTTTAAACTTTAGTCAAGATTGTAGCCAACTTTTTTCTAATGCTGTTTCTCAAAGAATGCACCAGCCACCAAATAAAACTAGAGTTTAATAGCAGGTGAGGTACAAGCGTGGGTTCGAGGGTGGCATTGGGGGTGAGGGGGGAAGGGGAGGGGAGGGTTTACAATGTTACACAAAAGGAATTTAAAAAATGTAAAAAAAAAAAAAAAAAAAAAAGTTTAAAAATGTTACTTGTCTTCCATGCATGTAGTCTTTTTGAGGTGTTATAGCAATGATTGTATTTTTTTTTCTTGATTTTTAAACATTACATAAGAAGATGTATACAGTGAAAACTTCTAAATGACAAAAAGACCAAAAATGGATGAACATGTTATACTTAAGTAATCACACAAGTTAATTTACTGTGTCACTGAGAGTGGGGTTGGACCCAGTTTTGCAATTTTGTACTCAACTGTGGTTTGCTGTCACTGTGTTCTCCCACCACTAGGGGGCACTAGGCTGCACTCAGCAAGACATACACTCTGCTGGGCTTTGCCTGCCCTCAATACCCAAAACCTGCACACTCCCAAGGTCACTGTCGTGAACAACTACTACTGCTATCTGCATTGTTCCAAAACCAAAAATAGTATTACCAGTAATGTAATTGTGATTTTTATAACTCATCGTTGTAATTTACGAGGAAATACGAGGATGATGATGGTACACAGACTTAAGGTGGGGTAGGAGGAGGAGATGGCGGGGTGGTAAGCGTGTGTGTGTGTGTGTGTCCGTGCGTCAGTGTGGACGTGTGATTTTTTTTTTTTTTTTTAATCGATTGGCCTCTTCACCTTGCTTTGATTTTCTTTTCCATTGTCAGTTTGCCTTGCGGGTTTGTTTGATCTCCTAAACACTCCTTAGTTTGGTCACAGACCTCAGATGCAGTCTGACCTCCTGAGAGTGGGAAAGGGGGTGGTGGGGGGGCGGCAGAGAGTTTTAAACGCTTGTAGGGAAGCGAGTGGGGGAGGGGGGTTAAAAAAAAATACTCCCGTTAGTTCAGAACGGACACCCTGAAGCCGGCCAGCTGGCAGCAGAGGGGCGTGGCCGGGTGGAGCAGTGTCGGGGGGGTGGGGTCACAGCTCCCGGGAAACTGAGGTCCCTCCCTCCCCTCTCCACCAGCACGAACATTGAACATCATGGAGGGAGAACTCTCTGCGCGGTCGGGACTGCCGCGGTTTGCGCCCATCTCTTTTTACAATTACCGAGAGGTGCGTGTCTGGCTCTCATCACAGAGGTGTATATGCTCATGTGCATCACCCAGAGCGAGGTTGGGTTTTTTCATTTGTTTTTTGGGGTTTTTTTTTTTTTTTTTTTTTTTGGTACACACTGAAGACCTTTTTTCAGTGTTTTAACCTGCTTACTGCGTGCTTTTTAATGCAAGTTGTTTTATAAATCGCAGCGCCACCTAACATTCGATTCCTAGTATTTACACCAAATCGCTTTATTTTTCACTTCTTGTAGCCTGTGAATGTCACTGTGTAGATAGTAGGAATGTTTCTGTGCTTTTACTTTTTTTTTTTATTTTGAGATCTCTCAATTTGGGTCATTTTGTTATTTTTTTTCCTTGTTGTTATTCTGGAATCTGATTGGCTGCTGCCCCTCCTCATTTGGTTTTGTGAGGGTGGAGGTTTGAGGAGTGTGGATTACGGTCACGTGACCTCAACACCCAGAAGAGGCTTCCAGCGTACCTGTAACGGTTGTCATGACAGCGCTGGAGCTGTGTTGTGAGAAACCTGCGTGTTGCCCGGCCCCCCGTTCACACACCGCTTGTGTAGGCCAGAACACAGCCTGCCAATCACAGCAGGAGAGGCGGAGACCAGAGTCCCCGTCCTGTATTCGTGGTAGACCGAGTCTGGGCCCAGAGCTGGCCACCAGGTGGGCAAGTTACGGTGAAGCACCTGTAGAAGTAATCTGTACCTGTTGGCGTAAGCCTCAGAATCCGGTCGGACAGTCGGCTGTCGGAGTTTCCACGGCTGGGGTTGAAATGGCAGAGGTATTCTCACCTTCTCCACAGTTCCCCGTGATTCCAAGCCCCCTCATAGTAATACTGCATACCTGCCGTGGGGAATTCGATTTGAGCACGGGGCGAGCTTGCCGTTTCACAGGGACTCGCGGTTAAACGGAACTCTTTATCGGCGCAAGGTAAACTCCGAGATGTGACACCCGCCTCATCGCCTTACCTACCGTAGGACGAGCCCGTACCTGTTCCACAATGCTCCAGGTGGGCACCGATCAGAGCGAGGCCCGCACCTGTGAGTCCAACCTCCAGGGGTGCACAGGTAGGGGGGTAGGAGCAGTGTGTACCGGTCCGCTTTTGGTCGCGAACTGGAGTTGGCCTCAGCGCTTGTAGATCCACAACTCGAGCACTATGGCGGCTCAGGAGTCTGTGCGTTTACTACCCTCTCCCCCCCCCCTTCCACCAACATTAGTTTTTACTCGAAAACACCAAAAAAAAAAAAAAAAAAAAAAAGTTTGTCACTCTGTCTTGTCCGAGTGCTGTTTGGGTAGGTTTTTGGGTTAACCCCATGACTGTATGAAGTTATGTACTCCTGTCCAACCCATTTACGCCCCCCATTTTACAACAATAATGGTACTGTCCAGTCAGCTGAGCCACATTCTCCTTCTGTTTGTGGGACAGTGCTGAACAGCTGACACAATTCTCCAAATCCTTAATAGTGTAAATACAGCTCCTGCAGAATCAGGCTTGCCCAGGAACATACCAAAGCAGTCATGAAGCATTGGGAGGGTGGGGTTGAATTCATAACTCCAGATTGTGAGGCAGTAGTTTGGTTTTCTTTTCCGTTTTGTATTTTTGTCAGTGTCTGTCTACCCCCCCATCTCTATTCCCCCCGCCCCCCTCCTCTCTCTACCTCTCTGTGAAACAATGTAGTGTTTCTTATTAGAAAAAACAGAAGTATTTAGTGTGCTTTTTCTTTCATTTTGGGGTGTATTTTTGGGAAGGGGTGGGGGGTGGGTGTTTATTTGCTTGTTTTAATGGGTACAATGGTCTTTAGTCACTACATCTTAAACTTTCATGGCGTTTAAAAGAATTAATAAAAAAAGAAGAGAAAGCCAAACAGTTTGACGAAGAGGTTTATCATTTTCCCCTCTCCTGCTTACCCTTCCCTTTTGTCTTTCTTGGTACCTTCCAACCCCCCCCCCCCTCCAAGTC
This sequence comes from Megalops atlanticus, assembly GCA_019176425.1. Classification (NCBI taxonomy): domain Eukaryota; kingdom Metazoa; phylum Chordata; class Actinopteri; order Elopiformes; family Megalopidae; genus Megalops; species Megalops atlanticus. The sequence continues at coordinate 7,025,067 of CM032875.1, forward strand.
AGTAGACCAGCCCAATCATTCTTCATCCTGGAGTCTCCAGTCAGTTTCTCTCCAAAGCCTGTAGGACAAGGTGTCCTATTCTTTGGTCTCTACACGGAATTGTGTTAAACACATAAGGTGACTCGTATTCAGGTTTTCACTTTATCATTTTTCAGCAGTAATTTACAGTACATGCTCATGTATTTTTTGACTATTGCGAAATTTCTAACATAAAATCTATATTTTTTTTTCCATTTACATTAACAGACAGATATAATTGATCTTATTGGCACAGCTTTACTTTCCTAACACACCATCAGCACTTTATTCTCTTAGAGGAAGGTGTGTATACACACACACACACACACACACGCATGCATGCACACACACGCGCACACACAGTCACATACACGCACACACAGTCACACACACGTGCGCACACACATGTGCACGCACACACCCTCGCTCCCGCCATACCCCAACAGAGAAAGGGTAATCACCAAAGCAACAGTAACCAGTTACCTTTGGGTGACGCACTGAAGCCGAAGTACTTCACAAACTCAAAGTTAGCGCAGTGCCTTACACTTATCTATCTGTCGGAGGACGTGTTCACTCACCCAGCGCACGAGTCACGCACACACACAAACTCACAGCCTACTCCCACAGCGCGGACCCCTCATTCTGGCCAGCTGCCCTGTTCTGGACGCAGTTCGCACGCAAAACAAAGATGGTGGCAGCCAAGGCGCGAAGCCTGGACGACGCAGCTGGCGGGACGAGTCCGGCGTTCTGCCTTCGCTCGGCGGAATAACCACAGAAGAGGGCCGTGCGACAAAATCCAGTTGTTTCAGCACGAGGGCGCCCAGTTACTAGACTCCAGGCCATAACGCTGATCTCCAGGTGAATTTACCAGGTGTTTACCCAGCCAGAAGGGGAAAAAAGGCTTAGGCAGCTATTTGGGCCCTTTTGGCCAGTCTGTTCGCTGACATACTCCCCCTGTACAGCTGTTCGCCAGCCCTTTGGATTGTGCTTCCGTGCTACCTGGCTACTTGGCAGACGTGCTTATTCAGAGCAAATGGCAGGGCGAGGAGACACTAGTGCATATTATGAAGCTACGTGAACAACAGTACAGATACAGGGAACAAGTCAGCATTTTAACTGTGATTGTTTTTCTATGGTATCAAGGCAGAGCAGCTCTGACAAACTGCGAAAACAAGGGCCTCCGTACAGGGAGTGGGTAAGGAAGTATCTGCTGCTCAGTTTGCGTCAAAGTGGTCCGTTACATTACATCGTCATTTAGCAGACGCGGTTACCCAGAGCACGGGAGCACTTGCACGGGTTACAGTTTTCACGTTATCCATTCGTACAGCTGGATATTTACTGAGGCAATTCTTGGGTACATACCTTGCCTCAAGGGTACAGCAGCAGTGCCCCAGTGAGGAATCAAACCGGCAACCTTTTGTTTACGTGCCCTGCTCCTCACCACTGTGCTACACTGCCGCTGTAGGCCACATGGCTTTATGGTGTGATGGTGTCCAGCCTTGGCTAAGACAGCCAGGAACAGCAGAGAAAACAGAGAACCAAAAGACGGATCATCCATCAGGGCTGGATTCTTCTCAAAGAAGACATTTTATCACTGTGCTGTCTGTGCATTGTGCGCAGATAACAACTGCTGCAAAGACGGCCAAGTGTTTATCCTGTGGGTCTGATTAGTCTGGGTGAGGCGAAATGGGCAGGCGCATCTGATCGAAAGCACGCCAGGCTGCACCTGCCACCGCCACACCTCCGCTCGATTGGGTACGCGTGTCGGACGAGTCAGGGAAGCAGAGATTGTCACCCGAGCCTCGTACCGAGTTTAAAGTCACGATGTGACTGCGGTCTCTCGGGGCCGGTCACGTGCACCGTGGCAACCACGGTTCTGCAGGAACCGGCTCTGTGGGCCACGGAGATCCAATCAGACCTCCTACTCATGACACTCAAACACACCTGGACAAAGAACAGAGTTAGGACATTTTGCCAGTTATTACAAATATTTGGGGAAAAAAAAATCAGAGCACTTATCCCTCTATTTGGCTTTGGCGTTTTTAGACACATGCACTGATGTGTAACCACGCACACAAATACACGTACATGTGTACGTGATCGTGCAGACAGGCATGCAAACGCCGTGCACAGCCGCGCTCTGCTCCGCGAGGCTCCATTAAGGATCAGGGGGAGGGGCGGGGTGGGGAGGGTTCTGGAGTCTGTCAGTCCCAGCTCCGCCCTCCACAGTATCCGTCCGTCCACCCGTCCGTCTGTCTGTCTGTCCCTCCTCTCAGCTCTCGGAGGCCTTGAGCATGTCCTTGCCATCTTCCAAAATTAAGAGCTGGTCGCCGTTGTCCTTGTCCACCGCCCCTTCGATCTCTCGGTTCCTACAGGTCTGCAGAGGGAGTGAGAGAAAAGAGAGAAGGATGGAGATGGAGATGGAGACCCACCACACACACACACACACACACACACACAGGCAGTGTTAGTAACCTCAGGGCCAGACTCGCACAGCCCGTGGAACAGCGTTTGAAACGAGAGCTCGAACCCAACGCCCGCACCCGACCACTCCTTACCGAACAGCCACACCCTTCCAGCCCCCAGCAGCTCACCGAACAGCCTCCCTCCCTCTCACCCAGAGAGACGAGGACTGAGCGTACGGCCGTGTGCGCACACATGTTCATACACGATACACACGACGCACATCAGGAAGAGAGAGTGCGCGGAATGTGTGAGTGCGTCAGCAGGCAGGGTGTACACAGCAGAGCACACACCGGGGTTAGCGAGTGAGAGGAGTAAGTGTTGGGTTGAAGCATTAGCAGAGGAAGGGTCACCTGCTGGATGTTATTTGCGTGTGCTTATTTGCTGCTAACATTCTCCATGTCAATTTCTAAAGCCGTTTTGCGAATGAGTAAATTTGCAGGGCTACTGAGGTAGTAGGGTTTAAAGAGTATGCATATGGTAACCTTGGTTACAGAAGTAGGGTTAAATAGGCAAACGCATATGGTAACCTTGGTTACAGAAGTAGGGTTAAACAGGCATATGCATATGGTGCCCTTGGTTACAGAGGCAAGGCTAAACAGGCATATGCATATGGTAACCACGGTTACAAAAGAGACAGAGCCCACACTCCAGAGGGGATTTAAATAAACAATCTGCATGCTGACCTGTGCCTTTGTGGCCGCGACTGACAGTGACCTAAACTCCTCCGTCAGGTCGGCACCACAGCGCGAGGAGAATCTCTGCTGCAGTTTTTCACGCTCGCCACAAGGGGGCGACAAACCCCCGTCTGAGCGACTCTTGCTGCGAGAGGAGCCTCAGCTTCGCTCGCGGGCGGACTTTTTAAGCGCTCGCACCCGGCTTCCTGCCGTCAGCTTCGGCTTCAGCGCACGGAGGAGCGGTGAACATGGAACGGCTGATTCATGTGCACAGCTGGCCGCGAGAGTGGCGTACCCACTGAGGGGAAACTTTTAACCAGAGGACTGATGTACCCTGATTCATCAGAGCAGCTTCCTCACAACATCCAGCTGCATAAATGGATAGCGTGTCGGATGCAAGCTGCTCGAGTTTCTCTGGATGAGGGCGTCCAACAAACCTATTAACAATGTATGGTCTGTGATGATATCCGTAAGGTCAAATGATGGGGCGAACAGCAGGTTGGCTGTCTGGGGAAAAAATAAAACCTATGTCTCACAGCTAGGACCCAAGTCCTGCGAGCGAATATCTTGTATGCATGATCAAACTTCTGTCACATAAAAATATATTATAACTTGACTTCTCCTTTGGGGAGGTTTAGCACTCTTCCCACGTTCAGATTTCAGCGATAGAGGCGTTTATTCAGGGTAAGTCCCTGCATGTGGCGTCACATCAGCCTTGCGGTCTGAAGCTGACATTCAAAACCCTCAACACACAGCCCATCATGATTGGCTCAGAGAATTCCACTGACACATCTCTGAGCAATAAGTGTGTCAACCAAAACGTGACCTGGTTTCTTTTTGCCCCTCACGGTCCCACCGTATGGTGTGGCAAAGCAAATCAATCACAGAGTGCAGAAACAGACATCACCAAACGATAAACGCTCATACACACAATGGTTTCTTTTGTTTTTTTTTTACCATTAGCTTTTTCTTGTATTACATTTTACAGAAAAATAGTCATCAAACATAAACCGGGACTTGTAAATTGGAACAAAAATACTAAAAAAGCACTACTGTATTATTATAAGATTTTGGCAATGATAGTGGTTTTTTACAAGTAATAATTATTGACAGGAAAAAAAATCTTTTTTCCCCACTGAAACCTCAAAATCAGTTGCACAACAGTGACTGCATGAATGCTTTCTTAATGATGCTTTTCATAAACAGCATGTTAGAGTAATACAAAGTGCTAGAGTATTACAAAGCACATGATCAGTGATCAGGCTTTTTACAGCTGGGCTGCAGGCCTATGTCCATCCTCCTGAACTGGACAGGACAGAAAGAAAGCTACCAGTACTGGTATAAGAGCACAAAGGTGTCTTTTAAAAAAAAGACTGTGGCAAAGTCTCTGAGGCTGCACTCTGCTGCCAGCTAATGAGAAGAATGTGTGTGTGTGTGAGTGTGTGAGAGAGAGAGAGAATCTACGTGTACGTGTGCGTGTGCACCTTCTTCAGACTGCGTGTCTACCCTGATTATCTTGAGAGATATCACTCAAACACCAGACTGCCAAAGACACGCTGCACTGAAATCTGGGAATGTCACGCTGTTTCCTGCTATTTGCCCCATTTACAAGGCAAGCCTTGTCTTTCTTCCGAGACACAGATATCTAACCCTCTAAGGTCACAACAGAGACGGAGCTCCAAAAGGGGGGCCTGGCCTGGACCCCCAGCTACCACCACAAACAGCCTGATAAAGGTGAGGACACGGGTGACATGAACACGTAACATTGCTGAAACGTAACAGCAGGGTTCTGGGAACGTTGCCTACTATCTAGACGCACAGAGCGGACGTGACTTAATCATTCACTACTCATTATAGGCCTATATACCTACATAATTTATTGCATTTAATGAATAAAATCAATTTTACAGCTCCAGAGGATATTGGCTATTAGATGGTAAAATGGCTAGTATATGTTTCTGTTGCAACGTCACATTTGGCTGTTTTTAAACATGGAGTGTGTGTGTGTGTTTGTGTGTGTGTGTGTGTGTGTGTGTGATAGTTACATGTGCCTGGTAAATTTTCCAGTTGACCAGTAACTTGGCATCTTGTCGGCCGTGCGAATCAGCGCTGTGTCATGTAAGTTACACTTTAAGGCGTCACCATCAGCTTTTGTACAGTAATTCCACACTGCAGTGCACTGTGCAGTAACACATATGCTCGGCTCACGCAAGCCGTGTGACCTACAGGTCAGAGAGTTTGACGCTCCATACTCCTGCCCGTCCTGCTCGCCTACATTGGGTTTTTTTTTCCCTCTGTGTGTGTGTGTGTATTCTTAAAAGAGATGCATTTTAAACGTCAGTCAACATCAGGATAACCGTTCGTTAAGTCGTTATCCATATCTGGTTTATCAATCCTTAACGGTTAACTGGTCCCTCGTCAGTGTGGATTCTGATATTTTGAATGTGTAGAATGGGTATAGCATTTCAGTTGCTGCCAGTGAACGGGGTGAACTAGCTACACAGGGCAGAAGCGATACGGGAGTTATAAAATTAAAAAAACGCATGCAAGCCAGCTGTGAAACGTGTGCAGCTTCTGTTCTGGACGGTGGGCGATGCGTTCCGTTTCTCCTGCGCCTGGTAAGTGTCTCTATTAGTCCTTGTCCAGTGAACAGACTTCCAGACGGGCGTAGGTGTGTGGACAGAGCAGCCTGGGCATGTTTCCCGCCCCGGTGTGTCCACCTCAGTTTATCACGACATTCTAGAAGCATATACAAAAATACTGAGCCGTGCAGCTGCCCTCGCGCTCCTCACTCATTGGCCGGGACGTGGTTGTGGGAGGGGTCTGGGTGGATGCGGGAGGGGTCAGTGCTGTACAGGGGCGGGGTTCTGGGCGGGGTTGGGGGCGGGACTCTCGGTGAACAGAGGCTGGCTCAGTTGGGCAGAGGACAGGGCGTGGACGGGGAGCAGGGGGTGGTGGAAGAGTGTGGGGAGGTGCAAGCTGGGAGCGTGGGGGGCTGAAGGAGGAGGGCTGAGCGTGGAGTAGTGGCTGTAGAGGAAAAAGTTCCTCATTTCCATCCCCTCTTCGTTCTCTCTCTCTCTCTCTCTCTCTCTCTCTCTCCCTCTTTCTCTCCCCCACCCCATCCCCCACTCACTCCTCATTCCCTCTCTTTTCTGTCTCAGTTCCCCCTCTTCCCCTTCTCTCCCTCTTTCTCACCCTTGTCCTCCTCCTCTCTCTCCCCATCTCTCTCCAGCATCTCCCTGCCCCACCTCCCTTCCCTCCTCTCTCTTCCTCCCCTCCTCCCTCTTCCTCCCCCCCCCCTCCCTTCCCTCTCTTCTCCGCACTTTCTCCCTCCCTGCGTTAGCGGCTAGCTCCACCCTGCCCTCTCTCTGCTGCTGCTGCTGCTGCTGCTGCTGCTGCTGGTGGGGGGTGCGGGTGGGCGGGGCCTCAGTGGTGGTTGCCGGCCGTACTCTCGGTGAGTACCTCCTGGTCCAGCGTGTTGAAGCGGACCCCCGCCTCCTCGCCGCGGCGGCCCCACAGGCAGCACAGGATGCGCTTGAAGGTGCGGCGCATGTCCTTGTCCCGGTACGAGTAGATGATGGGGTTGACCAGCGAGTTGCACTCGGCCAGCACCAGGCAGTACTTCTCGTACTTCAGCACGTTGCACTCCTCGCAGTTCAGACCATCCAGCAGGAGCACCACCAGCCCGGGGGTCCAGCAGATCACAAAGGCCCCTGGGAGGAGAGAGAGAGAGGGAGAGGGAGGGAGGAGAGAGAGAAAGAGAGAGTGGAGAGAGAGAGAGAGGGACAGGGAGAGGGAGAGGGGGGAGAGTGGAGAGAGGGGAGAGAGAGAGAGGAGAGGAGAGAGAGGGAGAGGGAGAGGGAGGGGGAGAGAGGGAGCAGGGGAGGGAGGGAGAGAGAGACAGAGAGAGGGAGAGGGAGAGAGAGAGAGTGGAGAGAGAGAGAGAGAGGAGAGAGAGACAGAGGGGAGAGGGAGAGAGGGAGCAGGGGAAGGAGGGAGAGAGAGAGTGGGGAGAGGGAGAGGGAGAGATGGAGGAGAGAGAGAGATGGAGGGAGAGAGGAGAGAGAGAGGGAGATGGAGAGAGAGTGGAGAGAGAGAGGGAGAGAGAGAGAGAGAGAGGGAGAGAGGGAGAGGAGGAGAGAGAGAGAGAGAGAGAGAGAGGGAGAGAGAGAGGGAGAGAGGGAGAGGGAGAGGGAGAGAGGGAGCAGGGGAGGGAGAGGGAGAGAGGGAGAGGGAGAGATGGACGGAGAGAGAGAGATGAAGGGAGAGAGAGAGAGAGAGGGAGAGGGAGATGGAGAGAGATGAAGGGAGAGAGAGAGAGAGAGGGAGAGAGAGTGGGAGAGGGAGAGAGAGAGAGAGGAGAGGGAGGGAGAGAGGGAGCAGGGGAGGGAGAGGGAGAGAGAGAGAGAGAGAGAGAGAGGGAGAGAGAAAGAGAGAGAGAGAGGGACAGGGAGAGGAGAGGGGGGGAGAGAGAGAGGGAGCAGGGGAGAGGGAGAGAGAGAGGGAGAGAGAGAGGGAGGGAGAGAGAGAGGAGAGGAGAGAGGGGAAGGGAGAGCATGAGAGAGAGAGGGAGGAAAGGAAAGGGGAGAGGGAGATGGGGAGAGGGGAGAGAGAGAAGGGAGAAGAGGGAGAGAGGGCAGAGAGAGAGAGAGAGAGACAGGGAGGGAGGGAGGGTTGGAGGGACAGAGCATGGAGGCAGAGGGGGGAGGCGGTGGAAAGTGAAAGACAAAACATTACTTTTTTTGTTTTCCACCCCACATGCAAGTGCGCCGGTATCTCTCAGCTTCAAGGTCTTTCCGGAAAACAATGAACAATTCACAGTGTTTCTCCTGCTACAGTGGCACGCTGTTACAGGTCCAGCCACCAGGGGGCAGCACTCAACACACACAAAAACACAACATTTTCCTAGGCAAAATCCATTGAGTGGTTCTAATCTAGACACATGGCATATTCGCTCATTACAGAGCCTTCTAAACAAATAAACCAAAAATCCTTCAGTTACTGGGACAAAATATATAGCCCAGTGTCTGATGTCAGAAACAACATTGAGTAAAAGTCCCTCTACAAAGGACAAATGTGATTTACTGTAGCTAAGGGTGAAATAACGGTAGAGCGCCCTCTGGTGGAGACATGAGGGCGGCTCAGCCGGAACAAGTTCCATGTTCCTCGGGGTCTCACTTGTCGAGAGGGGGCCTCAGGGTGATCACCTCTTTGATCCACGGTGCGATTTCGACGACTTCACGCCAATGGAATTCAGAGTGACAAATACACAGAAACCCCGACCCAATGAGTCACTACAGCAGCTAGAATGGAATTCAGAGACACGTGTACATGCACACGCACACGCACACACACATCCTGTTCCCATTAAGAGGCTACTTAACCATTCTTATCAGGGTGACTGTGCGTGAGAAGGGGCAGGCACAATGACAGACAGAGAGAAAGGGAGGGAGGGATAAATAGAGGAAGGGAAACGGAGAGGGAGACACAGACGGAGAGAAAGGTACAAACAAACATAAAGAGACAGTGAGAGGTACCTAGTCAAAATTAATTTCCATGATACAAAGATCTGCTAAACAGTGACTACTGGGTCATATTATGTACAAGCCCTTTGCCCTTGTCTGTGTATGATTCTCCAACACCAAGGCAGTCCTGGCATTGAAAGGACTTTAAAATTATTTTATGACCTTTTATAGCTTAAAAACAGGTAGCGTCAACCCATTGGAAAGGTACAGAGAGCAGGAGGGAGGGAGGGGGAGAGAGAGGTGTGCTTGGAGTGAAAGGGTGGGGTCGTGTTGAGTGACCTGTGTACTTGGTATGTCGGGCTGCAGAGTAGATTCTCCAAGAGGGAAAGTATGCGGCCGTGTTCTGACATGCAGGGTAACTGAGACGTTACGAGCCGGCTGAAACAAACACACATGCGCACACGCATACAAACACAAGCCCACACATGCACACGTACAAACACAAGCACAAACACAACACACACACACACAAACACAAACACAAACACAAGCGCACACACACAAACACACGTACAAACAAGCGCACACACACACACACACACACACACGTACAAACACAAGCACACACACACGCACACGTACAAACACAAGCACACACACAAACACACGAACAAACACAAGCACACACACACACGCACACAAACACAAGCACACACACACACACACGCACATGTACAAACACAAGCACACACACAAACACACATACAAACACAAGCACACACACACACACACGCACACGTACAAACACAAGCACACACACAAACACACATGTACAAACACAAGCACACACACACACACACAACACACGTACAAACACAAGCACACACACAAACACGCACGCACACATACAAACACAAGCACACACACAAACACACGTACAAACACAAGCACACACACACACACACACGCACACGTACAAACACACACACACACACAAACACAACACACACACACGCACACGTACAAACACAAGCACACACGCACACATACAAACACAAGCACACACACACACACGCACACGTACAAACACGCACGCACACATACAAACACAAGCACACACACACACACACACTCACGCACACGTACAAACACAAGCACACATACACACACGCACACGCATACAAACACAAGCACACACACAAACACACACACACACGCACACGTACAAACACACACACACGCACACGTACAAACACAAGCACACACACACACACACAAACACAAGCACAACACACACACACACACAAACACACACACACACATACAAACACAAGCACACACACACACGCACACGTACAAACACAAGCACACACACAAACACACGAACAAACACAAGCACACACACACACGCACACGTACAAACACAAGCACACACACACGCACAAACACGCACACACACAAACAACACAAACACAACACACACACACGCACACGTACAAACACGCACGCACACACATACAAACACAAGCACACACACACACACACGCACAAACACAAACACACACACACACATACAAACACACGCACACAAACACAAGCACACACACACACACACGCACACGTACAAACACAAGCACACACACACACACACAAACACAAGCACACACACACGCACGCACACACACACACACACACACACACAAACACACACACACACACACACACACACACACACACACACACACACACACACTCCATACTGCATACACATGCATACTCACACATGCACTCACACACGTTTGTGCGCACACAGGTGCACGCACAGGCACAGACCACACAGAGCAGCAGCTCCCTGTCTGGCAGCCGCGGTGGCGGTGTTCGCGGGATGGGCCGAGCGCGTGGAGAGAGAAAGGCAGGCACACACAGGCTCAGGCTGCTCCCCTCCGACACCTCCAGCCTTCTAATCGAGGCGTGGAATTCCGTGGTAGCAGGGAGGTGCGGGACGGGAGGAGAGGAGGAGGGAGGGGGGAGAGGAGGAGGGGCGGAAAGCAGGGAACTGACAGGGAGGAGGAGAGGAAAGGTGAGAAGGCTGTGGGGTAAAACTGGTTTGGCGAGTTTAGGCTCTGGCAGGGCACACACGTCAGCGTGCATGTGTGTGTGTGTGTGTGTGTGTGTGTGTGCATCTGTGTGTGTGCACATCTGTGCGTGTGTGTGTATCTGTGTGTGCGTGTGTGTGTGTGTGTGTGTGTGTGTGTGTGTGCATGTGCATGTGTGTGTGTCTGTGTGTGTGCCTGTGTATCTGTGTGTGCATCTGTGCGTGTCTGTGTATGCCTGTGTGTGTGTGTGTGTCTGTGTATGCGTGTCTGTGTATGTCTGTGTGTGTGTGTGTGTGTGTGTGTGTGTGTATCTGTGTGTGCGTGTGTGTGTCTGTGTGTGTGTGTGTGTGTGTGTGTGCGTGTGTGTGCGTGTGCGTGTCTGTGTGTGTGTGCGTGTGTGTGCGTGTATCTGTGTGCGCACGTGCGCGTGTGTGTCTGTGTGTTTGTGTGTGTATGTCTGTGTGTGCGTGTGCGTGTGTGTGTGTCTGTGTATGTCTGTGTGTGTGTGTCTGTGTGTGTGCCTGTGTATCTGTGTGTGCATCTGTGCGTGTCTGTGTATGCCTGTGTGTGCGTGCGTGTCTGTGTATGTCTGTGTGTGTGTGTGTGTGTGTGTGTGCATGTGTGTGTGTATCTGTGTATGTGTATGCGTGTGTGTGTGCGCGTGTCTGTGTATCTGCGCGTGCGTGTCCATCCTCACCCAGGATCATGGAGACGGTCTTCATGAGGTTGACGACGGTCTCGCGGTGCCGCACCTGCGTGGTGTGCTGCGACATGCGCCGGCTCTTGTGCCGCACGTAGACGAAGATGCGCGTGTACACGCCCACCATGACCGAGAAGGTGAGCAGGTTCAGCACCGCCCAGAACACCATGTAGCGCCGGCTGTACATGGGCGCCATGGTGGAGCAGTCATCCAGGTCACACAGGCAGTGCCAGCCCATGGTGGGCACCAGCCCCATGACGATGGCCACCGCCCAGATGCCCAGGATCAGCAGCAGCACCCGCCGGTTGGTCATCTTGCTGTGCAGCTGCATGGTGAAGATGGTCTGGTGCCGCTCCACCGCCACCGCCAGCAGGTTGACCACCGAGGCCGTCAGGCTGGTGTCGATCAGACCCTGCCGGACGAACCACTGCCGCTTGGTCAGCTTGATGGTCCAGGGCCCCGTGTGGAACATCAGGTAGAGGTAGGAGATGCCGGCGAAGAGGTCGGCCGCCGCCAGGTTGCCCAGCAGGTAGTAGATGGGGAAGTGGAAGCGGCGGTTGGTGATGATGGCGCTCATCACCAGGATGTTGGCGAGGATGACGATGATGCACACGGTCAGGCCCAGGCCCACCACCAGCCGGTCCTTCGGCCTCCACACCGCGCTGATCATCTTGCCGCTCTTGTTGTAGAAGAACTCCACCGTCTCGTTGCGGTGGCAACCCGGCAGGTCCTCGCCCTCGATGTCCATCCTGAGGGCCGGGAGGGGCAGGGTGGGGAGGGGGGGGAGGGCCGGGGTGTAGCGGGGTGGGGGAGGGTGTTAGAGGTGACTGTTAGAGGATAGGGGCGGAGCCCCGCGGGGTGATTCTGGGCAAGTGTTCGCTGCGAGCGCAGGGTTGGAGGGGATTGAGTTTGATTGATGTGTCTTCCCTCCAATCCCGCGCTGTCCTGCGCAGGGTGTGGCTCTCTCTGTGGCTCCTCCTCAGGGCTGTAGGCTGTGAGGGGAGACGCACAGTTAGACGAGACCCGACGACTGACCAACCAGCGCTGACCTCTGACCTCTAAATCAACAGAGGTCAGCTGATCGTATGTAAATCAATGATTGCGAACTGACATTTAAACCTTTGATAATCACTCTCTGCTGGTACACTACAACACAGGACGGCAACCCGTTACATTACATCACTGTCATTTAGCACATGCTCTTATCCAGAGAGACTCACATAGATTACACCTTTTACATGTTATCCATGCCTATTAGAACCCTGCTTACAAATACCTTATAACCCCACCCCATTCATATTATAACCACACATTACATTATTTAACATTACATTACAGTATTGGCATTTAGCAGACACTCTTATACAGGGCGACTTACATAGGTTATAGCTTTTACACGTTATCCATTTATACAGCTGAGGCTATACTGAGGCAATTCTGGGTTAAGTGACTCCCCCAAGGGTACAGCAGCAGTGTCCCAGCAGGGAATCGAACCGGCAACCTTTCAGTTACACGCCCCAATCCACAATACCACAATACACAAATCTGTCTGAGAGCCTCGAGTGTCAATTAACACCATGCTGTGATCAGACACCTTTTGTTCCTTCAACCAGAAGGAACTACAAGCTGTTAGGTCCGAACGTAAACATCTCAAGGTGATTCGACAAATAGGTTTCGTCTGGGTTTTAAAATGAATTAAAGTTTAAATGATTTAAATGATAAAGCTTAAATGATGATTTCCTGAAACAATCTCCTTGAGATGACTGGTTTTTGGACAGACCAGGATGGTCTGGATGGATCCAAGGGACTACTTTCAAGAGTATGAATGAAATGTAGTCACTTCTCTGTCTCATGTAGCATTGGGGTCACAGAATACATCAAGGTCCTAGCTGTGTATGTCTCTCCGTTGTATCTTTGCGCAATAAATCGTTGTTCCTTTGACTTGTGTGAGTGGCAGTCTTTTCACTTGTAACATTTGAGAATCATTCACACCCACCTGATCACCTGAATCACTACTACCTAAAGCAATTTCTTATGTTAACTGTGTTTTCCTAAAAAAAAAACAAAAAAAAAAACACGCATTTAATGTTTTAATGCACTCGTATCTCTACCAGCTAGCTTGTACCTTGTCTGGCCAACTGTTGAAACTTGGTCTTGCAGCGTCTGTGAATAGTTTAATATTATCGACTCTTATGTGGCTTGCTTGTATTGTACTCTACCTCACTTTGGATAAAAGCATCTGCCAAATGAATAAATGTAAACGTAAATGTAAATATAAATGTAAATGAATCTAATACTGAAAATAATACACAGTCAAATTATTAGCATTACGGTTGTTATTATTTATTTTTCTTACACGACAATTAATTACACCCTGCCCACTGGAACACCATGGTGATGCACCCCTGTCCAGCATAGAGATTACAATTGGACCAGGTGTGTCGGGGCGGAGGCATTAGGCCAGAGGTGCGTTCTACTACTTTCGCAAGGAGTCCCCGCGTCCCTTCCTCGGCTCCTCTGTGACGCTCATCCCGGAGACAAGGAAGAAGGCAGGGGGGGAGAAGGAGGGGGGGTACCTAACGCAGCAAAGGAAACAGAGCGTCCTAACATTGCGTTACATTATTGCCATTTAGCAGACGCTCTTATCCAGAGCGACTTACATCGGTTACAGGTTTTTACAATGTTACCCATTTATACAGCTGGACATTTACTGAGGTTCCTTCCCCAGGGGCACAGCAGCAGTGCCCGTGTGGGGAATCGAACTGGCAACCTTTTGGTTACGAGTCCTGCTCCTTAAACACTATGTTACACTGCCTCCCCCGTGCAGCTGAACTTTGTCAGTTCCATATGAGGCTAAGCAGGAGTGCCTCACCCCTTCAGGGCAGGTGCGTTTTTCAGCATGGAACGTAAGGATCGGGTTACATTACATTATTGTCATTTGGCAGATGCTCTCATCCACAGCAACTTACATACAGTTGCTTACAATTTTATGCATTTATACAGCTGGATATTTACTAAGGCAACTGTGGGTTAAGCACCTTTCCCAAGGATACCACAGCAGTGTTCTACCGGGAGAATCAAACTATTTTTATACTTTGACTATTTTGCTAGCAAAAATACAATGGCATGAATTATCTACTCCCCGTCCACTACACCACCACGTATTCTGCGTTACATTATTGCCATTTAGCAAAAGCTCTTATTCCGGGCGACTCACACAGGTTGCAATTTTAACCATTCATACAGCTGGATATTTACTGAGGAAATTGTGGGTTGAGTACCTTGCCCATTGTGCAAAGAGCACCGCAGGTACCGCGCCCCCCCGGCCCCTTCCAGCTTACCGCCCCCGTCCCCCTTTCCTGATTGGGTACATTCACCGTAACTCCTCCCTCATAAACTCAGAGGCTCCTTTTCTCAATACATCACATTAAATTACATTACATTCGTTTAGCAGACGCTCTTACCCAGAGTGACTTACATAGGTTACAATTTTTTAATATGTCACCCAGTTATACAGCTGGATATCTACTGAGGCAATTCTGGGTTAAGTGCCTTGCCCAAGGGTGCAGCAGCAGTGCCACAGCAGGGAAATGAACCAGCAACCTTTCAGTTACAAGCCCTGCTCCTTACCACCACGTCACCCTGCTGCCCATCACAGTAAACTGCCCTCTAAAAGCACAACATAACACACAAGAGTGAAGTGCACACTATCCACAATACTCACAACACACAAGGAGTAAAATGCACACTGTCCCCTTAAACAGAACTTAGGAGTAGCGTGTGCACGCATGCACACACACACACACACACACACACACGCACACACACACACCACACAGAGTCACTTCCCCTTCAGCTGAGAGAGACACACCTCACGATCACACAGCTGGGAGTGTAACCCAACCTCAATCTAAACACACACAGAGCGGTCAAAGTGCGGTCACACAGAGAGGAAAAAGGGAGAGAGGGGGAGAGAGAGAGAGAGAGAGAGAGAGAGAGAGAGAGAGAGAGAGAGAGAGAGAGAGAGAGAGAGAGAGAGAGAGAGAGAGAGAGAGAGAGAGAGAGAGAGAGAGAGACAGAGAAAGAGAGAGACAGAGTTGGGAAAAGGCGGAGTCTGAGAGAAAGAGACACTTTCTGCTACATTCCAAAAACGACTTAACCAACGGATTATTATTTTAATGAATTTTAAATATCCAGCTGGATGAAATGACTGAGCATGAGATGTTGTTGGTCTTACTGGGGGAGGGACACTCTGCGCTGCCACTCGCCCTGTTCATAGCAGAGCGCCGCACCCGCAAACACCAACTGGACAGCAGTTATATTTGTGAAGGCCAGAGGGAGGGAAGGAGAGAGAGATAAAGAGACTGCAAGCAGAAACACGGAGAGACAGACAAAGATAAATTCTGTGGTTTGACTCGTGTGTCAGTGAGTCAGTCAGTCCAGTGGAATAGGTTCTGTGTAGGTATGGGGTATTAGTGCATTTGTTCTGATGGAAGCAATGTGCAGTATGTGTGTGTGTGTGTGTGTGTGTGTGTGTGTGTGTGTGTGTGTGTGCGTGCGTGCGCGTATGTGTGCGTGTTGTAATGTATTCATAACCCTGACTTGGTGTTTCTTGAATGAATAAATGAAAACATGAAATGAAGACACTGCACAGAGCAACATGCAACGCCTTGCAAACATTTGCTTATTCTTCACAGCCGCGCTTTTGTGCATCCTCCTCGGACTCTGACACCAAGGAGCCTCTTCCTGTCGTCTTTTACGAGCTCCAGCCGCTTCCCAGCAGGAATTTTTCACCACTCCTTTGGGCAGAGTTTCTCCAGTTTCCTCCAACTTCTTGTTTTTTTTCCCTTTTCTTTTTCTTTTTTCTCTTGCGAGTGGCCCTTCTTGAGTTCAAACCACAAACCCTCAGCCGGACTGAGGTCTGGAGATGGTGGTGGCCAGTGCTGAACATTTCGTTTTATGTTCAGCTATTTCTGCGTAGGCTTTGATGCTCGTTTAGATCACTGTCGAGCTGGAAAGTCCGTTTTTGCTGGAGCTTGTTAGTAGAGAGACCTGAGGCTGCTTTTTGACTGCTCAAAAATTAACACCTGCTCAAAAATTACCACCCCCGCAAAAAGATATACCTCTTGAGAAATATTGTCATTTCCCCTGTTGATTATGTTCCTGAGAAGGAAATTACGAAAAGAAAACACCCATGAAAATATTCCACTTTCTTCTTAAAAACGTTTGCGACATTCTCACAACGAAAACCACGGGTTGTCTGAAATCATCATCAATTCTTACTCTAACAACACTTTCAAAATCTACTAAAACTAAACTAAACCTATCTCCACAAACTAAAAAATCTGAGGTAGGCAAATATCATCTAGCAAAACATTAACATGGATAAGTTATTTAATGATAATGATAACGATATAACAACAATATGTTATAAGCCGAGGTCCTGCCTACTGTTTGATTAACCTCTGAGAGAATCTAATGAAAACGCCAGACAACCACCTCCCCACCCTCCCCCACTTCAATTCTGCCCTTTTAACCCCTTTCCTGTGTCCCTTTTGTCTTTGCAGCTCTTTGGTTGCTGGGGTCAGCTGAACAAAGAGCCCACAGCTCATTTTTAGCCTTGTCTTCAGGCAGATCACACTGCACCTTACACTGACCGGTTGTTCAGTTTGCAAAGCGGGCAGCAGTGCAGCACAGTGGTTAAGGAGCAGGACTCGTAACCAAATGGTTGCTGGTTCGATTCCCTGCTGGGGCACTGCTGCTGTACCCTTGAGCAAGGCACCTCACCCACAACTGCCTCAGTAAATATCCAGCTGTAAATAAAGGGATAACATTGTTAAAAAAAAAAAAAAAAACAAGAACTGTAACTGATGTAAGTCACTCTGGATAAGAGCGTCTGCTAAATAACAGTACTGTAATGCAAAGTAGTCACAGGAAGAAACACCAGCTCGGCTTCCCCTACACATTGTCAAATAGCAAATCATCTTTCTTCTTCAGCGTCAGCAGCTGCTAAAATGCGCTCATTCGGCCCACGAGCAGCCGCAGCCTTGCTTTGCGTGTGGTAGGGCGAACCGTCAGTCCACATGCATGAGTAACACACAGAGATAAACCAGGTCGAAGTTTAATTTACATACATTTACATTTATTCATTTGGCAGACACTTTTATCCAAAGTGACGTACAAAAGTGCAAATGTTTCAGAGTTTCAGAGCGCAAGCGGTAAAATATCAGAACTCCTAAATGATTTTCACATATGCTGTATACTCTTAGATACAGGTCTAGACACACAACACATCCATCAAAGTGTATCACCTGGCGTCGAAAATGCACGTCTAAAGAAATTCTTGGGAATATTTTCTTGCGCTCCGTAGCAATGTAAACCACAAATTTTTACATTAGGTAGTGCTGTGTTATGTGTCCTTACAAACCGGTGAGCCTGAGATGTCAACGCGTGTAAGATGTATCCACCCATGCGTTTGTAGCAGTTGAACATTTTGCAACATCCTGGCAGCCTAATAATTAGGTAGCAAGCTAGCTGGTGCTGTCAATAACTTAGACACCCAGCTAATTTGAGTGATAGTGATTTAAGGGTAGCTAAGCAGGTTTTTCCTCATTCATTCCAAGAAATTTATTTACTATTCTGTGCTCCTTCCACCTGACTTCATTTTGCAGGAACATATTTTTTTGCAGCTCCTAAAATACATTATTTAAGAAGACACAAAAATACGAGAACTTAGTTTGTTAACTTTCTTAAGAAGATTTACCCCTGTGTGCTCTGAGTAACGTTACATTACGTTACTGTCATTTAGCAGACGCTTATATCCAGATTGATTGATACCTTGCTTCTGACAAGGTCAACAGAACCAGAAAAAAACACGTAAATCCCCAAAGGAAAATGGATCTACCTCAGAGACCTTCTGGGAGCCAAGCTGTCGGGCGTGTTCACAAAGCTCAGGTTTGGTTACATCCCACCACAAGTCACAGTCCCAGGTGACAGTGCACTGCACTTCAGCCAGTCACTTCCTCTCCTCTTTCAGAAACCGCGTTTCCCACAATGCTGCCCGCAGGCACCGAACTCGCATGACTAACCGTGGACCATCAGTACGTCTTTCTAAGGCCCTGTCCACACGTACACGGGTATTTTTAAAAACGTAGCTTTCTCTATGCATTTTGGCCTTTCTTCCACACGCAAACGGCGTTTTAGGTCACTGAAAACGGATCTTTTGCAAAACGCCTTCCAGGGTGAAGATTTTCAGAAACTCCGTTTTCAGTGTTCACGTGTAGACAGGGAAAACGGGGTTTTTGGCTTGTGACGTCAGAGTGTGCGCCGTAATAACTTTTTTTTCAGGCTTCTGATTGGCCAACATGGCTTTACGGTTAGGGTTATATCGTCGCCTGTTGGTTTGGCATGCTCTTGACAGCGTGTGCTTGCGTTTTTGTGTGGACGGAGATTTTTTTAAGAACGAAGGAGGGAAAACCCGTTTTCAAAAATACCCGTGTACGTGTGGACATGGCCTAAGATCCCACATCAGTGCAGCTTCCCCAAACCCGTGTTCCTTCCAGCATGTTATGCTAATCATTTACCCCAGCCGCGACCTCTCTGATAGAGGCCGCTACAGCAGAAAATCACATTCAGCTTCCTGTAAGGTTCTGCGTTATTACAACCTTACGACTTGCAGAGGTCAGTACCCGCCCGTCATAATTTTTTTTTTTTTTAATGTGCTGTCTGACTAATCACAAAGGCTATGTAATGGAAACTAAGATTACACATTGCACCATCTTTAAACCTGCTGATTAACGTGGGTGTAAGAGCCTACCTCAAGTTCCAGGAGCTTCTATTAATGCCATAGAAAACTGATGCAGGATTAGATTTACAGTGTTTTATTGCAATTTCATCATCATTTATCATCATTTTTTAAAAAGCATGCAATTACCTGTAGAACGTACAGTATACTGTTGCTTCCTGCAGTGTTGGCAGAAATGAATTGAATGACTAAGCATTTTCACTGATTCACAGGAAAAACACTGACTGTACACTTCTACACAGTTCTATGATTAGGTCCATTTTTTTCTGTTCATGTATCAAAAGCATGGATTATTTACTCACTCTGTCACACACACTTCGTACAGTAAACACATTCAGACACACACACACACACACACACACACACATATACACACACACACACATCTCCCTGCTCAGTGACATGTTTAGTTTAGTATACACACTTCATACAGTATACACATTCAGATACACAAGCACGCATGTGTGCACACACACACCTACATCAGTCAAACACTCAGTTTAGTACACATGCTTAATCACACAGTGTATACAGTGAGCACACTCAGTCACGCACACACTGCCACATAAAAACTACACCACTCCCTCCCCCGCTCCCACTTTCCCCCCCACTCCTTCATACCCTCCTCCTCTTTCCCCCGTCTCTTTCTCTCTGCTGAGGGGTCTGTTGCGTGTATAGCAGATTAAAACCACATTTAAATAAATGAGCTCATGGCTGCTGCTGTTGTCGTGTTGTCCATGGAGACCCCCGCTACACACACACACACACACACACGTACATACAGACTAAACTACCTGGACTACACCAACACTAATGCACATCAATAGGCTACTCCCTACACAGCCACAAACATAACACACATACACACGCAGACAAAAGATAATACACACATACCTATATGCACACACAAGCAAATTCTAAACATACACTACAACTCCAGTGAGGTTCATGTATCTCCTCTTTCAGGTCCGTGTGTGTGTGTGTGTGTGTGTGTGTGTGTGTGTGTGTGTGTGAGTGCGAGATGGTGTCTGTGTTGCATTTGTGTCTGTGTGTACAGATCTGTGTGTGTGTGTGTGACTGTATGTATACATGTATATCTGTGTGTGTTTAGATGTGTGTATATACATGCGTGTGTATGTGTGTGACTGTGTGTATATGTGTGTGTGTACGTGTGTGATTTTGTGAATATGTGTAACTGAGTGTGTATGTGTGACTCTGTGTGTGTATATGTGCAACTGTGTGTGTGTCCACGTGTGTGTGTGTGTGTGTGTGTGTGTGTGTGTGTGTGTGTGTGTGTGGTTGTTCCGGGCAGCGGAGCTTAAGGTAAGTGTTTTTCCATCTCACCGAGGTAAACCTGCACTTTTTTCGGTGGGGTTGTGAGGGTGAGCGAAGCCTGTTGTCTCTCAGCACTTCCTGTCTCAGAGAGCCGGGGCCAGCAGGTGGAAGCGAAGGCGTGCATTCGCCAGATACAGGACCGCCTCTGACACTGCGGCGAAGCAGGAAGCTTCACTGCTTCAGAGAGCCGGGGCCAGCAGGTGTAAGCGAAGGCGTGCATTCACCAGATACAGGACCGCCTCTGACACTGCGGCGAAGCAGGAAGCTTCACTGCTTCAGAGAGCCGGGGCCAGCAGGTGTAAGCGAAGGCGTGCATTCACCAGATACAGGACCGCCTCTGACACTGCGGCGAAGCAGGAAGCTTCACTGCTTCAGAGAGCCGGGGCCAGCAGGTGGAAGCGAAGGCGTGCATTCGCCAGATACAGGACCGCCTCTGACACTGCTTCAGGAACGAAGCAGGCATAGCAGAGCTCGTGACCCAAAGGTCAGCACTCAGATTCCCGGGCGGGGGACTGCTGTTAACCCAAACTGCCTTAGCTACATAAACGGATCAAAGGTCTACATAAGACTGTCTACCAAGGAAGCACGCTGCAACACAAGCTGTCTGGCATTACCGGTGTTGTTCCAGACCACAGTGTCTGCTAAGCAAATACAGCGCAATATAAGCCAGGTGTCACTGCCAATGATGTGTCATTTATATTTGACTATGTCATTTGCATTCTGAGACCGGCGGCTCATCCTGTAGTGTCGGTCTCCTTTCCTTGTCTGTGCCTCTGTGGCAAGACTGGACGCATTGATTTTTCATAAAGGGCTCATTAGTCATAAGTCATTAGACATAAAACTGATATGAAACATTGATTTTGGTTGCTAGATACCAGGCAGCACATATATATCAGACAGAATTGTGCACTGTGGGGACAGAGGTCTGGCCCCTGAAGCCGTGCATGTTGTACAGTGATGGCGGCAGTGTAACATAGTGGTAAGGAGAAGGGCTTGTAACTGAAAGGTCGCCGGTTCGATTCCCTGCTGGGGCACTGCTGCTGTACCCCTGAGTGAGGTACTTATCCCAGAATTGCCTCAGTAAATGTCCAGCTGTATAAATGAATGACATGTAAAAATTGTAAGTTGATCTGGATACATTACATTACATTATTGGCATTTGGCAGATGCGCTTATACAGGGCGACTTACATAGGTTACAGATTTCTTTTCTTTTCTTTTTCCCAACGATATTGGGTTTGGGAATGGTGCGGGTCCTGTTCTACCATCACCAAAGCCTGCAGGCTTTCAGGAAAGCTTCTGCTCATGCACTCCCTGCTCTGAGAGGTGTAGCCAGGGGGGACTGGTCACTGAGGAAGGGGTGGGTGGGTGTAGAGCGAGGGGTGCACCTGAGACACACAAAGAGGAGGCCCAGCTGTTCTACCACACTGCCGGACACTCTCGGGCCGTCACCGGACCTCATCCAGAAAGCGGGTCTCGGCGAAGAGGGAACTGACGGAGCGTTTTGCTGCCTCATGGTGAGCTCTCCCCACCAACATCCTGTACAACTCTGACTCAGTGCCTTTCGAGAGCCCCCAGACAGCGAAACCCAACTCCTCCTGCTTCCCTGTCTGCATGAGAACGATCGCACGCGAACCGATCATCCGCTAAAAGCCGGCGCGCTGAAGCCAAAACCTGCAGCGTGAGAAACGCGCCCGCGCACTGAGCGAGGGCAGAACCGCAGCGTCCGCTACACCTCGTCGCGCCGCAAGCCCACGCCGCTGCAGCAGGCGTTAAAGTATTCCGCTATTATTACGCGTCCTCCGGTTTTGAGTTTCGCGAAAAACTCCCTCAGCACAGCAGGAGTGACCTATTTAATAAGCCGGTTGAAATATGACGTCCGCGAAAGCCTGACCCTGATGACTGCGCCCTTCCCTTGGCGTGGATCTCGCTCTCACCCCCTCCCCAGTCTCTGCGTTTCTCCCTCTCCCACCCTCTCTAAACAAATACCTGCCTCTCTCCTCAGAGGAATGCATGCTCACGCGTTCGGCTGTTTTTACACAAGCAGAACTGAGTCAGTTAACACAAGCCTGTCATTACAGAGGCGGTCTCACATCTACCCGCCTCTCTCTCGCTCGCTCGCTCTCTCTCTCTCTCTCTGTTTTGCTTCCCCTCTGTTCTATTTCTTTCTTCCTCTCTCCCTCTTTATTTGGCCTTCAGTGTGCTGCTGTATATCCGCCATATGTTTGTAACGTGGTTATTTTGTCATTTAAGAGGAGATTACATTTCATTACATTATATTATTGCCATTTAGGAGACGCTCTTATCCAGAGTTACACCAGTTACAGGTTTTTTTAAACAATGTTATCCATTTATACAGCTAGAAATGTACTGAGGCAATTGCGGGTTAAGTATCTTGCCCAAGGGTACAGTAGCAGTGCCCCAGCAGGGAATCGAACTGGTAACCTTTATGTTACGAGTCCTGCTCCTTAACCACTATGCTACGCTGCCGAGATTTACCGTGAGAATGAGAGAAGAGCTTATTTTTTTTCCAACCAGTGGCCTGATGAGTGGAACCTGCACTCCCCTAGGGCATGTCCCAAGAGAGGCACTTTGCAGCAAAGCATGATGGTCCACTTTGCAGCAAAGCATGATGGTCCACAACAGTGAAGGTTCAGCAGCAGTGCATGTATGTGAGAATGCTCGGTGTAGACCAACGGATGGTATGGGAGCACGCTCAGTAAAAGAGTAGTAGGAGTGGTAGATTGTGTGCGTGTGTGTGCGTGCGTGCGTGTGTGCGTGCGTGAGTGTGAGTGCGTGCGTGTGTGTGTGTGCGTGTGTGTGTGTGTGAGTGCGTGTGAGTGTGCGTGCGTGCGTGCGTGTGAGTGTGTGTGCGTGTGTGTGTTGGCGAATCACTGTGTCCACATCACCACAGTGACAATGAGGTAACTCCTGTCTCCCTGAGCAGAGGAGAGAGGAGTCCAGACAGGGACTGTTAATCCTTTCTGTGTGTGTTACATTAATGAACACACACACACACACTTACGTTATGTATACAACTGATATTTGTGTTATTGTTGAATATTTGGCAATGCATTAACATGCATCAGGCCAACAAATCTGAAATTGAGACTGAAATGAGGGACGGACTGAGAGGAAGGTGGAGAGGGAGGGATAGAGAGAAACAGCTGTTAATTTGACAATCATTAGAAAAATTACAGCAGAGTAACAAATGAGATGGTACTTCAAGCAGATACCACCCAAAGCAAAAACCTGGCGCTAAGCAACCGCAAGCAGAGAAATGGGCTATAAAAGAATTAATAGGCTGTTATACAATGAAGAGTCAATTTAAATATATAAATCACATACTGAATTAACTACATACGTATATTTAAAATGTATTTATCTTTAACTATTTATATGGGTTTAAAACACATTTATTGACTTGCATTCTGTACAGTACTGTACTTTCTGTCTGTATCTTCAGACCAATTTCATTAAAAGAGAGATTTAACCATGTGTCCTGCTTTCATATGACCGATTCCTCATACATCCTCACATCTCACTTTTTACCCAGATTGCCATCATTTTCCAGCCAATCACATTTCAGAATGACAAATCTGCCTGGTAAAAGCTAATATTCCACAGCCAATCACAACACAGCCTGCTTGAGCACTAATGAATCACAGGCAGGGGCACTGTTGAGCTCAAAGGAGTCTGGGGGGTGCAGTCACCAGCTGCATTTTGCATATTCAAAAACAGGATCTTATGAGATAAAGCCCATATATCTAGAGAGGTGCAAATCAGATAGAGCCTGCAGCTGAGGGGAATGTGTTTGGTTTTCCACCAAGTCGCCTCAATGTATCTGAACAGGGAAATGTGATGTTTTGTCCTCTGCCATGGAAATCTCAACAGTGCAAACACCTCTCCCAAATCTCCACAAAATCGAAGGGGGGTGTGTGTGTGTGTGTGTGTGTGTGTGTGTGTGTGTCACAAAACTGGTTAGATTTCACTGAAAAAAATCACCATAAAACTTCAGAAGTTTAGCGTGTGACCCTGATGCTACCGTCAGGAGCAGTTGAGAGCGCAAAGACAAAAAAACCCAAGCCAGCGAGAAGCTAGGTTGGTAAATGACTGCAGAGCCTCCGAGTTCGGTGAGCTGCGGCCCCGTAACGTTTAAACTCGGAGGGAAACGGCAAAAGAGCAGGGCCAGCCACACTGCGTCATTCTGACCAAAAAGGGGATGTACGCCCTGGCAGACTTCACACCCCTGGTTTCTCGCTCTATTGTAGTGCCTGGGGGCGGTTGAAAGCATGGCCTTCACACCCTCTGATACGTACCATGAGAAAGGTGTGAAAGGAGCCGTGAGAACATCATTGCATTTTACATTCATGTAGCAGGCACTCTCATTCAGAGACACTTCCAGCACAACAGAACAGAAGTGTGTCCATCCAAGTTAAATGAGCAACAGTGTCAGACCAGGCTAACAACACTGCCAGACCACTGAGTGTGAGCACAACCACAAGTTAACTTGTGCTAACCTGAAACTAGAGAGGCTAGAAAACTAAGGGAAGTTAAAGTGAATACACTACCATACACTGCAGTCACTGCATCACAGTATCGGTGACACACTGCGATACTACAAGAACACGGCAAGTAATACAAGTAGCCGGTGGGGGAGACTGAGGTGGATTCATTGGGTTTTTCCACATTTTAAAAAATGCCATCTGTGTATGGCCCCGGGGGTTAGATGTGCGTCCCAGTTTCAAAATCGAACTACACTTCCCAGAATACCGTTCAGAATCACAACACTAACATGACAGGGCTTTGCTTTCTGACTGAGCCAATCAGCTCACCGAGGGCGTATCCAATTACAGCGCTGAAGGACAGTGACTGACTAAACCCTCAGACCGTGCCAGCATGCTTTGGGTAAGCTGTGCTCCACGTGTTAACAAAGGTGACATGAGATGCAGGCACCCAAAAATGAAAGGCACTTCCCCATTTCATAAAAACACCGAATTAACAAAAAAAAAAAAAAAAAAAAAAAAGTGGCAGACACCTGCAATGGTGTCTGAGCTGACCACAAACCCCTGAACAGTGAACTACATCTGTAGTAAGCAGAGGAAATCCACACTATGAGTAACCTAACTTCCAGACAATCACAGCAGCCCTGACATTACATTACATTACGATGTTGAGAGTAATAATATTAGTTGTAACACACCATAATAATTTATTGCACTTATCATTTGCTCTATGTTTATCAAATCAATCCAACTGTCCACAAGATAGGAGGAGATCAATCCTTTTGGTGATGTGCACACACAGGGAAGTGCCTTTAAGAGAAAGCGAAGTTGTTCAAGGTCAGGGAGACTGAGGAAAAAAAGCACTCAAGAGTAACCGTAGATAGAGACAGTACGATAACAAGGACGCCTACTTTTTCATAGGCACGAAAAAAACTACACTTTTGTTCATTTGAATATGCTGATCTTGTCGGTTTGGTTTCATACTTACGCCTAAAAACAGTGCTGAAAATCGAGAATAATAAAACTTTTACCCCTTGGCAAAACTGAAAGAAAACGCAGCCAGTACCTAGCTGCTTCTGTTCACAGGTTTAGTCTTGGTAAATATACGCAAGCTAGCAATCAAAATATCTTAACATTACACCTTACTGCAAAATAGCTAAAGCTACACACACCTTTGCATCCAACAAAAAACAAGGCCTAGTCAGGCAGCTCACTGCTAGTCATTTCAGGCCAGCCACAGCAACGCAAAAACAAATTCCCCCCGGTGCCATCAAATGAAAAATCTTTACATGAGCGCCGTTTCCCCCGACCCCATGTATTCCGTTTCTGGCACTGAAAAGGGTCGCGACGCTGTCCTAAAACTGACAGGGGGGCACAGCTCCTCCGTATTCGAACCCGTGGGTTCGCTCCCCGTTCTGTCAGCGCCGCTAGCGTTGCCAGGGGGACGGTTAGGGGAGCGAAGACGGCGCTTCACCGCTTGGTGCGGCGGTCCGGTCTTTCAGGTTTAACGCCGTACTCCTCAGGTTAGTTTTTTCGCAGTGAATGAAAGGCTTGTTTCTGAGCCTGGCCTAGTGAGGCCGTTTACTGCATATGCAGTACAAATACTTAAAAACCTAGGATATTTATCATATTATAAAACGTAAAATAAATTAGGCTAGTACTACATCTACTGCTACCATTATTATTATGTTTTATGCAAGCCAAGTTCCTCCTCTCTTTTTTCCGAAGAAATATTTTATCATTTTTTTCTCCTTCTGCTGTTGCAAAATAGGGTTCACTCTGATAGCGAGGCGAGGCTACTTCTCTGTAGGATACTTGAATTGCATTCCAAACCTCTCCCTCGCCCTCTTTTCCCACAGCAACGCTGATCTCTGATCAGCGCTAAGCAACTGAGCTGATCAGCGGCGGCTACCGTCACCGTCCCTCCTTGCCCTTTCAGTGTGACTGAAACGAATAGGGACCGGTACGCGACACAATCTTTTAACTTTTTAAACGTGTTTGGGGCGTAAGGGCGCATGTAATTTCTCTGGAGAAGCAACATTAATAGCACAGGCCACACGAAAAAGTTAAGTCAGCGTAAAGCGTTACCGCAAAGCCACCAATGTACTGCACACAACATTCACCAAGTCCAGAACAGCAGCTGAGCAAACGTTGCCGCGAGAGAACAGACCTTTTCGATTTTTGTGACAGCGTTTGATGGGTTCGGGACTCTCCTCATTCAACCGTCTACATTTGTGCAATTTTACGTTATAACCAATCAAGAGGATTGAATGAAAATAAAAACCAGACACGTGCTCTTATGAGCGGAAATAAAGAGCGCGCCTCTGGAGCCATTTGGCTAAATCTTTGCCACTTAATGTGTTTAAAATTATTATGTATTTATTACATTTTAGTTCGACACATACCGGCGCCACTCGATCCCAGATCTTTAGTAAATACTGTAGACGCGTAAATCATAAACTTTACAGCCTGGTTTCGCTGGATCGGGTGCGCCTCAAGTACACACAGTGCAGCACGACAGATACACTCAAATTCCAAGAAAAAAAGGGGTCAATGCCATCTCGTCTCGAGAACAAATGGAAAAAAACGTTTCTGTAACCCAAGTAACGTACAAGCCACGTTTTCATCGACCACAAACCCGACAGCAGCGGACAGAGATTAAAAAATCACAGCCTTTTATTACGGAGTAAGCAAAACATCTTGAGATGTTGACCCCGCGGACACAAGACTTTGGGTACGGTTCGTAAGTCGCAGCTGCGTTATGAAAACCACATGCCAACGCGACCGGTGCCACATCTTGCATATCCACGCATGCCTTTGCGCAGCAAGAGCGACCGTGAGGAGGCTAGCAGTGGAAGTTTAGGTTTGTAAAACAGCGCACAGGGTTATATCAGGACGAAACAGGATACTTCGCTGGGAGTAAATCCTTCAAAGTGAGCTATGAATTTTAAATACAACTAATTCCCAGCGCGCTCTCGCACGCTTCTGTTGTTTGCTCAGTGGACTCGCACAGAACGTTTTCGACAGGAAAAAAAGGCTTGCGCCCGAGTTGCTTATCCCGAGCAAAGGTTTATACTCTTCAAAACAAAGTAACTAACATTAAATTCACAGTTCCTTACCGTTTTTTTTTTCCTTGATCGCTTCTTTTATTCCATGCCCCCTCCCATCCGAACCGAATTAAATATCACAATTGCTGGAAACCGTTGTAATCCACACTTGAGATCCGGACGCTTTTCGCTCATCCACGGTTTACCTGCGTATGATCACCTCTCCGGCTCCGGGGAAGGGCGCGGCTGAAGCGGCTTCAGCCACAATACGCCTTTGCTTGGTTCAGACAACCTGGGCTCCCGGAGTCCCGCCTCATTTAGCATCTGATTGGTTGAGTCGGAGAAGCATGACCAATGAGCCAAAACAAAGCTCTGAGATTGACAGCGTAAAAAAGTTGCGGTATTACTGGGTTATAATTACAATACAATCAAAGGAAGACAAAACGCACCCTGTCTGTGGGTATATTTACTTATATTTCACAAAACTCGGAGGTAATAATTTGCTATCTTTTTTTGTTCTTTGTATTATTTTGTTGTAGCGTCCACTCCGTGCCATTCGAAAGGAGAATAATAAGAATTTTTGGAAGAGTCGGAAAGCGTGTCGTTGCTTGCCTTGAGGAGTGTGCTTTTGTATTCGGCAATTCCTTCTTTACTGCCGTGTATGCGCGACTGAAGCGAAACTGCGGCATAGATGTGTGCGCTAGCTTAACCCGCCGCTGCTCGTACAGCGCTCAAATGCCCCAGGCAGAGTCAGTTATGTTAATGCAGAAACAAAACAGGACCCTGGTTGATCATTAGTGCCTACAAACAAAACTTCTCTTGATGCATTTGGATGTCGGTTTTGTTAGAGCCTGGAGAATGGACGCAAAACTTTAACATTTTGTGCTTCACACTGGAACCGTGCTGTTCCAGCCAGATAAAGGCAGCGTATGGCAGTTATGATTCTGAGTTTGAACCTGGTCCAATATGCCCACGTACCGTAGTCTTTGTTGTGTCATGTCTGTTTCTGTTTCCTGTAACTTTTGATTACTTCATTCGCAGTAATCAAACACACTTAAACACACACACACACACACACACACTAGAAGTAGAACACAAGCACACACACATTAGGATGACGGGTATGCCATCTGCGAGTTTCGGGTTAGTGGGGCACACCGTATACCTGTACTTCGTCGCAGCTTCGGCCCTTTTTGGCCACACGTGTAGGCTAATAAGGTGAAAAGGAGGACAGTTCAGCATCACTGTCTGGACCCACGTGACAGCCGAGCACTGGACCCATTCCCAATTTACCATTATAACTGGGGCTGTAGCTGTAAAATGAGCGGGTGAGAAATTATTAAGCAAACCACAGGGGGTGCTTTCCACTCAGACAGGCAGGGCCTTTAACAGTCAGTTCTGAGCCAGGAGAGCAACAGACAGAACTTGGTAGCTGAGGAGTGATTGTTATTGACACTGTGAAGCTGCAACACTCAGGTAAATACACTCTGTAAAATACAGTCCTTGCCGAAATTAATAGAACCCGTGGCCTCTGTTTGAAAAAAATTTGAAAGATTAACCTTGGTGTGGTCATTACAGATGTGTGGGTAATCAGTTCAAGCACTCTGTAGTATGACAGAAAGCGTTTGAAGATTAAACCTTGGGAAATAATTTTGCTGGTTATCTGAAGCACACACCAAGTTGAGGACCAATAGCTATGTTTTTTGCTAGTGTTTGCTTTCCAGTTCTGCTTCTGGTAACTAATAAGTGCATCTGTTTCAGTCAGGTGAATGAATTGTGGCCTGCCCATGCATGTCTGGACTATTTTGTTATAGGTGAACCAGGAAGGTTTCCTGAAGAGAGCGCAGCCTTTCTTGCGAAGTGCAGACTTTTCCTGTAAACAGTGTAATCTGTAAACACGGCTGCCGTCACTGGAAGCACAGACAGCCCCCAGGACATTTGTCTGATAAGTGCCGTGTACAGTGAATGCAACCAGCTTGCTTAGGTTTTTTTTCTCAGACAGCCATCCTGACAACCTTTTACCTGTTGCGTATAATGCTCATCTAAGGTGGTAAAGACTTTTTTAATAACATACACGCAGACAGAAAAGTAATTTTTAATGCAACGAGTGTTTACTCGTATTGTTGATTACACTTCTTAATTGTTGAGGAGGGAAAACCTACAAGTCCCATCATGCATTGCAGTTAGTGTAGCAACCCAGTGAGTCTATAATACACATCATTAAAAGTGATTAAATAAGGATTTTGGTCCACAGGTTATGGGGTAGATATTGGATCCTATACCTGTGAATATGGAATGGGACAGTGCAATTTTATTTAAGACAATCTGATGGTTCTAATTATGCACAAAAGAAGCAGCCAATGAGGTCAACATTATGAAACAAATACATCTTTAGTGAGCAGTATTGTTTGTTGCCTTTGGTAAAGCAGAAATATTTTGAATTTATTAACATCATAGCATCGGTGTCAGATCACTGTGTTCATGTACCAACATAACTAACTGTAACTGCAGGATAAAACCACCCATGTCTGCCTGTAACTTAGAGGCTCAGAGGCTGAATTACCTTCCCAGAATGTACTGCCAAGTTTGCATTTAGTGTCTGGAGCTGAAGTATGATCTTACATTTTGTGTTTAAACACAGGAAATAAAAATAAATTGGTCAGTGGTGCTATGGTTTGTTTTAAAATACATTCTCTCACTTCTCTGTGAGCGCTGTGGTTTGCTGTGAAATATTCCAGCCCTCTGTTCTGTGAGCGCTGTGGTTTGCTGTGAAATACTCCAGCCCTCTGTTTTGTGAGTGCTGTGGTTTGTTGTGAAATACTCCAGCCCTCTGTTCTGTGAGCGCTGTGGTTTACTGTGGAATACTCCAGCCCTCTGTTCTGTGAGCGCTGTGGTTTGCTGTGAAATACTCCAGCCCTCTGTTCTGTGAGTGCTGTGGTTTGTTGTGAAATACTCCAGCCCTCTGTTCTGTGAGCTCTGTGGTTTACTGTGGAATACTCCAGCCCTCTGTTCTGTGAGCGCTGTGGTTTGCTGTGAAATACTCCAGCCCTCTGTTCTGTGAGTGCTGTGGTTTGTTGTGAAATACTCCAGCCCTCTGTTCTGTAAGCTCTGTGGTTTGCTGTGAAAAAGTCCAGCCCTCTGTCCTGTGAGTGCTGTGGTTTGTTGTGAAATACTCCAGCCCTCTGTTCTGTGAGTGCTGTGGTTTGTTGTGAAATACTCCGGCCCTCAGCTCTCCCTCACAGAAGCAGCCTACAGCGTCTGTGGGACCGAAGCCGCGGTATTTTCTTTTTCCACTCATTATCCTCACACTGCTCCATCCCCGCCCTCAGGAAGCAGTTAACCTCCACCTCCCGTTCCACCATTTGCACTTTACAGTGATCCCACTCCCTCTAATTTAATCATTTCACCCAGTGCTAACGCCCCTGGAGATGGCGCTCATCAGAGAGCTGAAAATATGCTACACTTAAAGTAAAAGTACAGTTTGAAATGTTGGGATGCCAGGTCCTAACAAAGCAAGAAACCGTTTTTCTGTTTTTTAATCCACTGAGGCTCTCGGAAATGCTTAATTTTAAAAAAGACACGTGTTTATCCCAGGCTCAGTGCCAGAAGAAAATACAATTGCAATTCAAGGGGGTGCACCAAACGTCAAAAATGCTATGTAGACCTGGGGATACAAGGGGACAACTGGGGGTGCACCGAAGTCCGTCTGGGGGCGCAATGTACCCCTAAGCACCCCCATAGCGCCAGGCCTGGTTTATCCCCTATTAAGCACTGATTGAGTATTGGCACTGGATTAAAAACTCATCATCACACACATCACCTCAAAGGCCAGCTTTACGTTCATATCCTTACGATTATAATTAGCAGTAGAATTGTTGTTGCTATTGTTATTGGTATGACTGCTGTTGTTATTATTGTTGTTCTTTTTTGTAAGTAATAATTTAACTTACGGACATGTCATCAAGGCCAACTGACAGTTCCTAGCCTACTGCCTCCCGTAATTATAAAACATACCTGAATCAGTCTGTAGCGAAGGGAGAGAGCAGT
This sequence comes from Megalops atlanticus, assembly GCA_019176425.1. Lineage (NCBI taxonomy): Eukaryota > Metazoa > Chordata > Actinopteri > Elopiformes > Megalopidae > Megalops > Megalops atlanticus. Next base: position 7,057,223 of record CM032875.1, read on the forward strand.
CACCCCACCTGGTCTCAAACCCAGGTCTACAGGGCCCCAAACATGTAGCTTGACCGCAACACCAAAGAGCCAGGCTTGTTGGTATGGCAGTCAGAGCGCATACTCAATCATAGTGACGGCACTCTGTCACACTGCCCTCCCCTTCGGGAAGCACTGGTCCAGCCATTTAGGTTTAGGAAATTAAATGAATGACGGTTTTCTGTCGGTACATTGTTCCACTCATTAGCTCTACCTGCTAGTTTGTACTTTGCCTGGCCAACCTTTGAAACCTGGTCATGCAGCGCTTCTCATATTGTTGACTCCGTATTGTTTCTCACTTGTGTTGTATTGTACCTCACTTGTAAGTCACCTTGGATAAAAGCGTCTGCCAAATGAATAAATGTAAATGTAAATGTAAATGAAAAATGTAAATCCAGCAACCATGAGAATGTCTGTTCCTGCTGACAACCAAAACAAAATGATGGCCTAGTTCAGCAGCAAGAGTATAGGACCAATCCAGTGCAAGGGTTCTAGAGAAACTCTAATAAACTAGAGTGGGATGGGTCTATGGGCCAATCTAGGGGTAAGGTTCTTGAGAAGGCTTAATCCAGTGCAGACTAAAAAGATGTCCAGTCTAAAGGTGGGATTCTAGAGAAGGCTCAGTCCAGTGCAAGGGGTCCAAAAGATGTCCAATCTGACAGTAGGGATCTAGGGAAGGCTCAGTTGAAAGCATTTTACATGTACATGTATTCATTTGGCAGGTGCTTTGATCCAAAGCGACTTACAAGTGAGGCAGAGTACAACACAAGCAAAAGCCATACACAGAGTCACAATATTAGAAGTTCTGCATGACCAGGTTTCATTAGCTGGCCAGACAAGGTATCTGGTAGAGACACAAGTGCATTAAACCGTTAAAAAAGCAAGCACTCTAAAAGATGTCCAGTTTAGGTGCAGGGTTCTGGACAAGACCCAACCCAGGGCCCTGTGTGCCCAGTCCAGTGGAAGAGTTCTAGACGAGGTCCAGTCCAGGTTGAAAGTTGTAGAGGAGATCGGGTCCAGCAGGAAAGTTCTAGAGAAGAAACACCTGGGTCAAGAGGTTCTTCCAGGAAACATACATGGGACACTACCATTTCTGATTTCATTTTTCACTTTCTGGATTTTTTTTGTTGTTGTTAATTTGCTTTGCAAAACGACTGTACCATACATTGTGTTTAATTTTGGATATCATTTACATACAGGCATGGGGGTAATTTATTTATTACCACCAAGCACTATGACATCCTCTTCCAGCGCTTTAGTAAGGAGGATATCCTGTCTTGGCTCCTCCTCGTGCACGCAGACTTCCTGTTTGCTGTCTCTAATTACACACAAGATCTAGACGTAAATAAGATTGACCGTGATGCACCTGTTGTAGAGCATCTTCCTGTATTTGTTTTGCACTGAAGCCACAGCCCACGCTGTAGGTTTCTCCTTTGTGAAATAGCTTTATAACAAGAAGAAAAAGAACCAGGGAAGATGGATGGCGCTAAGGACTCAGTATCTGCACAGCTAATTGCCTGTCCCTGTTGAATGCGCTTTTGTAGCTGCCAAATAAACACATGGTAATGGAAACGGAAAATATTGCTTGCATGTAAAAACACTGAACACGTAATTCAAAAAGTCGTAACAAAAAAACGTTCTCTTGTAATGACACATGACATTACAAAACAGAACATTTTATTTTAGTTATTTTATCTTGTAAGAAAAACTGTATTCTTATAAGTGTAAAATCCAAAATGCTTCTTGCTGATTAAAATGAAAACTGAGTGAAGCTAAATAAAGTGAAAGAAGACCTGTGCAAGTCTTCAACTCCTCTTCACTATTTGCATCTTAAACTGATGAAGAGTAAAGTACAGTTTAGTTTTAATTTCATTATGTTTCTGAACATGTTTCTTGAAACCAACTCTCTTGCTCTCTCTCTTTTTTACTCTTTCTCTCTCCCTCTCTCACAATCTCTTCTTTTTCTGTCCCTCCTTTCTCTTTCTCTCTTTATTTCCTCTTTCTCTCCTCCCTTTTCTTTCTCTTTTCTCTTTATCCATACTTTTCTCTCTCTTCCTCCCTCTTCTCTCTCTCTCTCTCTCTCTCTCTCTCCCTCCCTTTTCTCTTTCTCTCCTCTTTCTCTGTCCCTCCCTTTTCTCTCTTTCTCTTCCTCCCTACTTTTCTCTCTTTCTTCCTCTGTCCTTTATCTCTCTTCCTCCCTCCTGTCTCTCTCTTTCTCTCTCTTCTCTCCTTTCTCTCTCCTTCTCTCTTTCACCCTCCATCTCTCTCACTTTCTCTCTTCCTCCTCCTGTTCTCTCTCTCTCTGTTCTTCTCCTCCTCCCTCCTTTCTCTCTCTTTTTCTCTCCTCCTCCCTCCTTTCTCTTTCTCTTCTCCTCTCTCCTTGCTTTCTCTCTCTCTCTTTCTCTCCCAATCTGCACATCTCCCTGGATTCCCACCTGTGGCACATGCCCCTGGCTGTTTCCGTTTCAATAACCGCCCACAACGGCGCCTAAACTGCTGGAACGTGCGGCTTGTTCGGCTCGCCGACACTCACCCCGGCAAACGAGCGCTTCGGAAGCGAACGCTCTCCGAGATAAACACAAACTACCCCTGTTTCCTTTGAGCTTGTAATACTTTAATACTTTTCCACATTCACTCTCGAGACTCAGCCGTCGCGCCTCTAATGGGACGGTAGCCAGTGGCGGTTCCACACCGCCACCGTTGCTAGGCGACCGGACCGAGGCTGTGTCTGACAGGAGGCCACAGGTGTGTCTTCTGAAAGCGCAGCACAGGAGATTGCTCAACAGCATAGCAGATTTAAGCTGCCCCACAATTCATGACACAATAACCAAAGCCTGTATTGTAGTGATGAGATATACTGTCAACATCTGCTGTCCTCAAAACCCAACAAGGACACATAGATAGGGCGTAACACAAACAAACAGCAAACAAATCCTGTCAGGCTCACTCTGGGATTGAGTCATTAAAAAAACACACTCCTAACAACAAAAAAGAATTACTAGACTGAAAACTGTTTGTTTTGTCACAGAAAGTTTCATGATGGTCCACCATCATATGGCTGCCATTGAAGATCCTCTGCGTCTTATCTGTGCTTCCCAACCTTTTCAGGATGCCACCCACAGGGTCTTGAGATATTCTCACAGCAGAACTGGCCCGTGTGGCGTGGTCCCAGCAGGTTTCTAATGTTTACTCATGTACCTTGGTTCTAATTCAGTCCCAAACATTCTCGATGGGACTGAAGTCAGATGACTGTGATGACCAACCCAAAACCTCACTGCCCTCTGTCTTACATCACACCTTCACCTTTCAGAATGTTCCGTACACAAATAATCTCAAGAAAGGAAAGGAAACCCATAACATTTGTTAACACCGGTAACACACAAACCTGTTATGCCAGTAACACATGAACTCATAACACCAGTGACCTAAAAACTTGTAACTCCAGTAACACACAAGCCAATAACACTAGTAGCACACAAATACATAGTAACGCACAAAAATATGTTAAAAATAAAAAAAATGTTAAAAATAAAAACACACAAATGTATAACACCAGTTGCACATTCCAGTGTTAAGGAGGAACAAGGAAATTTGACTGAACCAAATCAAAAAAAAAAAAAAAAAACAAAAAAACAGTTTTGACCGAGATAACACAAACAGGACTACTATCAAGCCTGAAGAAGACAGTGCACACTTCATACTGAGTATCTCATCGCTGGTAGAGATACCAGCTAACCACCTGAGAGAGTGAGCGGGAGTTAGGCGAAACAGGAGTTAGCCCAGACAAAGATGTTCTTTATTTTCAAACACGGAACGCACGGGGAAGTAAGAGGTGCTCACTTCCTTAGAAAAATGCAAAATCCCCTCAAAGCCCGTATTGACAAAGACAGACCCCCCCCCCCAAGTCGTTCCCAGGTGAGGAGCAGAGGTGTGCAGGGCTGGGAACGGCCTTAGCAACAGCAAGCAATGTGAAAGCACCTGTCACACAAATTGGGGGGTTTAGAGAGTGTGTATGCATGTGTGTATGCCTGTGTGCATGTGTGTGTGTACGTGTGCTTGTGTGTGTGCATGTGTGTATGCCTGTGTGCATGCGTGTGTGTATGTGTGCATGTGTGTATGCACGCATTTATGTATGTGTGCGTGTATGCATGTGCGTGTGCGTGTGCATGCATGTATGTGTATGAGTGTTTCTCTGTAAGCAGGGGGTCAGCCCTGCTCGCTGCACCACTGTGTAACGTGCAAGTTCCTGTTCTCACCCCAAAACCCCCAGCCCCCTATCCCCCCCCCTGCCCTCACAGGGCAGCTATACTCACTGCACATGGAGTTACTTACTGTCATATGGAATCATTTTGGAGAAGGGGGTGGGTCTGCACTCCCCCAACAACAGCGTGTGTGTGTATATGTGTGTAGGTGTGTGTGTGTGTGTGTGTGTGTGTGTGTGTGTGTGTGTGTGTGTGTGTGTGTGTGTGTGTGTGTGTGTGTGTGTGTGTGTGTGTGTGTGTGTGTGTGTGTGTGTGTGTGTGCATGTGTTTGTGTGTGTGTTTGTGCGTGTGTTTGTGTGTGTGTGTGTGTGTGTGTGTGTGCGTGTGCGTGTGCATGTGTTTGTCTGGTGTGTGTGTGTGTGTGCATGTGTTTGTGTGTGCATGTGCATGTGTTTGTGTGTGTGTGTGTGTGTGTGTGCATGTGTTTGTGTGTGCGTGCCTGTGTGCATGTGTTTGTGTGTGTGTGTGTGTGTGTGTGTGCGTGCCTGTGTGTGTGTGTGTGCATGTGTTTGTGTGTGTGTGTGTGTGTGTGTGTGCGTGCCTGTGTGTGTGTGTGTGTGTGTGTGTGTGCATGTGTTTGTGTGTATGTAGGGTGAGAGTGTGTATATTTGAGTGTTTGTGTGGGTGTGTGTGGTGTTTTGCATGTGTTTTTGTGTGGGTGTGTGCGTTTGCGGGGGGGTTACTGTAATTACGGGTATTCTTGCAAAACGCTCCCCACCCCCATTCCAATGCCGTCGCGCACTCAGAGGAGATGATGTCACCGTACCCACATCCTCCCTCTCCGAGTGTCTCACAGCACGATTACGGCCCCCGCAAGAGCATCCATCTGCACGCCCCCTCCGCCCCCTCCCCAGCGTGGGACCGCCCACACCGCTGGGGCCGGGCGGGGGGGTTGGGGGTTGACATCATCAGGGACGGCACCACGTTGTCGTGTCTCGGCCGGGTGTGTCGGCGAGGGGGGCATCGCTGAGGTACCGACACGTTCCCCCGACACGTTCAGCCATTCGGAGGGAAGACATCTCCAGGCGCCGGCCCGAGGCCACAGGCTACGAGGGAGAGGTGCGAGACGCCGTTAGCGTTAGCGTGAAGTGGGGGGTGCTGTGCGTGACCCTGGGGGAGTGAGAGGCGGCGGTGGCGGGTTGCAGCTGGTCGTGGGCAGCAGGGCAGAGCACAGAGCTCCCTTTAATCCCAGACTCTGTCTCTCTACCTCTGTTCCTGTCTCTCTCTACCTCTGTTCCTCTGTCTCTCTGTATCTCTCACTGTTTCTCCATCTCTGTATCTGTCTGTATCTGTCTCTCTGTCCCAGTGTCTGTACCTCTGTCTCTCTGTATCTCCCTGTAACTGTCTGTTTCTGTCTCTCTCTCTGTATGTCTGTCTTTCCATCTCTGTATATGTTTGTCTCTTTCTCTCTCAGATTCAAAGAAGCTGTCTGTCTCTGCCTTCCTTTCTCTCTCTGTCTCACTCTCAATTCAGAACAATTCTCTCTCTCTGTGTCACTGTTTTTCTGTAAGTCTTTCTTTTCTCTCTTTCTTTCTGTCGCTCTGTTTCTCTGTCTCTGTCATTCTGTTTCTGTGTCTCTCTCCCTCTCTCTGTTACTGTTTTTGTCACCCTTTCTCTCTCTGTCTCTCCGTCATTCTTTTTTCTGTCACTTTGTCTCTCTGTGTGTCTCTCCCTCTTTGACTCTGTCGCTCTGTTTCTCTGTCTCTATTTTCAATTTTTGTCTTTTTCTCTCTCTCGGTTTATCTCTTGGTTTCTCTCTCTCAGTTTATCTCTCTCTCTCTCTCTCTCTCTCTCTCTCTCTCCCACCTCATGTCAGCAGATGTCACATGCAGAAGAACAAAGGCTGCTGGGTCGGAGTGCGTAATTACAGCGCAGTAACCGCGTACCAGCTGCAGGCCGGTCCACAGTGGCGGTCTGAGAGAGGGCCACACCCAGGACACTACGCACTCAGAAACCCCTAACAGCCAAACCCCCTCTCTCTACAGCCATTCACATAATACTACTACTACCATTACCACCACCACTACTACTACACTACTACTACTACTACTAATAATAATAAATAATAATAATAATAATGATGACCTACTCTTTACTGTATACAAATTCAAATGAGGCTTTATTGGTATGACAAACAACATCGTGTTACCAAATTATAAAATAGCAACTTGCAAACACAGAAATAATTGGAAATAATTAAATGCTGCAGTGTGATATATAAATATATACATACATATATCCATACACCCACATATATGTGCATGTATGCCTACATGCATATACATGCATTTACAGTAAATACATAAATGCACGCACATACACACACACACACACACACACACACACACACACACATTCACACACAGTTCTATGTATTACGTTTACAGTTATAACATGCATTTCTCTTACCCAAGGCAGAGTTGCAGAGTTAACAACGGGTACACATCAGATATAAGACCCATACAATTTCAAACACTGATGTAAAAAGGAATATGCGCAGGTATGTATATCTGTGAGACCACAGCTTTAGCAAAACTGCTCCGAGGCTGCTTTAAAAGAAATGTTTTCAAATACACTTTGGAACTATTGTTACAACTAGCCTCCCTGAACTCAAAAAATACAGTGTTGCGGTGGCGCAAAGAGCACATCAAAACGACCTGGCACTACGGTTGCCTGAACCAGACGCAGTCTTGCGGCATACACAGCGAAAACCAGACGGCATCAACAAAACCACCGAAACCACTGTATGCCTTCACCAAATGCTGTCAGCAAGTAATTTACGTTGTGCATACCTGTACAATATCAATCCAACAATCTGAATCTAAACATCTTTCTCAATTCAATTTCACTGGCTATTTCAGCGTGGGAAAGAAAGTATTTTACTGCCAAATCACATTTGCAACAAGTAACACAGAAATGATTGTAAAGTACAATTAAAAGCAGGAAATTAGCGAGATAAAAAGCTCTAACTGAGTCGGTGTTTTCTTAGACGTGTTATCAGTCACTGTGGTTCCTGTGTTGCCAGTGTGCTGTCTGTTCAGGGACAGCTGTTGGTTGCCTTGCGTGCCCTTGTCTGTTTGTCTCTGAGTAATTCAGCTCTGTTTGTGTTGTGCAATGCTCGGTTTGATTCGAATGTTTGCACACACTGCTGTCCCGTCCAGAGACAAACATGTTTGTGTTGCCATAGCGTCTGTGTATCGAACAGAAGGATCAATGGTAATAAATATGTAATGCAGTCTAACAACAGAAGTATTACAAACTTATGTGAGAGAGCTTAAGCATTTTAAGGTGGTGGGGGGGGGGGTGTGTTTTTTTGTGTCAAAGGAGGGTTGGTCATGTGTCTCTGTAATTTAGAACACAGAATGGGGTAGCAGTGTGGCGTAGTGGTAAGGAGCAGAGCTTATAACCAAAAGGTTGCTGTTTTGATTCCCCACTGGGGCACTGCTGCTGTACCCTTGGGCAAGGTACCTAACCCAGGCTGGCCTCAGCAAATATCCAGCCACATGGATGGATAAAACTAACCTATGCAAAGCTTCTGCTAAATGCCAATAATGTAATGTAACTTCACTCAAAGCACACAGGGGTAAATCTTCTTATGAAAGTTAACAAATTCAGTTCTGGTATTTTTTGTGTCTTCTTAAATAATGTATCTTAGGAGCTGCATAAAAATATGTTCCTGCAAAATGAAGTCAGGTGGAAGGAACACAGAACAGTAAATAAATTTCTTGGAATGAATGAGGAAAAACATGCTTAGCTACCCTTAAATCACTATCACTCATGTTAGCTGGGTGTCTAAGTTACTGACAGATCCAGCTAGCTTGCTACCTGATTATTAGGCTGCCAGGATGTTGCAAAATGTTCAACTGCTGCAAATGTATGGGTGGATACATCTTACACGCCCTGACATCTGACAATAATGAAATAGAATGGAGTCGTGGATGAGTTCGCACCTCTTCCTTGAATGCCCTTCTCGTGTTTAGGGATGGGAGGGGCAGGGGCCAGGCTCTTGTGCGGTATAAGCTGTGTGTTGCGTGTCCTCTCTCAGTAGTCTGCTTTTCCCATGCCGTGCAGTCTCTGCTGCCAGGCTGAGCTTACTCGCTCCCGCAATCTCTCTCTCGATCACTCCCTCTCTCTGGCTCTCGTTCACCCTCTCACCCGCTCCCTTTCCCTCTCTCTCACTCTCTTGCTTACTCTCACCCTCACTCGCTTCCTCTGACTGCCTCTCATTCACCCTTTCATTTCCTCTACCTTTCATTTCCTTTACCTTTTCTCACTCATTCTCTCTCTTCACTTTCTTGCTCATTCTGTCTCCCACTTTCTCTCACTCTTGTTCTCTCACACACTCACTCTCTCACTCTATTATTCTCTGGCTCACTCTCAGCCACACTCTCTCACTCTCGTTCACTCCATTCAAATTCAAACTCAGACTTTGTCGGTAAGACCACAGGGCTGCACAGTATTGTGGAAGCAATTTGCATATAAACATCACAATATTGTACAAATGGCTGTTAATCTCCTTTAAAAATCAAGAAAAATAATGGATAAAAAGAAAAAAACTGAACTTATTTTTAAAACCCTTTAAAAGTGAACGTATGTCTCCCTGTCTCTCTAATTCAAATCCAAATGCAAATCATTGGTTTTCTGTTTGGTTGATTCAGATTTGTGCTTTGTTGGAAGAGCTGGTCTAAGCCTGGTGTTAGTAAGAGTATGTTGGTTCGTAGGATTTCAGTTGTTTAATTTGCACTGTGCAGCTTGATTTTAAGTGTGTCCTGAATTTCAGTGCCTTTTCTGGTATATTTATTGTCAACAAGGCTCTGGCCTGACTCTACCCTACCCTTCATGCATTATTTGCATTTTTCTCTGAATTCATGAGATATTTCTGCAAAATTCAGCAGGTTTTCTGTTGGGTATCTAGTGTAGTTGTGCAGACTGAGTTAATTCTCACTTCAGTACAGAGTAACAGCTCAGGTTACACTGTCAAAGGGTTTAGGGCAAATAAGTGTTGTATTTAATTTGTAGTATCCTCTTTTTTATACAACTCCCTGCAATCTTTTCTCTTTAATGCATTCACTGCATACACCCCTGGCTGAAATTTCCTGATGCACTGACTGACAGACACAGCTTAATCTAAAGCAAGATGCAGGGTACTGCTCAAAGTTGCATCTCTTTTATTGTCATGACAATAACCAAACAGCATTGCCAAATCGTTTCCTTTAAACGTCGGTAGTTCCATTGGGTCCTCATTCATTTACCTGCTGTTAGATTCTCACAGGCAGATACAGACTTTGTTTCCATGTGAAATTTTCTGAACATGAGATTGATTCACATTTTGAGATTGATTTTTATTTTACTATTTAAAGGACATATTTGTCAATTTGTCATATTTTAAATATTTTGAGCAGAACAACAGGAAGTTCTCTCTCTCTCCCTCTCCCTCTCTCTCTCTCTCTGTCTTCCGGTTCCTCCAGCACTCTGTCAGGAGGCCACGCCCATGAAGCCAGGAGCCTCATGCAGCCAGGCCCATAGCCCTGACCCCCTCTCACGGTCTCTCTTTATCTCTCTCTCTGTCTCCCTCCCACAGTCTCTACCTCCATCTGTCTTTCACTCCCTGGCTCTATCTCTCCCTGTCTTTCACTCTCTCTCTCACTCTCTCTCTCTCTCTCTCTGTCTCTCTCTCTCTCTCTCTCTCTCTCTCTCTCCCCTCTCTCTCTCTCTCCCTCTCTCTCTGTAGATGACACTGGAGAGCGGGTCAGGTTACAGGTGGCACACACAATAAGAAGCTTTGTGGAAGCTGCACAGAAACCGCCCGGGGAAAATGCAGCTTTCATCTCTGGAAGGGAGGTGAAGGTCGAAAAAAGACCCCCAAGGACGCAAAGTATGTTTAAAAAACGGAGGGGCACGGATGACCTCACTTCTGAAACTGTGAGGGAAGAAGCAATCACGCTGGGGGTCTGTGCAGTGTTAGTCTCCCATCAGCCCTCAGCGATACTGTCATATGGTCTTCTCCACCCGGAAACATCCAGCTCGATTGCGGGGCGGGGTTTTATACGGCAGTGTTCAGGAAGGGGAGAGAGGCCCCCTGGAGGCGGAGCATGTTCCTTCCATGTTCCTCCTCCCTAAATCTTTCACCTGCCCCCTAAGTGCAAAAAAAAAAAAAGCCATAAATGTATGGAGCAGCCTCATGTCCTCAGTCCCTGGCTCCTGTGCAGCGATGCCAGCACCCTTCCCTGCGCTATGATTTGTTCAGATGAGTGAGTCACTGGAGGCACATCATGGCTCCACCTGTTTTGGGGGGCATGGTGACACCGGGCTCTTCCAGAGGAGGGGCGGTGAGCGAGTTTCAGCAGGGCCGAGCCGGGAGGGGGGCTCGTTTCGCCCGCCGCACGAATCCGGCTCCGAGCTGCGTCATCGGGCGTGATCGCTGAGGTCACCTTCAAAAAATGTCGACTGCTGCAAAGATGCATCTGGAATTCACTTTCTGCAAGTTAACAAGTAAACCTTGAAATGTCCGAAAAATGTTGGGCAACAGAGGGCGGTATTGGTTATGTGAACAAGGGGGGGGGGTGCAATTTTTGCATTAGGGTGTTCATACATACGTCACCTTATTGAATCATTTAAATGATGAAAAGTCTCTCTCTTTCTGTCAACCCACCTCTCTTTCTGGGTGACATAGATTCGTTTCTGTGGTGAAGACATCGCTGTTTGAGGTGTTGTTTTTTCACACCTCTTACTCAATCTCAATTGTTCACTCTCTTTCTCTGTCTGTCTGTCTCATGTTAACCCAAATCCAAACTTGACCCAGGTGAGGTCTGCTTACCTGTGTGTCAGATCTTTAAGAGTAACACGCAATTACATTATTACATTACATTGTTGTCGTTTAGCAGATGCTCTTATCCAGAGTGACTTACATAGGTTACAGTTTTATCCATTTACACAGTTGGTTTGATATTTACTGAGCATTTCTGGGTAATGTACCTTGCCCAAGGGTACAACAGCAGTGCCCCCGTGGGGAATCAAACCAGCAACCTTTCAGTTATGAGTCCTACTCCTTACCACTATGTTTCCCTGTTGCCCCAAATTACAAAGACACTGTCTGATACAAGGATAGAGGCAGGAAGAGGGAGAGGAGAGAGGAAGCAAAAGAGAAAGTGGGACACAAAAGCAGCAGAAATAGACAGAAGGAGAGGAAGAGAGAGCGAGAGAAAGAAACCACAATGAGAACAACCAAAAACCAAGGTGATGAAAAACACCGATAAGCAAAAAAGTTAGAACTGTCAGCTTTGCATGTCTTTTCAATTTCATCATTCTCTTTCACTTTGCATAGTGCACCATGTACTGCCCGCTGGCAGTGTAACTCAGAGAGATTAAAGTTTACAGAAAACCTGTTCCAGCTTTAAACTAGAAGTGATCAGTGATGTCATCACTGTGAGACACAGTCTCTGTTCCCCTGCCACTCTGGCCTTTATGGAAAACCAAAAAAATCAAATTAATCAGCGACCAACTTTTTCTTCACTTTTTTTTACTTTTGAAAAGCATTCCCTATACATACACACTACACGATTCCTGTAATTGTACATAATTCTACATGCTGCACAGTTGTATTTACATCGAATATTGTTTCCATTAGGGTTCACATTCATGCTTTGGCAACAATGCTTTTGTGTTTCCTGCAAATAAGGTGCCATAGGAATGAAATGTGAGAGAGAGGGAGAGAGAGAAAGAGAGAAAGAGAGAGAGAGAGAGTGAGAGAGAAAGAGATAGTTTGATTTTTTAACCCACTTTATTGGGGCGTTACATCACATCAGATGACATAACATTCATTGACACAGGAGACATACACTATATGGCCAAAAGTATGTGGACACATGACCATCACACCTATATGAGCTTATTGGACATCCCATTCCAAAACCATGGGCATTAATATGGAGTCCCCCCCCACTTTCAGCTATAACAGCTTCCACTCTTCTGTTTTCCACAAGATTTTGGAGTGTGTCTGTGGGAATTTGTGCCCATTCAGCCAAAACAGCATTTGTGAGGTCAGGCACTGATGTTGGACGAGAAGGCCTGGCTCGCAATCGGCGTTCTAATTCATCCCAAAGGTGTTAAATGGGGTTGAGGTCAGTGCTCTGTGCAGGCCACTCGAGTTCCTCCACACCAAACTCGTCAAACCATATCTTTATGGACGTTGCTTTGTGCACAGGGGCACAGTCATGCTGGAACAGGAAAGGGCCTTCCCCAAAGTGTTGCCACAACTGTTGTATGCCGTAGCATTAATGTCACCATTCACTGGAACTAAGGGGCCTAGCCCAACCCCTGAAAAACAGCCCCAGACCATTATCCCTCCTCCACCAAACTTTACAGTAGGCACTGTGCATTCCAGTAGGTAGCGCTCTCCTGGCATCTGCCAAACCCAGATTCATCCATCAGACTGCCAGATAGTGAAGCGTGATTCTTCACTCCAGAGAATGCGTTTCCACTGCTCCAGTCCAGTGGCAGTGTGCTTTGCACCATTCCAGCCATCGCTTGGCATTGCGCATAGTGATGTTGGGCTTGTGTGCAGCTGCTCGGCCATGGAAACCCATTTCATGAAGCTCCTGACGCACAGTTCTGATGTTGCAGCCAGAGACAGTTTGGAACTCTGTAGTGAGTGATTCAACAGAAGATAGGCGGTTTTTACATGCTTCGCGCTTCAGCACACTGTAAGTTTGCGTAAGACCACTTCGTGGCTGAGCTGTTGTTGCTCCTAGACGCTTCCACTTGACAATAATAGCACTTACAGTTGACTGGGGCAGATCTACCAGGGCAGAAATTTCGCGAACTGACTTGTGGCAAAGATGGCATCCTATGACAGTGCCACGTTTAAAGTCACTGAGCTCTCCAGTAAAACCCATTCTACTCCCAAGGTTTGTCTATGGAGATTGCATGGCTATGTGCTTGATTTTATGCACCTGTTAACAATCGGTGTGGCTGAAACACCTGAACTGAATAATTAGGAGGGGTATCCACATACTTTTGGTCATATAGTGCAATTCACTCTGAACAGCAGTGACGCAAACCAAAACCAGACAGAAGGCCCTATACCCCAGCCTCATCGAGCCCGCAACCCCGCCCGAAAGAGGCAGAAAAGACAGCAAGGAAACAACAATAGGGCCCACAACAGGGAGGGACAAAACCAACACGATAAGACAAACCAAAGCAAGAGAGATGCCGAGGAAACAATAACAGCAAAACATGAAGAAAGACGCACACAGCCATCATGTGCATAAGAGAGATAGAGGGAGGGAGAGAGGGGGGTGGGGGTGTGGGGTGGAGAGAAAGGGGGGTGAGAGTGAGAAGGGGGTAGAGAGAGATATGAAAAGGCAGAAAGGGTGGGGAAAGAAGAAACAGATATAAAAAGAGAGCGATAGGGAGGAAGAGAGATAAAGAAGAGAGAGATGAAGAAATAGGAAGAGAGAGAGGGGGAGGTGGGGGGGGGGTAGAGTGAGAGGGGGAAAGAGGGAAGGGGGTAGGAGAGATACATAAAGAGGTAGGGATAGTAGAAGGCAAATAGAGATACGGAAAGGGAAAAGAGGAGGTAGAGACAGAGGGATAGAAGGCAGAGAGAGAGGGAGAGGTTGAGAGGGCCAGAGAGAGACCTTCAATGCCCTTTTATTGAGATATAAGACTCGGGCCTTTTGTAGACAGACATAATCTCAGCTTACCCACAAGCAGAGACCATGACAATTTATAGATGAGGATCACACACAGACCTGCATGCACTTCCCTTACCTAAAAACCCATACAACATTAGCATACAGTATTCTCAGTGGCCTTCCTCCTCACACACACACACACAGACAGCCTCCCCCAATACACCGCAGCTGTCCAAAATGGTTGATTGCTGAACAATCAAGAGGTGCATTGCACCCCCAGACGGACCTCAGTCCATCCAGAGTTGTATCCTTGTATCTCAAAATCTACATAGTATTTATCACTTATGTTATTCTTTTCTCGATATGACGTTTTGTGCCCCCCCCACCCCAGAGGATTGCAAGTGCACCCCTCTGTATTTTCACCGGGCACCGAGCCTGCTCTTCATATAATGTTCAGGAGGCAGTGTGGTGTAGCGGTAAGGAATGGAGCTCGTAAGCGAAAGGTTGCTGGTTTCATTCCCCCTCCCAGTGCACTGCCGCTGTATCCCCGGGCGAGGCGCTTGACCCAGAATTGCCTCAGTAAATATCCAGCTGCATGAATGAATAACATGTCAAATTGTTACCTCTGTAAGTCGCTCTGGGCAAAAGCTTTGGCTAAACGACAGTAATGCAATGTAGTAACGCGTGTTACAGCTCCTGCTTTTCCTGCGTCTGTTGCTCCCAGCCTGTGTAACGAATCGCGATCGGCTGAACCCGGGAGGCAGTAAGACCCAGCGGGCCTCTTAGTGAGCCAGGCAGGGTCGACTCCTTCTGACTGACGCTGGCACTGGCGGCTGGATATACAGACCTGAACATGCGGGGAGATAACAGGACCCTGGTGAGACTGCGCTCAGCCAGCGCTGAGGTCACAGACGCAGATCGGGGAGAGCAGAGCAGGGAAATCCTGCTGCATCCCAGCTGCCAGGCTGTACACGGGTCTGTGAGTCACAGTGCCGGGCTCCCCCACGCTGCCCTCCCCGAGGCAGAAAACCCCCAAACCCCGCAAACACCCCGCGCGAGGGCCCACGTTTCCTCAACGGCACCCAAATCGCCCCTCTGAGGCACGGGGTGCGCACCGCCTGTGTGACAACGCTGCCATCTGCTGGACACATCGGGGAGGTTCACGCGGAGCTGCTTACAGTGAACTCTAAGCTGACAATGTAATGTAATGGAATGATATAGTGTGGCATGGTGGCAAGGAGCAGGACTCATAACCGAGAGGTTGCCGGTTCAATTCCCCACTGGGATACTGCTGCTGTACCCTTGGACAAGGTACTTAACCCAGAATTACAATAACAGTAAATAACCAGCTGAATAAATAGATAATGTGGAAAAAAAATATATATATATATACTGCTCAAAAAAATTAAGGGAACACTTAAATCACACAGTGGATCTCGATGAATGGAATATTCAAGTCGAAAATCTTCATTGATATACATTGTGTAATTTGTTGAGAACAAAATGACATAAGAATGGTCAATGGAAACCAAACTCATCAACCCACTGAGGGCTGGATTCAAAATCACACCGAAAATCAAAGTGAAAAGTTAAAATCACAGGCTGATCCAATTTAAATTTCATCACAACAACTCATAATGTGGCTCAGTAGTGTGTATGGCCGCCATGTGCCTGTATGCACTCCCAACAACGTCTGGGCATGCTCCTGATGAGACAGTGGATGGTGTCCTGGGGGATCTCCTCCCAGACCTGGACCAGGGCATCAGTGAGCTCCTGGACAGTCTGTGGCGCTACTTGGCGGCGTCGGATACGCCGATACGTAACGTCCCAGAGGTTCTCAATTGGATTCAGGCCTGGGGAACGTGAGGGCCAGTCAATGTAATCAATGCCTTCGTCATCCAGGAACTGCCTACACACTCTGGCCACATGAGGCCAGGCATTGCCCTGCACCAGGAGGAACCCAGGGCCCACTGCACCAGCGTAAGGTCTGACAATGGGTCTGAGGATTTCATCCCGGTACCTAACAGCAGTCAGGGTACCGTTGGCTAGCATGTAGAGGTTTGTGTGACCCTCCAAGGATATGCCTCCCCAGACCATCACTGACCCACCACCAAACCGGTCATGCTGGATGATGTTACAGGCAGCATAACATTTGCTACGGCGTCTCCAGACTCTTTCACGTCTGTCACATGTGCTCAGTGTGAACCTGCTCTCATCTGTGAAGAGAACGGGGCGCCAATGGCGAAGCTGCCAATTTTGGTGTTTTCTAGCAAATGCCAATCGAGCTGCACGGTGCTGAGCTGTGAGCACAGGTCTCACTAGAGGACGTCGGGCCCTCATGCCACCCTCATGGAGTCTGTTTCTGACAGTTTGGTCAGAAACATGCACATGAGTAGCCCGCTGGAGGTCATTTTGCAGGGCTCTGGCAGTGCTCCTCCTGTTCCTCCTTGCACAAAGGAGCAGATACCAGTCCTGCTGCTGGGTTGTTGCTGCTGGCCCATCTCCTGGTATCTCCTCCACACTCTGGAGACTGTGCTGGGAGATACAGCAAACCCTCTAGCGACGGCACATATAGATGTGCCATCCTGGAGGAGCTGGACTACCTGTGCAACCTGAATGGGCTGCAGATACTGCCTCATGCTACCAGGAGTGACAAGAGCACTAGCAAAATACAAAACTTGAGAAAAATCAGTCAGGAAGGATCAGGAGAGAGAAATGGTCTGTGGCCACCACCTGCTAAAACATTCCCTTTTTGGGGGTTGTCTTGCTGTTGCCTCTCCCGTCCACCTGTTGTCGCTTTCATTTGCACCAAAGCAGGTGAATTTGATTCACAATCACTTATGCTTCCTAACTGGACAGGTCAATATCCCAGAGGTTTCATTGACTGGGTATTATACTGTGATGATTGAGTGTTCCCTTAATTTTTTGAGCAGTGTATATAACTTATGTGAGTCACTCTGAATAAGAACATCTGCTAAATGGCTGTAATGTTGTAGGCCACTCTGCATGTGTACCCCATTTTGAAGGGGGGTGCACTTAACCAGTCCCAATTGATTTTTTTTTTTAGGAGGGGATGAAGGGAGGGGAGAAGAGAGGAGATTGGAAGAGGTGGACTGAAGGGGTGGAGATTTAGACCGGGGCAGGAGACAAGAGGCTAGTGGAGACATGCAAGGGATAGGAACTAACCAGCAACAGACTGCTGGCAGTGAAAAAAAACACATATCTGCCATTTGACTGAAGACAATATGATCCAACCAGCCTGAGTCAGCAATGCTAGGAAATGCTCTGTACACTGTGTACAAACAAAATGGAGAGGGTCGGGGGTCGCCTCTTTAGATCTGTCTGTGATGTCACACGCCCTTTTGATTTTGACCTGTCCCGGAGCCTCCTGATGTCATTACAGGTGCCCTCTGCAAACTCATGATGTCACGTCCTGTGGAGGTCAAGCCAGCCCAAAAATGATTAAACACAGTCAAAACAGCAGATTTTTTTTTGCGATATCATGCCTGTTGAGCGCTGCTGTGTTGGTCACTTGCTGGGCAGAATCAGCAACTGAATTTAGCATCAGCCGGCAGAGACTTTGATCTTCATACACTTGACCTTAATGTCACACGAATGGGCTGACCCTGTCTACTCTGCTCCCTGTGAGCCCATCCTGTTTAAACACAGATCAGCAGAGCTGCACAGCCCACATGCAACTCTGAGGTACTTTTCTGTCCCCAGCGACAGACAAAGGAGCACTTTGTGCCAAGACTAATCCTGCCCTCACATCCAGAGTCAGCATTTGGGGGGGAAACACGCCAATCTAATCCAACGCAACAACCCAGAAAAGCTGAGTCAGTAATTTTCCGTAACCAAGTGAATTTACAAGCCGGAGGTAATCACGCCGGCCCTAAATCATTGCGGGTTCGTGGGCTTGGTCCGGTCAAGGAGCACAAGTTCGCAACCAATCGTGAACCAGGCCGGTCCCATCTGACTGAGGTTCAAGGTGCGGGCGCCCGGAGGATCGTGCGAAAGTAAACAGCGCCCTAGATAAGGGGGCACCTCGCTCTCGTCACCGTTTTAAAGATATGCGCATCATTGTTGCAATCATCATCATTAACGTTTACCCGGGATAAAATTAGTTACATTCAGCTCGTCGTGGTGCACTGGTGCGGTTTCGGTTTCTAGCGCAGGCAGTTTCGCTACATACGTAGGCTATACCTTTGCCACTAAATTAATAATCACTCCAGAGCTGCTTTAACGGGATCTTTTAATATGCGAAATGTAAAAAAAATATTTTGATTCAATGGGAACGGAACGACTGCAGATAGCCTTTTTTTCGACGCGTTACGACGATTACGCTATGAAATGCGCAAGGGGGCGACGCGACCGCGGGAATTTCCAAATGTTGGTGAAATGACTGGAGCCGTAGGGTCTGGCGACGGCTCCCGTTCCGGATGAAACACGGGTGGGAACAGCTTCACCCTCAGTCGCACATTGCACAGGGAATGAATACTTTCACCTGGGCGAGCAGTACACACGCCTGTCCGTTCCGCGCTTTTCTTTGAGCGCATCACAACGCGTTAAACCGAGCCCAACC
Source organism: Megalops atlanticus (assembly GCA_019176425.1). Lineage (NCBI taxonomy): Eukaryota > Metazoa > Chordata > Actinopteri > Elopiformes > Megalopidae > Megalops > Megalops atlanticus. Next base: position 7,075,720 of record CM032875.1, read on the forward strand.
TTGACTAACACTGCGCCGCACAGGCACAGACAACTGAAAAATAAATGAAAACAGTGTTCCCAGTTATTTAAATGAAAACGTGGAAATCGATGCACGTTTTTAATGGTACGCGTCGGACAATTTTAGGTTACTTAGGTTTTGGCGCAGTCTATCGTATTGGCTGTCACCGGTTAGGGGCGGTGATCGGTTTATTCGGAGCGATAACGTTACGTCATTAACGGAGTTTACACTCTGAACTGTGGCCTTATAGAGATAAAGTGACAGACGTCACAGCAGGAACAGGTCTGTGTATTAGAATCAAAAGACTGCAAAATTGGGAAAATCGAATATTTTAAAGCAATAATGATAATAAATAAAAGCTTCTAATATGTTTTGATTCATTTGATATTTAGAGGCAGGTCACTCCAAAGTACAGGTACTGTACATTTAAAATACCTACCACCAAAATGTTAGTTTTGGAATAACATAGGATGGCATTCTCTTTTGATGACTGTACCTGCTTTAAAACAAAACTTAAAATTTTCAGTACTGCAGATCATTATCATTGAAGTTGTAGTCCTGCAATGTGCATATGATTTCTGCCTCCAGCTCCAGTGTATCCATTTGCTGACATATTGATAAAAAGTGGAGCAAAGAGATTTGTAAAAATATCTGGAAAAAAAATCTAGCATGCTTTAAGTCACCTAACTTTAATTTTTACACAAAAAGTGTGCATGTTTCCATTAGGGAAGTGGTCACATGCCTTTGGTTCCCATCCATCCACAGAGCTGTAGTTGTTATTGTCTGTCTCCATCTGGAAGCGGGTTGTATTCCTGGTTTACACCCCCGCCCCCCGCCCAATCACCTGAAACACCCCTTTCTTTCATCAATGAGAGCTGTCTGTGAAATCCTTCATGAACATCACATCACATTATTGTTTAACAGACGCTCTTATCCAGAGTGACTTGCAAAGGTTACAAGTTTATCCATTTATGCAATTGTGGGCTAAGAACCTTGCCCAAGGGTACAGCGGCAGTGCCCCAGCAGGGAATCGAACCGGCATTCCTACTCATGACCGCTACGCTACACTGCTGCCTAAGAGGAACGACCATGAGGAAGACATACTCCTACAGCAGTCTGCAGTCTTTGCAGTGCATGAAGTCACTTACATTTTTCATCACTTTCATTGATAAAATACCTTGTTGATGTAAAAACAGCTCATCGCCACCAAAGGTGTAAGACATTTAAGCTAGGACACACCATGACAGACACACACACACACACACAGCCACACACCATCTCCCTCGATCTTCCACGAGATTGGCGGTCAGCTGTGCAGTAAACCTCCTTCACCACAAAAGCAAAACAAGGAGTGTATTTTTTTTCGAATCGTTTTAATCTTTTCTTAAAAAAAAAAAAAAAGTTTTCCATGATCATAACAGACTGAATGGTTCTCCTCGATACCCTTCTGACAGACATACAAACTCTGAACCCAGGAAAATATCACAAAACCAAAAACAGCAACAAAAATAGAACACAGAAAAATCAACAAACTCTCGCTGAAAAAAAAAAAAACAAAGAATAGGTATCTATGGCACATGACATCCAACTGTAACCATGGAAACAAAACAAAACAAACAAAAAAAAGTTGAATACATTAAAAGGCCTGAAGGAATGAAGATTTTTTTTTTTTTGCATTTATTGTTTTGTTACTTATTTTTCAATAACCAAATGAACAACGAAAATCATTTCAGATAATCTGATGTGGACTCAACTGCCAAGAGAAATATGAGACAAAAGCTGGACAAACTCTTTTTTGCCGTTCATATGTGTTCCCCCCCAACTGTAATTGCTAAGACAGAGTTAAGGGTTTGTCTCCACACCCCCCATGCACTTCCCACATCGCAACGTTTCAGTGTGTGTCGAACCTTTTAAACACTTAAAATGTACTGTGATCAAACGATGAGGATTAAGTCGGTATACACTGAAGAAATCGAGCTAAAACATTATAAACTTAAGCATCTTTATTGTGGAAAATGATTCAAGTGTCTACTTCCTGTTTGTCTTTGTACATATCCCCCCCAACACCACCCCCCCCCCACCCACCCCCACGTCATCTCACTTCATCTTCATTTGGAAAAATCCAGACACCCCCCCCCTTTCCAAAAAGCAACGTGTGCCTCCTAACTCACTATACAATACAGGCACTGGAGTAAAACACTATCAGAGAAAACGCAAGATTCAAATGGAGATTTCATATTGTGCCAACCCAACCCCAATTCCACTGTCCGCAATGATACGAGCAGGAATCAGCACTGCACTACAATCCACCAAGAACAATGAAACAAATTATAATGCTTTTTGCTTAATTTTTTTTTTTGTTTTTTGATTCAATTTTGTGTATTTTCGCTTTTCACACATACTGCAGCTTTTATGAAGTGCGCAACGTGACGTGTCAGAGGACGACGACCCGAATCTGAAAAGGACCGCCTCACGCACTGTTACCCAGAGTGTCTACCTGCATTGTTACAACACAGAGAGTCGGTCAGTACTCCACAGAACTGTTACGTGACAGGGAGAGCACACCTCGTCCTGGCGTAATGTCAGACAGCAAGCATAACGCCCTGCCGAAAGTGTGCCGCGCCCCGTGTTCTGTTATAGTGAAAGTGTAGTGTGTTCCGGCGTAACGCGGCAGGGAGAGCGGTTACGCGCTCCAGTGTGCTCGCGACACCGAACGCCTGACGCAGTGCACGGCGACAGAGCTGTGATGTGAACGGGGACCGATGTAACAAGGCGCCCTGGTGCAATGCAACATGTCCGTTGTGACACCCGACAGGGGGAGCGATCACGGCGTCCTCGTGCGAAGGGACAAGAAAGCGTTAGTGGGGAGAGAGGGAGGACGAGGTGTCCCGGTGTAACGTGACGCTGCAGGCGCGACGTCTCCCTGCGTGACGGGGTGTAACATGACGGGGAGCCAGGCGGCTTTGCGTGTGGCCTGGTGTTTCTTTACTCTTCAGTGTTACTTCTGCGTGTTACATGTCCCTTTGTCACTAAAGAACTCTCCTGAGAGGAACACGGAAGGCGACGGGCAGTCAGACACACTTTCCCTCTTCAATAACAACCATCATAAAATCTCAACCGAAGAAGAATACCAGAGAGAGGCTCCTGCATTCTCACACTGACTAATGTGTACATTACTCCGCTCAGAACAGCGCCACGCAAATCTGATCTGTTCGATGGATAAATGTATTTTTTATGGTTCAATTAACACTTTCTGGACAAAAAATGCATATTATATATTTTTTTATTTTGTTAACTACCTAGTTTTTGATATATGGTGAATAGAAAGAAATTGTATTTATATATAAAAAGAAACAAAATGATACATGTTAAATGGATTTTCAGCACTCAAAGAAAGGGTTTGGCATAGACAGCTGAACAGGGAGGCTGGGAAAGGGGGCGGGGACAATAATTATAATAATAAAAAAAGCTCTTTACAGTAATCCTACAAAATGAAAACAACACAAACAAAAAATTAGCACAACGGGCTGTGCTCCCAACATAACTGATTTTTTTGTTTCTTTTTGTTGTATATATAATATATATTTATATTGTGTGTACAGGTCAGAAGCATAAGGCAAGTTCTCCTGTCCTGAGAAAATTACAAAAAATCTCAAGATCAAGTTTAAGTGAAGCCCAGCCCACCCCTCCGAGCCCAACGCAGTCCCCCTGAAAGATCACTCACGTCTTCCCTCCAAATGAAAAAAAAGGAAAGGAAAACAACAGAAAAGGAAGAGCTCTCTGTCTTGCGAACCCCCACCCCAGCCCAACCCCCCCCCCCAAAAGAAGGTCCAACATGTGACCGCTTCCTCAGTTCTGACATCAGTTTTGCGTCTCGGTCGATTTTGCTTTTGTGAAATTTCCGGAGGGTCCCCCCCGCTGCGCCCGCTCCCCGACCGTCAGTCCGGTCTGCAGGTCAGTCTGCCGTTGCCACGGGCGACGCGTACGGCCACGCCGGAAGAAGGGGGTCGAGCCCTCCCTGAGGCGCCACGCCCGCATGAAAGGAGGAGCACTCGATGAGTCCTTGTCCTGCAGTCACATGGTCTCCGCCTCACAGTGGGGGGGTGGGGGGTTAGGGGCGTGGCCTCCCTCCTGCCCCCTGACCCCGACTCTCACTGTAATTACTGCTCCAGGACTCTTCCCGCCCCTGTTCTTCTTACTCTCAAAGAAAGTCTTCAGTTTGTGAATCCAGCCCACGTTCTGGGGGGGTCATTTATTTTTGTTTTTTTTTTGTTATTTTTTTATTTGTTTCTTTTCATTTTATGTCTGTATTTGCAAGTTGTTTTTTTTTAATTCTGCACTTTTCTCCCTCTGTCTGTTCAGGTTCAAAACAGGTTCTCCTCAAAGATGGCCATCAGGTCACTCTGGAAGTTCATGTCTATGGTGGCAGCCATCTGTGGAGAGGGGGGAACGGATTACACATAATAATACACATAGTAATATATATATATACACACACTTACACACATACACATAGTAATATATATATATATACACACTTACACACACATAATATATACACACACACACACACACACACAGTAATATATATACACACTTACACAAACACACATAATAATATATATACACACACACACTTACACACATAGTAATATATATATATATACACTTACACACACATAATATATATACACACACACACATAGTAATATATATACACACTTACACACACACACACACACACATATATATACACACACACACACACACACACACACACACACACACACACACAGCTTCTCACCGCCTCTCTTCTCCTCCTCTCCTGCTCGCGGCGGCGCGCTAGCTCCCTCTGCTGGTCGAGCGCGCTCTGGGTGCTGGCGGGAGGCTGGCTGGGAGCCTGCGGCGGCTGCGTGTCCGGGGCCGGCTGCGTCTGCGGGGGCTGCGGGGGTTGCGTCTGCGCAGACTGCACCTGCTGCTGCTGCTGCTGCTGCTCCTGCCGCCTGCGTGACTCCTCCTGCTGCCTGCGGCTCGGCTCCAGGGCCTCCTCCTCCTCTCGGCTGCTTGGGGGAGCACAACATGAGGGACCGTTCACATGATGGGCTGGGGCAATCTCACTCCCAACCAATCAAATCACTTTGGTCTCTATGGCAAACCTCTACGATTGGTTTGTATCAGTGACAGCCACCAGTAGCCACCACTGCTCTGAACCAATCGAATCACTTTGGTCTCCATGGTAACCCGATGCGGTTGGTTCAGATCAGCGATGGCCGCTGGCAGCTCGGATGGTTAAGTGGCTCTAGACAGTGTTGCGCTGGGTTGGGCTCTGACCAGTAACACCCTGACTTAACTGGTCCGAGTGGGCAAGACTGTAATGTACAGGTCATAAATACGTATGTGTCCAGGAAACCACGTGCTTCATATGTGACAGTTAGGCTACACAAGTAATTAAGAGCACAGAATGTTAATGGAGATTAGGATAGCGGGATCACTGGCCATCTTCTGACGCAGACTGAAGAACCACCTCTTCAGACTGCATCTCGGTCCCACTTCAATCCCCGCCCCCTGACACCTGCTACCTTTAGTATTTGATGATTAATTCTACGTGTGGTCTTGCGATGTATTTTGATTCTGTGCTCTAGGCCAGTGTTTCTCAGCCCTGCTCCTGGCGGCACCCTGTCCTGCAT
>CM032875.1:7086406-7248906 GCA_019176425.1 Megalops atlanticus
GAATGGCAAAGGCGTGTTGTGTGTAGAACAAGAACAAGGTGGCCAGTGTAGGGTGTGTTGAGTGTCAGCGGCTGTTCAGCATGACTTTGCTGCAGGAGTTACTGGGGCGACAGACCCTGTGAGAGAGGCGCACTGCATGATGGGAGTCTGAAAAGACAAGAGTGACCCCACTTTCTCCTGTCCTGTTACACCGGCATCTTCCAAGCGAACACAGAGCTGCGTTATACTGGCAGCAAGGTACACAGACACGCATCACAGCCTGTGAGACCCTGACCACAGACACATTAAGACAGAATCCGAAAAAAGCTCCTGGGGAGAGAGGTGACGAATTTCATACCCTGAGTATCATTTGATTTTTGCTGTCATCACTTCCTGTCGCGCCCCAGCAAATGCATTTGTTTTGTTTGCATTTGAGGCCTGTAAAGCAGTTTGAACTCGTGGGGAGAGGGAGGTGGTTCTGAGGCTGTCTTCTGATGGCTATTCACTGAACCATCAAATCTAAATTTCAGTACTTAGACATTTACCAAAAAAGCACATACCTCATTTTCTCTGTGTGAGGACATGTTTTTAAAAGCTTTTTTTGGAAAAACATTTGTAGCAATTTTAACACATTCCCACTAACATGCAACGGTGTTCGGCTTATAGTTCATTTTAACATCGGCATCATTAGCTCTTCAGCGTTCATCCTCTGTAATTTCATTTACATGTAGTCATTTAGCAGGCGCTCTAATCCAGAGTGACTCGCAAAGCTGCAAGAACAAGGGAATGTTCTGAACAATGACATCCAAACATGAAAAGGTCTGCATATGTTTTTCTGCAGTTATATCCTGTATACACACACACTATTTCTGCATGTATACTATGTTTTTTCTGCAGTCTGGCCTATCCCATATATGTGTTCCTTATCTCTGCAGTCTTCTGTATACATTACATGACATTACAGTCATTTAGCAGGCGCTCCAGAGAGACTGACATAGGTTACATTATCCATTTACACAGCTGGATATTTACTAATGTAGTTCTGGGTTATGCACCTTGTCCAAAGGTACAGCAGCAGTGTCCCAGCGGGGAATGGAACCAGCAACCTTCCGGTTATGAGCCCTGCATCTTACCACTGTACCACACTGCTGCATCATGTTACATACGCAAGTACACAGCAGTCTTAACTGGTCAACCAATCCTAGCCTTCATGTGAGAGCATACTGGGGAAGCACAGGACTGCTGAAACGCAGAGCACCGACATCAGTTACAATTTTCACATGCTACCCAAGTATACAGCTGGATATTTACTGGGGCAATTCTGGGTTGAGTACCTTGTCCAAGGGTACAGCAGCAGTGCCCCAAACAGGGAATAGAGCTATGCTGCTGCCCTAATGTCATTCAAAGTTTGTCTGTGGTTATGATGTCACTGCGTAATTTACGTATGACATCTGACATTAACCTGTGTCATCTGGCTCTGTCAGTTAACACAGGCATAATCGCTAAGCCTTTAAACTGGCGTTACAGGTTTTCCCCCACACATCAGTTGACAAAACAATCGCTTTAAATTAAAATGGCACCACCAGCAGTAAGATGAGCTTACAGGTCTAATCATGAGAGCAGGCTGACTGTGGCATTAAACCAGTTTTATACGGCTACTGACGCAGGTGGTTTGACTCTGCTGTTCATATTTCAGCGGAACTGAACAGACAGTATCCAGCGCTCGTACCACTGCAACGTGCGTTTAAGTCCCTGTATCTGCCACAGGGGATCAACATCACCATCAGTTTCAGAGAGGAACCAAACAGAGGCTGGATCTCTCACCAAACCACCACTTTCTCCACCATTCATCTGGTGATGAAAGCCAGTAATCTGATTACACAAGAACAATGTATTCCCGATAATGGAGCAATGGGAGATAGCTTCATCCTGTTCACCTGCCGCTTGTCCCCGATTCTCCACTGACCCAGACACGCTGGCCAGACATTCTTGCTCATAACCCTCTCGATCTGTGGCTCTTCCGCTCATAACCTTTTCTCTTCATTCATAGCCATGTCTTACCCATAACCCTCTCCCTTACACACTCACCCGCTTGCTTCCATAACCTCCACAATCTTCTCCACTCTGACTCATAACCCTTTCACCCACAGACTCGCCCTCTTACTCGCGCTCATGCCCGTAACACTCTCTCCTAACGACTTTGCTACCCATAACCCTCTCTACTCACAACCCACTCACCAGTAACCTTTTTTTTAACCTGATGCTCCTCCTGCCCATAACCCTCTTTTCTCACAGCATGACCCACATCTTCAATGACAAAGCAACATCTTTTATGTTTGTCATATTACGTATTTCCAGTGTTAATGTAGACAACAGCAGCACGTCAGTGTCTTAAGTGAGTGAAAATGACAGAGAGGAGCAGAAGCCAGGCAGAGAGGAGGGGCCAGGGGGAAAATGGGTGGGGCCAGGCTAAGGTGGGAGGAGTCAGAGAGAAAGCAGGAGGGGTCAGGCAGAGAGAGGCCAGGCTGAGTTTACTATGGTAACAGCTGGTTCTGTATCTTACCTGTCTCAGAGTCCTCGCTGTCAGAGGAGCTGGACTCACTGCTGCTGCCCGAGTCTGACGAAGAGCCCGTCTTCATCTTCATCACCTCCATTGTTTTCTCTGCTGTTGCAGGGAATAAGAGGGTCAGCACCTCAAGGAAACACGCGTGCGTGCACACACATACACACGCGCACAGCATACACACACAGGGATACACTCACACACACAACACTGCTTGTGCTATTATTGCAAGGACAGTAATCTCTCTTCTGCAGGATCATCAGGAGCTATGACTGTCTGACTGACTGTCTCACTCTCTCTCTCACCCGGCAGCTTCTTCTTCTTGCGCAGGCAGGAGGAGACGTATCTCTCGAGCTCGCGCAGGGTGGAGGGCTTGAGCGTCTCGAAGTCGATCTCGATCTCGTCGGGGTTGGAGTTTTTCAGCGAGGGCTCGCGGGACTGGATGATGTGCACCACGCGACCCAGCTTGTCTCCCGGCAGCTTGTTGATGTCCAGGCTCAGCTGCCGCTTCTCCTCGTACGACATGGGCTTGCACTTATCCCCCGGCCCCGCGCCTGCCGCCACGCCCCCACCCGGCCCGGACTCCTCCTCCGAGTCCAGCGAGGCCGCAGGGGCCAGCGTGGGCGGGGCCGGGGCGGGGGGCACCACGGTCCGGCTGTTCTTCACGCCGTCTTTCTTGCTGCAGGACAGGAGAAACGGAAGGGGGGGTGTTACTGACACTCAACACACCCTACAGTGGCCATACACCCACACCCACACACACTCACGCGCGCACACACTCACGTGCGCACACACACACACACTCATAATCACGCACACACACACAGACACTCGCGCGCGCACACACACACCCATACAATCACACACTCATAATCACCCACACATAATCCCACTCACAGTGTCACACACATACAACACACACACACACGTAGAAACTGGCCTTTTCCATTTAAAAGAGAAAAACAGCCTTACGATTGGGGCTTTAGAGATACTACACACATTCCAGGTATAGAGACAATAATTCAGCTTCCATAACCAATCTCATTACATTAGGACACAAGTTTACCAATAATGGGCCATACAGTCCAGCTAGGTTCCTTGTTTCATCCATAGCCTGGAGAGCATCTAGGACGGTGTCACATATATAGATGACACATTTCCCTGCCTCGTGACATATCCAAGACGCATGTTGTGTCTTCCTGAATCGGCTCCAACGGCCGAACTTCCTCCAAGCTTCACCTGCATCTCATAAAAGGACATTTATGACCGCAGTGTGCCAAGTCCTTACGCAACACGCTGGTTAGCAGCCGTGTCATCGGTGTTCGGGTTTAACGACAGCAGTGAGTCAGGCCCTTCTGCTACACGCTGGTTAGCAGCAGGGCAGCGCTGCTGTCATCGGTGCTCAAACGCCCGGCAATTTAACGCTGCTGCTGCCTCACGATGTCTTTATTAATAATCAGTTATACCCGTGAGAAAGAGCAGAGGTCCCTAACGCTGATCCTGCACTTCATACAGCCCTGTGTACAGATGCCACCACTCTAACCCGCTGCACTCCACACCCAAATCGGCTTCCAGTCCCACTGGCTTCGGTCTTAATAACGCAGTTGCAAACGCCGCACGTTGTCAAAGGCTTTATGAAAATCCATATGCGTCTTATCATAAGCCTGATCAGAATTAAAACGTCCCTTTTTTTCCCCTCAGATCACTGCTGTAGATTTGTTATGAATGGCCTCCCGCACTGCTGCAGGAGCAACGCTGACAGTCCCCCGCGGTGGTGTTCGTCCGGAAAACGCTAACGATACACTCCGCCATTCGGACCGAGCCACACGTTAACCCAACAGGCAGTCGGATCCCCGGAGCAGAGTGACACACCCGGGTTTCGGGGAGGAGTACCTGGGCTTCTTGGTCTTCTTGGGCGCAGCCTCCTTGGTGATCTTGCTCTTCCTGAGGGCCTGAGGCGGGGGCTCCTGGACCTGCTCCACCAGCGCCGGCATGCCCCCTGCCTTCTTCTTCTGCTTCTTCTCCTTCTTCTCCTTCTCCTTCTTCTTTGGTCGGCTGGTCTGGGGCTGAGACAGAGCGGCCAGCTGCTCGTGCACAGCCTTCAGCTGCAGGGAAGGCGGAGAGAGAGAGTGCACAGAGAGAGAGAGGGCACAGAGACGGCACAGAGAGAGAGAGGGCAGAGAGAGAGAGAGAGAGAGAGGGCACAGAGAGAGAGAGGGCACAGAGAGAGGCAGAGGGCACAGAGAGAGAGGGGGCACAGAGAGAGAGAGGGCACAGAGAGAGAGAGGGCACAGAGAGGGGCAGGGGGGAGAGAGAGAGAGAGAGGGGGCACAGAGAGGGACAGAGAGGGCACAGAGAGAGAGAGAGGGCACAGAGAGAGAGAGAGGGCACAGAGAGAGAGAGGGCACAGAGAGAGAGGGGCACAGAGAGAGAGAGGGCACAGGGAGAGAGAGGGCACAGAGAGGACACAGGGAAGAGAGAGGGAGGGGTAGAGACAGCACAGGGAGGGATGCAGAGAGAACAGAGTTAGAGGAGCACCTTTTGGTTCACAGGGCCACTTGTGCCACTGCCTTAATCTTTCCCTTTCCATATATCCCTACTCTCCCCCCACCCCACCCGCTTCCTTCATCCCCCTCTCCCGCTCACCTGTTCCTGCAGTTCTGCCAGTCTCTGTGCCCTCTCCTCTTCGGGGTCGTCGGTGGAGGAGTCCGACTCGGAGGAGGAGTCGCTGGAGCTGTCTGAGGAGGAGGGCAGGGCCGGGGGCGGCTGCATCTTCACGGGGGCGGGGTGCAGCGCGGGGGAGGGGGGGCCGTCGCCTCCTCGGGCTCGTCTGGCATCTTGGCGAAGCGCATCTCAAACACGTCCTGCGCAGAGGAAGGAAGGGGGGTGTGGTTACAGGGGGATCGTGGGACTTGCAGTTTCTTTCCCTAGAAATGGTGTACTTGAGAAAGAGCGTGTGAAAGTTGGAGCTCTGTGTGTGTGTGTGTGTGTGTGTGTGTGTGTGTGTGTGTGTGTGTGTGTGTGTGTGTGAGTGAGACTGTAGGTTGGTATATGTGAATGTGTGTGCATGTGTGTGTCAGTACATTTGTGAGTGAGTGTGTGACTGCAGGTGGGTGTATGTGAGTGTGTGTGTGTGTGTGTGTGTGTGTGTGTGTGTGTGTGAGCGTGTGAGCGACCGTGTGGGCGTGTGTGTTGTAAGCACTCGCCTGCAGTTTGCGTGCCATGGCCACCACGTCGTGGTCGGGGGGGTTGTACTTGTAGCAGTTGGAGAACATTAACCGCACGTCTGCAGCAAACTCCTGCGGATCCCGGTACTGCCTGCTCTCCAGCTTCACCTGCAACACAGCCTCCGTCAGCACCGTCATCGCACTGAGCACGAGCAGAACTTCAGTTACACCGATCACTTGCAGAACCTGAGCCGCACTGAGCACGTGCAGAACCTGAACTGCACTGAGCATGTGCAGAACCTCAGTTACACTGGGCATGTGCAGAACCTGAGTCAAAATGAGCACATGCAGAACCTGAGCCAAACTGAGCATGTGCAGAACCTAAATCACACTGAGCTTGTGCAGAACCTCAGTCACACTGGGCATGTGCAGAACCTGAGTCAAACTGAGCACATGCAGAACCTGAACCGCACTGAGCACGTGCAGAACCTGAACCGCACTGAGAACGTGCAGGTCTTTGGTTGCACCGAGCAGGTGCGGGACCCACCTTGATTGTGCTGAGGTCCATGGGGTGCTTGATGATGTCGTGGTAGTCGTGCAGGCCGAGTGCCTTCACATCCACGGGCTTGTAGAAGGGCCAGGCGTACGCCGCGTGCTTCTTGGCGAACATCTCTTTGACGATGCCGGCGCAGTAGCGCAGCTGCTCCTGCTGCTTGGGGCTGCGCGCCCCGCCCGCGCCGCCGCCGGCCACACCCAGCGGCAGGTGCTGCTGGGAGTCGGGCGCCTCCTTCTTGGGCTGCTTGGCGGGGCGGCTGCTCTCGCGCCTCGGCAGGGTCTTCCCCGACTTCGACTCCGATGCCGCCGGTGACGACTCGCTCAGCTGGTCGTTGGCCGTGGGCGTGGTCGTGTCCGCTTTCCGCTTCTGGCTCTTCCTCTGCTGGGGGGGCAGGACGGGGGCGGAGTTGGGGCGGGGTCAGGGGAGGAGGGTGGGGCGAGACAGAGGAGGACAGAAAGGAAATTAATTTTGGCAAACAAAGGGCTAAATCAGAGAGGAAATTACACTAAAGCACTCATACAAAGACAACAGAGCCAGCGTGGTGCTGTGGTTCAGGATGTGGGTTTGAAAGGCTTGAAACCAGAAGGTCTCTGGTTCACAGCAATGTGGTGGGTGCAGCTGCTGCAGTTTGATCTGATCTGCTTCTGTAAAATCGGCCCTGCTGTTCTCACGGGTGACGCCTAAAACACTCCCTACACTCGCCGTCCAGGACAAGGGCATCTGCCGCGCAAACACACAGCACACAGCGACAACCTGTTTACATGCTGCTCCATCACAACACGCTCCACGCATGTCTACTGCGCCGGGCCTGGATGAATTTCGTAACAGAAGCATGCTTATAATAATGTTACTTATGCGACACGCAGGGTGTTTGTGGCTGTTGGGCGAGCCCGTGTGTGAGGGCCCTGTGAGACATGAAGCGTAAGGAGCTACACCTATGAGGGGCACGTCCCTGTGGGGTCACAGCATTAGAGTGCAACCACGTCGTGTAAAACAGGACTGTGTGAAAGCTGCATAGGACAGATAAGGTGAAGAAATGTAAGCAAGCAGCCTCTTATATGGCCCTATATATGCTCCCTCTGATCAGAGTAACACAGGCTGTGTGATGGGACCCTGCCTTGTGTCATATGTGAGCGGGAGACATTCCAAACAACTGTAAGTCAATGCAGACTTTTAATTTTCTGAATAATACCCCCCCCCCTTCCCGAGATGACGGCCAGACTCACTTTGACCGTGGGGGCCACGCTCTGCAGCATGGGCACGGGAGGGGTCTGCGTCTGGGGGGGCACGGAGGTCATGATGGGGCTCTGCGTGATGCAGTCCAGGGGCCCCATGGAGAAGGGGGGCCCCAGGTGGGGCGCGTGGGAGGGCTGCGTGGGCGGCAGGCGCGGGGGCAGGGCCTGCATGGCGGGAGGGGGCAGCGTCGGGGGCCCCTGCGCCGGGGCCCGCGTCTGCGGCCCCACGGCCGGGGATGTCAGGCCCCGCGTGGTGGGGGGTGTGGACGGAGAATCCTGGGCGGAGCCCGGCTTCGAGTTCAGACCTGAGAGAGAGAGAGAGAGAGAGAGAGGGGGAGGGAGAGAGGGAGGGAGAGGGAGGGAGAGAGAGAGAGGGAGGGAGGGGGAGAGAGAGAGAGAGAGGGAGGGAGGGGGAGAGAGAGAGGGGGAGAGGGAGGGAGAGAGAGAGAGAGAGGGAGGGAGAGGGAGAGAGAGAGAAAGAGGGAGGGGGAGAGAGAGAGAGAGGGAGGGGAGAGAGAGAGAAAGAGGGAGGGAGGGGGAGAGAGAAAGAGGGAGGGAGGGGGAGAGAGAAATGCAGAGAGAGAGGGAGGGAGTAGGGGGATGTCAGAGGGAAAGAGGGAAGGAGAAGGAGGGAGAGAGGAAGAGGGAGAGGGAGGAAGGAAGAGCAAAAGAGGGTGGAAGAGGAAGGGACAGAGAGAGGGAGAGAAGAGGGATGGAGGGAGAGAGAGAGGGAGAGAGGGAAAATGAAAGAGGGAGAGAGGGAGACAGGGAGAGAAGGAGGGAGGTGCAGAGAGAGAAAGAAGGAGGGCAGGAGAGCAGAAAGTGAGTGGGGGGACAGAGGGAGAGCAGCAGGAGAGACAGAAGACAAAACATCACTTTTTAACCTGCATGGTTTCCATTCCAAACAATACACCACAGTGATACTGAATGAACACCAACAACTGAATGAACACCAACAACGACTACATCTTTTATCATCATTTATCATAAATAATTTAAGGTCAGCCCATCACTTGGGAAGGAAGAGCCGTTTGTACTCGAACACTGAACGCTGGAGACGATCGGACCCCACACGGCTGAGGGCCAAACCACAGAACTACAAATCATCCTTTCAATCTGAGCAAGAACATCTGCACATTTCCCTGGACCCCCGAGACCGCACACCTGAAAAAAATCTTTCTGGAAGCACCACCTGCAACGCAACACCTGGGTTCTCTCTCTCATTACAGTCTCAAAACCATCAACCTTACCAGTGCTGAAATGACTGACATCACATGGTAGTCTGTGACCTTCCCTCTGATAAATTAACTCGTCACCATCTCTGCCGCCTGAGCCACACCCCCTTACAGACCCCCAATTACAGACGTCAGGCAATTACCTGCACAGACACTAAAACATTAGCACCATCTTTGACATGTAGTGCCATTGTGGGAAACATTAAATGCTGTCAAAGGACACACAACCTTCAACTATTAGCTTGCAGCATTAGACTGTGCAACCTTAAACGCCACAGGTTTGTATCACAACACGTTTACTACTGACCTGATGCTGCTGCAAAAGCTTGAGCTGCCACCAGGCTTTTACTGTTTGGGTTTGAATCACAATCAGTTTTACAGCTGCTAGGTTTTTTGTTAGCGTTAAGAGGGGGCGGAGTCAGAGAGCACAGGTGTGTTCTGGGAAATGGACAGCCATCCTGAAGGACAGTAGTGGGGAGCTCATTCCACCACTTGGGGGAAGGAGCAGAGAAGGGATGTGAACATGAGTGACCCTTCCAGGAGGAGACAGCTAGGTATCCAGACTGCCTCACTCCACTACCTCTGGACGGTAAGGTGTGGAACCCCCAAGCCCCAAGCCCCAAGCCCCTCGTACTCACATACATCTCGACAGCCACGCCCATCTCCCTGCCCCCCTCCCCTCGCTCACCTACGTCTCGGCGGCCCCGGCCACGGCCCTTGCCGGTCATGACCGTGATCTCGGTCTCCTCCTGGGGCATCTCGGAAATCTTCTGCAGGAACATCTTCTCCAGAGCCTCCGCCATTAAGACAATGTCGTCTCCGGGCTGCAGAGAGACGCCCAGAACATCAGCACACACTCTGTGTCACAGAGTAACACACACACACACACACACACACACACACACACACACACACACACACACACACACAACCATCACAGAGTAATACACACACACACACACACACACACACACACACACACACACACGGCAGCCATCAGAGAGTAATACACACACACACACACACACAACTGTCACAGAGTAATACACACACACACACACACACACACACACAAACCATCACAGAGTAATACACAGACAGAGAGTAATACACAACACACACACACGGCAACCGTTAAATACACAAACATACACACACAGCAACCATCACAGAGTAATACACAACACACACAACCGTCACAGAGTAATACAGACACACAGCAGCCATCACAGATACACAACACACTGCAATCGTCCCCATCCCCCCCCACACACACACACACACGGCAGCCATCACAGATACACAACACACTAATCGTCCGTCCCCCCGTCCCCCCCAACACAACACAACACAACACACACACACACAGTCCCATGTCACATGCTAACACACATGGCAAACACTGTACATCAACACACAGCAACCATTACGCCACAACTGTCACGCGCCAACCGTCTTACACTGGCACACACATCAACTCTCTCACACACCAACAACTGCACAAACTGCCACACGTCCACATACACTAATTGTCACAAGCCAACTGTCACATGTCATCACAAACACCCACTGTTGGCGTGCGGGACTTTCTAACCTCTGTTGCAAGGAACTCGTGATGAGTCACAGTGAGTCAAGAGTGAGTCACCGCTTGTTTACATGGGCCGCTGTGCCCCTGTCCACTGCTGTGGGGCTCATTGTAAGGCAGCTTTTGTTGGGCAGTGTGTTTACATTACATTATTAACATTTAGCAGACACTCTTATCCAGGGCGAATTACATAGGTTACTGTTTTACATGTTATGCATTTATACAGCTGGATATTTACTGAGGCAGCTGTGGGTTAAGTACCTCGGCCCAAGGGTACAGCAGCAGTACCCCAGCTGGGAATCGAAGTAGCAAACTTTCAGTGAAGAGACTTGCTCCTTACTAATGTGCCACACTGCTGTTTGTATGACATGGGTACTGGCACTTGTCACTGGTGGAAAAACTGCTCTATAATCCGAAGCCGCCTCTCATTGTTCAGCGGGCTGTTGAGCCGCCTGCTTGCATAGCACAAGGCTGTACAAATTGACTGAGAGCTTCTGATTGGTGGAGAGGCTGTGGAGGAAATGAGGCTGGCAGTTCCTGCTTCTAATCTTGCAGAGTGCCATTTTGACAGGCTCGCCTGCAGACACAAATCAAATTTCCTCAGCTTTGCACGCAAACGCTGACCAACACTGGCACTGTGATTTCAGCTTTTATCCACAGCATGTGAAAAAAGCACCGCTTCCCTGCTATCATCACCCACGCAAGTCTCTCAGAGCTGTGAGCTCCTTATATACAGTACGCCAACTTCGCTGACCGGGGCTAAGTCACCAACATGCCTAGTGATATATTTAAGCACCTTTTTTCGCTGGAAGAGAGTGGCTAATTAAAGATTTTATTCTTGTTTAATCGCAAGGCAGTGATTCATGTAGCAAAATCAAGCCGGTATTCTGTGTAAATAAATTTGGATGGTTGCAGCTGGAAAGCAAGGCTAGCTAGCTAGTTTGCTGTGACACATAGCTGGTTAGGTAGCTAGCTAGCTAACTAGCCAACCAGAGATGTAGCAGTGAATTTATCATTCAAGCTGCTTGTGTGCAACTACTTTAGTAAGGCAGCTACCTGCCTAGCTACATTTCTGAGTGCCCACAAATGTTTCTGGAGCTCCATGCACCATCTGGAATCCCCTTCTGCATTTTTTGTTAATAATGTATGCCACGTGCATAGCTTATGGCACCAGTTTCTGCAAATCTTCCTCCTTCATTATGAATATCCATGGGCAATGTACTAAAACTGGGTGGTAAGGCCATATTGTTGCCCATTTTCCACCAATCATGAGCAAACTGTTGGAAAGCACATCTGGCTTTGTAATGGATGATCTGAGAGAAAGGATTTGTGAGTGTTTCACTGTCTCAGAGAATCCATACGAGTGCACAGATCCACTAGAACGCTCGAGCAAATCCTCCAAGATTGCCATTTTGGAGTTACGAAGGCTGGTTAAGGGACAACTGAAAACAGACTAACAAAAGTGTAAAGATTTTTCAGGGTGGGGGTTTTCAGGTGATCTTAGCTGTTAATTTAAAAACACACAGCAGAGAAGCTTTCCAAAGTGCTGATTGGGCTAAGAATTCCTCAGGCACATTTTTGATTGGAAAAAGGTTTCATAAAATTATCTCACTGTTATAGAGGCGAGTCAGTGAGGCTAACTGTAAATGCTGTTAATCACTACCGCACATTATTTGAAGAAGCAGTGGTTCTGGCCATTCTGAGAGGCACAAACAGCCACCAAAACCTCTCAGTTATCTCCTCTTTCTAGTATGTAGCTTAACTTTGTGCTTGTTGTGTAATTAACCCAACAACACGTCCATTCTACAATACACTCTAAAATACATCCGTAACCTTCCATATGAATGTGTCAGTGACTGACACTCTGAAATACATCTACAACCTTCCATATGAATGTGTCAGTGATCAGTACCTTTTCATATGCAGTGTAACTGTACAGAGCACAGCACGGTGGTTCTGACTCTGTTTGAGGTAATGTTCAGCTGAGAGGCGCATCAGCAGTGTTTAGCAAGCTGAGGCTCCCGCAGATGACCGAGGTGCTTGTGGGCCTGTGCTCTACTGCTGTCTCCAGTCTCCACAGCCATGTATACACAGACGGAGAATCTTTAACATACTTGGTGAATACTGACGATAAACTGTACTTCACTCGGCACAAGACTGAAATGCAGCACTGGCTGTACGTACGGGGCAGACTGCCTTTCTCAGCGAACTCCACTTTATCAGTGCATAACACTATCAGTGCATAACAGGCCCACCATTATTTTACAGCAAATTTATGTTACTGTTTTATGCTTTTTCTCCTCACTAATTGTAATAATCTTAGGATGACTTCCCTCGCAGTGATGAGGATTACCGTTCTCCCTCGCACCTCAGAGCTCACTGACCCCACCGCTACGTGCAGGGCGAGTACCGCCACCAGCGACAGCGGGCGACCGGTCACAGTGCTACAGCACACACAACACTGCGCCTTTACCCACACTGCACTGGTGCTGGTGCGCGCCTGTCACTGCTTCTGTGTCTCTGCTTTTGCGTTTCCCCTTGAAAAGGCAACAAAGTCAAATCTGAAATCTGAGCCCCCTTTTTTTTTTTTTTTTTTTTTACACATTACATTATTGGCATTTAGTAGACGCTCTTAACCAGAGCAACTTACATTGGTCAGAGTTTTTTTTTTGTTTGTTTTTTTACAGTGTTATCCATTTATAGAGATGGATATTTTTACTGAGGCAATTGTGGGTTAGTACCTTGTCCGAGGGTACAGCAGCAGTGCCCCAGCGGGGATCTGAACCAGCAACCTTTCAGTTACGAGTCTTGCTCCTTAACCACTATGCTACACTGCTGCCTGCAACTTTCCACCTTTCAGGGCTGAACAGGACCCACCCACACAGGTGAGCAGCCCTCACACCTGACTACTGAGACTGATTACCAAGCAGCTAAACAGCTGTATTACCAGAGCTCGCTTTGTTTGGCACCTGCGTCCAAGCGACCCGACTCACTGCATTCATTTAGCAGACGCTCTCATCCAGACTCAACCACAGCACACAAGGAGAGAGGACTACGCAATCTCGTCAGCCACGCCAGCCACCGTACGCTGCTCAAAATTAGCCACCCCACGTCTAAATGGTCATAAAAAAAAAAAAAAAAAAAACACTGACAGCAAGTTCAGCTGTAGCTGTGGCAAAGACAAATGGCATCTCTGCTGGTTCTGTAAAAACGCTGCCCGGCAAAGCTCTCCTACGCCTCGGTCGACGGGGGCTTGTTTGCTCAAAAAGAACATCCGTGTTTACGTTGAGAGCGACCGCGCTGAGCTTTGAGCTCTTACACAACTGAGCTTTGAACTCGTGCAACTGCGGCCATCGCCGCGCGCTCGGGCCGGAGGTGGCTCGGGCCGGTCGAGACTGCGCGTGTGTGCGCGTACGCACAATCAGACGGCGCGTTCGAGGGGCTGAACCCCGGGAGGCAGCAGCAGCTCGGGGGGGAGACCCCTACCTTGTTGTAGATGTAGCAGTTGGTGAACATGGTGTTGAAGTCTTGAATACATTCTTGGGCGTTCCAGTAGTAGCTGTTCTCCAGCCGCTTCTTGATTGTTCCCATGTCCATAGGACACTTAATGATCTTGTAATAGTCCTGCAGGGGGGAGAGGCCGGAGAGGGGTTAGTGTGCATGCGTGCCACACACTCAGGTACACAATCAGACACAGTGAGCGTCTGTGGGATGATGGTGCTTAAAACGTTACAGGAGCAAGCGCAGGACTCGGTCCTGATGCTCAGGCTGATGCCCATTCTGCACTGAGACTACATTCGCACAGAGTCTACACCCCTTCACACTGAAGCAGGACGATATTCACCCCTTACACTGAAGAATGATATTCACCGCTTCACCCTGAAACAGGATGGCATATACCATTTGACACTGAAACTGGACAATACTGACCACTGAATCAGGAGTATACCTGCCTCTGTACATTAAAACAGGCCTGTATTCACCACACAATACATCTGCACTGTTTTCAGCAATACTGAAACAGAACGATATTCATCACTACACCAGCATTCTGTACAGCTACTTTTACAAAGCAACACGCCCCTGCTTGAACCCCTTCATAAAGTGGCTTACCAGGAATTAAATTTTCATCAACACAGGCTGGAAACTTAATTTTCACAAGACATTCACACAGCATCCATATTTAATTATATTAAAATGTGCTTGTTCACATAAAATGTGATCTAAGCATTCAGTTTATAACATGTGTTGCATGGCAATTGAGGCATGATGGGACCTGGAGATGCAGCAAGATGCAAATCATGGTCTTTGGCTCAGCACCCGGCAGCACAAATGAGACAGTGCACACACACACACACACACACACACGCACACACGCACACACATACACACACAAAAACATATACACACACACAGACAATTGCAGACGCACACAGAAACACCTACAGACACAGACAGAGACACACACACACAGGCAAAACATAAATTCTCAAAACTAAACTACCAGTCACAGATTCACCGAGTACAAAACAAACTAAAACAAGACAGACAGCATGACAAACTCAAGGACTCCCGATGGAAAAAACATCTCTGCCGCCTTCTCAGACTGATTCACTTACACACTCTCACATCTGTCTCATTGCAAATACAGAATGTGTGTCACAATTAATGCAGCTCTTTTATTAATGATGATTTAAACACTGACATAAAACAAACATGAAATAGGGCGATATTCAGCACTCTGAACTGAAATAGGGCGATATTCACCATTCTGAACTGAAACAGGGCAATAGTCATCATTCTGAACTGAAACAGGGCAATATTCAGCACTCTGAACTGAAACAGGATGATACTCAGTACTCTGAACTAAAACAGGACGATATTCACATAAATACATTGAAATGGGACTTTATGCCCTAGTACAGGCCACAGAAACAGAACAATATTGATCCTAGCACTGACCTCAGACAGCGTCCACAAGACACAGTTAATTCATGTGTTAGTAACACTCTCAAGTGAAAAAAATTCTTTCTGGTGTGAAGTGAATCTGTCTGAACTCTTCCACCGCTGTTCTCTGCCCCTGTTCACAGCACATAACGGACAGAGAGGTGGAGAAATGGACACAGACAGGCAGACGGCACAGACAGACAAGCACAGACAGAGGGCACAAACAGAGGGCACAGACAGACAGGCAGACGGCACACACAGACAGCGGGCACACACAGACTGCCTGCACAGTCAGCTGCACAGACAGCAGGCACAGACAGACAGACAGTACAGACAGACACAGACAGGCAGTACAGAGGGCAAAGACTGATGGAGAGACAGACAGGCAGACAGAGGGCAAAGACTGATGGAGAGACAGACAGACAGACAGAGGGCACAGACGGAGACACTCACAGGCAGGTTGAGCTTGACGGCGTCGACAGGCTGCTGGAAGGGCCAGGAGAACTGGTGCTTCCACAGCGTCTTCAGCACCACCTTCAGCAGGTACTGCAGCTGATTGGTCTGCCGTTTGGGCCGGGCGGGGTCGGAGGTCTCGGGGGGAAGGGGGTTGAAGGGTGGGGGCTGGGTGGAGGGGTGCCCCTGGCTGCTGCTTCCGCCCGACATCTGAGCGGCGTCCAGGCCGTCGCCCATACTGGCGGGGCGGGGCACGGGGGCGGGGGCAGGGGCGGGGGGGAGGGGCGGCAGGACCCCAGTCGCTCAGTCTCGACCCCGGTGCAGACTCCACTGGGAGGGCACCAGTGATCCCATTGCACTCCTCGCTGGGGTCTCTGCGGAGAGGGGGGGCGCAGTCAGAGACACCCTCATCACGAACAACATCACCCCCCAGCACAACCACACTCATCATCTTTACAAACATCACTATCATCACGATTACCATCAGCAATATGACAGTTATCACTCCCACCATCATCAGCTTTATCAATATCACTTTGGTCATGATCATCATCATCATCATCATCATCATCACCATCACCATCTCCTCCTGTACCATGATTATGCTCAGCGTCTTCACCTTAACATCGCATGAGTGTGTGTTGCATGTTGCGTGTGTTGCACAGCTGCGTGTGTGAGAGACTAAACCCCAAAACAGCACACCTCCAAACCTGCAACCACACATCCCAAACCCCTCTACTGTCCAGTCTAACCTGCAATCTCCTCCCTCCAAACCCCTTAACTCACACCCCCAGACCCTGCCCCGCCTGGCCTCTAAAACACTCACACACTCAAAGCCTTTACAGCCTTGCCCCTAAGCCGCTAAATACCACCTCCAAACCCTCAATGCCCAGCCTCTAACCGCGAACTCACACCCCCAAACCCTGCACCGCCAGGCACCAAACCCTCTAACTCACACCCCCAGACTGCAAAGTGTCACCCCTACCTGCTAATGCCCACCCCCACCCTGCGTTGCTTGGCCCCAAACCCGCCAATTCACACCCTCAAACCCTGAAACGCTTGGCCTCTAAAGGCTAACTCACACCCCCAAACCCTGCACTGCCTCCCCCCCCAACCCAGGTTGTGCAGCCACGCTCCCTGGGCTTCGCCAGGAAACGCGGCGCACGGCGGACCCGGAGCGAGAGCCACTTTAAAAGCTCCGAGCGTGAGAGACACGCCAGCACAGCCCAGTGGAAATGCCCTTTTCATGTCGTGTCCCGCGGCAAACAGCTTTAAAAACAGCGACGTAATGGAGGAGGTGAGAGCAGCTTTTCTCTGCAGCTTCAGCTGAACACACCTGCTAATGGGCTGCAGTCACAGGTAAACTCCGGTCAACGATTAAAATTTCAGGGCTTTCACGACACCCGCGTGACTGAGCATTCCGAACGGCTAGATAATGACGGCAGTCTGCACCAGCGGCTGGGAAGGGGTCAGGTCCCGGGCTTACAGCACGTGGTTCCGAATGCTCAATCGCGAACGCAAGCGCTTCCTAAATGCCAGAAAGCCGATTCAATCTTAATCTGTGACCAAAGTTCTCCTTCACCGTTTTCCAAAAGCGGACTCATCGGGAGTGCCGGGATGGAAAGCTAACCTAGGGGACAGGGGGCCAGCCAGTACACACAGCTGGCCTGGATGGGGATGTGATCCTGGTGCTTCCGGTTCCGTCCTACCTCAGCGTGTGTGCAGTGTGACTAAGCACTAAGCATACGGCTTCGGAATGGGAGTGTATTCCTATGCTCAGAGTAACACACACACACACACACACACACACACACACACACACACACACACACACACACACACACGTGCGCACACGTGAGTTCACAGCACTACCTGTGCTGATTAATGGGGCTGTGAGTCATCACTTCCTGCTGAGTCACATGGACATGGATTGCTCACTCAGACACACACACACACACACACTCTCTAGCCTCACACACTCATACACACAAACACACATACTCACTCAGACTTTCCCCTAACCCACTCACTCTTCCTCCTCACACATAAACACACACGCTCACACACTCTCCCACACTTACATAAACCTTCGGTCTCACTCGCTCAGGTTCCCACGATGTTGAAGTGACACAGTTTCTCAGTCTGCGCCCCTGCTGACTCGCACAGCGTACACTAACAAACAGATTCTCCTGCACTGTGCTGGAGGAGTTGCAGTTAAAGCTGACACTCCAGAAGGCCTGGGGCTCTGTGCCACCCAACGCAGCCAAACACCTCACACACCTACAGCTCATCACACACAGGCTACCCCACACACACAGACCTACAGCTCACCACACACAGGCTACCCCACACACACAGACCTACAGCTCACCACACACAGGCTACCCCACACTGTGCGCTCTGCACACACACGCACTCTGCATGGACTGGAGGGCAACTCAGATTCAGAAATCTCAGCAGCCAATCAGAAAGCAAAGACTGCCTGCAGAACTCCTGGAGAATGGGCAGTTATGATGTGCGCCATCACTGGCACTGTGTGTGAGGGCCACAAGGTGGCAAGAGCAAGGAGGAGGAGGAGGAGGAGGAGGAAGGAGACAAAGGAGGGGACAGGACCAGAGACTCCCTGAGCAATTTTTGAGGACTGGGCGGTGATGATGTCATCGGTGTGGACCAGTGACAGGGGCACAAAGCAAGAGAGTGGGGAAGAAAGGATTGAAAGTGGGAAGGAGACAGAGGAAAGAAAGGACAAGGACAACGCCAAACGACGGGGACGGGGTGGAGCACAAAGGAAACAGGAGGGGCGAGGAGGGGAGTGACAAAGGTCGAGGACAGGGCTGGTGGCGAGAGAAAGGGACGAGGGCGTGGACAGGCAGAACCGGCGCGGCTGGTTTCTACTGGAATGCCACCTTTCCGGCGCAGAAACGGGGGCAGAAGCTTGCTCCGCCCCATCCGGCCCCGCACAGACGACGGTCGGGGTGCAGCGGGAGGCGCCTCTCTGGTCACCTGTAGCCCAGAGCGCCTGTGCGGCCCCTCCTCCCTCTGTAATCTAGGATTTCAGCACTCTGCCTTTTATTTCCCGCTGTTCGCTTCTCCCATTCAGGACCTGACTTTCAAGTTTGTTCTGTCAACCTAGCCTCCAACATCCAGTCCTGCCTGCCAGTCTGTTTGTTTCTGTTTGAGGCAGCTTTACCTGTTTCATGTGTTGTTGAATTTGTTTTGTGTGCTTCTTTCGGTTTGCGCTTAGTCATTCAGCCTACGCTCACGCTCAGAGAGGCCTGCAGAAGCGCATGTGCTAACGATGCTAACGTGCTAACCATGCAAACAGGCCTCGAACCCGCAGCCGCTCTCTCACCCGACCCGGTGTGAGACGACAGGTGCAGGCACATGGCGTTTTCGCGGAGACTCCAGCTGGCCTCCCTGTTTCGCCCTGTCCCGATTCGGAAGGGGACGGAGCGGTGTTTCCATGACCCCTGGAGGAGAACGCGCCTGTGCAAAAACGCAGCAGCCCGGAAAGCGACAGCGCTAACACTGCCGGTAACCGAGGACCTTTTCAGCACTTTTCGGAAATGCTCCGCAGCCTCGACCTCTGGCAGCACCGAGCAGAGGGCCGTTCCAAAATCCTTCTGAGATCCCCTTTCAGGGGCAGCCAGCTAGCTGGCTAGTGACCTTCAAAAGGACTCAAAACAAAGTGAGCGAAATTTTGCAGGGTTATCACAGACGAAACAACCATCTGCTTGACTACCCATCTCACTGACGACTTCTTTTACAGTAGCCTATTTTTACCGTGTAATACTTCTTGGCTAACTAGCTATATTTTTTCCGCATCTCATTTAACAGATTTTGTAGAAGTCTGTCTAGCAGTTAAGAAGTGGTGTTAGCTAGGTACCTACTTAATCACCGCTTCCAGCTGTGCTGAGAAGCACTAAGTCTGAAGAGTGAAAACTGAAAACAGAATCAACCAAGAAAGCCACAGTAAGGGGGCTTTCACATCAGGGATCTGGGCCCGGATCCGAGTACACTTGACCCCAAAGTCCAGTTCGTTTGATTAGTGTACTCTTGGGCCTAAAACCAGGTGCATCATGGGTGTTGGCTTTCACCTGTGTGGGGTTTATTCCACATTCAAACAGCAGGGGGGTTTGTACAGGCCCTTCACCCTGGAGTGTCAAACTGAAGTTGTAATGAGGGCACCACACTTTCTGAACACACAGGAAGGATTACCACTGGATTAAAAAAAAAAAAAAAAGGTTCCAGCACTGAATCACTAAATCACTGAATTACTGTTTCACGAAATGTTGCTCTTACCCAGAGTGTCACTTTGCAGATGCTCCGGGTAAATGAATATAATGTAATGTAAATTACTACTGGGTTTAAGAAATCCAGCTCTGAATCAAAAAAAAAAAAAAAAAAAAAAAAAAAAAGTTTTGCCCAATTGAGCTTTCACACCACTGTGTGCCTTTCTGCTTAATGCTGTAATACGCAGGTGGACACCCCATCCCCCCGGCGAGCGGGTCCTGGCAGCCGAGGCGGGACCCGGGCTTCGGCACAGGCTTCCCGGTAGCCGGTGACGTCATACGCCTGGCAGGGGAGGCTGGGGTAAAAAGGACATCTGAGTCAATGAGCAGGGATTGGAGGGGGGGAAACACGCCTGGGTGGTGCATTTATAAAAGCGTGGGTTTGGTGATAAATCTTTCAAAAAAAAAAAAAAAATCGCACCGTGTGGTCATACACCAGGCCGAGTCATCAGAGAAGGACTGGGAAATGACCTCTCCTGACTGATCCTTACCCCGAGGGGATTTCCCCACAGGACCGCCCTCCGGTCTGAACGCCAGCTGGATGGGTCAGGCCCAAGCAACCACAGAAATTTCTGATGCTACCTCTGTATGTTATGACACATAATAAAAAGAAACGCTTCATAGCAACATTAACAGTAAATGTCATTATGGCTGTTGGGATGCTGTTATTGTTGTCAAACCAGCGCGCTGTCTCATGGGGAAGAATTGCAACTTCTGTCACAGGAACAACTTCATTTTTTTTTTTACGCAGATTAATTCCACGCTAAAATGGTGTGCGCCTGTCTACCCTAATTTTAAACATATCAAAACAACAGCATGCAGAAAACAGTGGCTTATCCTCTGAGAATGTCACATACCGCAGCAAATACCAGTTTTGACATTTTCAGAGCTTTTGCATGCCAGCATAGTTGATTTTAACGGCTTAAATGGAACGCACTTTGATATTCTGTTCGGGCCATCTGTCTCTGAAAGGAACCAGCACTGAGCGTCCCTGTCACTCACTTTTCGTCAAAGTGACAGTCCCTCATTCAAGCCGACCTTTAGAGATTCTTTCATATTTAAGGACCTTGATGAAGTAAATGCTATATATATAAAAAAAAAAAAACCTGCTGCCAACACTGTTCTGAACACGACACTTGGGTGTTTGGATTTACTGTAGGGACTGGGTGGATTACTGTCGGGACCTCCAGTGCAGGCACTCACTGTGGTGAAAAAAGACTGACAAACTGGAAAAAGACTGAAAAAGACCTTTTTTTTTTAGCAGTGGTAAGAGTGTGGCCTGTAACTCAAAAGTTACCGGTTTCCCTTCCCTGACAGGCCGGTGCTTTTGTACCCACTCTTACCCAGACTGACTTGCACAGATTACAGTATTGACATACATACAGCCAGACATTTACTGAGTTAAGTACTTTACTGCACCTAACCCTAACCCTACTACAACAGCAGTATCCCACTTAGGAATCAAACTGGCAACCTCTCAGCTATAAGCCCTGCTTCTCCCCATACAACAAAAGGATGAAGTGTAGCTTTTCACATCCTGCAAAACAGGAGCAATGAAGTGGCTAAAGGCAAATTACACACAGTGAGCCAACTAAAATGGGGAGGAGGCACATCATTAATGAAATGACAGTTATGAACTTTGCAGTGACTGCAGGACATTATGTATTTAAGACCGTATGCATCAATTTTAATATCAGTCTGTCATTACAAGCCAATGTTAATGTTGCAAATTTAAACAAATTTAAAAAGTAATGACGATGGTAAAACAACATTTTCCCCCATTTTCTCTGCTGTGATAGTTGCATGCCACCTCCAGCACCTAACCTTCTGCTGACCCACCAATGTGTCAGATGCTTGTTTACCAAGTTGCCTTGGCAACGACCTTTTTTTTTTTATTTCGGGTGACCGGTCCAGCTTTACGTGTGAACTTATCTCTTGAAACGCGTCATCACGGTAATAACCACACCGCAGAGTTAAACCAGAGCGAAGGCAGAGGGGCCACACCCGACACCTCCCGCCCAGTTCAGGCCGACACACACAACGTGCTACTTATTCAGGGGTAGGCGTACAATCGCCTTTTAATATGCAAGAGGCTCACTTAAAGTTACACCTAGCAAGCTGTGAGGGTTTCTTGCCCTGACCAGGCTAATTTTAGGAGCGGGTGATGACATCAATCAGGGACACTTACAGGTAAAACGGAAGGCCGTGATTCCGGCCTTGCCCGAACTGATAGTCAGGGCGTATTTCTGACAGTCCTGATCTACCACAGTCAGGTCCTGATGAAAGCCCCCCTCAGCACCAGGTCACTCATCCGGACGAGGGGCATCGTTTTTAGCACCGTGTGAAGTTAACCGAGGGGGTCAGAGATCTCCCGGGCAAACACCGAACAGAGCACGGCACTTTCTGAGGGTGGACAGAGCACGTAACAGGAGAGGAGGAGGAGCACTGACTGCTTGCTCTTCGGGTGTGAAGAGAGACCAGCACTCAGAGCGTGGGAGACGGGCAGGTACACAGAGGCCCGTAGACAAAAAAGGAAAAAAGAAGGGATGGGAAAGGGGGTGGAAAATCGGCAGGAAGGACGCGGAGAATGGAGGGAAGGGCCGGGAAGGGGAGAGGACGGGGGAGGACGGAGTGAGGACCGGGGAAGGAGAGAGGGACAGAGAGAGAGAGAGGGAGAGAGAGAACAGGAAAGGGGGTCTGCGTGCGTCTTTAGCGCAGCGGCCATCAATTATTTACGATTCTGCTTTCAAGCAAATAGCTGGAGCCGCTCCAGCAGGACGGAAGCAGGAGTCAGAGAGAGAGGGGGAGGTGCCTGAGATGGGCTGAGAGTGTCCTCTCAAACCTTGAATTACACCAAACAGCCATTAATAATGCATCCAGGGGATGAGGGGGAGGGAGGGGACTGCGGGGGTGCCACAGCCAGGATCCTGCGCCGGCCTGGAGGAGACGCACGAGGGAGTCTCGAAGAGCTGGGGGGGGTGGGAGTGTGGGGGCAGGGAGGTCATTGCACAGGGGCGCAGACTGTTTTTTTCTCAGGAAACAGGCCCCCGCTCCTCTGGCCCGGCGCACATTCCAGAGGCGGAAGGCGATCTACGTCCGGGTCAGATGCGCCACTTCCTGCCCGCCGCGTTCTACTGCCCTCGTTGGGGTTAAGACGCGCAGGGCGGGCCGGTGTAACGTTCAGGGAGGGCTGCACAAACGTTTGGGCCAGCTGGGCCCCTCTGGTGAGAGAGGGGGAGAGACAGGGAGAGAGGACAGAGGGGGGGAGAGAGGACAAAGGGGACAGAGAAGAAGGAAAGGGAGAGTGAAACAAAGGAGGGGGAAACGGGAGAAAGAAAGCAAAAGAGAGGGAGAGCTTGGAGGCTGTGCAGGCTTTAAATGACAACTGGCTCTTAGTCATTAATTTCAGAATTCATTTTTACATAAATTCCCTAGTATTTCGCCAGGTATTTCTGCCCTGCTCTAACTATTCTGCTAAGATTTTTAAAATCTGTTTTGGTGTTTTTTTTTTTCTCTGTGGTAATTGTTACAGTAGTGACTGCAACATGTGCGCACCAAAGAGGAAGCCCACTGTAACGGCCACTCGGAGTGACACGGCATAGTGACAAAGGGCCTTCACGGACACGTCGGCCGAACTCACCAGCCCCGCTCCACAATCCAGGCATCGGCCAAAGTCTGCAGCCTCCTGGTGCGCTTTCCAGCACAATCTATATTTCAAATGATGAACAAATTAAATACCTCCAGTCACTGTTTCAAACATGTTGTCTGGGCGAGGCCTGAATATAATTTTTGTGGGCGAAGGAGATTCCTCCCATGATTCAGCAAACACAAGTGCATTTCAAAGGGGAGGGGAGCTGTCATACAGTACACATACAGTAGACGCACTTCCAATAAAATATGATATGGGGTAGCTGGCAGCCCCAGGTGTATATATGTGTGTAACGACTCCATGTAAATGCCTCTCGCATGTTTTAACTGAACTTTTTAAGATCATTGTCGGGGTTACCGTTTGGGGTAACACGCAACCGGCCTTTTTGAGACAGCGGGAGTTTCTGAAGCGGAAACTTCACCCATCTTCAGACTCTTCCCTTTATTCTGACCCTTTGCTACTTGTTTCTTCTTTTCTCGCCAAAGTGACACACCAAAGTGGAAGTTCTCCCTGGATGGTCGGCGGCGGTCATCACATCTGTCCCGCCGTGACGGGAGGCTCGGAGAAACCCCCGCCCGCCCAGTTTGGGTTTCGCTTTGCTCTGCTCCACGCTTCCCTTTTTCCACGGGAGGCCCATGCGGTGACTGCACCCTGGAGGGGGGGGCGAGGTGTTGGGATCGGGGACGTTCCGCCGGCAGGACTGGCGGGCCTCGGGGCACCTTGGACACGCAGCCGTTAGCGTGTGAGCTGCACAGCCGTATCCAGCCGGGCTGACCGGAACGCACCCGCCCCGGCCGCTCTCCCCCGACAAGCAGAAGAGGAATTACTCGCCCGCTCCCCTCAAGCTTGTTCCTGTTTTAAACCAGCGGTACATTTTGAGGTTTTGCATAAAAAAGCACGTAGCAGCGCATGCTTCGGCTCTTTGGCCTCCTCGAAGACGGAGTGAAAACCACGACCCGCTGAGAAACGGCACAGAAGCAGCTCTTGGAGTCAGGAACATGCTCCGTATTTGTCCATCAGCGACAAACTGAAACTGCCTTGCTGTAAGTTTTCTGAGGCTCTGAGCAGGGCCTGGCCCACAGCTGTAGTATGGGGCACTGCTGCTGCACCCTTGGGCAAGGTACTTAACCCAGAATTGCCTCAGCAAATATCCAGCTGTATAAATGCATAACATTGTAAAAACCTGTAATTGATGCAAGTCGCTCTGGATAAGAGCATCTGCTAAATGCCAATAATGCATTGTAATGTAATGTAGTAGTATGACCAGAGAGCATATCAATGTCTAGGGTACGGAGTGAAAAATATACATGGATATTCCACAACGAATTGAAAACTGGCAGCAAAAACATAGTTGGCAGTACTGATGAGCCTGCAGATTTTTCTTGCATTTACAGGGGAATGACTTCACACGTGGCCTTGACTGTCTCTGTTTCAGCCTCCAACGGCAGGCCTGTCTGTGGCTTTATTTGAGATAGGACACTATTGAACACTGAAAAGGTTACAGCGGATTCCTCCAGCTGCACTGTGCTCATCACGAACGTGTGCGCGCGCTTGTTTGAGTTTTGGAAAACACTGACCGAAATAAAAATAAAATATCAATCCCCCAAGAGCACAAACACGGTGGTCTTTTCCCCTGTCAGGGTAGGAGTGGGAGTTCTACCACCTGTTCCACCACTCCAAGACAACACTCTTTCCTGTCTCTGAGACACAACCCCCCTCTCCACACAGACCATTCTCAGAAAACACTCCCTGTCTGACAGACACACTCCCACACAGGCAGACAGATGCACACATATATCCTGCACTGGCTGAGAGAGTGGGTGTTGTGTGTGTGTGTGTGTGTGTGTGTGTGTGTGTGTGTGTGTGTGGGGGGGTTGGGGGTTTAAAGATGGTCCTACACTGGTGCTTAAAACAAAGGTCTCTGGGCCAAAGCCCTTCACTTAGTGAAGACACAATATTTCAACATAAATTTGGCTCTTTGGTGGTGGCTTCGCTACCTTCTCCGCAAGAGCCAGACGACTCTGGGAAACTGTGCCATCAACTGCAGGCCCATTCAACGGATGGCTCGGCCGTGGGGTCACAGAGGTTTCGGGACGGCTAACAGCAGGGAGTCAATATCACACAAGAAACTTCTGCAGAATTCGCTTTCTTTCTCCTGTGAAACATTCTCTTCACCAAAAAAAAAAAAAAAAAGCTTATTCTGCCAAACTCTTCCCACCCCCCTGCCTCCCACACACACACAAACAAGCAATTCCAAAGTCCTCCTCAGAACTAGAGCATTTCTCCAAAACTTCCCTTCTGCCACAACAAATGAGGCCCCCCTCCCTCCCTCCCCCCTCCCCTTCCCTCTCTCCAACTCCCCCCTGCTGAGAGAGAGAGAGAGAGAGAGAGAGAGAGAGGGACTTTCAGCCCTGTCCTCAGGGTAGCTCCGGCGTTGCTAACAATGCAGTCATTAAATCGCCGATAGCCACAGTTCTCAAACTGAGGCATTTTTTTTTTAAACTGCCACGACAGAGAACCGACCAGGAAGTGTTTGGTGGGGTTCGAATGCTGGCACCAGTTTTTAAAAACAATTCAACGGAATACAGGTTAGACGAGTTTACTTTCACTTCACAAAGCCCTGTGTACTACTGCCTGTTTCCCCAAGCTCACTCACTCGCGCACACACACACACACAGCGCACGGTTCCGTGGTTAAATACACAAACAGAGACAAACCTGAGATGTGTTTAAACAAAAAAAACCACGCAGAGTGTTTGTTACCTTTTCACAGTGACCGAGTAGTGTGCGATTTTTTCCAGGAGGGCGTCTAGGGTCTGGAAATCCAGCAAATCGTTGGACTTGGAGTGCATTTTGTAATCCATTTAAGAGTTAATCTCCCAAGACCAAAAAAACAGGCAACCAAAAAAAAAACAGAGAGGAGAAAATCCAAGAGGGGAGGAGGGAAGAAGCACTCTGTGTTCCGTTCCTAACCCCGGTGCAGGCTAACAGATCCACGGCTCCGCTCCGCCGGCCACAATCCAGACGCAAGGCAAATCCACTCCGCTTGTCCAGGAACACACACACACACACACACACACGCTCGCGTGTGTTCGAAGAGATCAGGCGGGGACGCGGCGGCGGGAGAGGCCCTGTGAGCAGCGGGATCCGCTCTCCATTCTGCGGCCCCCTCCCCCCCTCAGCCGCGCGCCGGCCCCGGCCGTGCACCCTCGCCGCTCGGCGGGTCCATCCTGCCCCCCGCCGCCCGCGGAGGGAGAGCGAGAACGAGAGGAAGCGGGGGAGAGAGAGGGAGAGAAAGAGAGAGAGAGACAGAGGAGGCCTCGGCGTAGATCCACAGGGAGAGCTCTTTCTTTCGCTCTCTCTCTCGCGCGCACACTCGGCACACAGGGCCAGGCGGTTCCTCCACACACACTGAAAATGGCTCTCCGACTTCCTCATTGATGATACTTTAAACCCGCACACACCCCTCCCACTCTCCTCCCTGTCTCTCTCTCTCTCTCTCTCTCATTCTTCACATGCTCCGCCCCTCCCTTTTCTTTTCCCATCAATAGCTAGAGGCCGCTCTCCCTCCCGCTCCCTCTCTCTCTCTCTCACACACACACACACACGCACGCACACACCTTCCCCCCAACCCCCATCCTTGGGACTGCCTCCCCTGCCCCTCCCCCACCCACCTCCTTTCAGACTGGTCTGCCACCGCCTCTCCCCACCCCCACACCAATCAGGCTCTTGCTTATCTGCTCTAACCCCCCACTGCACATCCCCCAGCCCCCCCCAACCGAGTAGTTGTGTCACATTCACACATGTCTAGACTAAACCACCACAGAAACAAAAGAGTGTGTGTGAGAGAAAGCGTGTGTGTTCAAAGCAAAGTGTGGAACATTGGGCTTTCAGAGCAGAGAGAGAGAGAGAGAGAGAGAGAGAGAGAGAGAGAGAGAGGGAGGGGGGGAGGGAGGGAGGAGGAGAGAGAACAGGGGCAGGAAGACAGAGACAGCGAGGAGGGAGGAGAGAGAACAGGGGCAGGAAGAGATGAACCCTGCACCAGGAGACAAACTGACCACCAGGGTAATGCAGAAACTGACCACCAGGGTCATACAGAAACTGACCTCAGGAGTAGGAGACACACTGACCATCAGGGTCACAGAGAAACTAACTTCAGGGGTTGCAATGCAGCAAGACTACCTGGCTGGCTGGTAGTGTAGCAACACAACAGTGTAAAGAGGTAAGGGTGTGAGAAAGTAACAGTGTAACATGGTTCTACAGCGTAGCAGAGTAACAATTTAACAAGGTTGCAGTGTAACAGGCTGACAGCGATTCAGGGAAACAGTTTGAGAGGATAACATTATTACATTACTGGAATTTAGCAGATGCTCTTATCCAGAGCGACTTACATAGGTTACACTTTTTTACAGCTGAATATTTACCGAGGCAATTGTGGGTACCTTTTGGCAATTAAGTACCTTGCCAATGGGTACAACAGCAGCGGGGAATCGAACGGGCAACCTTTCGGTCACGAGTCCTGCTCCTTAACCACTATGCTACACTGCCGCCCCAACAGTGTAACACAGCTCTACAGTTTAACAGAGTTATAACTGAACAGATACACAGTGTCACAGACAGTAAAAGTGCATCAGGGTAAGAGGAATCTCACTGTGATAGTGTGCCACTGCAATGTTTGAGCAAAACATGTGCAAAGACACAGTGTGGGAGTCTGCATGGGCCGGCTCTCTGTGGCAATTCTCTCAAAACATTCACATGACATTCCTTCCCCGTCCTCCAACGCACCGTTCTGGGCCTTACAGCCATTTCACAACGCAGTCAGAGCTCTGCAGAGCGGCCGCCACAGGGCACCACCGCCTCGGAGCGAGCCGAACCCCCCGGCAGAGGCACGGCCCACACCGCACCGCTGTCGGTACAACGGCCCCCTTTGTGCCGGCCCTTTAACCGGCGCTGGCTCGGCTCGGCGTCACGGGGCGCTTTCTGCGAGGCCGAGCAGGCAGCGTGATCCCTGACGGGCCAGAGAGAACGGAGCTTTTCCCAAGCTCACCCACTTCCTGTCGCTGCTGTGACTCAGCTCAGGAGGCCTGGACGGCTGCAGGGCTGTCTCATGCTATTTTCATCTCCCTTCCTCTCTCTCCCTCTCTCTCCCTCTCCCTCCCTCTCTCTCTCTCTCTCTTGCTCTCTCACAGACACGCGCGCTCCCCCTCAACAGATTACACGGTGCTTGAACACACACTCCGGCGGATACAAACACACGCGTGTACGCGCCCTGTCACCCGCTCTCTCTCACTCACACGCACACGCACACACACGTGCACACGCGCACACACACACACACACACACACACACACACACACACACACACACACACCCCTTCAGCCCCCATGTCTTGTTCTCTTATATGCACATACACGCAGAGTGAGTAATCAGTATGGACTTCTAAGGAACAGATTACTATAGAATTAGTCATCCAGCTGTGTGTGTGTGTGGTTAGTCAGGAGAAGGAACTGTGTGTGTGTAAAATGTTTGTGTGTATACAGAAGTCTATTTCAGAAGGGAGTAGTACTGTACAGTGTACTAATGTACCCGTATGTTTAAATATACTCAGAAATAACAGCACAAGTATTCAGCTCTGTGCTACACACTGTGTGAGAGGTTGGGAATCATGGAACACAGAGAATACCAAGATACTTATCATTTGACACAGGATTTGCTCCCAAACAGTACAACAAATTTAATGCAGTAATACAATAAACCAGTGAAAAATGTGTATTTCAGTAATAATGCAATAAAGGCGTGTGATAAGTCAAACAGACATCAGAGCATTGGCACTCTGGTGCTGTTAGTGTTGGTTTATGAGTAATGAGAACAGCATGGACGTATGTATTGCATGCATGTTGATTAATGAGAACTGAGTACAGTATATGCGGACACAGTATATCAGTTTTTTTTTATTAGAGAGTAGTGTGGAGTACTGTTATGTGAATGTGACAATGGACAGTATGTGTGTGTTCATTAAGGTACACACACACACACACACTCACACAGCCCGCCCCCGGCTGCGATGAACCCTGTACTGAGATGCACCCTGTGATCCCCCGTGATCCCGCTCTCCGGCTCAGCAGTGCGTGTTTACTCTGCCCCTCCCCCGCCAGCGCGCACCTTTGAGCTCAAACAGCAGGGTCCCGGCGAGCATGCAAACCCGTGGCCTCCAGCGAGGCGGCGGAGGTCACCGCAGGACCCGGATCCTCGCCTCGCTCATGCTCGGCCCGTCCACCCTGCGCTTACCCACATCCATTACCTTACACACACATTACCCAACCAGCGTTACCCAGAGCGCACACATCCATTACCTTACACACACATTACCCAACCAGCGTTACCCAGAGCGCACACATCCATTACACTCACATTACCCAACCAGCGTTACCCAGAGCGCACACATCCATTACCTTACACACACATTACCCAACCAGCGTTACCCAGAGCGCACACATCCATTACCTTACACACACATTACCCAACCAGCGTTACCCAGAGCGCACACATCCATTACACACACATTACCCAACCAGCGTTACCCAGAGCACACATCCACACATCCATTACCCAATTACAGAGCGCACACATCCACATTACCCAACCAGCGTTACAGAGAGCGCACATCCATTACATTACACACACATTTCCCAACCAGCGCTACCCAGAGCGCACACATCCATTACACACACATTACCCAACCAGCGTTACCCAGAGCACACACATCCATTACACACACATTTCCCAACCAGCGCTACCCAGAGAGCACACATCCATTACACACACATTACCCAACCAGCGTTACCCAGAGAGCACACATCCATTACACACACATTACCCAACCAGCGCTACCCAGTTACCCACACATCCACCTTACACACACATCCATTACCCAGAGAGCACACATCCATTACATTACCCAACCAACCAGCGTTACCCAGAGCGCACACATCCATTATCCATTACATTACCCAACACGTTTTCCCAACCAGTGCATTACCCCCAGAGCACACATCCATTACACATCCATTACATTACACACACATTACCCAACCAGCGTTACCCAGAGAGCGCACACATCCATTACCTTACACACACACATTACCCAACCAGCGTTATCCAACCAGCAACCTCTGAGCGCCCAGTTACCCAGCATGCAGTTCCCTGTCAATCACAGCCCTGCTGCTGCCTCTGCTAAACTCAGCCCAGCTCTCACACGGCGCAGCCGCAGTGTGGCAAACCCTACCGGAGACCCGGCTGCTGCCGACAACAGAGGACACCTTTCACAGACCTCCAGCACGTGATGTGATGGATGTGAACAGCAGGCATAAAAGTCTTCATTCATCTCATTTCCAATGCTGAGGTCTGTCCGGTTAATATTCAGTAATTCCATCCGAGTTCACTGCCTGGTTGCATTCACCCGCGAACAGGATTCACGTGACCTCGTCACCGCCAGCATCGTCACGGTTTCCATCATGCCCAGAGATTCTGAACATGCTGTGCTGTTACAGGCAGCCCAGAACAAAGGAAGCATGGGAGAAATCAGAAAACGCGCCTTTCAGTTCACAAGGGTTTCTACTTCCCTCCCAAAACTGTCAAGGGTCTCCGACCAATCAAACTGCAATATGACTCACTGTAACACCTACAAAAGAAAAGCCCTGTTAGCAAAAAGGCAGCTAACTTAAGCATCACCCCCAGAGCCACGCCGGGGTCATGCTGAATTCAGACCACAGTTAAGAGTGGGTGGAGGCGGCAGAAAGCTTGTTTTAATGACAAGAGGGCTTCAAACTGACATGGATCTGACATAATTAAAGGGAAAACGAAGGAGATCGTGACTTATTTGACTTTATTTGGCACAGCGCTTGTGCTGAATTTGGACTTAGCCCTGTTTTCCCTGTGCGCATCTTTCTCTCTCTCCCCCCCCCCTCTCTCTCTCTAGTGCAGGTCGTCATCCTGAGATTCCCCTGAATAGCCAATGGCATGACCAGTATCATGAATCAGATCAGAAAATGTCACTGAATGAAGATAAAAATCTGCGCTTAACCGCATGATAGCTAGCAGCAACAGCATACAACAGCAAAAAAAAAACTCATTTTAAGTACAACCGCGCGTACAAATTCTTTAAATCGTTTCAGGCATTTCATTCATTAAACCATTAGGTTACAGGTTTAGCTGTCATTAATGGATGATCGAGTATCTCCCAACATCCCTGTCCTGATCTCCACCTGACTTCAGCCTTTATTTTTAACGATAGCACCCTGCATGCACTGGAGTACTCCTCGCTCACACAAACACACACACACACACACACACACACACACACACTTATCCTTTGAGTCTGCAGTAAGAAAAGAAGCTTCACACATCTGAAGCCCAGAGGGAACACACAGCACTCCAGTGACCTGAGCAGATGAAGCTTCTGGTCCCCTAAGTCACCAGATTCCCATCTCCATGTGACATCATGACCCCCCCTAAGCACCCCCACCAACTCTACCAACCCCCCCAACTCTACCAATGCCTCCTGGGGGTGGACAGAATGAGGAGAGGTGATAAATCTATCCAAGAAGCCCAGTAATTACCCCCTCCCCCAGCACAGAGCACAGACGCTGCCTCACAAACCTACACCCCCACCCCCCGCACCACGTGCATACCTCCGGGAGACAAAACAGCAGCTGCCACGGTGACAATGCAGCCTGCGACCGCAACGATCGGGGGGGGAGGGGCACGGAAACAGCAAAGCCCATTAATCAAGAGTGCCAAGTGTGTGAGCGGGGTGCGCGCGTGGGGGGAGGGGGCCCAAGCCACCAGAGTACAGGGTGAAGGGAGGTTGACCGCCCCCCACTCACACCCCACCCCAACCCCCAATCCCTCCTCCACAGCAATAAGCAATTCCACCGGTACTGATCTAGGACAAATTTACATCCAGATTTTTTTCCCCAACTAACTGCAGCCTCTGTGAGTATATCTGTGTGTGTGTGTGTGTGTGTGTGTGTGTGTGTGTTTGAGAGTTGTGTTTGACAAGATGATGATGACACAGAGATGATATTGACAAAACTAAAAATTCAAATGGCAATTAAACCAAAACCTTAAAAACCTCAAATGGCGTTTTATGCATTAGACACCTTGTTCAAAGGCAACAGGGAAACCTCAATCAATCTGTAAAACATATTAGATTTAGACATTTGTTCACTGCCCCCACTGATCCCCCCCCCCCCGGCCCCCCGGGAGGCTCACATGCTTGCGTCCCGCGTGAGAGCGCTCCTACTCCAGAGAGCTCATCATCCTCCGGGCGCTCTCTCGGCAAAGAGGAACCAGCGCGGCGGCGGCAGAACAGGAACAGGCGGTCGGCGTATCCAAGCCCACGGACGCAGCAGAAACCGTGGGGAGGGGAGTCGCACCTGCCGGGAGGAAGAGGAGGAGGGAGACGAAGAGGGTGAGATTACATTACGTTACTGTCATTTAGCAGACACTCTTATCCAGAGCGACTTACACAGGTTATGCTTTTTTAATAATATGACTAATAAGCTAAATAGGCCAGGGCCCTTTGTTCAAGGTGACGGTGCCCACGCCCCACACACAGGCATCCTGATACACGCCCAGATGCAGGAGTCACTGCAAAACAAGCTGGATATTTACTGAGGCAGTTGCGGGTTAAGTACTTTGCCCAAGGGTACAGCAGCAGTGCCCCAGCAAGGAATCAAACCAGCAACCTCTCAGGTATGAGCCCTGCTCCTCACCACTATGCTACACTTCAACCTCACATGACGAGACAACGAGGCTCTCGGTTAAATGGCCAAACCCCTGCACAGCTGAGGAGATCTCCCTCAGATAACCCGAAGAGAATTACGCATCAGGAAGCAGGACGTGGGGATGCATGGCCTTTCTGAGGCAAGGCAGCGGGACAGAAACGGAACCAGCGCCAGAAGCAGGCTCGAGTCCGGGCTTTACCTCAACATCATTAGTAACTATCCAGCTTAAGAGATGAGAAATCAATGATAAGCAAATGATTTATACTTATAAAATTATATTATGATAATAATTATAATAAAGGAAAAAAGCAGAAGAAAAAGAATAATTGTAATGCATAAAGTTAATAGGACCCTTCAGACATAGGAAGGAGGAAGAAGGAAGGAGAAAAATTACTCTAGGAAAATGACTCCGACCACAAAGCACTGGTTGTCATTCCTCACACTATCAAAAGCAAGTAAATCTGGGACAAACTACTAGCTACTCAAGAGATGTGGATTAATGTCTGTTTTTCTTATTACACCACCAAATGCATCACCGCCAAATCTGTACACAGTTTACTGAACACCACCAACTACAACACTTTGTTCTCAGGGCTTCTATGGTGCATGTGAACCATGAGGGTCTGGCACAGAGACAGCGTTATGACTAACCAGACCCTCGCCCTCAGTTTGGATGGTGACTGCCATCTGCAACCCTTTCAAAACCACTCCCACAGTAATTCTCAACTGAGGACCCAACTGGAGTCTACTGAAGAGATCGTTAAGCTTCAGTTTGTGGCGGGTAAATTCTGAATTGCTTTTGGTGGAAACCCCATCCCCACGTGCGCTCTCATACAAATATACTGCTGTTGGTTAGTGTGTGTGTGTGTGTGTGTGTGTGTGTTTGAACTGACACATGCTCTGTGGTTGAAGAATACAATACCACATCAAGAGCGTACCCAGAGTCACCGTGGCCCACAGTCACAAAGGTTAAAACAGTAAAAAGGAAAAAAAAATGTACAGGGTAACACCCTCCCTCTCTCCTCCTCTTTCCCTCCCTCCCTCCATCCGTCACCCAAGGAACCAGGAAGGTTCTATCTCCAATTAGGCAGAGGATGTGGTTTCCACGGCAACAGAACCAACACATGAATATAAAGCAGCTTTTTTTTTTTTTTTTTTTTTGGAGGCGAGCAGAAAATGTACATGACCACAGCAGAGGGCGCAGAGATTACGGAATCACTGCGCCAAAAAAATGAGAACTCTTTCTGTGTGTGTGTGTGTGTGTGTGTGTGTGTGTGTGTAATACGCCACATTAGATACGTAAAATCCCGTGAAAGCCAATCTCAACTTGCCATCTCTCGCAGTGTGAAAGGTGACGCACCCATTCAGTTTAACGGAATTCTTTCTCTTCCCGGAAACCTGCCATTTCCACGCGAAAGTGTGCACCCTTCTGCATTCCTGAAATGCACTGCAAGCACTGGGATGTGCTCGTATCCACACTTCACCAACATCATCCCAGCGCGTTAGGATGTGTATCTACACTTTACCAAAATTGTACCAGCGTGTTAGGATACGTTTGTATCTACACCTTACCAAAATTGTACCAGCGTGTTAGGATGCGTTTGTATCTACACCTTACCAAAATTGTACCAGCGTGTTAGGATGCGTTTGTATCTACACCTTACCAAAATTGTACCAGCGTGTTAGGATGTGTTTGTATCTACACCTTACCAAAATCGTATCAGCGCGTTAGGATGCTTTTGTATCTACACTTTACCAAAATCATCCCAGCGTGTTAGGATGTGTTTGTATCTACACCTTACCAAAATCATCCCAGCGCGTTAGGATGCCTTTGTATCTACACTTTACCAAAATCGTACCAGCGTGTTAGGATGCGTTTGTATCGCGTATCCGGCGTGGCACACCACCCGCGTCAGGAGAGTGCCGGCGCGTCCTGGGAAGTCACCCCAAGCGAACGCAAACCGCGCTCGCCGCAGCCGAAAGCCTCCTCGCTCACATCTCCGCTGCCCGAATCAGCGACACCGCGTGCACGTCTCGCCTGGCGTGACGGAGGACACGCCGCTTCCTCAGCGATGGCAGAAACGGAGCAGCGTGCTCTGCACGTCC
The DNA here is from genome assembly GCA_019176425.1 of Megalops atlanticus. Classification (NCBI taxonomy): domain Eukaryota; kingdom Metazoa; phylum Chordata; class Actinopteri; order Elopiformes; family Megalopidae; genus Megalops; species Megalops atlanticus. The sequence continues at coordinate 7,121,962 of CM032875.1, forward strand.
TGACGCTTCGCAGAACAGTTTGCCTTTTAATTGTCGGACGTTTAATTCATTTTCTCGTCACTGTAACTCCCCAGCGGGTGACCTCATTTGTATTCAAGCTGTTTTTTTTTCCCCCACTCTACAAATCGGAAGACTAGAACTAATACCCTGTAATTACGCGAGGAAAAAGTATTGAATTAAACGCCGGCCAACAGCTATGCTGGACTTGAAAATTTCATATCAAAAAGAGAAACTACATTAAACTCAAGAGGAGTTTCAGACAGGATAGCTGCTGACTGGGTACAGGACTGGCACTGATCAAAAGAAAAGGAACAGCTGATAGTTTCCACAGCAGGGGCAGTGGACAGAAACACCCAAGTGAGAGAAGGCAGCCCGGTGTGCAACACATCTTTGTTTGAATTCTTCTAGAAGTCCACTGGAAAGAAAAATGGCTTCTTTAAAGAAAACCTAAACACCGTGGGTTAGCTGAATGCTGGCAGGACTTGCAGAATGTAGGGAACTGTAGTTCAGAATGTAAACAAACACACCTCTGGAGCAACAGATATTACGATACGATATGAGTGAGAACATATCAACAACAGGAACCAAAACAAATTCTGCTTTTGCAACAAAAGCGTAGCACACACGAAGTTCTCCACAAGCTCATCGAGACTCTTGGCAAAACTCGCTGTGCGTGCTGGAATCGTACCCCAGTTTAACCCTGCTCCATCGAACGGGTTTAAATCTGACAACCTTTAGTACCTACCCCCCTGTTACGGTCATAGTTCAGATGCTCAGATCAGTTGTTAGCTACTCTGCTAGCATCCACATTTCTGTACAAAGAACCTTCATATGTCACAGCTAAAACGGAAACCCAAGGGAATGTCAGATTACTACAGATCAACTGAAATCAATTTGGGTTAGAGCTACTTCGCTAATCTTTACCTAAGCAGCAGTCTCAAAAGTCCACCCTCTAATCCAATAGAAGACATGATAAGGAGAATTAGCTAATGCTGTTGTTTCTTCCATGCTGCCTTCCCTTGCCTTGTTTGGGTCCGCAGTCGACAACGCCTTTCTCAGTCAGGCAACCATCAAGTGTTGTCGTCGCTATGCTTTAGCGTTGGTGCTCTGCAGTGTTAGCAACTGATCCTGGATCAGAATCAAAATTCTTGGGATTGGACAAACTGATCTCAAATCTTTTACCAAGAGTAAAGAGAACCCTCAAATCAGCGTTTTTAGTTCAAAAATAGTGAGACAATGGGGTACAGACCAGGCTACACACAAAACATTCTTTATGAGGGGAAAGTAAAAAACCATCCAACATGCATGTGACCAAATTAATATGCCAATATGCCTTCAAGCAATATTAAAGCATTCAAGTAATACTGCTTGTACAGGTGACCAGGTATGCAATTACCCATGCCCATCCCAAGCTAACCGAAACAGTTCATGACTGTGTGTATCCAGGAGTTCTAGTAAATGCTTTATAGCCTTAAAGGGCAGCACCAGTAACCAGCGTGTAGCACATGGCTCTGAAACTGCTACCAAACCCTGAGGTGAAGAGGCACGGGACGACCCCCCACTTTCAAAACTTGGCCGGTGTGTCATCCCCTGGCTCTTCCGATTCTGTAGTGGCCTGGGCTTAATGTGTGCAGGGAACGCTCACTCGTGATATTAAACTATTATAATGTCTGTACTTTTTTTAATATGACTAATAAGCTAAATAGGCCAGGCCTCACATACAGGCATCCTGATACCTGCCCAGAAGCAGGAGTCACTGCGAAACAAGCTGTAGATGGCATTACATTACAGTCATTTAACACACGCTCTTATCCACGGTGACAATTTTCACGTTATCCATTTACACAGCAGGATATTTACTGAGGCAATTCTGAATTGAGTACCCTGCCCAATGATACAGCAGCAGTGCCCCCGCAGGGAATCGAACCTGCAACCGTTCGGTTATGAGCCCTGCTCCTCACCACTCTGCTACACTGCCGCCTGTAACCGATAGGTTATCAGTAAATACCGCTGAATACAACTAACACGGGAGTCTACAAATGCAGGATCCCAAATTAACTTTTTGGTCCAGGAGGCAGGGTGGCTGGTAGCTGAATAAATTCACCAGCCAGTTTAATTTTTCTCCAGCCAAAATAATTTACTGCAACTCAACCTAGTGCTACATTTTAACAGGTCCCTTCACGGCACACATCTGTGTGGAGGCAACATCGGATTTTATTAGCTAAAATGGCTAGCTAGCAGGGCAAAGCTGTGGCTAAAGCCAACAGCTAAGCCACAGTAATGTTTGCTACTACCACTAGCTAGCCAGACATTATGTAAATACAGGTACACAAAGGAGCCATGAAGTTGAATCAATGAAGCTGCAACTTCTACCTGCCAAAAGAGAAAATCAACCCACATTTGTGGCCTGTGGGTGTTCATTTCTGACCCCACAAACACTATTGAAACATGCAGTAAACTGCAGCTTTTGATGCCTCTGTTAGTAAATTCCCCCGTAAGAGAGTAAACTCTGAAAATCTCTGTCTTTATGGCTCCCCAAAATGGACAAACTATTGATTAGTTGCAGAATGTCACAGGTTGACTGCAGGCAGGCACTGCCTACATCCACAATTCATACAGCAGATCGTGATCGCAAACAGTCAGTCAACTTAATCGTGCATGCATTTACTGAATGCTCTATATGGGACACTAAAGTTAGCAACTAACACACAGTAACTTCTCTGACTTCAGGCTTTCTGAAGAGCACGGCCCTGCAACAGCTTTGCAACAAACTCCTCAGACAGGCGCCAGACTACACATCCTGGTCGTCTCTGGGGCAACGCGTTTTTAAAAACACAGCACTGATTCGCATAGCTGGGTGATTCATCCTTTCCCCTGTGCTGACTATATCAGCTGATCCGCGCATCACAGATCAGTAAACATGCCCTCACACACATATCCAAGTGAAGCAACCTTTTGACCTCAGCAAAAGCTGACAACAGAGGTTATGTATCTGGCAGCAAAGTCTGTGCGTACTGAGCAGACCTGACTCAGGACTGCATGAGAGCAGAGTTCTCCTCAAAGCAAGGAGTGTAACAGTCGGGGTCAATTCCATTTCAATTTGGTTAACGCAGGAAACGAACAGAAACACAACTCGTTCGTTTAGAAATCTTCACGATGGCCAATTTTCAATTCATGACTTGAATTTACATTTACATTTATTCATTTGGCAGACGCTTTTATCCAAAGCGACGTACAAAAGTGCAAATAGTGAGCTAACAACAGGCACAAGAGCAAGATGTGTACAGGTCATACAATGCAAATAGTGCTGAATTTCAGTTCATTTCCAGAATTGACTGAACTGGCTGTCCCCAATTCCGCAGTGTGAGCAGTGCAGGACAAATGTAGAGCCAAACACAGTACTGCTAAACACAGAAAGACTGCCAAGATTAAGCATAACAAACTCTTACAGCTGGACTGGCAATGCAAAGAAACCTAACCATCACTATATCAGGATGAGAAGAATCAGCTTCCTAATTGGACGGCCCTTTACTGTAACAACTTACACTGGGTATACACCCGCACTCGACCCTGTACCACACTTCAAAGCCCTGAGACTATCCTGAGGCCTACAGCAGACACAGACGAAACTCGCACAAACAAGTGTGAACTCATTTTCTGCCTTCGCTCCCGACTTGTCCGATTCAGCTGGCGCGACCTGTCATGGCACACTGTGTCCGTTATGTTGTCACACGGTTTTTCCTTCCAGTCTCACTGGGTTGGCGCAAGACGTATTAGTGTACCTGGGCCTTTAGGGACCACCTCCTCCTCCTCTTTCTCCATTCAGAATAAATTCGGTTGGAGACAACACTCCCTCTGATAGGTCGTAAGGCCAGCAGGTAGACAAATGCCTCTCCCTCTGTTGTCTCGACACTCTGTCTGCTCCTTTTCATTTTGCCAGCGGAAAGTCCCTTATCCACCACCACCCCCCCCCTCCTAAACACACATACTCACAGATCAGCTTACATGGGAAGCTCTTGGAATCTCTTCAATGCAAGCTGTGTGAGGGTGTGTGTGTGTATCTGTGTGTACGTGCGTGTGTATGGCTGTCCCATTTATCAGCAGGGAAAAGTCTGAACATTCCATGTCCATGTGTCAGAGGTCAAAGTTCAGCCTGGTGCAAACCGGGGAAGGTTTGGGCAGGAAGTCTTGGCCTTTGACCTATCTGGTCTCAAATGGCCGACAGGAAAAGCAGACCTCGTGAAATCTGACCTCTGGCAGGAAGAAGTCACCCGGGTTCAACCTGTTCCAGCTGCAGCCGCCCCAAACCGACGCCGCTCAGCTGCTTTCCAGAGAAAAACCAGGTCGCGTCCGCACCCCACCAAGGCCTGTCTACCTCTGAGAGAACTTCCCGCCCGAGCTGGTGTTCACCTGGCAGCAGACAGGACAGCTGGGGAGGCTACAACGGCACTCCCTCCTTTCCCCAGCAGAAATCGTACAAGCCTGAATCCCTCTCCCGCCTCCAGGCTGATGACAGGTGGAGATGGGCTCTGTTAGTACATGAATGGAAAGCCTTCCGGGAGGGCCAGTCTATTCCTGGAAGTGGTACCAGTGGGCCAGTCTTCCCGCTAGACCAGTCAGGAGAACAATGCCACAGTGCAGTGATAAGCACACTGTGCTGGAGGAGATATTGCCTTTTTGATGAGACGTAAAGGCAACGTCGTGACCCACTGTCTAAACATCCCACGGCACTCTCCGCAAAGAGAAGGGAGGTTCCCAGAGTCCTGGCCAAACTCCCAATACCGTCATCATCTTCTGGCTGACAAATAAATCCCAAATAACGGGCTAAATAAATCCCTCCCTCTTCACCTCTGCCGACACATGGCGAGTGTTACGGTGCAAAACGGCTGCCCTGTGCATCATTCAGGTAGGGGATACGCATTGGCGAGGACAAGCACTTTAACATCTTCAATATATAGCATATTAATGCAATCCATTTTCATCATTAGTAATGCACAGTCCACTGTGGATAACCGTGGGTTTCTCTGAGTACAGTAATTGACACCAGACAATAAGTTCACTTCCAAGGGGCATTTGAGGACAGGCACCCTTTTAAGATTTCAGTTGGCAGCAGCTCAGCCTACCTTCTACAAAACAACGTATTGCAGATCCGATATCCCCAGTAATGTTATTACTTTGAGTCCTGGCTGGCTAACCTAAGCATCATCTCCCACAGCTCAGTCCGTATGTCCATCTGTCCGTGGGAACCAGCATTCATATGAGGAGGTTCCGCTGACTGGGAGAAGACACAGCCTCCACGGCCTCCTTTTGTACTTCCCATCATCGATTCATTTTAGAAATATTCCTCCTCATCTCAGAGATGGCGATTTGTTTTCTGTCTGCACTGTCCATGGTGCTGACGCTGGCAGGCCGACTACAAAACACTTTTTCAAACTTTGATATTTCCGCCCACCGCGCTGCCTTCGTCAGCACGCCGTCTCCAACATACCGCAGATGACATAAACAGGAATCTTTTCCACTTGTAACACAGGCTCTGCGCTCACGACGCCTCTAGTAATTTCTCCCTTTACTGGGGGGAGAACTCCCTTACAGCATGCAGCCCATAGGGAGGTGGGAAGCAGCACTGGGTTCCCACCTTGTCTTTGGTCTCCCGGGTCTCCTGTGACCGAATCCCTCCACGACACCCGCACTGCACCCCACCAAAAACACATCAACAGTTTAAAATAATAAATAAATAAATAATAAAAAAAATCCCGATTATCCAGATCCTACTTGCGCTCCACAGGGGCATGTAACAGACTGTGCCAAAGCAGGCCGAACGGGGCTGGGAGAGAGCCAGGGCTGCAAAGAGCGCGATGTTTCAACAGCCAAAGCTGAAATGCAGCCAAGGAACCAACGGACAACAAACAGCCAGCCTGTTCAAAACCTTTCACCTCTTCCCGTGGGGAGAGGCGTCCACCAATCACACTGTGTTTTGATGCTGGGGTTTCTGAACACACGCTTCCATGGGGGAACGCTGGATACTTTGCTCTGTAGAAATACACCCAGAAAGAGGCACTTTTTTTTTTTTTTTTTTTTTTTTTAATTCAGCTAGCAGCCCAAATTCACTGCGATAAGGAACGTAAATGACAGCTGGCACCCAATTTTGACAATAATCAACTGACAGTACTCAGACTCCAGATTCAGTTATTATAAACTGGTATGGTTATCCAAAACAAATTCAAAAAATGTATCTGGACAAGTACAAACATCTGGAGCCCCCCTGCCCTTCAACTTCAACTCAGTAAAATACAAGCGATAAAGTCAAAATTCCTCCTCACAAAACTCCAGAAAAACAGTTTTAACGCGAATTTGAGCTTGCCAACAGAGATTTCTGAATTCACCCTGCTGAAGTGGTCTTCACCTGCAACAGCTAATTCATCATCAAAAATTGCAGAATGAACAAACGCAATGAAATCCCTAGCGAATATTCACATACAGAATCGAGTTTTCCCTCCAGGCAGATCGCTCACCTATTTGGGCACTCTGATGGGACCCGGCCTTACATGACGCCATCTAAAATCATGACAGAGTAGCAGCTAGTAAACCTCTTGATGTTTTTGGGGAGAGTCAAAATGTTACATCATATCGTGACAACATGAGCCATCACCAGTGTGTCATCCCAAAAACTCGCTTTACATCAGTGCAGACAGAAAAGCACTGCTCTGCCTGGCTGGTGCATATCCCTCACTTTGTCAGCAAGTGCTACAAACATCAGCACTTCACACGCAACACAAGTGGATGTAGAGGTTTATAGATGTGGAGTCTTCCACAATGTGTATTATAACAGGGTACTGTTTTTGCTGCTTCATCACAACCTACGGATATGACTCTAGGGGTGTAGGCGAGTTCCCTTAACATCTCAGATATGGAGGAGCAGGCCAACCATTGAGGACAAGGACAAGGCGAGGTAACAGAAACACACACAGGCTGAATGCACTGCTGACATGCAGACACTTAGCTCCTCTGTGTTGTGATACGTCATGCACGCAGACTGTAATTTGTACAGGTCCTTCATCTGTATGACTCGCTGACCTCTGCACCAAAAAGGGAGATGGCAGAGCAGAACGAACAACTACCAGCGTGGTGTTCTTCCTGAGAATGAGCCAGGCAACTTTTTAAAGTCTAAATCAATACAAATAAAATCCTCCTCATTTCCACCTTGCAGGTTCCCTGAACAAAACAATAAACTAAAGTACTAAAGTGGAAAGAAATCAAATTAAAGTCACTCAGTGGGGACAAATCGTCAGCGGTTCTGTGTCTGCCTGTCTGTCGAACCGTCTCTGGCTCCCCCTTTGACACCCAGCACGCACACCTAGGTGGCTTCTCGTCACCTGGACGTCCACCTGGACGTTCTCATCTCCCAGCAGCTGCCTGGAAGTGTCTTTGGAGAACAACGCACCGACAAACAATGTCTTACCAGGTGCTGAGCACTGGAGAGTACCAGCTTACCAGCACCACTGGTTCCAGTGTTTACAGTACAGACACCGAGCAGAGAAAGTTCACATGCAATTTCCTACCTTCAATTTTACTTCATACGTAACAGGGGGACAGGAGAGGGTGTGTTTTGGAATTTTTACATACACATTATGCATTACAAACTGGATATTTTTCCAAGACATCCAGGTCAAGCTACCTTGTTGAGTATTAAAAACAACTGTACCCAGGAATCAGAGTCTGCAACCTGTTGATCTCAGCATCAAAACACTGAACACAAAAAAATCCTCCCTTCACCAACAAAGAAATTATACGCATTCTTGGGCAAACTAGTGATATGGTGACCAACTAAAAGCAAAACACAACAAACTTTGTACAGACGAGTGTCTCCCATTTTACGAAGAGAAACCATGAGCTGCCTGCCCTTCCTCAGGCTGTATGCGATGTGTCTCTCTCACAGAACAAACCTCACGAGATAGGAGGTCCAAGGTCGATGGAGGAGGACTCTCTTACATACCAACTCCAGCCAGGCCACTGGGAAGCCCTTCTCTCCTATCTGCAGTGTTCTCATAAATACAATGAACTCAGACGACTGGCTTCCCTGACAGCAGACTTTTTGGTGCCTCGTTGCAATCCGGCGCAGACCTGTTCTTTGGGGGCGCTCGGAGAAACTGTCACCGGGAGACCTCTGCGTAAATATGATAACACTCTGTCCCGTTCGGCATGATTTCGGCGTTTCATCAGAAATCATCGATAAATAACGAAGAGATGTACAAGAGCTGTCCGTGTGATAACTTCAAGGTTTAAAGGACCCCTATTTCTATGTTTAAGCCCGTTTTGCTTTCATGACCCAAGCGCACATCGTCCAGGTGGCTTGTGAGCTAGTCTGACTGGCCAGATACTTTGGTCAATTACTACAAATATTGGTCCCTGATTAGGAATGCATCCAGTTAGCAACGCGAAAAAAAGCTTAAAAAACTCAGGCCAAAGCAAAGCTCGTGCAGAATGTACCTCTGGTGGTAACTAAGTAAAACTAAGTAACATGATCAAGAACTACCTGTAGGACTCCTATTCAAGTGGCTGGCTACCTAGCTTTGCCAGAGGTGTCACACATGTGAAACAAGTTCAAGAGAAACACGTGTCGCGCTGAGACTCTAAGCAGTCAAGCTAACTATACCTGATCGCCGTATTAACGGTATCCTTTAGTAAACTAGCTAAAAAAGCAATCACCCAACAATTAGCTATAAGGCACGCTCGCGAGTTCATAAAATATGTTACTCGCTGGGGGCGTGGATGTATACAAATAGGTGTCCCAATTCACAACCGCCAATCACTGTAAATATTCGAGAGATTTTGTAACGTTAGCAGGATCGAGGGATTTTGATTTGCAGTCAAAACACTCGAGGTCCAGAATTCAAGCGGTTATCCTTCTAAAGCAACTAAAAACGTATGGCACTGCTGTAAGATAACGCCCTTAAAATGTCAAGATTTAGTGGTCCCTTCTGCCTCTTATCTCTTCCCGGGCGCACAAAATGGCGGACGCGAGCTAGCCAGCCCAAGTCCATTTTTAATCCCAAACGCAGAGCTTTTTTCTAAAAGTCCAGCGGCTTGCTAGATAGGCTAACACCTAATCGTGTATTTATTGTGGAGATCACAGCTAAAGTCGTGCGAATCTGGTAAGATAGTGGACACACAAGCCATATTTTACCAGTTATTTGCTCCTTCCCTTGAAATCACTATCGGTGCAGCTGAAAAATCTCTAGCTAGCCGCTCGCTAATGCTAGCTAGCTAACGTTACGTATATTTTGAAGTGTCGCTAGTGTAGCTAGTAGCTTCACTTACGCATCCTACGCAGCAGCCACCATCGGGTCCACCGTCGCTAGTTACCCAACATGATTTCTGCAAACACCACTGTTAACATGCTAATTCGGTCTAATAATGCCATTCTGCCAAACTGCCAATGTCATAGCTAATGTAAAAAATTACCCATTTCACAGACGTCAAGAGGTCTCCGTACGTAAACAGCGTTTCAGAATACACGCTAGCCTAGCGTTTCCGTAGATTTCCTCCCCCCGAAACGGTCTATGTGAGATTTCACACGTACCAACAGCGCCACAGAACGTCAGCTACGCTCCGCAGAGGACGTAACTCGTGTCACGAATACGGGCCTTGGGGCTACAAACAAACAACCTACGAAGGCTGGGAGCCGTTCTGGAGTCACATCCTCTACCGCCGGCGACAGCCGCTGACACAAAGACCGCTTAGCGGTGACACGCAGCCGCCGCCGGTCGCCTGCAAGGGCCCCGAAACAACTCCACCTGAACCCGAAAACGTCACTGAAAATTTTTTTATCTTTTCTCCGCCTCACCGGGCGACAGGGCCTCCTCTCCGCTATGACTCCTCAGTCGCCCCCCTCCTCGGTTTGGCGCCGCATATCCCGAGCGGCGACCTCGATACCGCCTCGGTGGGCTCCCAGGCGCGCTAAATTCGACACCCCGCTTCGAGGGCCGTCGTTTTCCGTCCCCGGGCCGCTCGAAACGGACGCCAAAAGCCGTTTATTTACCTCCGTTAATTGGCTGTCAGCGTGCGCGCGGATCTTCCTCTCCCCGAATCCAGAACAAACAGCTCGAGCGACGTCGGTGACGTCATACGCAAGGGCGAACGGAACGGAGCGTCGCAGTAAAGTAATTTCGCCGCCACCCGGGTCTCAAGGACCGTACGATGCGAAAGCAATGCAATACCCACGCACTCATGTATGTGTATATAACTCTGTATATATATGTATCATATATGCGTATAATTAATATTTATTAAATATATAATATATATGTATGTGTATTTGTTTGTGTGGAGAGAGACATTACTGTGCGCACTTTTTAAAAGCCTATAACATGCCGAACAAGCAAAAATACCTTGCCCACATGTTCTGAATTACGTTTAATAAATTTCATTGCATTGCATAATTGCGTTGCATAATACCTTCATCGGTATTTAATATCTGTCAAAGTCTTCCTGTCAGCAGAATGCCGAAGTGTGCTTTACATATCGGACAAACCTCGTTTTGGAAAACATTTTAAGATTTTTAATTCTGGAAAATGTGTCATCTAGTAATTTTCAACAGACATGGAAATGCTTACTTTTTACATCTCTGTAAGGATGCTTATAGCAATTATCAGGTCGATTCATATTTTGGAGTAGCGTTCTGGCGGCGCCATGTGGTCGGGCCTGAATATCCCCTTTTTTCGCGGGGCTGGGAGTAACAGTGGCTAAGCGCTTGTCAGATGCATATCAGTAGTATTGCCGAGTGGGGATTTTCTACGTTTGACTGTTTGGCTTGAGCAGAACTGCGGTCCGGTTCGTTTAAGATATCAGACGTAATCGTACCAGGATGCGAATTAAAACAGTCCATCATGTGGAATGAATCTGATGCCTTTGTGATCTCGGTCCTCTCAAAACTGTCCGATATGAAAATACATTAAGGCGAAAATGGGTTCACTTGTGCAGTGTTCTGTTCCGTTTCCACTGCAGACTGCAGTTGAGATAGTTGCACCAACAGAGCGCAGTGGAGACGTTGACATGCGAAAGCTAACTAGTTCTTGTCCACGGGCAGAATCAAATGGATTATATGTGCGCAGGCCTACTTAAAATTAATCGGCTAACGAAGTCAAGTGCATGTGCATTTTTCTGTTGTGAAAGTAAGCGAACCATTTGTGTAAAGTTCGTTTGAGAGTGCACCCAGTGTAAACCAATTGCATGTGAACTAAAGACAAGTGCCCTAATCGGCCACTTTATTTGGAAACGACTGGTGCATTTTGTTTAAAGAATGACCTTTTGGGGTCGTTTGAGATTCAGAGGTTGTCCCTTATCCAGGGTTCCTACGCAGTATGGAAAAGTATGGAATTTGATTTTAGTAATTTCCAGGTCTGGATAAGTTTGGAAAAATATTTGTGTTTCCAGACTATTGCCCCTCTTCTGTTTTCTAAAATCTAAAATTCAGAATTTCTGAAAATAAAATGATCATACAAGCAGGGTGTTTTTCATGGCATTTGGAGCAGGCAGCCAGCGCAGCCAAAATGTTTACCACTGTGCGAGAGAGCATGGGCCAGAGCGAGCTTGATGTCGTCGAAAGCAAGGCATGAAGTATGGCATGCGACTGAATGCACACTCCTACGCAGAGCTGCCTCTACGCCTGTATGTCACAGCCTGCAAAACAGCTCTGCCCCAGGTGCCTTATAACTGTATCAAATCCGGACATCCGCGACCAAATTAGTTTGAAAGAAAATGCAGCAATATCTTTGAATAGCATATATTCAGTACATAGCATCACAAATAACCAAATATTAAGCTTGTATGAACATTTATGAGTTATGCAGTGATGTTATCAGAAAAGTAAACAGACTATCTTTTCTGCGTAAGGAAACCATACGGCTGCGTTCATCATCGTTTCCATGGACACAGTGAATAAACAAGGCATTCTTTTAATGTATGATTACTAATTATTATTTGACTTTATTTATAGTTATTTGTTAAACAGTGTTTGCAAGTATGTTTTATGTTTTACTACATCTAACAGCCAATGAAGCAAAGTCAGTGGACTTTAGTTCTCTTTTCTATTTCCCTGGTGAATTGTACGTGAACATCCCTTCTGTTACTGTAGGGGTTGAAGGTATACAGTTATTTAGATTTACATGACAAAAACTGAACAACATTGCACTGTTTCAGCATTGCAGCTTGAATAAAATGCTGTGCATTGAACTTGTCTGGGTTTGGTGTTAATTGATTTGTATGAGCTACAGTACCTAGCTACAATCTTCTGGCAATTATTTGGCAGCATAATAGCATACATAGTCAGAATGTAACATACATGTTAACAGTTGGATTTTAAAAACATTTATTTACATAATAATCATCTACCTATTTGTACTCAGATGTCAAATATGGTCTGAAAAAATCTACCGAGAAGTCTGTAAATTTGAGTCTGGAAAAGTATGGAATTTTGAAATGGAAATTGTGTAGGAACCCTGCTTATCTGACAGAAGAGCTTGGTATAGTAAAGGTCATGGTTCCTTTCCGGTAGGCGAGTCCACATGTGCGGACATGGCTCTATTGTAAAGCGCACAGAAAACGGGAGTATCATAAGGTTTCATCAAGCTGTATAATATTAAACAGTACCATGATTATATTTTCTCAAAAATAAGATAACATTCCAAATGTGTCAGTCTTAGAAGCATCGGCGATCGTGCATGTGCGGTGCTACCTGCTTCCGAAAGAATATTGCTGTCCATAGGTTGTGCCATTTTTCATAAACAAGTACTGACGTTACAGCATGAGAGCACATGCTGCCCATAAATAGCAGTCTCTGAGACCCTGATGAGTCGCCTTTGCAGTTTTTTCTATTCGCAATGTCAGTCGTTTTTTAAATCAAAAATCGTATTGTACACTTGGGTGCAGCGCCAAGCAGTATAATATTGGTGTTTAGAAGTACTGTATGCGCGTTTGTGATCGGTACGAGCACTCCTCAGAGTCTGCTTTGGTGGAAAAATTGATTACGAAAACACCATGTTCTCACTGATGAGCAGGACTAAACTGCAGATAATCTTATCTTGACGATGTAACGATAAGATTATCAAGGCTGATTGTGGACACAGATAAAGGAACTGCACAGACCCACCGTTCTTTTCACGTTATTTGGATAGTCTGACAACGGACGAAGACTGATGCAATCAGAACGATAAGCGATCGAGATTACTTAAAGCTCTTTAAAACTGCATAGCATCATCGTAACACTGTACCAGGTATAGAGCTGAACAATGCCTGTTCACTCCAGAAATGACAGCCCAACCGTTTGCACATCTTAAACATCACAGTGGGAAGATATTTGAAATGCAGACGAGGGTGTACACTTTCCCTGCTGAAGTTATTGTAGCCGCCACAGATTACAGGCAAATTATAGTCAAATGACCCCCTTTTCAACGTCAACCGTGTAACTCTACACCTCGTATTCTGTAATATCTTAACACCAAATGCGTCGCCGAGTATAACAATGACTGCAAGAGACGGGAAAAAAAAATCCAATTACAGTGCTGCTTACTTTAACCATTCCACTGCACCTGCTCTACATAGCTGGAGTTTGCTTCAACACTTCAAAAGCGCAGCAAGAGTTTACATATCACAATGCTTATCTGGCACAAAAACTACCTTTGTAGCTCCCCAAGCACTATGCATCCACAAAAGACCTTATCTTGTCCCATGATTGCAGCTGGGGTAAGTAAACCCCCCAATATATTTACGTTTTATGCTATGACTTTCTCACATTTTTGGGTGCACATGCAGTACTTTTCTTGTAGATTCTCTACCAGACCTTAGTTTTAGACTTTCCTCTGGGGAACATTGCTTTTTGACTTCTCTGCAGTATTTGCACAAGATTTAAATCAGTCTTGATCTTTCCAGGAAAATTACTTCCACATCAAAAGATACAATTTCAAAGGCGATCACAAACAGATGTGTTATAAACATTTATTTGTATCTGTCAGAAAAGTAAAAGGAAAAAACAAAAACAACAAAAAAGTTATGTAAAAATGCTTATGCCCATCCCTTTCTCCAACAAAAAGAATGTTTCAGCTCATCTTCAACAGAGTACAGTTTGAACAATTCTCCCAGAATGCACTGCAGTTCCCTCACTGAGAGGCGTGATCTGTATTAGGCTGAGACATTGTAAGAGGTTAGGATGAAACATGAAAATGACAATGGACTCCTCCTTCACCCTAGCAATCCCGGGTCTGTAAGAGGGCAACAGACCCCGCCGTCCAATCGGAAAAAAGGCACACGACAAAAGAATATATGTATTCACATAAGAAAATGAAACATAACTATGAGAGTGTGTGTGTGTGTGTGTGTGTGTTGGGGGAGGATCTTGGTCCGAGAGAGGGTGTCACAGTTGGGAGTGGAGACTGAGCAGCGCAGTATACAAGTCCATGAGTCACTGTTGTCCGGTGACTGGCTGGAGGAGGAGCTCTGACCCCTAGATCACAGACACAGAGGGAATGGGTGTGCCTGCACACTGCTGGGGCCTCTGGGGTTTTACTCTACTATAACTACCCCATCCCCACTCTCCTCCCCCTCTGCTGCACCCACCCCATCGTGTTCCCCCTCCACCCCCTCTTCCTCCCCCTCTTCCTCCTCCTCCCCCTCAACGCCCTCTTCTTCATCTCCCAACTCCCCCTCCACACCCTCATCATCTTCACCCAAATCCACCTCTCCCACCTCCTCCTCTTCCCCCAACTCCCCCTCAACCCCCTCCTCCTCTTCGCCCAAATCCACCTCTCCCACCTCTTCCTCCTCCCCCAGATCGCCCTCCACTCCCTCCTCCTCCTCTTTCAGGTCAGCCTCCCCCTCCCCCTCCCCTTCTCCCTCCCCCTGGTGCCCTTCCTCCTCCCCTTCCAGGCCGTCTTCCCCCCCCACTCCCTCCAGCTCCTCCTCTTCCTCCATCTTCTCCTCCGCTCCGTCCTGTCCCGTGGCCTGGCCGGCGTCGCCCCCCGCCCCCTCTCCGTCCTCCTGCGCCTGCCCCTGGCCCTCGCCCGCGAGCTCCGCCTCCGACACCTCCATCACCATGGAGTCCTCGGGGTCCTGCTCGTTGCCGCTGAAGGGGTTCTCGCCCTGGGCAAAAGAAACGGACGCAAAGTCAGGCATCGCTCACAGCGAGGGCAAGAGCCGCTCAGGTGAGCATCGAGTTACGGGCACAGAAACAGGGCGGTTATTCACATAACGGGACGGCAGTGTAGCATAGTGGTTAAGGAGCAGGCCTTGTAACCGAAAGGTTGCTGGTTCAGTTCCCCACGGGGGCACTGCCGCTGTACCCTTGGGCAAGGTGCTTAACCTAAACTGCCTCAGTAAAATATCCAGCTGTATAAATGTATGACATTGTAAAAAAACTAACCTATGTAAGTCAGTCTGGATAAGAATGTCTGTTAAATGCCAATAATGTAATGTAAACAATGTAAAGATTTTGGTGCCATACAGGTGTCAGTCAGGTAGGATGATGCAGGTTTGCATTCTTTATGCAACGGGTTGATACAGGCAGTGGACTGACACAGGAGCTTGTTACTTAGGTGAGAGGGTGATGCACAGAAATCTCAGCTAGCAAGGTAATTCAGGTGTGTGCACTATGAGTCTATGCAAAGGGGTGATGCAAGAGACAGTGAAACTGATGCAGTCTACCTGGTATGGTCAGGTGAGTGTGTTGAGCCTAATCCGGTCAGCCTGCGGTACACCTGCTCAGGTGAGCGAGACACGGTCAGTGTGCGGTACACCTGCTCAGGTGAGCCTGACCCGGTCAGTGTGCGGTACACCTGCTCAGGTGAGTGAGACACGGTCAGTGTGCAGTACACCTGCTCAGGTGAGCCTGACCCGGTCAGTGTGCGGTACACCTGCTCAGGTGAGCCTGACCCGGTCAGTGTGCGGTACACCTGCTCAGGTGAGCCTGACCCGGTCAGTGTGCGGTACACCTGCTCAGGTGAGTGAGACACGGTCAGTGTGCAGTACACCTGCTCAGGTGAGCCTGACCCGGTCAGTGTGCGGTACACCTGCTCAGGTGAGCGAGACACGGTCGGTTGGCAGTACCTTAAGGTAGCTCTCCAGCTTCTTTCCGATCACCTTGTGGTTGAGGATGCTGCGGGCCACCGAGAGACTGGAACGCTTCGACTGCTCCATCATGCCCTGGGCCAGAGAGAGGTCAGAGGTCAGAGGTCAGGGGTCAGGCGTCGCTCACCACCGTACACGCGTTACGGCGGAGGCCCGGCCGAGGGGCGCGCGCTCACCTTGCGGTTGAAGTTGTGGTCAGGGGAGCGCAGGTGCCTCTGGATGAGGTGGTGCTGCATGGGGATGAAGAGGTCGCAGGCGGCGCAGTGCGCGGCCTCCACCTTCTTCATGAAGTGCTCCATCCCGATGTCTATGGAGGGAGAGACGGGCCAAAAAGGACCAGAGGAGGACAGAGGGGGTTCAGCACAACAGTGAGTGTGGTTAGAGATAAGAACGCATCCACACACTGACTTAATATGAAGATGCAGGCAGGCACACACACGCACTCACGCACACACTCACGCACTCAGCTCCCTCACCCCTCGTCAGGTCCTGTTCCTTGTACACCTGGCAGATGGCAGCGCTGATGTTTTCCATCTGTTTAGTCCTCTGCACGGTCTTCCTGTACTTGTTATTCAGGTACTCCTGTTGCAACGAAACACAAAACGCACTTGCTTACCAACATTCACATAAACAGCAGACGACCGATTCGCTTATACTTGGGGGAAAAACCCAGGCCAATCACAGCTGGAGGAGCTCAGAGCAATTACACAATCCCCCTGACATTTCACCCTGTGTCTCAACCCCAGGTCCACCTTTTTGCCCACGGGCATTCCTTTTGAACAGTGATTTTAAAACACTCAACACCTGACACTCCTGCAATAACTTGCCCACATGCTGTGGTCTGCAACATGTACAGGCGTTAAGCAAGTCAGTGTTCAGTCAGGCAAGTGGAGATCGATACATGAAACGGCGCCAGCAGATTCAGACGAGATAGCACACGCTGGTTTTTCAAGCAACTACCTTGGACAATTTCTGTTCCAGAAAACTGGACTTACAGAACACTGAACTTGCTTACTTTTATAGGTGGACTTCAGCGAGTGCAATTTGTACAACTTTTTCCATTACATTATTGTCATTTAACAGACGCTCTTATCCAGAGCAATTTGCATAGCTTACAGTTTTTACATGCTGCCCATTCATACAGCTGAATATTTACTAAGGCAGTTCTGGGTTAGGTACCCTTGCCCAAGGATACAACGGCAGTGCCCCAGCAGGGAATCAAACTGGCAACCTTTCGGTTACAAGTCCTGCTCCTCACTACTACGCAACACTGCTGCTCCACTTTTTGCTTAAGAGAACAGTATGAGTAGCCTCACAAATCACAGGAAAATGAACAAAAGTCCCCAGGGTTTCCTGGGCTGAAGGTCAGTGGGTAAAAAGGACCAGCATAATGGTCAGTAGGTTTTCTGACTGATGTATTCAGACAGGACTATCCTTTCAGGGGAGCCAAAAGTCCATTCACACCTCGGGGCCAATCTAGGACTGTGGATTCCAGTATCATAGTCCTAGACTGGGGCAACACACCGTGGGGAAGAGAGGGTTGGATAAATGATTTACGGTCACAGGGTGAGACTCACCTCCAGGAAGTCAGTGGTGGGCTTGGACAGCTGATTGGACAGGAACTTGAAGTGCTCTTTGTGGAAGCGGCTCTCCATGTGAGCGGCCATCTCGTCGTCGTAAAAGGAGCGGAACTTGCAGATGGAGCAGGCGAACATCACCCTGCAGGGGAAGGGGGGGAGTATGAGGGACGGGAGAGAAGGGGTCAGCGCACAGCCACGTCATACCAGCACTAGTACTGCAGGGGGCACTGTGGAGCTGTCACGCACACCACCACAAGCGACACCACCGCACCGGTGAACCAAAGTGGCTTGCAGTAATTCAACCAACGAGCTTAAAGTGCTCTCCGGCCAAGAGGAGGCTCGCTGGAGCACTGGGGAGTTGAAGTTAGCACTTCAACACAGCAATATATCTGACCCGATGAGTGTTTCTGCAAAAACTGCAGGGATTGGTATCATGCACCGATGACGATCGCATTCCCGTTGAATACATCGTCTCTGATGGCTCAATGAACTAATAACAGTGTTCAGGAAAATATCACTACTGTAGAACTGTGAATGAATGGAATTACTGATGTGATTGGTATGTCCTCAAAACAACTTATTTATGAATGGAAAAAAATTCACCTGTAGTATCTCCCAACACCCCCAAGGATTCCTCCCTTTGTTTATTTCTTAAATAAACCAGTATTTCAGTGACATTGTCAGAAAGGAATCCCTAAGCAATGATAGTCATTGTTTTGGGCAGGTCAGGTGAATCTGTAAGGCTTGAGGTTGTACTCCTGGAGGGTGACAGGTAGGTGACACTGCCGCCGCTCCAGGTGGGTGACGCTGTCGCCGCTTTTCTCATCGTACGCACTCTCCTGTCTGCAGGCTACTGATCTATGATCTGTGTGACATGAGCTTTTGTGTGAACCAAACAAGTCATAACTGAAAAAAAAATAAATAAATAAAATAAATAAATAAATAAATGAAAGGGTTTTATGGCAAGTCTGACCTCTGAGTGTTAAGTTTGACCCCTGACCTTTCCAGGAAGCCCCTCCTCTTCCTCAGTTTGGGGAATTTATCCTGGGGGGGTGGCTGCTTGCCCTGAAGCTTCTGCTTCATCTGGTCAATCTCCTCCTGCATTGTAAGAGCTAGAGAGAGATAGAGAGAAAGAAGGATGGGGTGAGAGATGGGGAGATATACAGGCAGAGGGGGTGGGAAAGAGAGAGGAGGAGGAAGGAAGAGATTGTGAGACAGGTGAGGGAGGGATGGGTGATAAAAGGAGAAAGAGAAAAGAGATGGATGAGGAGAGAGACCGGGAGATACACGGGCAGAGAATGGAAAGGGGGAGAGGAGAATGGACAGCAGGGGGTGAAAAAGAGAGGAGTAGGGAGATGGGGAGAAGAGAGGGATGACATTGTGAGACAGGTGAGAGAGATGGTAAAAGGAGGAAGGCAGAGGAGAGAGAGGGATGAGAAGGGAGGGGGGTGAAGAGTGGGCAGGTAAAGCACACAGCTGAAGTCTTACCATCTCCGCCCTCCACTGGAGCTTTTCCTGCCTGCTGGAGACAAAGATAATGAGTCATACACACGTGCACACACAATCTCTCACACAGACACACACTCTCACATGGACACATTCTCTCTCGCTCTCTCCAACACACACACACAGACTCACTGACATGGACAAACTCGCTCTCTTACCTGCACGCACGCGCACACACATACTCGTGTGCACACAAATAATCTCTCGCACAGAGACACACACTCTTACAAACACACACACACTCACACACGCACAGCTGCACAGGTTCTCTCTCTTACACACCCACACACTCACGTGCACACACATTATCACTTGCAGAGACACACACACACAGAGCTGCACAGGTTCCGTTTCTCACACACCCTCAATCTCTCCCTCACTCACCTGGGCAGGACTCTTCCCTTCTGTGGTTTCTCCACTGGGCTGGGCTGCCTCTGTAAGACAGAGGCATCACTTCAGACTCCACTACAATGGCCACTCAAATACATTTACTGTGCATTTACCTTAAACACATTTATCAGAACCAGGTAAGCCAAAGCACTGTTCCCCACCCATTCAAAATTAGCAGATACACCAAAGAGTCCATTTACAGACAGTGAGTGCACCAAATCATCCATCTACAACAGTCAGCTGGTATACTAATTAGCCACTTCACCAAATGACCCCCCTCATAACCAGACACTACACCCAATCACCCACTTGTAAGCAGCACTAATTCACTGGTATGCTAATTCACCCACTCATATCCAGTTGTTACAGTAATTTACCCAGTCATTTCCAGATTACAATTTACAATTTGACAATTCACAGACGCTTTTAAACCAAAGCAACTTACATTTAGTGACTTACTGATGGTACACCAAATCACAAACTCATATCCAGTCAGCACACTAAATCTCCTCTCATCCATTCAGTACACTAAATCTCCCATTCATGTCTGCAGAGTGCACCAAAACACCAACTCATAACCAGTTGGTCAATCCACTAAATCTCCCACCCATACCCAGCTGGTACACTAAATCTCCCACTCGTACCCAGTTGGTACACTAATTCACCCACTCATACCCAGTTGGTACACTAAATCTCCCACTCATACCCAGTTGGTACACTAATTCAATTCACCCACTCATATCCAGTTAATACACTAAATCTCCCACGCATACCCAGCTGGTACACTAAATCTCCCACTCATACCCAGTCGGTACACTAATTCACCCACTCATATCCAGTCAATACACTAAATCTCCCCCTCACTAAATCTCCCACTCCCAGCTGGTACACTAAATCTCCCACACACTAAATCTCCCACTCACAGCTGGCCTAAATCTGAGTACACAGCCCTGGGAGGTGGTTTGTGTGGGGACAGGCAGAGGTGTGTGGTTGGTTACCGTTACTGTTGGCCGGCTCGGCGCTCTCCGTCTCAGTCTTGCCCATCTTGGACTCAGGCTCGTCTGCAGCGGTCAGGGTCTGTTTTCTCTTCTTTTGCCCGTCCCGCTGCGGCTTCACCTGCTGGGGGTGACACTGCACTGTCAACACACACACACACACACACACACACACACACACACACACACACACACACACACACACACACACACACACACACACACACACACACACATGCGTACACACACACACAGACACCACACTCACACAGACACCACACTCACAGAGACACACACACACTCATACAGCAAAACATCCTCACACACATGTACTACATCCTCTAACATGTACTGTCTCACATCATCTCATACACACACAATCATGAACATGCACACCAAGACACTCAAGTCAGCACACACATCAACAAGTACATCAACACACCACGACACAGACAAGCAGCACATCTACAGACAGCCATCCCCTCTGAACACACAGACACACTCACTCACTCACTCACTCACACACACACACACACACACACACACACACACACACACACACACACACACACACACACACACACAGAACATACAGAAAACATCACACGGACACAGACAGTCACAATGCCCTGGACGTTACAGGGCTAAAACACACAGGTGCGCAAACACCCACAGACACCTGTCAGAGACATGCACCTGGACCCAAACTCACTCATCTCTGAGCCAAGGCTTTTCCGGGCCATGGGAGATGAGTGTCTCCTCTCAGCGTCTGACCTTTAACCCCGTATACAACCTCTCCCTACGGATGCAGGACGCACCGAAAATCAACGCTTACTTTACGCGCTACCCACTGGACCTCATTCGAAGCTCTAAAGGCGTTACCGTGCACAAAACCTTCGTTTTTTCATAACTGGTAGAAACAAGTGTGCGAGACGAACGCTGCTAACGTTACTCTGGTCTGGAGCTACGCGGTGACCGTCTCAAAGGGGCCAAACCTCAAGCAGAAAAGGGAGGGACACACGGGCTCTCAGATGTAAAAACTAAACCAAAAAAGCTGGGGGCCGAGAGGGCGTGGCGTTTCAGCTCATCTCTCGCTCTCGGGACATTCTGCGCACGCTGGTCTAGCTGTACCAAAAACGGGAAAGAGGGCTTTTCCGATACAACAACGTGGGGAATGCTGGGATATGAGAGAACGCGTTGGGAGGTCTTGCCCCTGAAGGGCCGAGCGATCCTTACAGGGGAGGGGTCTGGCAGAGGGGGCGGTGGGCCAGGGAGGAGGGGGCTATAGCAACCGCCCCAGGGCCTGAGGCCGTGGAGGGCGGAGAGGGGGGTGTGGGGGTGGGGGGGTGTACCCAGCGCTGCGCTGGCGATACTTACTCGGTTGACGGGTCTCTTGCGCCCGCGCTGACGGCCTCCAAAGTGCCTGGCGCCGAGGGGGTCCTGCGGGCCTGGGGGCTGCTGGTACGCGCCCGTCTCGGGGTACATGCGGTGGGACAGCAGCGACGGCAGCCTGCCTCGTCCCCCGGGAGAGTGGCCTCCCCTGGCCCCGCCCATTCCACCACCCATCGGGGGCTCCGGCCTGCGGCCAAACCCGCGTCCGCCCGGCCCCATTGCCCCGCCCCTCCGCGGGGATCGCCGCCCGGCCCAGGCGGGGCCCGAGTAGGAGTCTCGCGGCTGCCGCACCAGGTGGGGCTTGGCGGATCCGAAGGAGGAGGAGCCGTCATAGCCGCCTCCCACTCCTCCTCCGCCTCCTCCCCCGTAGCCCGCGCCTCCCCGCTGGGCCAGCAGGTCCGCCGGGCCCTCACTGTAACCATAGCTACCGGATCTGTAGAGATCGCGGGGGGTTAGGGAGGAGGGACGCGAGTCGAAGGACTCGTATTGGTCAAACCTGCAAAGGAGCCGCAAGAGCAAGGAGAGTGAAGGAGTGACCACCTCAACCAGCTTCTCTTTTCTTTTTAAATTATTTTTCTTCCCCCTCCTCAATGAGTCAAAAAAAGGAACAAAAATAATATTTAAAAAAAAAAAAAACAGGGAAAATATGAACGAAACGTATGAATGCAATGACACATTTCTCTGTGAATGTCGTGCAAACACACACACACATTTTCCTCCCCCCCCAACCCTCTCAGAAGAGGCCGGCCGGCTCTCCGCTCTGCGTTTGGTGTGGCCAGGCCTGCGGGTTTACCCAGCAGGCACCTGGGGCCTGGACGAGCCAGAGGGGGGGGCTCCATGGACCTGAGGGGGGGGGCGTGGGAGAAGGAAGAGGAGGGAGAAATTGGCGGGGCAAATCGGCACCAAGACTTCACAGAATTTCAGTGGTGTGTGTATGACTGTCCAGTGACATCATCACCTCTTTCTGCCCTCCGACCTATAGGTTCTGGGAAGAAAGGTCTGGTCACCATGGAGATGACAGTAACATATTTAAAATTGGAAACTAAAGGGGGAGGGGGGGTGTCAAAGAGGGAGGCGATGTTCAGAGACAGCCTTATTGGATAAGGGCCGGATGCGTGTGATATTTACAAACAGATGTACGTTATGCAAATGGGGCCACGGTGGACTCTCCAGACACATGAAAGTACACACAAGAAACAAACAGCATCCCGGCACATCCTCCGGGCCAGCAGAGGGCACTGTATTGGTCTGCTTGACTCAAGGCAGTCCATGTAGTGATGCATCTCCTCCGCGCATCTTTTTCAACTGACATACAGTCACAGCAGCCGCGCAGGTCAGAAGCATTTCCAGCAACAGAACTTAACTTACAGACAGGGTGCCCACTTGAGCCCAGGAATTCAAAATATTGCCTTTATTCTACTATCCATGGGCTATATATATGTATATATATACATATATATATACATATATATATATACGGCCAGAAGATTTGAATTTAACGCATGCAACATTTGCACAGCAGATGATATGATGCGTCCTCTTCTGTGCTGACAGATCTTGAAACTTTATATGATCTCTCCTTTCCCCTGTGCAATACAGGAAATGTACACTAGGGGGCAGGCACCTTCAGCACTCAATGGCTGGAACACAGGAAGGCAATCAGTGATAATCTGCAGGACCGTAGCTCAGCAGCTGCTAGACAAGACTTCCATCATCAACATCAACGTGAGGTGAAATGGACACAAGGGCTGGCCGTCGGAGGCCGTGACCCCGCCCCTTTCAATTTGGGTCTCCAGCGGCACCTGTCTCTTCTCAGCCAGCGGAGGTCTGAATTCCGGGCCACTGAGAGCACTGTGGAAGGGGAAGGCGAACTTTGGAACGTGAGAGAGGAGCCGGAGGAGGAGGTCCGTTCAGGGGGACAGATGTACTGGCAATGTTTGGGAGAGATGGGGGGTGAGGGATTGGGGATGTTGTTCAGAATTCACACCAGAATCGTTTCCTTGTGTGATGTTCAGTTCTGGAGGAAAACCGCCCTGTCGGGCCGAGTTCTGTTGCGTCCGAGGTTCAGTGAGCAGTTTTAAAATCTGATACATTCAGATTAGTCACCCTCTTATCCAATCGGAGCACAGGGACCAACACAACCCTGATTCAAGTCAATAATCACGTCTCTTCTGCCACAGGGCTGTATTTTAAACACCATCTCAGCTATGAATCTTTTTTTTAAGTTATTGATTTATAGATTTATCAATGAGGCAAATCACTGATCAGTATCTGAGTTTCGCCACCTGGGGTTCCCTGCCTGAGTCTAATTAAGCTTGACACGTTCTTTCAGTGGCATATCATTCCTCTTTTTGACAGGTCTCCTCCTGCTTGTTCTGTTCTGAATGACGTGGTGAATTTTAATTCATTCATTTCCAATGAGCTTACACCTTACACGTTTTTACCTTCAGTCTCACATCCTTCTCATTGCCTTGCAACATGCCACTTGACTTGGATTCCTGGTTAACTTTGCGCTAACAATCCTGCAAGTTGGTTTGTAAAGCTGACACACCTTACAGACAAACTGACTGTGTTACTTCATTCTGAAATCTGTTTGGTGTCATCTATGGGGACGCTGGAGAATATTGGGAAAAACAAAACTGGACTCTGGAAGGTGAACGAGTACACCTTATGCTAAAATATAAACCCTTATGCTAAAATATAAAACCCCTTAAATCTTCTTAGGTACTATATCCAGAGGCATGACTGCGTCAGAAACAGATTCCATAAACAAACAAGCCGTTAACATTTCGTGTGGAGTAACCGCACAAACTGTTAAAGGCGGATTATGATTTGTCCACCTCCCTCTGTGCTGCAGGGGGGAGTGGCTTTAGCTCCCTGTAGCATCCTATTGGTCAGACAAGCCTTTGCGGAACTTGCTCGTTACACGTCAGTCCCGCCTTCACGTCATTTGTTCACGATCAATCGGTTGGTTCACAAGAGACATTGGGGTGCAACAGACATGGGAGACATATGCAAGATGAGGGGGAACAGATGTCAGACATTAAAGGGTAGACAGGAGGCACATGGGAGCATGGTGTTGGACAGATGAGAGACATGAAGGTGCAGGTATGAGAGGCTTGGTTGTACAGGGATGAGACACACATGGGGGGTCGGTACGAGAGACATGGTGTTAGACACGAGAGAGGTAGGGGCGTGTGGGTATGAGAGAGATGGCGGGTTTTGGGGGGTGGGGTGGGGGTGGGGGGTTACCTTTCGCTGCGGCCCCCTCCCTTCATGCTCCCTGACCCCTCCAGCTGGGTCAGCATGTCCAGTCGTTGGTTGATCTTGGCGATCACGGCATCGGCGCTGGTTCCCGTGGAGAGGAGGGACCCCCCGGACAGCCCCCGCTTCATCTGGCCCCCGCCCCCGTAGCCCCCTCCGTACCCCCCGCCGCTCGACATGGAGTCCTTGTAGCCGTACAGGTCGTACCCGCCCGAGCCTGCAGGAAGGAGGGAGGGACACACGAGGCAGGGGGGTGAGAGGGCAGGCGGGCGTATATTGCAATGTGTTTTGGATTCTGTATTAGGGCTTTCAGTATGTGTGAGGAGTGTGTGGGGACCTTGGGTGTGTGACTGAAGGGAATGAATGGGTGTATACAGTGACTGTGACACATGGTAGTGTGTGTGCTTGGCTTCTAGTCTGTCTAGGCTAGGCTTCTAGGCTGTCTAGTCAGGTTGCACAAGTTAACTTGTGGTAGGACTTGAATAGTGTTATGCTCACACTCACTGGTCTGGGAGCCTGCTCTGACACTGTTGCGCATTCAACTTGGAAGTCACTCTGGATAAGACCATCTGCTAAACTAATGTAATGTGGCAACGCACCTACAACCGGCGACTTATCAGTGCTAAGTGTTTACAGTACAGACACTGGGCACAGGGGAAGTTCACATGCACCCAGCTTCACACCCCGAGTTTTATAATGTAATTGTGATGTCTGTGTGTGCCTTTGTGTGTGCAGAACGTGTGGCTGCATGCGCGTTAAAGTGCACAGCCCGGGGACTGTACTGTGCACGATGCCTGAACACCTGAACATGCGTGGGTGTGCAGGGTGCTGCAGTGTGCCCGAGCGATTGGGGCCAGAACTGTACGCGTGCATGAGCAAATCGGATGGGGGTGCACCCAGCACACTCATACACCTCCTGGCCAGACACCTCACACGCAAGCACTGGCGACAACAGCACTATCAACCCCCACAGCACGGGAGAGGAAATTTACCCTGCATTATACATTCAAACAGCAGGACATTTCCTGAGCCTGTCTACCTGCGGCTGCAGCAGCCACGGCCCACCTGGGAATCCAACCTCCCGCCCTGCCCCTCAGGGGTACAGGCTTAACTCCTGAACTGCCTGAACACACAAGAAGGCCATACGAAAGGCGGCTTTCTCTTTTTTTGTGTTTTCACTCACCTCTGCTGGAGGCTCCTCCACCGCCGCCGCCCCAACTGGAGTAACCTGGAAACGAAAAACGGAACAAAAATTAAAACTGGCGAGCCTACAACATACTGTCAACGGTCGATGCGGCTCCCTATGGTCAGGGCATCCTGCTCTACACGACATCTTACCATTTAACCCAGGGTTATTCCTATGTACAAACTGCAACACTTTACGCAGACGATGTAATATCACGTAATATTACTTGCAATATATAAACCTAGCCATCTACAATTTATGGCGCAACGAGATTCCTTTCACCAATTAGGCAGCGAGTTAATTGTAAACAAAAGGAGAGGACGATTCATCCACGAGTTCTAATGCAGGTAAATTGATGCAAACTTAAAACCTAGATAAGTTTGCTAGTTTGCCTCCGGATGAAGTCAGTCTACGAAAGCTAATAAGAACTTAACGAGTTCACCCTAATTCTGACTTGATCAAATGTAAAGGGGAAAACACGCAGAGCAGTATACGATGGCTCGGCTTACATAACAAAGCGATGGATAGGGAACGGGGGGTGTGGAGAGCGGAGGGAACCATGAAAAAGTAGAAGGGCACGGCGGCCATTTTATTCAGCTTAGGATGCACGGGTAACCGACTCCATTTTAACGGGACGGATCAATTTTAAAAAATTACTCATAAGCCAACACGGTTACCACCTAACCTAATGCACAAAGCGTATGGCATAGCCGTGCGTCCGGGAAAATACCGCCGCGACGCAACAACGCGACTGAACGGTGGACTACCTCGTTTAGCTAGCTGGCGTGTTGACTTGGGAATCTGTCGGGCTGTATTGGCCTTCCATTGTTTGAGAGTCACTCGGGTGGCTAGGTAATTGCGATCAACAAAAACGAAAGGTACGTTTATGGGCGCAGATGCAACTTTTCCGATTTCCCCCACCATCTGCTACGTACGTACCGGCCCATCTGCAAAAACTCTTGCTAGGCTAAAACGTGCTGGGAACACACTGCAAGCTAAACAATTAGCCAGCTAGCTAACAGGGCCTAGAAGCTAGATCCTCAGCTGCCTAGTTGCGAGATCGTTTTGCCGGAACCTGCGGCGAAAGTGCACGGTCTTTTTCATCGGGCAGATTGATGAATTCACGTTGCACAAAGAGGTAACCAGCCAGCTAAGTTGCTTAACAAGCAGCGACATCCCAAATCATTCCCATTCCCGTGTAGCTGGAAAGGTGAGCTGGTTCGCAAGTGGGTCGATTGCGTCCAAACACTGTATACTAAAATAAACGTAAGTGTCGATGGCTTTGCTACTTCAAGCAAACACAAGTATTCACCGCCGTTAAAACATCTGCGTAGCGAAAAAGGCATACGTACCTGAACCATAGCCCCGACTATCCATGACTTCTGCTATTATTGATCTCGCTTTCCACACCGGCGTCGCTGGAGCTAGTGAACATCCGCGGCCGCCAATACGCCGTTCCCCGAGCACTGCATCGGGTGAACGGAGGCAAAGCTGCATTGTGATTGGATAGGAAGGTGATAAGTCACATTACTAGTCGTGGTGATGTCCAATCACAGCTCGCAGAGATTGGCGAGGGATGGGTCTTACTTTGGGGACGGGAAGGTGGGGGCCGGGGGGCGCGGCTCTCAGCTTTAAGTGACCTGTGATGGTTGATCTGAGAAGTATCGCGACCCAGTTAGTGAGCTAATAAGCGTAATAACTTTTATTTAATAAGCTTTTATTAGTTCCATTGGCGGCCCCTTTCCCACATTCCATTTCGATGACCTGCAACTTGGCTATAAACAATAGTAATATTACATAATTTGGAATAAAAGGATTCGAACATACTGTATATTTCACGTCCATCTACCTAAAGAGAAATTACTTTTTTGCAACTAGCCGCGTAGCGCATAAGGTGATGCATTTTACTGCGCATGACAGTTCTTTATATTTCGTTTTATTAAAAATATATATGCGTTGATATCTCTGCTGTTTGATTTGATGCAAGGACACTGCCTTACTATGAAAGCCACTGGCACACTTGGAACGCGCAATTGTCTGTACGGGTGTCCAGTGACGATGTAACCAGAAATATATTAATGCTGTTACAACTAGGCGCCTCTGTAATGTGATATATTGATTGCTTCTGGAAAAACCAGTGATCTAGTTATTGCTCCAAACCAGAAATACCTGACGCTCAGCGTCACACTGTTGCTTTCCTGTTGTTAATGAAGCAAATAACGGCTGGGAGGCGCATTAATTAAGCAAGCGGTATGTCACTGAGTTGCAACCCGATCTTCGTAACACCTTTGTTTCAATTGACGTCGATCATTGGTCATTATTATGGAAATCGGCGTCTCTATCTTGTTAACAGTAAGGGTCGAAAAGTGTCTTACGCATTTCTTTTTGGTCCACAGTGAGGAGATTCCTGTACACTGCGGTGCTACGGCAATTTTCGTTGGAGAAATCAATCTCCCACAGTACAAAGGAATGACCAGTGTGATGGTTTCACGTGCTCTGGAAAGTTGTTTAGCCGAAACGTTAGCTAGTCTCTTCAAAATTAGGTGATCCATGCAAGATACACTCTCTTTGTGCGGCTGGTAGAACATGCACTCAGATTCAATAGGTCTGTTTATGTAAAGAGAACATTTACACATTTTGTCTCGTACGTGCTTAACAATATTCTTGTTTACTGCAAGAATATCATTTATGCTTAAGTTTACAGTTTGCTAGCAAGATATTCTCATTCAGAGAAGCTTGCGCAGTTACCATCCTGACGGTTGCCATAACAATGGCTTATGTTGGAATCGAACCCGCAGCCTTTGCGTTAGGAGCCCTGTGCCTTACAGCAACTACACTGTCACTGACCGCAGTGTATCTTGCTTAGTCTCTACATCTCGTTTCATTGTCGTTGTGAACAAAATGCTTATTGTTATTATTATAATTTGCAAGGTGTGTTCTAAGTAAATATGGCTAGCTTGTATGGTTTCCCTGTCTGTCTCACAACAGAGAGGATACAGTATTGTACTGTGTAGCCTTGGCGACAGCTCCCATCGGTGGTTGTGTGAATTAAGTGCAGATTTGCTGGTGCAATTGCAACAATGTTGTGAGTTAAGACAACTAGCCCATTGAAGTCTATAATCTGCTTGACTGTGTTATGGAAAACTTACTAGCTCCTGATAGCAATAAAGGATGCTGCACTCTCTAGCTTCAACTCCCAGTGATTAAACTGACCCAGGCTCTGCGCTCGGGGGGTGCTTAGGGGTGCATTGCACCCCCAGACAGCCCTCAGCGCACCGGCAGTTGTCCCTTTATATCCTCATATCTACATCGTATTAATGACTTGCTGTGCACCCCCACGGATTGCAATTGCACCCCGCTGTATTTTCTCCTGGCACCAAGCCTGAATTGACCCCGCTTGTCCAAATGGTTTAGAGCTTTTACAGTTCTGAATTCTGCTCAACACAACTTCACACGAGCGATTAAGACCTCAAAAGGGAACATTTCATTTAATCATGCATGCCCTTACTGTTTTGGACCAACTAAAATGCCTGCAAAGGAGCAGCGAATAGGGGAAATCAACTTGCGAATGAGCTAGATACCTGTTAGAAACCAGGGACCAGGATGGCCGAGTGGTTAAGGCGTTGGACTTAAGATCCAATGGACTGATGTCCACGTGGGTTCAAACCCCACTCCTGGTAATACATTATATTTGGCACTGGTGGAATTATTAGAGGTAAGGTACTTCATTCAAAGCTGGTTCTGTTGGGGCTAATTGGTTGAAGCAATGCGGCTTCACATAATGAGAAGGGTGTGTGTAACCTCAGTGATTCTCCTTAACTGCTGTTGCACCCTTGTGTGAAGTGGTACCTGATTGCCTCAGTAAATATCCAGCTGCTCATCTTTAACAAAAAAGTCTCAGTAAGACTGTCTGCAAAGAAAATATAGTGGAACCTACAAATGTGTTTGACTCTTCTCCCGTCTTTGAGGATGTAAAACAGAGGCCTGTGGTTTTGATCAAGGATTGGGTGAGGAGAAGTTCTGGGAGAGGGGTTAGGAGCTGGGGCGGCCCACGACAGTAGTGGGGCATGTTTTCCCACTTCTTTTACCGAAACAGCCATTACAAGCTTGTCAGCACTGACATTTCCTCTTTATCTGAAAATGCGACTTTTTTCCACAATGCGTGGAAATCGTAGGTTATCCGGTTTCAACAGGATACGCACTGAAAGGCTCGCTTTTTCTGTTGGCACACACGCGCGCACGCAGTCCTGTCATTTGTCTCAGGGTCGAACATGATATACAGGGGCCAATCACAAATGATAATGCGTTTTTGCCAGAGAAAATGCACGTGCTCTTATTAAATTTGTAAATTTTCGGGAACGATTTTAGATTAGTGTTTTCATTCGAGGATGCAGAAATCAAGGCATACATCGGGGAAAAATATTGCAAGCCTTAGTCGAATACACATACGTGGGAGTGACAGAACTGGCACGATTACATCGACATCATGGACTGTGGATGCGCGTTATGTGGCTAGTTTCAACCATTTATCCACAGCCCGATTAGGGTTGATGGGTTTAAAATGAATTTTGAGATTAGCGTGAACCTTTCACAGGACTCGTCTCCGTTTTTTTCAGCTCGTAGGCTCTTTTTTTTTTACTTTGAAGATAATCCCATTTTGAAGTCTCAAAAGAAGATGATCGTTTCGAGGAAGACTTGTTGACACACTGAGGACGCAACACTACTCTATCGATTAAATTGATCAATGTATGCCGTTTGTTTGAATATGATTACCAGATATGTTACCTGAAATCATTCCATACATATATAAAACACACATAGGCCTACATGAATATAAACAAATTCAATAAACGAGGAAGGAGGAAAAAATGGCGTCCATTTCACCGGTTAAGAATGTACTGCTCTAGAGTTTCATGTAAAATGGGCTGACACTCTGTTATAAAATGTGAGCTTTTCGTACACAAAAAAAGAAAATCCATAGCAACGCCACTTTGCAGGGTGCGCGGAGCACGTCACAAACATATCTGGCTGAATCTGTGTATAATTTTTTCTGGGGGGCGTGCTGACATTGGGATACAGCGGCGAAGGGATCTATTTTCATGATGTGCTACGAGTACGGGGCGTAACGCACAAGGTCGAGCCTCCCAAAACTCACCACTCGGAGTCCCTGCACGTCCACACGCCCCTTTCTGCCGTTTTGCGCCGACAGAATTTTTTGCGTGGCTGCGTACGGCTGCAGTGACGCCTTTTCACCACACGGGGGAAGCAGTGACAGGCACTGTCAGCGCGTGAGGACGTCACTGTCAATCAACAGATGGCGCTTTGTCCGCGTGTTTCCAAACGTTCTGCGGAACAAAATTGCACGGTGTGTCTGTGCTTCCCACGAAGAAACTCAGTTCTGCTCAGAACTGACATATCTGCTGGTCATTATCTGTAAAATACCACCAGGGTGATATCCAATATGGCTGCCGAGCACATTTTCACCCATCAGTAAGTTCACACAGATTGCACTTACCCACTTACTCATTCATTCAATTATTCATCAACCTGCTCCCATTAGATCTGTACTCTACTCGTGCTCAGACTCTTTGTCATGGACTTTTATCCCCAACTACCGGCAGTGTGCTCACAGAAGATAATTTCCGATTACCTTCTCATGGCATTGCTTAATTGAGCTTTAGCCCTGGACATTTATCAGTCGACGTGTCTATATGTGCGTGACATCACCCCCCACCTGGTCATGCCTGCTATGGCTGCTGAAAGTCATTTTCAAACAGGTCAGTGACATTGTTTGCTCACTCATTATCGCTCGTTTGTCTCGCTTATCTGGCCTCTTCCAGGTCCCCGTGCACCTGCGGTCGTGACTCCTGGTCCTTGATGACGGTCGGCAGCGTCGCAAAACAAGACGTGTTCCGTGCTTCACGCACAGTGCTTGATAATGCTCAGAGCGTCTGCGACGCTTATTCGTGCCGGTAGCACAAACTGCTCTTTCTTACGGCCCTGCCTGTGGAAAACAACGTCCCTGGATGTGCTGAGAATATGCTGATGAATGAGAATATGCTGAGAAGATATTCTCATTCAGAGAAGCTTGCGCAGTTACCATCCTGACGGTTGCCATAACAATGGCTTATGTTGGAATCGAACCCGCAGCCTTTGCGTTAGGAGCCCTGTGCCTTACAGCAACTACACTGTCACTGACCGCAGTGTATCTTGCTTAGTCTCTACATCTCGTTTCATTGTCGTTGTGAACAAAATGCTTATTGTTATTATTATAATTTGCAAGGTGTGTTCTAAGTAAATATGGCTAGCTTGTATGGTTTCCCTGTCTGTCTCACAACAGAGAGGATACAGTATTGTACTGTGTAGCCTTGGCAACAGCTCCCATCGGTGGTTGTGTGAATTAAGTGCAGATTTGCTGGTGCAATTGCAACAATGTTGTGAGTTAAGACAACTAGCCCATTGAAGTCTATAATCTGCTTGACTGTGTTATGGAAAACTTACTAGCTCCTGATAGCAATAAAGGATGCTGCACTCTCTAGCTTCAACTCCCAGTGATTAAACTGACCCAGGCTTGGTGCTCGGGGGGTGCTTAGGGGTGCATTGCACCCCCAGACAGCCCTCAGCGCACCGGCAGTTGTCCCTTTATATCCTCATATCTACATCGTATTAATGACTTGCTGTGCACCCCCATGGATTGCAATTGCATCCCGCTGTATTTTCTCCTGGCACCAAGCCTGAATTGACCCCGCTTGTCCAAATGGTTTAGAGCTTTTACAGTTCTGAATTCTGCTCAACACAACTTCACACGAGCGATTAAGACCTCAAAAGGGAACATTTCATTTAATCATGCATGCCCTTACTGTTTTGGACCAACTAAAATGCCTGCAAAGGAGCAGCGAATAGGGGAAATCAACTTGCGAATGAGCTAGATACCTGTTAGAAACCAGGGACCAGGATGGCCGAGTGGTTAAGGCGTTGGACTTAAGATCCAATGGACTGATGTCCACGTGGTTCAAACCCCACTCCTGGTAATACATTATATTTGGCACTGGTGGAATTATTAGAGGTAAGGTACTTCATTCAAAGCTGGTTCTGTTGGGGCTAATTGGTTGAAGCAATGTGGCTTCACATAATGAGAAGGGTGTGTGTAACCTCAGTGATTCTCCTTAACTGCTGTTGCACCCTTGTGTGAAGTGGTACCTGATTGCCTCAGTAAATATCCAGCTGCTCATCTTTAACAAAAAAGTCTCAGTAAGACTGTCTGCAAAGAAAATATA
Organism: Megalops atlanticus; assembly: GCA_019176425.1. Classification (NCBI taxonomy): domain Eukaryota; kingdom Metazoa; phylum Chordata; class Actinopteri; order Elopiformes; family Megalopidae; genus Megalops; species Megalops atlanticus. The sequence continues at coordinate 7,155,668 of CM032875.1, forward strand.
GTGGAACCTACAAATGTGTTTGACTCTTCTCCCGTGTTTGAGGATGTAAAACAGAGGCCTGTGGTTTTGATCAAGGATTGGGTGAGGAGAAGTTCTGGGAGAGGGGTTAGGAGCTGGGGCGGCCCACGACAGTAGTGGGGCATGTTTTCCCACTTCTTTTATCGAAACAGCCATTACAAGCTTGTCAGCACTGACATTTCCTCTTTATCTGAAAATGCGACTTTTTTCCACAATGCGTGGAAATCGTAGGTTATCCGGTTTCAACAGGATACGCACTGAAAGGCTCGCTTTTTCTGTTGGCACACACGCGCGCACGCAGTCCTGTCATTTGTCTCAGGGTCGAACATGATATACAGGGGCCAATCACAAATGATAATGCGTTTTTGCCAGAGAAAATGCACGTGCTCTTATTAAATTTGTAAATTTTCGGGAACGATTTTAGATTAGTGTTTTCATTCGAGGATGCAGAAATCAAGGCATACATCGGGGAAAAATATTGCAAGCCTTAGTCGAATACACATACGTGGGAGTGACAGAACTGGCACGATTACATCGACATCATGGACTGTGGATGCGCGTTATGTGGCTAGTTTCAACCATTTATCCACAGCCCGATTAGGGTTGATGGGTTTAAAATGAATTTTGAGATTAGCGTGAACCTTTCACAGGACTCGTCTCCGTTTTTTTCAGCTCGTAGGCTCTTTTTTTTTTTTACTTTGAAGATAATCCCATTTTGAAGTCTCAAAAGAAGATGATCGTTTCGAGGAAGACTTGTTGACACACTGAGGACGCAACACTACTCTATCGATTAAATTGATCAATGTATGCCGTTTGTTTGAATATGATTACCAGATATGTTACCTGAAATCATTCCATACATATATAAAACACACATAGGCCTACATGAATATAAACAAATTCAATAAACGAGGAAGGAGGAAAAAATGGCGTCCATTTCACCGGTTAAGAATGTACTGCTCTAGAGTTTCATGTAAAATGGGCTGACACTCTGTTATAAAATGTGAGCTTTTCGTACACAAAAAAGAAAATCCATAGCAACGCCACTTTGCAGGGTGCGCGGAGCACGTCACAAACATATCTGGCTGAATCTGTGTATGATTTTTCTGTGGGGGGCGTGCTGACATTGGGATACAGCGGCGAAGGGATCTATTTTCATGATGTGCTACGAGTACGGGGCGTAACGCACAAGGTCGAGCCTCCCAAAACTCACCACTCGGAGTCCCTGCACGTCCACACGCCCCTTTCTGCCGTTTTGCGCCGACAGAATTTTTTGCGTGGCTGCGTACGGCTGCAGTGACGCTTTTTCACCACACGGGGGAAGCAGTGACAGGCACTGTCAGCGCGTGAGGACGTCACTGTCAATCAACAGATGGCGCTTTGTCCGCGTGTTTCCAAACGTTCTGCGGAACAAAATTGCACGGTGTGTCTGTGCTTCCCACGAAGAAACTCAGTTCTGCTCAGAACTGACATATCTGCTGGTCATTATCTGTAAAATACCACCAGGGTGATATCCAATATGGCTGCCGAGCACATTTTCACCCATCAGTAAGTTCACACAGATTGCACTTACCCACTTACTCATTCATTCAATTATTCATCAACCTGCTCCCATTAGATCTGTACTCTACTTGTGCTCAGACTCTTTGTCATGGACTTTTATCCCCAACTACTGGCAGTGTGCTCACAGAAGATAATTTCCGATTACCTTCTCACGGCATTGCTTAATTGAGCTTTAGCCCTGGACATTTATCAGTCGACGTGTCTATATGTGCGTGACATCATCCCCCCACCTGGTCATGCCTGCTATGGCTGCTGAAAGTCATTTTCAAACAGGTCAGTGACATTGTTTGCTCACTCATTATCGCTCGTTTGTCTCGCTTATCTGGCCTCTTCCAGGTCCCCGTGCACCTGCGGTCGTGACTCCTGGTCCTTGATGACGGTCGGCAGCGTCGCAAAACAAGACGTGTTCCGTGCTTCACGCACAGTGCTTGATAATGCTCAGAGCGTCTGCGACGCTTATTCGTGCCGGTAGCACAAACTGCTCTTTCTTACGGCCCTGCCTGTGGAAAACAACGTCCCTGGATGTGCTGTTGATCACAGCAGTGTCCAGCCTTGGGCAGCTGACTGCACTGTCTCTGCACTGCCCTGAACCAACATAATTTAATATTCCCTATCAGCAAAGCATGACCAGAAATCAGGTTTTCTTTTAAACAACCCGTACATGTGAGCAAACAAGAGGAATTAATTTATTAAATTAAATTTTTAAAAGCTACAAAACAATAGGCCTTTAGCTATTCTGGCTTGAAAGACAAAAAAGTCAATATTCCATCAGAACCTATCAACGCTTTGTTTAGTTTTAATGGTGTACATTCATTGACTGTTAATATTTGCATTGTAGAGGCTGCCTACCCAAAACTACCCTTTTGACTCCTCGCTTTCTTTCCACTTTCAAAGCTTCCCCTCCTCCACCTCACCAACAGACACTCATCACTCAGGACACTTGTAATCTTTAATCGATGAGTTAAACAGGTGACTCTAATCTGACTTGTTTAAAGTTCCTCCAAAGCCTTGCAGCCAGTCCATAAAGATGAGATCTCTCAACACCTCCAGGCCTCTCCAGTGTCCCCATCGCATGTCTTTCTTGGTTAAACTCCCAATCACTGCTGACATATAAACAGCGTTTAACTGAAGATTAACGCGTTGTTGACACATTGCGACAGTGTTATAATCACCCTGTGGTTCTGCTGACACGGCGTTGGTTTAACATTGTGACAGTGTTGTGAGAACGTTAACCCACTCGGTGTGATGATTGACAAGATTCAGGGGTGGAAGGCCACAGTGGAAATAGGTGGCCACGTCTCTCCTGTCATGGCAACACTGAGATTTCTTTCCCCTTCTCTCTCCTCTACAACATTAAATTATTGTTCTGGGAGATCCAGGCTTCAGCGTGCCACCAGCTGGCCACCCCACCCACCCTCCCCCTCTTCCCCTTTAGCGGAAATGACTGGCGGATTTAGCTGGTTGTTTGCTTTTGGCTGCCTTGCTTTCCTCACCGGCTGATCGTTTGCTTTTGGCTGCCTTGCTTTCCTCACCGGCTGATCGTTTGCTTTTGGCTGCCTTGCTTTTCTCACACGGTGTCGGAATTGCTTCGCCAATCACTGTCACACAGCCGAGGATTGTGGGAATTTTGGGAGTGGGGTCAGAATGTTTCTTTCGTGTGGCCCTGATAAAAGCAAAGTGTTGTGTAAACTCCAGATTACCCAGCAGATTAGCTGTGGCTAAAGCACCATGTTTTGCTGGCTGGACATTATCCTTTATTTGTTTTTTGCTACGTACATCTGCGGGGGGACAAGGGGTGGGTTGCATGAGAGCGTAACATTAGTGTTAAAGAGGGAGGAGATTAAAACAGCAGTGGGGTAATCCTCCAGCAAAACGCATTCAGTAGGTTATGAGGCCTGGTCATCTCTGGGATTCCTCATCACATCCAAACACTCTCTGAAATTTGTTTTTAAGGTGGGTGTTGCACCTGCAATGTTCTTACCCCCTGAGTTGTGTGTGTGTGTGTGTGTGTGTGTGTGTGTGTGTGTGTGCGTGTGGGCGGGGGGTTGCGGAACAGGTCAGAAGAAGTACTGTAAAAGTTCTGTGTAACTGGTGTGGTCTTAAGCAAACTCGTAACTCCAGCGTCCTGAACCAACCCAAAGGCGTTTGGTCTTGCATATCCAAGTCTAACACCACCAAGGTGACCAGCTTGATGGGGTGTGAGTCGGTGAGCAGTTGAATCCTGGCACTCCAACCCAAACTGCTCAACTTTCCATCCTGGCAAAAAAAAATTATGCTTACGGGGCTAAAGACCCAGGTCCATTGCAGGGATACCAGTGAAGCTCCTGTCTTTAGTCCAAATAATGACATTACCATCCATAGTGAACTTATAGACAGAGTTCTGCTGCATACAGTAAGACAATTTCCACCAATCCATGTCCCAACCAATAAGAAGTAAGCACTGAAAAGAAAACACAAATGTGTTCAGTCTGCATGCTGATACGAAGACAATGGGGAGGATTGTTTAATTATAATCTAAATGTTAACATTCATAAAATGTTTTGCATACGTGACTGATGGTTTCTGTGGAACGCTCTATCTGCCTCTGACTCCTGCTAATGAGGACCTTATCTGGCTGAAGGACTGTGGTGGCACAGAGCATTTGGGTGATATCTGTGGAACGACAAAGGGCCTCCGAGGCTCTGCTGATGCAGGAGCATGCTCTCTTACCAGGGCGCTAACATGCAGGCGGAGCTTAGGAAGAGCTGTCATTGCAGCATACACTTTCTAACTTTAACTCATATGTCTAGGGGGGTGGCAGTGTAGCATAGTGGTTACAGAACAGGACTTGTGACCAAAAGGTTGCTGGTTTGATTCCCTTCTGGGGCACTGCTGTTGTACCCCTCTACAAGGTACCTAACCCCTAATTACCTCAGAAAATATCCAGCTGTATAAATGGATAACATTGTAAATGATGTAAGTTGCTCTGGGTAAGAGTGTCTGCTAAATGCCAAAAATGTAATGCCTTTTCATATTCTTATATATGGTATTATTTAATATTATGCAAAGTGTATGTAGGGTACTAGACGTGTAGGTGGTGTTAGTCACCCTGGATATGGACATCTTCTAAGCAAATATACAAGAAAAATATATTTCTACTTTTCAAAAGGTGACATTGGTGTATGGGTGGTAGTATTGTGTATGTTAAACAAATGTGATAAAAAGTTCAGCTGGACCAGAGAGAGAGAGAGAGAGAGAGAGAGAACAAACAAAACAAAACCGAAAAGGTATGACAACTCTGCGGGCAGTGAACTGCTTTCAGGGCGCCATGATGTCTGCTTAAGGGTTTCACTCCGTCGCGGGCGGAGGATGTATGTGAAGATAGCAATATTGTGCTGAAGAGAACTGTTTCACGCTGTGCTTTTGACACGATACAGTAGCGACATCTTAAACGAAAAAAAAAAACAACAACAATGGCAGAAAGCAATGAAAATCTCAACGAACTCTGGCCCATGGTCTTAGAGTGAACCCTGAGGATTGATTTTTACTTTATTTTAAATAGCCTGTTTCAGCGAAACTACTTGCCCAATATATTAAAGATTAAGGCACTGAGTCAAAATAGCGACCCGAACATTCAGGAGTGTGTCCAGGACTTCGCCGCCCAACATCCCCGCGTCATCACATTTTTTGATAAACCTCGACCTTTGAAATTGATTATCTGTTGTTTGCGGTACACATGAGTCCTCAGACTTCCGCGCTGGTCGAGAAAGCGCTTAGGTAGCCCGGGACTCTGATTAGTCGACGTGTTTTCTGCGCTTTTAACGGAACGTAAAAAGCACAAGTTGTACAGTTTTGTCATATGTTCGTAGATTCTGACTGAATATGTTTCACCCTAGTGCTCTTGACCCGGTGATGCGGTCACACCGAAGAAGCACAGCCCAGAGTGGCTTACTGTAAAATAATGATCCCCCTCCAGGGACACGCGATTCTTACTTTCATTTTAGTGTCCTTCTCAAATTACACAAATTAGACAGTAGTAGGCTACATTTATCAGAATGTTTAAGCTGATGCTATTATTCACAGAAATGTAAACTAGGATAAGATCAGCCAGACATGCATTTGACATACTTCACAACACAGCCAACAGTTTATAGTTTTATAGTTTATATTTAATTGTCAAAAGATTATATTCTTGCATTAAATGGGGCTTTCCTAAAGTGATCAGCATTGTATACAAGTAACAGATTGCAGCGTTCTCAGATAGCCTATGCGTCTGGTGTTTTCTGCGCTTGCGTCACTGACGAGTTCTACCTGTATTGCACCTGTTTCAATGAGCTATTCAACCTCAGCCTGCCGGTCCGGATCACACGCCCGGGAGACCCGCCCCTTCTCGTTCCCGGCCGCACGTCCTCGGACGCAATTGGACGCTGGACCGATGAATGACGTGTGCGAGGAGCACCTGGAATTCGGTCAGTCAGCAGCGGAGCTCCGCTCTCAACTGCGCAGAAAATACACCGCGATGGGCGGACGGCGAAACGACTCGAATAATGTGTTTTCCGCTCTAAATCCCACGGAGCTGGGGTCTCCTCTCACCATCCGACACCGTCGTCTCCAGCGAACGGACGACGGGGAACACGCCTGACCATCCTTTACCCGGATTTAAAAAGGGATTCCTTGAAGCGAAACTCGCCCATTTTTTTCTGGATGCTGGTTTTTTGTTTATTTAAACCCCGAAATGCACAATGTCTGTACCCTCCAGGCCCCAAACGGCGGAATACGAATAGAATGACTTCTTGAATTTCATCCCCTTTTCTTTTTTACGCCTCAAGCTACCTCTTCTTTGTATCGCTTGTTCTCCTTCCCCGTTCTCCTCCCGTCTTCCCTCCCCGAGGCCACTCCAACGGATTCTGCTATGGTGGATTCGAGTGCGATGAGGAAGACGTTCACGGTGCCGGAGATCAAGCCTTTGGATCAGTACGATTTCAACCGAGCCAAGATATGCGCTAGCTTGGGATGGCTGCTGGCTAAATCATACGGCACTGCAGGTATGTGTTGAATGTCTGCGTGTCTTTTTTTTTCCCCGGCCGGTCCTCAAACCCCCCCGCGTCCGTGTGCCAGCATACTGCTCCCAGCCTGTCATTTGTAACGAGCAGCGTGTGAAGGTGAACCGCACTTTGCCCGTAGATTCGGCTATTCGCCAAACCCGGCAGTAACGGGCAGCGGCGAGCCTGTGTAGGTGTACGTTTTCTAGCAGCAAGCCGTCCTCGGTCTCTCGGGCGCTTTTCAGTTTCTGATACCGTGACCACCGCATATATAACACACAAAGCGCAGCCGTCTGTCCTGGCCACGACATGCCCGCATCCGTCTTTCGCCGAAAGCCAGTGAATATGCTACACAGTCAAGAGCCACACGGACGAACGGCTGGTTTTTGTTCCATTTAAAATAAAAAAGCAACGTTTTTAGCAGTTATTGTTCTGGGTGGTGGTTGACACACAACCCACCGCAATCCTTTGTCAGAGATGCGCTACAGCCGACCTCTTTAAGCGTTAATCTTTCAAGACGGATAATGCAACAAAAAGCGATGCAATGCATTAGTGGATGCAATTCGTCGCGCTCAGCAAAATAATAATGATGAACAAAGTAACCAAGTGAAATGGTCCTCCTGGAGTGCTTAATGTAGCAACAACATCTTTGCAATGTTTCCTCGCGCGTTGGGGCTGATGCATTAATTAAACGAGTTGTTTCCAATTAGCTGAGATATTTTAAGCAAACTGCTTCGCGATGTTTGCGGCCCATGGAAAATACGAATATTGATGCCACCTTGCTGATGGCACACGTTAAAATAGGACACTGACAATGGCTGTGTGGGATGGTGTCGATGCTGTATTTTACCGTAGGCTTTGTGATTTAGGCTAGAAATTAGCCCCAAAGGCGTATATAAGAATGTTACATTTGTAATTTGTGTGGGTGAATCGCATATTGCTTTAAGTCTAAGATAAAGCGTCGATTTCAACAAAGACTCCCCAAATGCATGTTGTTAGACTGACACCACCCTGCCCATCTCTCACGCGCGCACACACCCCCACGGGGAAGCCCTTTGTCAGCCACGCGCCCGCCCACCGTGGAATTTAAACGGACTTCGGCATCGAAGGTCTTGAACTGATAAGTGTGGCTCAATACCTTGAAAACGTGGAAGAGTTTTGCAAAATTCCACGTGTTCGTCAATGATTTTCTTCCAATGACTTGGACACCATTAGATGTGGAGCCTTGACGTTTAGCCCCCGCCCCCACCGGCTATACCTGTGATGTATTACCTTAAGCCGCATCTACATTAAATGACTATATGCTGAATATTTGGACTTTTAGTAGCCCATACTTCATTAAACTTCATCGCCTATTAAACTCTAGAGGTGCGTAAGCCACGAGTTAACTTCCCTAAATGCTTTTTAAATTATTATTAAAGCCATTGGGTGCCTTTTTTCTCTTGTATTCCGTTAGAACCCAGTTTTGTTGGCTCGGTCGAATTTGTATGGATTATTCACTTGATTGTCCCTCAAAGCTGGTTCTCTTTAAAACGGAAAACCGACGACACATTTCCGAACCACGTTTCCATACACGGTAAGCTGGCTGCTTTGTTGGTGTCACTCAGTGAAAATCTGCAGCCTTACACCATTGTGAATTCGTTTTGGATCTATTTAGACAAAGCGTTGGTTACTGGCGTCATCTTAATAATTTTTTTCTGATGCATGACATCGCATGATTATTGTTTCCTTTGTCACAGAATTCTTGTCTTGTTAATCTTTTTCGAAATATAAGCTGCGGTTTGTCTCAACTTTGGCACATACTCCTGCCTCGCGGGCTAGTCTGGTCGTATTAACTTTACCATAGTGCAGTGGAGATCTGACACATCTAAATGTCTGTCCATATGACACTGGAGAACATTACATTACATTCAGTTTATAAAAGAGAACAAAAAACTTTGTCTTGTTTTGGGCCGGGTTTTTGTTTTGTTTTGGGTTTTTTCTTTCCTAAGGCCGACACACGGTAAGGTGTGAAACTTAATTGACTTGAGCCGATTAAGTGATTACGAATTACTACCCAGGGATCAATGCATTAACGCGATCTCCGCGTCGGACAGCCGACGTAATACTTAACAGCTGGCGGGGAAAGCAGGCTACCTGAGTAAGAGAGAGAGTAAGAAGTATGTAGCTCAGAACATGCCAGCAAAACACGTTATATTTCATTAAAAGTCGCTCAGTGCGACCACTTCTCAAATTATGGCATGTCCCCTGGACCATACCTATACAAATACTAGATTGGCCTGTTGTTTAGGAATTGATTAGGAAATGGCTTGCCGAAAGCACCTCTGTTAGTGGTTTGGTTTTCTTTGTACAGAGGCAAAATAAACAACCATTTGATCACCAGAGGTGTATATAAATAATAAAAAGGTTCAATATTAGTTAATAACTCTTTAGTGGTGTGATTCTTGCTATCTCTCAGGCCCTGAGATCAGAAACGCAGGCTGGTTGCTGAATCGTTTCTCCTGTGTGTGTGTGTGTGTGTGTGTGTGTGGGTTGGAGTTGCGTAACACGGATGGGGGTGTGTGTTGGGGGCTGCCATTGGAGCCCTATGTGCCTCAGCTGCACCTCCACAGACACAGCAGGAGACCCAGGGCTACCAGAGGAGACGGCAGTGCGTGATGCTCGGTGTGTTGGAGTGGATAGTCAGTAGCCCTGTATAGCATTACATTACATTACATGCATTTAGCAGACGCTCTTATCCAGAGCGACTTCCAGCGCAGTGGAACACAATAGAACAAGGGTGTCCATTCAATTTTAAACGAGCAACAGTGTCAGTCCAGGCTCACAACACTCCCAGACCAGTGAGTGTGAGCATAACACTATTCAAGCCCTGTTCTATTCAAGCACTATTCTCCAGGGCACAGGGTATAGTAGTGTATGTGCGTATCGCGTCAAGTGTATAACGGATCGTTTAGCAGTGCATGATGTGTAGTGTATGACGTCTGGTATACAGTAGTGTGTGGTGTATAAGTGTAAAGTCTATAGTGGTATATACCATGCATTATACACCGGTGCATGGTGTATAGTGTTTATTAGTGCGTGGTATATAGCGTCAAGTGTGTAATATAGTGTTTTGCAGTGCATGGTGTATAGTGCATGGTGTTTGGTGTATGGCAGTGTATAATGTAAAGTGTATAATGGTATATAGTACATAGTATTTAGCAATGCATGGTATATAGTGTCAGTTTTTGGTGTATAGTAGTATGTGGTGTATAGTGTAAAGTGTGCAGGAGTATACCGTGTATAGAAGATCCAAATTTGTATTCAGTGCCTGCACTGATCTCCTGATAAAATCGTTCTGGGTTTTTGTCACAATCCTCTTTTTCCCTCATAATTAAACTTAACTGCAGTTACACCAGCAAAGGGTCAACATTGTAGTGTGTGTGTGTGTGTGTGTGTGTGTGTGTGGGGAGGTGGGGAGGGAGTATGATTGTGTATGTGTTTGTATGTCTGAGTGTGTGTGTGTGTTTGTGAGAGTGTTATCTCTGCTCTGTTCTGCTGATACAGGTCCGAGCTGTTGCCCCCACCTGAACCCGATGACATCGTCAGTTCTTTTCCCAGAACCCCTGAGCGTGCAGGATGAGGTCACCCTCATGACGTCATCACCTCAGGCCGCGGTCCGAGTCTGGCCGACATGCTGATTGGTTCAGAGAGGCCTAGCACCTGTGTCACAGCCACTTGGTTACCATGGCGATACGCATGTTGCGCATTCTGGTACACAGGCCATATCAACCTGTTCAGATGTTCTGAGACCTTACCAGGGGTAGTGGTCAACATAAAAGACACCCAAAAAATTACCACTAACTACCGAAATTCTGGGAGATGGACTGTCATCATAGTCTTATTATATGACCTAATGCCCTTATGCATCTCATTTGCAACGGGCTACCTGTGTGACTTCCTTGTTGTTGCACCTGCACAGAAATTGAACAAAGGTGCGAGTGTGTTTCTAATGACAACCAGGTACAGTGTTAGAACCAGCACCGGTGTCTTCCTCTCAGGGAGTTATGGGACGTTTCTCTCCCTCGTTTCCCTTGCTGGGTTGGGGGGGGAGATGAGCTGTGACTGCGATGTGTGGTGGGGAATATAAACGCCCATGGGCTTGTGGTGGAAACAGTTGTGTTTCTGTCCAGGTCTGCTCTCAGTAAAATTGCTCTCTCCATGCCAGAATAGTTCACACTTCTCAGGTTCAGAGAGAACAGTGCTTTTATTCTGCTGTTTCTAATGAGCCACTGCCCAAAAGGCCTGGCTCTACCCCTCTATTGAATTACACCTCTCCCAGCAGATACACGGCTCAGCATTCCCCCCTCTCTCTCCCTCCCTCCCTCTCTCTCGCTCTCTCTCTCTCTATCTCTCTATCTGTCTGTCTCACTCTATCAATTCAATTCAATTCAATGGTGCTATTTTGGCCGGACAATCCAAGGCAACGTGGCCAAAACAGTCACATACAGAGAGAGGGAGAAGGAGGGATTGAGTGTACATTTTGTTGTCTTCCTCTTTCTCTTTCTCTACCTCTTTTTCTGTCTGTCAGTAGCTGTTTCTCTCTCTCAGGCACTCTCTCTACCTCCTTCGGTGTCTGTATCCACTTATTCTCTTTCTCCCTCTACCAGCATCTCTCTCAGATGCTTTCTCTCCATCTCTCCATCTATCTCTGTCACCATGTCTACTCATTCTCTCTCTTCCTTTCTTTCTACCTCTCTCTCTCTCTCCCCCCCTTCTTTCTCCCTCTCTCTTCCTCTCCAGTGATGAGCTCCCAGATTACTCTGATGCAGTGGACAGAAGCTGCCAGCTGCAGTTCCTCCTGCAACCCCCGGCCTCCTTCCCTGTGCTGTGCTTTTCTCATTACTCCACATCCCTCGTCTCCTCTCACGGGGGGCCCCCCACCCCCCGTCCCCGTACCCCCACCACTGTCCTCCTTTCCTACCTATCTATTTATTTTTTTTATTTAGTAATTTAGAAGGCGCTCCTTTCCCGTCTCGGTGGGCTGTGTGTGGCGTATATCGCGGGGGGGCGGGCGAACTCGGAACGGAGGGCGGTACGGCCGAGCGCGGAGCTCTTCGGCGGTGTCGGGCGCGGTTCTCGGCGCGAGCGAGTCGCGTGGTAATCGTTTTTTAAGTGCAGTTAATCCGTATCGCGCCGCGGGTGTAAACCGGGGTTAGACTGACCCGCTTTGGCTGGGAGCTCTGCCCTTCTGAAGCGGGTCACTGCAGCGGTTTACTTTACATTCGATTAGATGGAGCTCACCTGCTGTTATAAACGGCTGCTGACGTCACATTACAGTACTGCCATTTAGCAGACTCCCTTATCCAGAGCGATTTACATAGAAACTTACAGAGGTTACAGTTTTATCCATTTATACAGCTGGATATTTACTGAGGCAATTGTGGGTTGAGCGCCTTGCCCAAGGGTACAACAGCAGTGTCCTAGTGTGGAGTCGAACTGGCAACCTTTCGGTTACAAGCCCTGCTCTTTACCACTACTTGAACTTTTTGCGGGGGGCGCGGGGGTAGCGTCCACCTGCTTCCCTCCCGTGTGTTTTTGTAAATGAATGAACACGGTTGCTTGTCTCACTGTGTTTGTGTTAGCTTTCTCACGCTGGTTTGATGTCAGAAGCTGTTCTGAGGCTTGTGAATTCCTCAGTGATGTTACGGAGAGAGTACAAGTAGAACGCAGTGCAGAAGTGAAGTTTGCTTTTTTTGAAGTTGCACTTAAAGCCCGTCTGATCTGGTAATGCAGTGGTAAAGAAGTGAACACAAACCTAATGCACACAGACCTAACGCAGCGGTAAAAAAGTGCACACCGACCTAACACCAGCACAAATATATTAATATAAAATATTAACGGCCTTTGCTTTGTACTTCTCCCAAGGAATTACGTCCTCGCTTGCCTTGATTTTTGATAATCAATCAGGTCCATAAAGGAGTAAATATTTAGCTCTTCCATCCTCCAGCTTGTGAGATCAGTTGTGCTTTGAGCGCCGGCAGGCGGATGCTGATGTCGTAATGACAGCATGTGTTAAACACACCTACTTCTGCTTAACGCGCCTGGGCGGCACGCCAACCTGCTGTCACGGCTGGGGTTGGGCCCGGGGTTCAGCACGCCGTGGAAAGACCGGGGCTTCAGTGTAGCACAGTGGTTAAGGAGCAGGACTTGTAGCCGAAAGCTTGCGGGTTCGATTCCCCACAGGGGCACTGTTGCTGTACCCTTGGGCAAGGTACTTAACCCACAGCTGCCTCAGTAAATATCCAATAAATATGTATAAATGGATAACATTGTAAAAATCTGTAATTGATGTGGGTTGCTCTGGATAAGAGCTTCTGCTAAATGCCAATATATGTATAATGTAGCCTCTGACTCTGGTCTGGTGAGGCCAACCTCTGGCTCTGGCAGGTCAGGGGATATATGCCTGCAGGGCCCAACAGCCATCACTAAAAGCGACACATTCTTACAGCAGTGTAGCATAGTGGTTAAGGAGAACGGTTGTTGGTTTGATTCCCTGCTGCTGTGCCCTTGGGCAAGGTACTTAACCCAGAACTGCCTCAGTAAATGTCCAGCTGTATAAATGGGTAAAATGTAAAACAAAAAAATTGTAAACTATGTAAGTCACGCAGGATAAGATTGTGTGCTAAATTAATGTAATGTAATGTGATCGTGATGTGTGAGGTCAGATGCGTGTAGGTGCCTCATTTCGCCACCCGGGGCGCCAGCGAGGAAAGAATACTGTGGGCTCAGGATGTATGGATGTTGAGAGAAGGAGTTATCCTACCCAGGAGACAGATACACAGCACAAGATACTTATCTCTGCCTGGAAAGAAAATGTCATAATGGTTTTGCCCCAGGGCATTGCTTAGTGATAGGATGACACTTCTTAGCCACGGTCCAATCGCAACGGCCATTTCCTCTTATTTGAATAGCATGACGGTAACCAATCGGACACAGTGGGCTGAATATCGGTGCAGAAAGCAATAGACTGAATAGATCAGCAGGACCCTTTTTACAACTGCATTATCCTGACACTTGATGACAGTGATGTCAGCCAGGGAGAGAGGTGACCAGGTAACCAGAGGTACAGCAGAGACTTCATTCATGGGTGTAAGGCCTGCAGTGTAGCACAGTGGTAAGGAGCAGGGCTCGTAATCAAAAGGCTGCTGGTTTGATTCTGTGCTGGGGCACCCTTGGGCGAGGTACATAACTGTCTCTACTCTAAATCTCTACCAGCTAGCTTGTACCTTTTCTGGCAAACTATTGAAACTTGGTCATGCAGCACTTCTAATACTGCTGACTCCATATGTGGCTTTTTGCTTGTGTCGTACTCTGCCTCACTTGTAAGTTGCTTTGAATAAAAGCTTCTGCCAAATGAATAAATGTAAATGTAACCCAGAATCATCTCAGTAAATATCCATCTGTATGAACAGATAACATGTAAAAACTGTCATTTGTAATTCGCTCTGGATAAGAGCATCTCCTAAATGACAATAATGTAATAATGTATTGATGGAGTGAAAGTAGGAAGGCACTGTGTCCCTTGACTGCTGGTAGGCTACAATTTGATGTGAGTGGAGGGAAATGAGGAGCAAGGAGACATGGGAGTATGTGGGAGTATTGCACATAGGAAGATATGAGGTAAATGAGTAGCTCTTGAGAACGAAAAAATACAATGCACAAATGTTGCTGGAAAAAAAACCATGGAAAATGCCTGAAGCTGTAGTGGTGGCTATATGTAAGACTTCAAGAGCAAGTCTGCTTTCTTTTGGTGGGTAATTACACTGCACTCGCTTTAGAGGAAACCGAGCCGCTGCAGATGCACACGGTTGTCGGATTGTCAGTTATTGGCTGCTGGAGTGGCATTGGGCGGACACAGGATCCAGTGTCGAGCCAGGGATCAGGGATCGAGTTTCTCTGCACAGACCTGGAGCGAACCCAAGCCCCGTGCATGAATAAACAGAGCGTCGCTGCGCGCTCGGACACCACGGCCTCTCGGCTTGAGTTGCAATGGGTCACCATTGGTGAAGAGTGGACCGGGGGAATAGCGTAGCGCTCAACAGGATATGACATCACAAAGGCCACAGAGGCTTAGGACCGGACCAGTGCAGATACTCTACTTTATGACCAGATATTCAGCTCCTGCCTTCCTCCCATCGTCCCTAATTCCTTTTCTAGTGGGTGAGCCCCCGTTATGCGGATGAGATAGACGGGCACATCCAAGGTGACTAATCGCGCTAACGACCTTCCTAACGACCTTGCCTTGTTAATGACCCGCTACTTCACACAGCCAGGAAGACGGCGGATATGAAGATCTAAGACTGTGCAGGAGCACTGGATTTCACTGCTTATCCTGCCAAATAAAGGAAAAAGGCGAGAGGCATCTGACAGGCCAGATGCCCAGCGTGAAAAATCATGACTGTTCTTTCAAGTTTTAATGGAATTTGTGTATTGTAAAGCACCCTGAGTGCAACAAAAGTGCTCTAAATAAAGTGGTCATCATTATGACACTGTACATTTGTAGTTAGTCACATGGCAGTTATTATCTTGTGTGACTCATAAAGGAAAAGTACAAACTTGTGTGGAGTTTAAGGAATTTTTCAGTGATGTAATTATTAATGATCTGTTTTCCAAGGATGGTTTCCTGGGTTGGGAGTCATTGTTGTTGCTGGGAGTCCTTGGAGACTCATGGCTCCAAAATCAACTCCTGCAGCATGACCGTAATATTGTGGAGTCTGAAGCGAGTGGAAGCAGAACAGCGAGCCCATGTGGTTCTGTGGAACCTTGTGCAACCCGGATGGTTTGGGGGCGTGTTGCGTTAAAACAGCTGGAGGTGGAAGCGTGGGTGCTGTAACACAGGCCCCCCCCGCCTCTTTTACAGAGGGGTCCCCTGGGGCCGCTGGGGGCAGGAACCCAGCTGGGAACCCTCTATCCTCAGGTAACCATAACCATGTGCAAGTCTCAGGTGTTTTTAACCTGTGTCTCCTGCGCACAGAGCTGGCTTTGCCTCCCAGCCCCCAGTCGACCTGCGCGCCGGGGCTAATCGGTCTATGTGCAACGGTAACCACTGATAAAGGTTCCTACCTGGGAGCTTGTCGGTAGAGAGGAGCAGTAGGGTTTGTCAGAGGCAATGTAAGCAGACCATAGGATCGGCTGGAGAGCTACACCAGGGGAGGGAGGGGGGCAGGGGGGCGTGCTGTGCATTACTGCTTAGCCAGCATGATCTAATGCGGTCTTTAAAACGGGGGCGGGGGGGAATTCACGCTGTTTAAATCGCGCCTCTCTACAAACGGCCCTGCCCTGTCATGTGACTCTGCTGTCTGAAAGCACGAGGGCTGTCCCGGTTCGGACGTTGTTTACGTTGGAGGGCCCCGGCGTTTCGGCAGGAGGACAGCGGGATGGCTTTGATCACTAAGCGGACTTAATGTGATGTAGCGGACTCCACCCGGCAGCCCAGACCTCGTGTCCCTCTAATTAAAACAAAGAAGTCTTCCTGTTCTGCTGTTCCTATGGCGACAGCAGTCCCACCTCTCTCTCTCTGTCTGTCTGTGAGTTGGCTTTGTCTCGTGTCGTCTGCATCTGCAGGGTGGTGCGTGTGGGGACACAAACACAAATATTTTCACTGCCTCCTTCTCTCTCACTACATTTTATGGAACTCCTAGCACACTGTGTTTGTGTGTGTGTGTGTGTGTGTGTGTACGTCTGTGTGTGTGAGTGAGCGTATGTACATCTGTGCTTGTGTGTGCATGTGTGAGTGTGTGAGTATGAGTGTGTGCGTGCGCATGCGTGCGTGTGTGTGTGTGTGTGTGTGTGTGTGAGTATGAGTATGTGTGTGCGTGCGTGTGTCGTGTGCGTGTGTCGTGTGCGTGTGTGTGCACACTCAGTTTGACTTGTTGGCAGGGATTCTGCAGAAGAGATTATGTGATCTGCAGGCAGTTGCTGGGTGTTTGTTTTGCTTGAGGCAGAGAGGACAGGAGGAAGAGAGCCCCGCGTTACCCTCTCTCTCTGTGGAGAAATCTGCCTCCCTCCCCCCTCCTCCCATCCTGAACCCTGATAACCCAACAGCTGCTGTATGCAGCCCAGTCCAGCTAAGGGGCCAGCCGGTTAGCCAGAAGACCAGGCTAACCAGGCTAGCAGTGTTATCTAAAAGGGGTTAGAAGGTGAATGCTCTCCCGTGCAGAAGTCCTCTTAAAATCATTACATCAGTGTGGACGAGGCCCTGCTGTGGTGGGAGTGCTCCAGACCTGTCGTCCCTGGCTAAGGCGCAGTGATGTGATGGGATGGAAATGACCCTGGGCTGAAAGGGTGGGGGGATGGGCCCTGACTTTACCAGCGCTGTGAAGTCACAATCGGCGCAGGCAGCGGGAGGCAGAGGACCTGCTGCCATGGCAACAGACAATGCTGATGACTCTCTCTTCCTGCCCTCATTGTGGAAATTTACTTTGTTTTGCAAGGTTTACTGTACGCACACGTTCACACACACACACACTCACACACACACACGTACACACACTCGCATATGCACACACACACTCGCACACTCCCGCTCCCACGGACACTCGCACACACCAAACTCGCATACAATTTGTGCATAATACCCAGCTGTGTAAGTGGGCAACATGTAAGGATAGATCACTTGCGTTTTGTATCTGAAGGTCTGTTAGAATGAAATATATAATGTCAACATTAACCCCTCCTTAAGGGGTATGTGATATGCGGTATATGACAGTGGAAGGGTGAAGAAGCTCTTCTTGACCGCTGACCTCACCTCTGGAAGACTGAGCTAAAAAAAACAGATTTTTTTTTTTTATGTCCAATTTCTGGTAGTGTAATACATTCCTCTGTTGATTGTTTTTTATAATACTGCCCTTGAAGCAGTAACAGATTTATATGCACAGGTGGAAATGAGGTGTAGTGGTTACACAGTGGGGTTAGAGTGCCACCATTTGTGTGTGTGTGTGTGTGTGTGTGTGTGTGTGTGTGTGTGTGTGTGTGTGTGTGTGTGTGTGTGTGTATGCTTGTATTAGTGTCTGTACATGGGGGTGTGCATGTATGTATATAAGACTGTCATACACTGGACTGTGTTTGCATGAGAATATGTGTGTGTGTCTGCATGCATATATCATATGTGAAAGCGTGTGAGTGTGTGTGTGGGAGGAGAATGTGAGAATGTGTGTGTGTGTGTTTCTGTGTGTGACATTCACTGGCCCCGTCATAATGAGGTGAGTGGGGATTAGAGTGAAATGTGTAGACACAGGAGGAGACGGTTCTGCAGATGCCATAACATTCAGTCCTGTTATCTCATACAGACTGGTGCAGCGTGCGCTTATGTGAGACGCTGAGTGTGTCTGGGGCCACAGACAGCAGCGATGCACCCTGGGATAGAGGAGGAGTGAGCCGGTCACGCCCCGGTGCTCAGCGTCGGTGACTGTCCCCCAGCTGGACAGCTCCCGCGCTCGGAGACCGGCCTCCAATCGCTGAGATTACGCCGCTTCCTTGAGTGGATGTCTGGATGCGGGACGCTGGAATGTGGGTCACAGCGGGAGAGCGGGGCGAGGAGAGGGGTGAGGGGGGGCTGGAGGGGGTGAATCTCGGTGCCACGCGGTCACGTGAATCTCTCTCAGTGTGTTAGCGTGTCGCTGCTGTGTCCTCCGAGGACAGGACCCTCCGAAGCTGGATTTACACACACACACACACACACACACACACACACACACACACACACACACACACACACAGTCACTTCCCCTCAGCGTCACAGACACGCTCTCCCTGCCGCTTGGTTTAACCCTTTGCTGTGTGTACTCATCCGGATGATGCTCAGAGGCCTGGGGGCGGCAGGCCTGTTTTCACTGGCAGGGCACCCTGCAATTCCGTGTGTCACCCCGTCAGCAACCCCAGTGGGCTAACGCTCCCAGCATGGCCACCCCAGCTCTTTCCCCCACCAAACTACAAACGCGCTCAAAAACATTCCCAAAAACATGGATACCCTGCTGTTCTTACATTACGTCATTTCGCAGACGCTCTTATCCAGAGCGACTTCCAAATAACTACTCTCAGCATTGTGATGCACTTATCGAAATAAGTTCTATTATTCTAATTGTTCTAATGTTCTACTGTGCTGGAAGTCGCTCTGGACAGGAGCATCTGCTGAATGAATGTAATGTAATGTAGTGTGAGACCCAGTGTCTGGTAACTAGAATACGTGACCAAAAGGTCCCGAATGGACTACTTGGAATGAGTGTTTGAATGTGTTGGCTACTCCGCTAAGAAACAAACCAGTCCTGGAACTATTCCCTCTCATCTTGGGAAAGACAGCATGGAAAACGCTGTGTGAACTAACAGCTGCAGTGCGTTATTCATGTCTCTCTGAAGGCGTGAATAAATCCATTTTGTTTGCGCTGAGTCATGATATCCACCGAGGGGATTTGAACTTCATACAATGTTTTTGTGGGGAGGGGGGAGAGTAGGATTCATTTATTTAAATATTCAATATTTCACCATTTGAAAATACGCAGTCATCGGAATTCCTCAACTGTCCCCGTTCAGCCTCTGTAGGGTGTCATATTGCGCTGTTTGGTCCTCACCACCCAGTAGTATTGCTGTATTTCTCCCTCCTGTCTCCCTGTAGAGTAATGTTGCTCTGTTTGTCCCTTTTCACCCTCTGTAGAGTAACGTTGCTCTGTTTGTCCCTGTAGAGTGATGTTGCTCTGTTTGTCCCTTTTCACTCTCTGTAGAGTAACGTTGCTCTGTTTATCCCTGTAGAGTGATGTTGCTCTTTGTCCCTGTTGACTGATGTTGTTCTGTTTGTCCTGCTTGTCTTGCTGTAGAGTAACGTTGCTCTGTTTAACCATGTTGTCTGATGTTGCTGTTTGTCCCTGTAGAGTAATGTTGCTCTGTTTGTCCCTTTTGACTCTCTGTAGAGTAACGTTGCTATAGTTGTCCCTGTAGACTGATCTTGCTCTGTCTGTCCCTCCCGTCTCCCCGTAGAGAGCGTGCCAGCCGAGCTGCGGGAGCCCTTCTACTGTGACCAGTATGAGCAGGAGCACATCAAGCCGCCCGTCACCCGGCTGCTGCTGTCCTCCGAGCTGCACTGCCGGGCCTACAGCCTGCTGCCGGGGTCTCGCACCCGCGCCGGCGCCGAGGGGCCCCCCAGGGATGGGGCCACCCTCCTGAGGCTGCTCGCCAAGCGGGGCGTGCCTCCCAGAGACCGGGACGCCCTGGTGACCGAGGCCGACCTCCGACACAAGCCCATCAAGATGGTGAGAGGTTTCGGGGAGGGGTGGGGTCTGAGCGCTGGACAGGCCGTCTGTGGAAACGGCCTCTGCTCTGAGAATTAATGCCACTGTCCTAGTCCTCCCATTGAGTCACTGTGTTAAGCTGACATTGAGTCACTGTGTTAAGCTGAAAATCAATGCCACCATCCTCGTCCCCCCACTGAGTCAGTGTGTTAAGCTGAAAATCAATGCCACCATCCTCGTCCCCCCACTGAGTCAGTGTGTTAAGCTGAAAATCAATGCCACCATCCTCGTCCCCCCACTGAGTCAGTGTGTTAAGCTGAAAATCAATGCCACCATCCTCGTCCCCCCACTGAGTCAGTGTGTTAAGCTGAAAATCAATGCCACCATCCTCGTCCCCCCACTGAATTGCTGTGTTAAGCTGAGGATCATTGTCGCTGTCCTAGTCATCGAGATACAGTGAAACTGCCACTCTAAGCTTGGGTCCTGGGGGAGTCTTCTATGTATGAGTGTGTAAGTCAGGATTTTCATACCAGAGTGAGTCACAGTGTCCACCAGGTGAAGTGGCAGAACAGGCTCGGGGGGCTGAGATAGTGACGTTGTGTAAATGCAGTGATACTGTAGAAATACAGGCTTGCAGTATGAGGTTGATTATGGTTCACATGGACATGGTTCAGTAATGGGGCTCCAGACAGTTCGGGTACAGTAAGATTGTAGAGGCATGAGACATGTGTGGTGATATCTGAGCTCAGCCAGTGCTGTCTGGATGTATCTGAGCTTGGCTAACACTGCCTGATTGTTATAGAGACAGATCTTATCTTAGCCAGCGCTTACTGGCAGTATAGATAGGTAAGTGTGGCCAGTGCTGCCTGGTGCTTTGGAGAGAGAGAGGTCTGAGCTCGGCCAGTGCTGCCTGGTGCTTTGGAGAGAGCGAGATCTGAGTGCAGCTGGTGCTGCCTGGTGCTTTGGAGAGAGAGAGATCTGATCTCGGCCAGTGCTGCCTGGTGCTTTGGAGAGAGAGAGAGAGGTCTGAGCTCGGCTTGTGCTGCCTGGTGCTTTGGAGAGAGAGAGAGAGAGGTCTGAGCTCGGCTAGTGCTGCCTGGTGCTATGGCGAGAGATCTGAGCTCGGCCAGTGCTGCCTGGTACTGTGGAGCGAGATCTGAGCGCAGCTGGTGCTGCCTGGTGCTATGGAGAGAGATCTGAGCTCGGCCAGTGCTGCCTGGTGCTGTAGAGAGGGGAAAGTGGGTCAGTGCACAGCATTATAAGCATCAGATTGTCCTCGGCAATCTGCTGCAGTATTGCATCCCATCCTGCTGCGTGGGCTTTCCCTTCCACTCACATATGCACACTCACACGCACACGCACGCACACGCACACACACGCACACACACGCACACACACGCACACACACGCACCCACACGCACCCACACGCACACGCACCCACACACACCCACACGCACACACACGCACACACACGCACACGCACACACACGCACCCACACAAACATATGCACACATATCACACACGCACACACACATACACACACACACATACACACACACACACAAACGTATGCACACACACACACACACCCACATGCGCACACACACACACACACACACACCCACATGCACACACACACACACACACACACACACATGCACGCACACACACACATATACACACACACACATATACACACACACACAAACATATGCACACATATCACACACACGCACATACATACACATACATGCACACATGCCTCTGTTTCAAACAGCAAAAGGAGAGGGTGAAAAAGGGCAAGAGGATGATGGGTAAAAAGTAGAGCAGAAAGGACCACAGTCCTACACCATTACATATTACTGCGTCTATATAATGTCACCGCACCCTAACCAAAAATCTTACACCTCTGCATATTAATGTACCAATACAGTATCACTTACAACATTCCTACAACCGTATGACTCCATTACACTTAATGCAGTATCCCTGCATCCTTACCACATTCCTACACATTTGCAGTGGCATGACAGGTTTACAAAATGCCTGTATTACTACAATATCACTACACCTGTACAACATTCCTATACCTCAACAACATCGCTGCGCGTCTACAGCCTTAGGACATGCCCGTAGCGTTATTACACCTCTGAACGTCACCTCTGCTGCTGAGCCGAGATGGTCCTGCCACCTCTCTCTCCAGAGGTCTGAGGGCAGGGCTTCTGGATTCACAGCCCAGGATGGTATTATGGGATGGCTGTGTGCTGGCCTCGCCCACTGCAGAGTGGCTGTACCTGAAACATCGGGGACAGGAAAGCAGGCCAGCTTCACTCCTCCTCTGAGGCTGGGTTCTGACCCAGATTGATCACTTCTGTTCTCTAGTCACTCTGGGTAAGGGCGTCTGCCAAATGAATGTAATGTCATGTCATTTAATGTGATGTTCTGGGCTCTGACTCAGAATAGTCGTGTTCCAGGTTATGGCCCAGATAACGGGTCGTCACGGTTCCGAATGGTCCCACAGTCCCGCTCACGGTTCCGCTCGCTGCAGACGTTGGGTACCCACCGCAGTAGGGAATCGGGCAGGCCGCGGTTCTGGTGCGGCCCGCTCCAGGTGTACCTGTCGCCTGACTCAGATCTCAGGCCAGTCAGAACCACCACCCCCCCCCTTTCAGAGCATTATTGGGTCAAAGCTGTTGAGCAGTTTGAATGCTATGAAGAGCCGCCAGCCTTAAGGTCCATTTCAGCTCTGTCCCGATCGGGCCAGCTCAAAAACCTTTGAGCCCATCCTCTCTGGGGGGGAGTCCTGAAGTGGGCCTCCCCTGGCCCGTGACCCGTTTTCAGAGTCTGCGGTCCCAAGTACCCCCCTTCATGGTCTTCGTGTTTAATCAACCATCCTGTCTTAAGACAAGTCTGCTCCCGTTCGCTCTAGTCTGCGTCTCCAAAACACATCTAGGCAGTGTAGCACAGTGGTTAAGGAGCAGGACTTGTAACCGAAAGGTTGCCGGTTCAATTCCCCGCCGCTGTACCCTTGGGCAAGGTACTTAACCCACACTTGCCTCAGTAAATATCCAGCTGTATAAATGGATAACATTGTAAAAATTGTAACCTATGGAAGTTGCTCTGCATAAGAGCGTCTGCTAAATGCCAATAACGTAACGTAACGTAATGTAATGTAATGAAGACTTTGCATGCCCACAGCTGCAGCCGTGGGCACCTTGCATTTCCTGCGGAGTGCAGATTACGCAGTCCAGACCAGCGTGTTCTGAGCTCCGCAGCTGTGCGCCCGTTGAAGTGTGTTCAGTGGGTGTAATACAGGCGGTGGCGATCGTGAAGAGGGGCGAAATAAAGAGCCGGGAATGGCTTCCACATGTCAGTATAGTTCACTGGGCTCTTTGAAGCCGTGATGTCAGACGCTCTGAATTAGCCCGATGTTTGCCGGCCGTCTCAGTTCTGCTTTTTGCTGTGTGCCGGTCTTGTTGCCACTGAATGGCCCTTATTAGACAGGAACGTGAATCAGTAACTCGACTGCAAACACAGGTTCTGGTAAGAGAAGATAGTAAGAGATGGGTTAAACAGTTAGACAGAGAACAGCGGGATAGACAGGTCCTTAATCTAGGCTGTAGAGCACGGACAGGTAGACCTATCTTTTAATTAGGCTTTATCAGACATGTGACGGGGTGCCGTCACTACGGTTGAGTATGTGCTTTGACTGCCATACCAACGAGCCTGGCTCTTTGGCGTCGCGGTCAAAGTCGCATGTTTGGTACCCCGTAGACCTGGGTTCGAGGCTGGGTGGGGTGACTGCTCTCACCCTTCGCTACAAGACACATAGTTAGACCTGTCCTTTATTTGGACACTTTAATAGAAGCTTTGGCCCAGGATTTTAGACCATTTGACCATGGCCATGTCCCAGAGTTGATTGACAGGCTGGTGAACCCAGTGAAGAGGGAGGGCAGCTGTCCAGAGTCTTTCTTCTGTGGTGCGAGTGTGTGTTAAAGTCAGAGAAACCGACGTTTCCGTCATTCAGATTCAGATTGTCATCGCACGTGTTCTGAACCTGCAGGGCAGCGAGATGATGTTGCTGAGAATCGCTGTTTCAGGTGATTTGAGGATCTTTTCCCCCTCTCTGGATTTCTGTCATAATCTGAATGTTGTTGTCCAGGTTAGAAAAAAAAACAGCAGTTTGTGAATGGACAGGATATTTTTTGTTTTAATTTGTTGTTGTTGCTTTTGTTTGAAGCTGGTCAAGAAAAGCTGAGGCCTCTGTGAAATTGCTTCATTTGATTTTCTCAAAATATATTCTCAAAGACTGTTTTGTAGGGACTGAACTAGTTGGGGAAGCAGACCATGTTTCTGTTTCGAGATTTCACTAAAGTTCACTTAATAATTCTGTGAAGTGAATGATGTTAGTATGGTGTATTAACAAGACTGGGCTAATATCAGGTAAGTAGTCTTGCTTTGAGATACCTTTTTTTGGATTTGGATTGTTGTCCTCCAGGCCCTGAGCATAACTGATAGCTGAATTGTAGAGATAATATTTTTTGTAGACTCAGGCAGCCGAGGAAACCTTTCAAGAAGTTTAAAAGTGAAAGAGAACGATACGGTAGAATAAACAGTTGGGGGTCCAATGAGCAGCTCTGCTGGGAGTTTGGAGATGTGATCTCCTTTCTCCTGCTCTCACCTGCTTCTGGCAGACCCTCTGCTCATGATACCCCCGCAGGGCGGGGCTGGTAACCATGCAGGTGATTGGACAATTCGGGGTGCGGCCAGTGAGGCACAGACTGATAATCTGCAGGGCACAGGGCACTGCGTGGGTGGAGTGCACTCGGTGGACGTGGGGCTGGATGTGGTGTTTGCTTTCACATACGTATGAAGCCGTCATTAAGAACAGCAGCGCTACCGTGTGAACAGCAGTGTGTGAGTCTTTGGAAGAGACATTCCCCATCACTCACTGAGTTATGCTGCTGCTGCAGACCGGGGGGTATACAGGTGGGGCAGGATGCCTGTGGTGAGGTGCATCGTGGGTAGAACCGTGGGGGTTGTTGCCTGTTTTGCTTTATTCTGCCAAAATAGCAGACTGTCTCTACTACCTCCACTGCATTTCTCTCCCCCTCCTCACTCCTCCTCTTTTCTCCCTCCCACTCACCCACTTCCCCTCCCTCCCCCTTTCTCTGCCCCCTCCCTCTCCCCCTTTCTCTGCCCCCTCCCTTTCTCCACCTCCCTCTCTCTCTCTCACTGGTATCAGACTGTAGGGAAAGCTGTTTGAAAGAGGCTAGGGAAAACACTGGGCTAAAATGGCTTGAACATTAGTTAATGAATCACTTCTTCCTGTTATTATAGCTCGCACAGCTGCGGTCTCCTTGATCGTAGCTTGCATATTTCCAGTTCCGTACAGACGCTCAGACGTGCTGTTTATCCGTGCTCTGAGTGTTTGTCTCACGGTGAACACATGTACATGCGCCGCTGTTTGTGTAAGGAGTTGATCCTTCCAAAAAATTAATCAAGAAATAGACCTGCAGTGTGCCGGTGTTTTATGTCAAAGATAACACTAAACCACACACACACACACACACACACACACACACACACACACACACACACACACACACACACACACACACACACACACACACTCTCATACACATACATGCACACACATACACAAAACGCATAAAACAGGTAGACGTGTCTCTGTATCCAAAGCCCTTTGTGTGGCAGGAGGTGAGAGGTCTGTTTGAGCGGGTTAATGATTATGATGGCAGGCGGGCTGGGATTATGCATCAGTGAGGGCAGAGTCTGTCTCTGCTGAAGGGGGGAAGGGTGCAGTGGAAACGGCCATGTTTTGAGTGAGCGGGCTGCAGAGGACAGTGACTGCAGGCCTGCTGACCGAAACTTCTGACCCGCTGCAGGGACCGCACTGTGACCGTGGTGTCACGGGCCCAGAGGGGAGAGCTGGTCAGCACACAAACTCCCCCAGAACACATACACCTGTGACGCAAACATGCAGACTCACGCATGCATACACACACTCAAATTCCGGAAAAAACACACACACACACACACACACACACACACACACACACACACCTGTAAAGTATGCATGGTCATGTGTGAAATTTCATTTCAGGAATTCACACAAACATTTTACATTACATTTATTCATTTAGCAGACGCTTTTATCCAAAGCGACGTACAAACACTCGTGTAACACATACTCGTGCACATGCAGTCACTCACAAGCCCTTGCACACACCCACACAAATGACAGTTCTGTTGAATGGTGCAGTGGAGACACCTAGTGGCTGGTTGTGGTGGTGCGATCATGTCTTTCTGCTTTCCTGTAGGGAGTGGGCAGATGAGCTGGTGAGATTAAGAGCTGAATTGAGGCCATGTTTGAGCTCAGATAATGAAACCTAAAAACAAGATAGGAGATTTCAACAGTGAATTTTTTAAAATTTGAAGACATAAGTACATCTATTGCTGTACTGGGATTCTTTAAATCCTTAGCCGTGACTGAGTATCGTTTCTCTCTGTGCTGGATGTGTTTTCTTTGTGCTGTAAATATGGGTGGGGGTGGGGTTTGGTTTCTGTCTCCTTTCTGACTTCCTTGGTCTCCCCTGCCGTTCTCCTCAGAGCGCCCACCTGGCAGTGATTGACGCGCTGATGTCGGCGGGCGCCATGGAGACGGTTGCCGCGGTGAAGATGCCGAGCGGAGTGGAGCAGCTCGGGAGCGGGGCCGGCTGGGAGAACGCTGTGCTGTACTGGATCAACAGGGTGAGGCTCCGCCTCCGGCCCCGCCTCCGGCCTCGCCCTCCTGTGTGTGCCCACCTGAGGGTTTAGCACCTGCATCCTGGCAGAGTCCTCAGACTCTTCCAATAATGAATTTCACGTGTGTTCTCTGTGTGTGTGTGTGTGTGTGTGTGTGTGTGTGTGTGTGTGTGTGTGTGTGTGTGTGTGTGTGTGTGTGTGTGTGTGTGTGTGTTTGTGTCCTGCAGTTAAATCAGAAGCTGAGAGAGAGCACTGAAGGGGAGCTGCCCCAGAGATCTCCCCCCAGTACAGAACTGCAGCCTGTCCAGCCCTCTGTAAGTAACACACACACATATGCATGTACATATATACACTTACACACACACACACACACACACACACACACACACACACACACACACACATATGCATGTACATATATACACTTGCATATACGCACACACACGTATGCATGAACATATATACACTTACACACACACACACGCACCAAACATATATACACACTGTGTATGCCTGCATGCACACATATATGCTTACATACATACATGCATTCACTAATATGTGGACACACGCACGCACGCACGCACGCACGCACACACAAGCACTCAGCATGACTGTCCCTCTCAGAAGGCTACAGAAGTGCGCCTGCAGATCCTCACTCAGCCGTCTCCTGCCTAATCTCACCGCAGACAAGCTTTGCGCCTCCCGCCTAACGCTGCTAACGCCTCTCCTCTTCTCTTTCCCTGCGCCTCCATCCTGTTCCTCCTCCTCCCCCCCCTCCGTCCCTCGCGCCTCTCTGGCAGTGCCCCACCCGCTGGTACTGGAAGCTGGTTCCTGTAAGTCCCTCTTCTCTTCTGTCCACCCCTCCAGCCTCTCATGGCTCTCTCTCTCCCTTCTGTGGGAGGAGTCTCAGCTGTCTGTGTAATTCCGCTGATGGCCAGAGAGGGCAGCAGAGCGTAGCACAACTGTGGGTGCGGGTGGGCGGGGATCTCACAACACAGCTGCTTTCTCACACGCGCGCTCTCTCTCTGTCTTTTACCCACATGCACTCTCTCAGATAGGCAAAGGCTTCCTCTCACACATGCACACTTACACGCTCTTAAATTTACATGGACACTATCTCACTCACACACACACACATTCTTCTTTTTTCAAACAGACAGTCTCACACACACGCACAGTCAAAATTGTTTGTAAACGTAGAGCAGGCCCCCTTTGCCATTAAGGGGTTTAGAGTTTACAGTCAGAGCTGTAGGTTTTCTGTGTTTAAGAAATTTTGAAAATGTATTTAATTGCCATGGATGCTGGGAATGACCTTTGACCCTCCCCTCCTCCCCCTGCCCTCTGTGTAGCCGTAAATGCAGCCTTTTCCCGGTCATATGGAAATCAGCACTGTTACCTCTCTCCTGCTAACCCCATTGCTCAAAAAGTGAGCACTTCATGAGCAAATGACCACTTAAAAAGGGCACTAAAAAGTGCACACTCCACTAACAAGTGAGCACTTTAGAGGGGTGGTCTGGTCGTCTTGGTTACTGTGGACCCTCACTCTGTTTCACGGCTGCCTTTGTGCTCCTCCCATATTGTCTGACTGAGTTAAAACAGGACAGGAAGTCTTTTAGGCAATGTAGAAAGGCATGCTGGGTGGTCAAATTCCAAAATTCCAGCTTAGCAACATTTCCTCTCCCTTGGTTGACTGTCTTCTTCTGTTCTCACTGAACTCAGACACAGAGTACAGTAATTCCTTCCCCCTCAGCAAAAATAACCTGTGCTGAGAGTTCACCTTTGACCCCAGTATTCCAGCATCCATTGCAAGATAATTCTGTATTCGAGTGGCTGTGTTCTACAGCCAGAAGTAGCATCACTGACTATATTACTGTGTCTTAGATCATAACTTTGGCTTTTTTTGAAGCAATCCATAAGAATGCAGGTATACATATGCAGTAGTGAAATGTATTTCTACATGGAAATAGATCCAATAAATCTATGGAATATTTCAAAAAGGGGTGATTTAGCAGGACACAAATGTAGGATATTTCTATTTTTATGTCTCATCACTTGTATGATGCAATTTTTCAACTGTAGCATGTTTATGACCTTCTTTCCTATCAGCTGTGTGCTTAACTTCAGTGTCTTTTCACCCTTAAAGTATGAAATGAGTATTGTTCACCTGTGACCTCAGAGATTATGGTCCGCTAATGTGGACGTGCTTTATGTGCACGATTCTGAAACTGTACTGAGATGCAAAACTGTTGATTCCAGGCCCCGCCCACTTCCACCTTATAGCCAATGAAATGATCTAACAGACAGTGGAGGGGCGGGAGGGGGAGGTGGGGGAGCCTGTGTTCACCTGTTGCGCTCCAATGCGTTTACTGATTCGGCCCCGCACCTCTCTCCCCCTCCCACCCGTCCAATCAGGGGAGCCGCATGCGTGATCACCTGATCCTGTCTCCGCCCTGTTCGGCGCCTCCCCCATCCCCCCCCTTCCCCCGTGTGACTCTCTGTGTGGCGGTTCCCATGGCGACATGGCATTTACGCTTCTCCTTTCTTTGCCATTTGCATTCAGCATGCCATCGCTTTTTGTTTGAAGGAGTCGGGGAATAAGCCGCCAGTGGTAACGTATCGACCTGCGTGTCCCACCGAGCCCCGCCCCCTCCCCCGCCCTGGCCCCGCCCCCGGAGCCACCCGGCCGGGGCTGGGGAGAGGCCAGCTCTTAACACACACACGCACATACACACATGCCTCATCTGATTCCACACTCTTGATTTCAGTTCGGATTCTCCTTGATTTTTTTGGATTTGTCTTTTCCTTTTTCCTTTGGTTTGGTTTCAGTTGATCTGAAGCCTCTGAAGGTGGGGGAGGGCTTGTGCAAAGGCTTATGGGATACTCAGGTCCAGGCTTGAGGCAGTGCGAGATGTGCTCTAGGCTGTAGGCCAGCTGACTAGCCTGAATGGGCAGAATGGCCTGTTCTTTATATTCTGTGTTCTGTTGAAGGAGGACAGGGAGGAGAGCATATTAGTTAGGCACTATGCGTGACAATGTTGCTTGATGTGTGTGTGTTTAACAGCAAAGACCTGCTTAGCTCTGTGGGACAGAGTTGCTGTGGAATAAATGGCCTATGTCATACTGGATTCTACTCCAGGTTGCGCTGTTGCAGGGTTCAGGGTGCAGGGCGGTGTTGCATATAAAGGGCAGATGGACAGACAGCAATGGGATTCGCAGACATTAAATCACAGTCAGAGATAAAGGACAGACAGACACTGTAATATGTGTGTATGTGTATCAGTACAGGAGTGTGTGTATTTGTCAGAACTAAATTCAGGTGTGTGTGCTTTCCCGTGTGTTTGTGTGTCAGTATAGAAGTCAGGTGTGTGTGTGTGTGTGTGTGTGTGTGTGTGTGTGTGTGTGTGTGTGTGTGTGTGTGTGTGAGTGTGAGTGTATGTCAGACAGGATGGCCACACGGCGTTGAGCTTCCTCATGGCTCAGTCAGGTCAGTGCAGTGAGCTTTGCCAGGGAGGTTCATAGTCAGTCAGATGACTTAGTTTAGGGTTTTGGACCCAGTATCCCTCCCCGAAATCTGTTTCTCCCCCTCCTGACACTTTTTCTTTGGTCAGTTTCTTTTTCACATTCACTCATTCACTCATTCATTCACCCACTTATTCACTCATTCATCCTGACAGGTGTCTTGCGAAGCTTGCTGCCCCACCCCCCCGCCCCTCCGACCCCCCCACCACCTCTCCTCCATAGCATGCTCATAGGGGGCGGTCTCTCAGTCTCCACCCTCTTTTTTTATTCAGTTTGAACCTTTTTTTTTTTTTTGTTTCCCTCCTTCCATCTTTGGGTTGTCGCCGCCATCACTGGACCCTCGCTGTTTGACCTTTGACCTTTGACCCGTGTCCCTGTCTGGCTGGTCTGTGCGTGTGCTGTCTGCGGTGTGGAGCTCTGCTGCTTTTGCTGTGGCCTCTCGTCCCGTCTCTTCCTGCAGTCCTGTGACGTCATTGGCTGGCTTTGCAGTTGTGACGTGTGGCCTGTTTGTCTGTTTGGCTGTGAAATGTATTTTTTTTTTTGTATCGATGGTGGGTTTGAGGTTTGTGTTACGGGAGTGTGGGGGGTGGGGGTGGGGTGGGGGTGGGGTGGGGGGGGTAGGGACGGGGGGTGGGAGGGGATTGTTGTGGTAAAAAATACACAAATGCGGTATGTGCTCCAGTCCTACTCTGGACTGCTGTGTGACTCTTTGCCTCTGACCTTGTTAGCCCTGACTGGAGGCGGCTCGTTAACTCGGAATCGAGGAGGCAGAAATCTGAACTGTAAAATCACCATCTCTCTCAGATGGTTTTCCTTCGTTTGCTCTGACGAGCAAGCCAGCCGGTTGGCTGAATAATCCGAACCCATCGGCGAGTAACGTTCCCCCTTCTGAAGGTCACTTTCACAGCTGGTACGTTTGACTGTTCGGCTCCGCGATTTCGGTTTGCTTGGAGCTGTGTGTGAAACGTCCACAGTGACACTGAAACACCAGGATGCAAATTAACAGTCACACAAGGAGCCGTAGAGAGAGAGGTGTAATCTCACAGACCCTGGGACAACTGTGAGTTTCGTGAGCATCTTCCACCAAAAGGACGGTTATGGAAAAAGCACGAGGAGAGCCTGAAAGCGAACGCGTTCGGGTCCGGCTGGGGACAAACGGCTTAAACAGGGGAACCAGACTGCTCTCCTGAAGTGACCCCTCTGTCTCCCCTGCAGCCGTCTCCCTCGCTTGTCGTCTGTGGATCGTTTCCAGGGCAGCGTCCTCCACAGACGGACGCTACAGGTTTCTCCTTTAGTTCCATTTCTGCTTTAGCTGATTGGTGGGATGGCTCAGTAGCACAAAGGGAATAACCAGAGGGCAGGATGTACAGTGTCTCTGTTCCACATCGTACCTATGATGTAGGATACATGTGTATACAGTGTATATGTAGTATGTACTGGATGTAGTATAGAGAACTTCCAGAGAACATCCGCTGCAGGTAAATGTTAAGCAAATCGAGCACAACTGAAATTTTGCATTCCAAATCCAGCAGAAATTTGCTCTGTGTGTCTCAACAAGCAGACGAATGAAATCGGCTTTAACAGAAATCATTTGCATGTGACTTCATATGAAATATAATGTACCCTTTCTGAAATGAATCAGATGCAATTTTTAGAAGACAAAATGCCAGTTCGAAAGTGCTTCTGTGAAGAGCCGGTTGCAAGTGAACTCGGTGCGAGAGCGCCTTTAATCTGTGCGGGATGTAGCGGCGTGCTTACTCCTCATCTCACGTCTGGAGTATGAAGTGACCAGACAGGGGCGGAAGTAAAACGGATTCAATCAACACCAAAGACACGACTTTCAACTTAAAGAATGAAGTGGTCTTGAACGAATTCAGCCAGAACTGCGGGTTGCACAAGCTTTGAAGGTGAAGTGTAATGAAGGCTTTTGAGCAAACTCCGTTTAGTAAGTTTGTGCATCTTCAGGAGCATTCACACTGTGCAGAGACTGGTGAGATGAGCTGGCTGTGGGTGTTAGGGTTAGGGTTAGGGTTAAGAGACTGTTGACATGGTGTGGGTGTTAGGTTAGGGTTAGGAGACTGTTGACATGGTGTGGGTATTAGGGTTAGGGTTAAGAGACTGTTGACATGGTGGGGGGGTTAGGGTTAGGGTTAGGAGACTGTTGACATGGTGCGGGGGTTAGGGTTAGGGTTAGGGTTAGGGTTAAGAGACTGTTGACATGGTGTGAGTGTAAGCACAGGCAATGCAGAGTGAATCTCTCCACCCGACTGGATGGGTCTGGGCCAGCGCTGCACGGTTTCGAAAAATAAAAATCCTGCCGCGAGACGCAATTAAGAGACGGAGGAAGAGCTGCCAAGAGGTTATTCGCATAATTAGCTGCTTGATTTTTCACAATAGCCGCTTGATTGGAAACGACTGAGAATAGTTTGAAAAGGTCAGTTTAAGGGAAAATTTCTGCCTCTGCTATTTCAAGCTAATGAGCTGCCCGTCGGTCCTAACACTTCTTAATGGGTCCAGCCCGAAGTTAGCGGGCCGGGTCAGGAGGGGAACGGACCGCTTTCCTGATCATATGGACCACAGTAGCAGTCCCCGTTCCCTCACAGAGAGGAAGGCAGGTTTAGACATCCATGGCCCTCGACTAGACCTGAACCGCACCACAACCGCAGAGAAAGGACCAGAGACATATTCTGCTCTGGGCCCTTTGGCTGTCGGCCGGATCTCACGACCGTGTTCGTGCTGCGGTTGTGGTGTTTGCCGCAGCCGACCATGTCAGGAGCAGAGATCCGGGCGTGCGCTCGCAGGAAGTTGAACTGACCCTTCACTCAGCCAGAGAGCCGCTCCTTACAAATTGAGGAACGCCTCCTCTCCAGACTCCGCCCACGTACCCTGCTCCTCCCACACCCACTCTCACTGCCCCCCAGGAAACGCTTTGCATCTCACTCGCTCACTCTCTCTCTCTCGCTCTGCCCCTCCCCCTCAGATCCGCTACAGGAAGGACAAGCTGCTCCCCAAGCAGACTCCCACCTTCCCGCTGGTCACCGGGGTGAAAGACCTCTCCAACGGCTGCGCGGTTGCCGCGGTGATCCACTTCTACTGTCCGGGGCTGCTACGCCTGGAGGGTAGGCCACGCCCCCAACCCCCTCACACAACCAACCACCTACACACTCTCACACACACTCACTCACTCACCCTCTCACACACACTCACTCACCCTTTCACACAACCAACCACCTACACACTCACAAATCCACTCACACAACCAACCACCTACACACTCTCACACACACTCACTCCCTCTCTCACACAACCAACCACCTACACACTCTCACACACACTCACTCCTTCTCTCACACAACCAACCACCTGCACACTCTCACACACACTGTCACCCTCTCACACAACCAAGCCCCTAAACCCTCACACACAGACTCACTCACTCTCAACCAACCACATAAATCCTCGCACACAACCTCTCATACTCACACAACCAACCCCCAAAACCCTCTCAAACACTCCCATTCTCCCCGACACTGCCTCTCACTCACCCTGTCATACCTCCCCCCTCCCCATCACTGTGTCACACCCCCCTTCCCTTTACATTACATTATTGATGTTCTTATGCAGATGTTCTTATCCAGAGCAACTTACGTCAGTTACAGTTTTTTTTTTTAGAAAGTTATCCATTTATACAGCGGGATATTTACTGAGGCAGCTGTCAGTTAAGTACCTTGCCCAAGGTCCCAGCGGGGAATCGAACCGGCAACGTTTCGGTCACGAGTCTTGCTCCTTAACGACTACGCTACACTGCCGCCTTCCCTGTAACACAGATACTCCCTCATGCTGGTTTGTGTGGTTCGGTCTGGCTCTCTCCAGTGCGCTACATGTGTCGCCTCTCTCTCCGTCAGACGTCTGCCTGAAGGACACCATGTCAGTGGCAGACAGCCTGTACAACCTGCAGCTGGTCCGTGACTTCTGTGACAGCTGTCTGAAGAGCTGCTGCCCCCTGCTGTTGGAGGACTTGCTCTACACCCCACCGGCGCTTCGGGTAAGGGGTTCCTGCTTCCCCACAGGGCGATCTCGGCACAGCAGGGCTCTCCATGCGAACCCACTACACTCTGCATGACATTAATATTAAACGACTTTCTGTTGGCTTATTGCTTTCACAGAGAGTGCTGTATAGAACCTGTGCAGATATTTTTTAATTATAGTGCTAAGTGGGTGCTGTTAGTGATGCGGCGAGAGAGGGAGACCGAGAGACAGAGACAGAGAGAGAGGGAGAAGGAGAGAGAGAGGGAGAAGGAGAGAGAGACGGAGAGAGGGGGAGACCGAGAGAGAGAGAGGGAGATGGAGAGAGAGAGGGATGGAGCGAGAGAGAGACGGAGGTAGGGGACTCGGGGCCGTTCCGAGTGTGTGCGTGTGCCGTAGCGTGCATGGCGCATGTCAGTGCATGGTGGATGTTAGCTTGTGTGCATGCATCCGTGTGTGCTTGCGTGAACGCTTGGGTATGGGTTAGTGTGGTGTTCTTCCCTCTGTAGTTACTGGAGTTAACCCCGCGTGTTCCTGCAGGTAAACATCATGAGCTTCATGGCGGAGCTGTTAGATTGGTTTGAGGTGTGCAAGCCAGACTTCGTTCAACCCCGTGAGACGTTCGACCTGTCAGGTATTGTATGTGTGCGTGTGTGTGTGTGTGTGTGTCTTTGTGTGTAATGTTAGAGAGGAAAGAAAGCAGATCTTAAACATTCACATTGAGGGGGTACAGTCTGGTATTAATGGATGGTGTTTGACATTGTGTAATGCTGTGTAACGCTGGTCTGACGCTTTTTGAATGCTTTCCCCCTCAGATGCCTCAGGGCTGCCTGACTGCACCACTCCCACCAGTGGGAACAGCAACAGGTGAGTGCAGAGCAGGAGGTTTGTAGGGTATGGGCTGCAAATGTAGGGCAGGACTTTAGGGTACAGGAGAGGGGTGTAGGGCAGGAGTTTAGGGTACAGGAGAGGAGTGTAGGGCAGGAGTTTAGGGTACAGGAGAGGCGTGTAGGGCAGGACTTTAGGGTACAGGAGAGGAGTGTAGGGCAGGAGTTTAGGGCACAGGAGAGGGGTGTAGGGTACAGGAGAGGAGTGTAGGACAGGACTTTAGGGCACAGGAGAGGCGTGTAGGAGTGTAGGGTAGGACTTTAGGGTACAGGAGAGGAGTGTAGGGTAGGACTTTAGGGTACAGGAGAGGAGTGTAGGGCAGGACTTTAGGGTACAGGAGAGGGGTGTCGGGCAGGAGTTTAGGGCACAGGAGAGGGGTGTAGGAGTGTAGGGTAGGACTTTAGGGTACAGAAGAGAAGTGTAGGGTAGGAGTTTTGGGGTACAGGAGAGGGGTGTAGGGCAGGGGTTTAGGGCACAGGAGAGGGGTGTAGGAGTGTAGGGTAGGACTTTAGGGTACAGAAGAGGAGTGTAGGGCAGGAGTTTAGGGCACAGGAGAGGGGTGTAGGGCAGGGGTTTAGGGCACAGGAGAGGGGTGTAGGGCAGGAGTTTAGGGCACAGGAGAGGAGTGTAGGGCAGGGGTTTAGGGTACAGGAGAGGAGCATGGTTGGCTGTATGTGTAATAGAAAGGGGTCATGGCATAGTTGGCATTACAAAGGATTGACTAAATAAAGAGAATGGGCATCAGTATAGTGTAGCTGGAGATAAATTGTTGAAAAAGGGTCTAGTGAATGTCATTATTTCTGAGGGCCACAGCAAGAAAGACAACCTCATCAGCACACATCATTCCTGTGTGGCACATGGTGATGTCACGTAATGATGCAATGGTCACATGACTGTCTGACTGGGGACTAGGTGATGAATTAGAACCTCTGTGTCCCCTGCAGAGCTATGGTCTTACACGTCTTGTTTCTCGACTGAACGTGGTTTTTCTGTCTCTTTAGTAGACATTAACACAGTGAATTTTGATGCAAGGCATTGTGGGTATTCTGTATTTAATGAGGACGTGTATCTCTCTTTCAGTGCCTCTCCCTCCTTCCTCTTCAAGCAGCCCTTCCTACCCATCTCCTCACCGGTGTCTCCAGGGGGTGTGCAAGGTGAGAGAGAGAATGGGATGATGGGATATGTAGTCCTGAAACACAGATGCAGATATTTGTTAAGTAGCTGTGAAGGGTCTATATCTGTATGTGTATGACCACTTCCATTCAGCTGTGTGTAAGTTTCTGTCTCTGCCTGTGTGTGTGTGTGTGTGTGTGTGTGTGTGTGTGTGTGTGTGTGTGTGTGTGTGTGTGTGTGTGTGTGTGTGTGTGTGTGTGTGTGTGTGTGCCTGTATGTGTGTAGGATAATTAACTTGCTCTGCCTCTCTGTCTCCTGTAGAGGGCGTAGGAAGAGCGTGGAGCAGGAAACAATTAAGGTGAGACAAACTAGATATTTTCCTTCTTGCTAACCCTCCATCCTTTCTCTCTTTCCTTTCCTCTCTTCACCCTTCTAGCTCTTTAATTCCCTCCCTGTCTCTCTTCCTTACACAGTCAACTTCAAATTGTGCTTTGTTTGAATGACTTCACAAGGGGCAGTATTGCCAAATCAGCGTTAACACATGGGAAATATCATACTGTAACAGAAAGAATTCTGAAACACTGAAATAACTTTGACAAAGAATTGAAATTGGCATTAGTGCATCAGTATATACAAGTTCACTGTCTCTCTGTCTGAAGCTTCTGCATGCCTGAATAAGAATGTTGGAAATTTTGAAGTAACTTGTGGCTTTCAAGATTTATTTCTGTGATCAGCTGTTAAACGGAGACCTTTTAAATACAGAGTTCTCCCTCTCTCTCTCCCTCTCACTCTCCCTCTCACTCTCTCCCTCTCCCTCTCCCTCTCCCTCTCTCTCTCCCTCTCTCTCTCCCTCTCACTCTCCTCTCCCTCTCCCTCTCCCTCTCCCTCTCCCTCTCCCTCTCTCTCTCCCTCTCACTCTCCCTCTCCCTCTCCCTCTCCCTCTCACTCTCCCTCTCCTCTCCCTCTCCCTCTCTCCCTCTCCCTCTCCCTCTCCCTCTCACTCTCCCTCTCCCTCTCCCTCTCACTCTCCCTCTCACTCTCCCTCTCACTCTCCCTCTCACTCTCTCTCTCTCTCTCTCTCTCTCTCTCTCTCTCTCTCTCCCCCCTCTCTCTCACTCTCTCTCTCTCTCTCTCTCCCCCTCACTCTCTCTCTCTCCCTCTCTCTCCCCTCTCTCTCTCACTCTCTCTCTCCCTCTCCCT
Organism: Megalops atlanticus; assembly: GCA_019176425.1. Classification (NCBI taxonomy): domain Eukaryota; kingdom Metazoa; phylum Chordata; class Actinopteri; order Elopiformes; family Megalopidae; genus Megalops; species Megalops atlanticus. The sequence continues at coordinate 7,193,051 of CM032875.1, forward strand.
CCCCTCTCTCTCTCTCTCTCTCTCTCTCTCTCTCTCTCTCTCCCCCTCCCTCTCTCTCTCTCTCCCCCTGTCTCCCTCTCCCTCTCTCTCTCTCTCTCTCCCTCTCACTCTCCCTCTCACTCTCCCTCTCTCTCTCTCTCTCTCTCTCTCACTCTCTCTCTCCCTCTCACTCTCCCTCTCACTCTCTCTCTCCCTCCCTCTCTCTCTCTCTCTCTCTCTCTCTCCCTCTCACTCTCCCTCTCTCTCTCTCTCTCCCTCCTCTCTCTCTCTCTCTCTCTCCCCCAGTCGCCCCCTCTCGGCAGTGTCCTTCAGCATACCGTTCGGCCTGGACAGTGACGTGGACATCGTGATGGGGAACCCCGTGGGGGTCATCACCCGCTCGGTCAGCTCGGACAGCCTGACCCCGGCCGTCCCGGCCATGACCCGCGCCCCTTACACCCCCCCGGAGGACCTCAGCCACCTGCTGAGCAAGCCCCCCGGGGGCCCCGCCCCCCAGAACGGGCCCCTGGCCCCGCAGCGGGCCTCCTGGGGCACGCAGACGCCCCCCCTCCCGCCGCGGGGGGAGAATGGGCTGGAGGGGGCAGACCTGCCCACCATCGAGGAGGCGCTGCAGATCATCCACAGCGAGGGCAAGCCGGAGCCCCGCCTCCGCCCGGAGGGCGCGGCCGACGGCTTCTACCTGCACTCGCCCGACGGCCTCGCCCGCCTCAGCAGCTCCGCCCCGTCCCGCTCGGGGATGCTGTACCGGCCTGCGGGGGAGGCGGAGCGGGAGCGGGACCGGGGGCGGGGGCAGGAGCGGCGGCGTTCCAGGCGCGCCTCCGACGCCTCCCGCGATGACGACTCGGTCCTCCGCGACGGCAGCGTGGACTCGGAGGACGCCTCCGAGGAGCCCCTCCCCAAAGCGCAGTCCACCCCGGCCACACCCGCCAACGCCCCCCACCGCCGCCGCGGGGCCGGCGACGAGGTCGACAGCGGCGTGAGGATGACCAGCTTCGCCGAGCGCAAGAGGAAGCTGGCGGCGGACACGCCCCCCGGCGACGCGGCCCCACCCCCCGGCGACGCGGCCCCGCCCCTCACCACCTGGGCGCAGCGGGCGGCGGAGGAGGACAGCCCGAGCCGCAGCCCCGCCCTCAGCTCGGAGATGTCAGAGCTGGGGGCGCGGCTGGAGGAGAAGCGCCGGGCCATCGAGGCGCAGAAGAAGCGCATCGAGGCCATCTTCGCCAAGCACCGCCAGCGGCTGGGGAAGACCGCCCTCCTGCAGCTGAAGAAGCAGCAGCGCGGGGCGGGCGAGCCGGGCGAGGCGCCGGGCGAGGGGGCGGAGGACGAGCTCAGCAAGCTCACTCTGGAGGAGCGGCTGGCCCGCGTGGAGGCGGAGGCGGAGGCGGAAGGGCTCCCCCCGGTGGACGACCCGGGGAACTGCAAGCCCCCGCCCCGCCTGGACAAGCAGGTGACCTTCTCCAAGGAGACGCGGCCCGGCGAGGGCAAGGCGGTGTGCCTGGAGGACAAGGGGGTGGGGCCGGAGGAGAAGGAGGCGCCGCTGGGGGACTACAACCTGGCGGTGTCCCGGCTGAACGCGGCGCTCAGCTCCCTGCAGAGCGACATGCAGAGGCTCTCGCAGCAGCAGAAGCAGCTGATGAGGAGGAAGACGCTGCCCGCCACCCAGGCCTGGGTCATCCCCGCGGGGCCCAAGCCCTCCGCGGCCGGGCCCCCTCCCCCGCGCCTGTCCCGGGAGTCCACCCGTGACCTCCCGTCCGCCGCCTCCTCCCCCTCCCCCTCCCGCCGGGCCGCCAACCACGCCGCGGCCCCCAAATCCCCGCAGGCCTCGCACCGCCGGGCGCAGTCGGTCCCGCCCAAGAGCCCCAAGCACCACCACGCCCGGCCGCTGGACCTGAAGTTCCCGCCGCTGGCGCGGGTGCTGACCCCGCCCAGAACGTGGACACCCTCCCGCACCTGCGCAGGGTGTCGCCCAGCCAGTGCCAGGTGCAGACGTCGTCCTCCTTCAGCATCGGGGCCCCCAGGGGCCCCCAGGACCCGCGGCCCCCGCCGGGGCCCCTCCCCAGGCCGGCCGAGGACAGCTCCTCGGAGACGGGCTCCAGCGAGGACCCGGCCATCTTCAGCCTGGAGCTGGAGGCCCCGCCGGCGCGGCCCCCGGGCGGGAGGGGCCCCGGCGGGGGCGGCAGCAGCTCGGGGGCCCCCTCGGAGTGCTCCTTCGAGAGCGACGCCCCGGCGCCCCCCGGCAGCGGGAAGCGCGGCAGCCTGATCGAGATCTCGCTCTCCTCCCTACGGCCCGGCGAGGCCGAGGACGCCGACTCCGAGGGGCCCGAAGCCTTCTCCGACTCCATGAGCGACCAGACGGAGCCCGAAAACCGTGGCGGGGTCGGCTTCTTCTTCAAGGTGAGAGCCCCCCCGACCTCGCCACGCCCCGCTTCCCCCACGAGGAGGGGCGGGGGTGGGTCAGAGAGGGAGGACGAACGCTTCAGATCCCCATCAGAATGTCCTTTTTATAAAACAGCCAACTGCTTTCAAGAGCATCAGTGCGCACCTCCACAGCTCAATATACCATTGGTCAGCTGGTGCACTGATTTCAGGGACAGGTGCTTTTTATAATGGAAACACTTAACAATCTCAACTGTAATTAATCTGTTAATTAAATGGATTAACCAGTGAGCTTCTAGTAAAGTTAATGTGTGCCATTTTCTACCCGTCTAGGAATTATATAACTGGGTAAATGTCAGCATCTATTTACTGTCAGTATTATTATTAGCTTTAGAGTAATATTAGCTATAATCACCTTTATTTCAGATCAGCCAGCTTGATTTTGATGATATGATACAGCAAAATGTAGGTGAAATTTCTGGACTTATGTCTCACTAACCTCTTTTGTTCAGACCACAGTTTCCTGCAAACCCACAGTCTGAGTTGCTGATAAGCTAGCAGTAGCTACATGTAAAAATCAGTGCCTTCCCTTCTGAGGCCTGCACTGTGACAGCACAACTTTTGGCACCCTTGGCTACGAGTTTATTCTGTAGCTCGCTAGCTAGCTGGCTAGCTAAGTCCCCAGGCACACTTATGCGCATTAACACGCATACAGTCACGCATGCACAGATGGAGATAAACTCTGATGCTGGATTGATGTGAAGTCGCCAGCTTCATGTTGCTGACAGCCTTGAAGCGCGAGAAGGGGTTTGTGAATATTTAAAGCTGGGAGCCCTTCTCCCTCGAAGGAATAGTTTCTCAGTACCACTCTGCCACACGTGTTCACTGGAGTGAAGGAAGTGTGAATTAGCAGGGCCTCCATGAGAGATGTGGAGCGAGAGGGTGTGTTCAGTGACAAAGCCAATTACATCTCTCCGGGTGATGCATTATTCAGGAGTTGGGCTCCTGAATTATGTAGCCGTGACCGGCTTTCTCCAGCCTGGCTGCTGCTTTCATATGCGCTGTGGGGAGGGAGGAGAGTGTTTCTCGGGGGGGGAGGAGGTGGCTGCAGAGTTAACCGGGCTGAAGGGTGTATGTGTTTGTCAGGAAAGGCGGGGGAGGGGGGGGCTGTTACAGGTGTGCAGAGACAGGGTGCTGGAGGTGAAAATTATGGTGTACAGCACCAGATGAGCTGATGACGTGTCTGTCTCTCTGTATGTGTATGTGTTTGTGTCTGTGTGTCCGTGTATGTGTGTGTGCACGCGTGTGTGTGTGTGCGCGTGTGCCTGTATGTGTGCGTGTGCACGCGTGTGTGTGTGTGCGTGTGTGTGCGTGTATGTGTGTGCGCGTGTGCCTGTATGTGTGCGTGTGTGTGCGCACGTGTGCGCGTGTGTGTGTGTATGTGTCTGTGTGTCCGTGTGTGTGTGTGTGTGCGTGTGTGTGTGTGTGTGTGTGTGTGTGTGTGTGTGTGTGTGTGTGTGTGTGCACGCGTGTGTGTGTGTGTGTGTGTGCGTGTGTGTGTGTGTGTGTGTGTGTGTGCGCGTGTGTGTGTGTGTGTGTGTGTGTGTGTGTGCGTGTGTGTGTGTGTGTGTGTGTGCACGCGTGTGTGTGTGCACGCGTGTGTGTGTGTATATGTGTGTGTGTGTGTGTGTGTGTGTGTGTGTGTGTGTGTGTAGGAGGAGGCCAGGCCGGAGGATGAGATGGCCCAGAGGAGGGCAGCGCTGCTGGAGAAGCAGCAGAAGAGAGCGGAGGAGATGAAGAGACGCAAACAGGAGCAGGAGAGAGAGAGAGAGGCCAGGTAACACACACACGCACACACACACGCACGCACATACAGAGACACACACACACACACACACACACGCCCACACATCGATACAAACACACATACACACACACGCACACACACACTCACGCCCACACATAGATACACACACACACGCGCGCACGCACACACACACACACATATATACATGCACACACACGCACGTACGCACGCACACACACACACAGACACAGACACACACACATGCCCACACATAGATACAAACACACATACACGCACACGCACACACGCACTCACGCACTCACGCCCACACATAGATACACACACACACACACGTACGCGCACACACACACACACACACACACACACACACACACACACACACACCCACACATAGATACAAACACACATACGCACACACGCACGCACGCACGCACTCACGCCCACACATAGATACACACACACACATACATACATACAGAGACACACATACACACACACACACACAGACATGCATGGGAGAGAGGTCCTTGGGCAGTGTGGAAGCGTTACTTTCAACACGGCACCTTAAATCAGGTCACAGGACCTCCAAACTGATAGGTGGCGCTACACCTTCACTGTGAAAGACAGGAACCGCTCTGCTCCCCAGCAGGCCCCCGTCGTCGGAGGAGCCCCGGGCGCCCTGGGCGGAGGAGCGGCCCGCGGCCCCCTGCACGCCCCCGCCTGACAGCACCCCCCAGCGGCGGGGCGACTTCACACGGCAGGAGTACCAGCGGCGGCAGCAGCTGAAGATCATGGAGGACCTGGACAAGGTGCTGCGGCAGAAACCCACCACTGTGCGCGGCGTCAAGAAGCAGCGGCCCAAAACCGTCTTCCACGACGACTCCGTCCTGTCCCGCAGCCCCGCCAAGGGATTCATGGGTAATGAGCCCCGCCCCTCGAGCTGTTCCGCCCTCTACCCATAGTGCTTTGCCTCTGTGATTGCCATGCTTTGCAATGCTATCCATTTATACAGCTGGATATTTTTTTTACTGAGGCAATTGTGGGTTAAGTACCTTGCCCAAGGGTACAGCAGCAGTGCCCTAGCGGGGATCGAACCGGCAACCTTTCATTTGCAAGTCCTGCTTCTTAACCACTACACTCCACTGCTGCCTCTCTCTGTGATTGGCTCTCTCTCCTCACGACTCTCTCTGTGATTGGCCCTCTGTCCTCGCTGCCTTTCTCTGTGATTGTCCCTCTGTCCTCGCTGCCTCTCTCTGTGATTGCTCCTCTCTCCTCACTGCTCTCTCTGTGATTGGCTCTCTCTCCTCACGGCTCTCTCTGTGATTGGCCCTCTGTCCTCGCTGCCTTTCTCTGTGATTGGCCCTCTGTCCTCACTGCCTCTCTCTCTGATTGGCCATCTGTCTTCACCGCCTCTCCATGGCATTGAATTTCTGTGATTGCTCTCATGTGTGATCGCATCACTATACTATTATTGCCTCTCACAGTGATTGGACCTGTTAGTGATTTTTCCCTCTCTGTGCGCAGGCTCCAAGCTCAGCAAGGTCTATTCCCACTCCTCCCTCAACTTGTCCTCCATGGCCAATGACAGCAGCAACCACAAGAAGCCCCCCAGGTAACTACACTGCAGTTATCAACATTTATCAACATAAAAGCTCCCTTTCTGTCTCTTCTCTCTCTCTCTCTCTCTCTCTCTCTCTCTCTCTCTCTCTCTCTCTCTCTCTCTCTCCCCTCCTCCCTCCCCCTACCTGATTTTCTCTTTCTCTCTTTCTCTTGTCACTCACCCACGTCTCTCTCTCCACCCAGCCGACCTAATTCACCCTCAAGACTGATGTCACCAAGCCGACTGGCCAATCAGAACGGAGAGAAGGACTGGGAGAACGCCTCCACTGCCTCCTCCCCAGCCTCGATCCCAGAATACACCGGTAAAGGACCGTTTGACCTGTGACCTCTTAGTTTAGAAGTGGCTGTGTTATTTTGGATGGTGAGATTCTTGCGGTGACAGAAGGCCAAATCTTCTTTGCCTGGGTTTGGACCTGTTACTTGGAGAACAGCAAGCTCTTTATGTGGCTTGTCAAAGCTTGTATATGAACATTACCTTTATTTGGTAGTCATATTGGCCATCACTTTCTCAATAGCGCCACCTGTCTGCAGTGTGAAAAAACTGCTCTCAGAATGACTCATTTGTCATTTGGTGCCTTCGAAATGCTGTCCAAAAACGTGCCTGTCATGAAACCTCCTACATCTGAACTCTGATGAGAGAAAGAGGTCCATTTTAGTGTAATGAAATCAGACCAATCTGCTGCATTTAAATCTTGGCAATCATGGCAAAGTGCTAATGCTACAATCCAGGTAAAGTCTTAATGATATAATCTTGGTAAGGTCTTAATGTTACAAATGTTCCATGAACACACAGTTTCTTAGCACTGTTTTTCAGAGTTTGAGAGCTCAGAGTCAGTGCTCTGTAAAGATTTTAAACTGTTAATTACTGAATTTCATGACATGTACCCTTCTTATGTGTGTATGCTTCTGTGTTATTGTTTCTGCTGTCTTTTGTTATCTTATATTGTTTGGCTTTTTTGGGTGCAAAGCACTTTGAATGCACTGTATGAGAAGGACTACAAAAACAATTATGATTTATTATAATTAAGATTTGGATTTCTTTTGAGTGTTTGTGTTTATGGGTTTGCTTGGCTTTATTAGCTCATGCTGGCTTTTGGGTGCATTTTGGTTTGTCTGGGTGTCTTTGGTTGTTTGGGTCTATTCAGGTTTATTTTGGTGTTTGGGTGTGTTTCAGGGCCTAAGCTCTACAAGGAGCCGAGCTTTAAATCCAACAAGTTCATCATCCACAACGCACTGTCCCGCTGCTGCCTGGCGGGGAAGGTCAACGAACTGCAGAGGAGCAAGATTGTGGAGGTTAGTGTGCCTGTGTCGGCCGCTGTTATTGGCCAGGCTGCGCTAGGTCTGCCTGTGTCAGCCACTGTCATTGGCCAGGCTGAGCTGGGTCTGACCTGTGTTGGCCCCTGTGATTGCTCAGGATCTGACCCATCAGCCTGTGTCAGCTGCTCTTATTGGCCAGACTGAGCTAAGTATAACCTGAGCTAAGTCTCAGCTGCTGTTATTGGCCCGGCTGTGCTAGGTCGGTGCAGGCCGAGGGCAGTGCTAGCGATATGGCAATATGTGTTGTGATGGTGTGTCAGCCAGCCTCAAGGCTGTTCTGAAGGAAGAAATAATACAGGATTTTGCAGGGGGCTGTTAGGCTTTTTATTATTTTATTTTATTATTATTTTTAAATGTCCCCAATTTTCCTTTTTCCCTTCCCTCTATCTTTCCCTCTCTGTCCGTCCATCTGCATCTCTCGCTCTCCCGTCACTCTCTCTCCCCCTCTGCCTCCCTCTGTCCCTCTCTCTCTCCCCCTCTGTCTCCCTCTGTCCCAATCTCTCTTCCCCCTCTCTCTGTCCCTCTCTCTCCCTCTGTCCTGTTTTCTCTCTCTTTGCCTCTCTCTGTCCCTTTCTCTCTCCCCCTCTGTCTCCCTCTGTCCCAATCTCCCTTCCCCTTCTCTCTGTTCCGTTCTCTCTTTCTTCCTCTCTCTTTCTCCACCTCACTCTCTCCCTTTCTCCCTGTCTGTCCCATCTTCTCTCTCCTCTTCTCTTTCTCTGTCTGTCTGTCTCTCCTTCTCTCCCTCTCCCCCCCCCATCCCCCTGCAGGAGATGGAGAAGTGCACGGCCAACCACTTCCTGATCCTGTTCCGGGACTCGAGCTGCCAGTTCCGGGCGGTGTACACCATGAACCCGGAGACGGAGGAGATGGTGCGTCTGACGGGCATCGGCCCGCGGGTGGTCAGCGCCTCCATGGTGGAGTCCATCTACAAGTACAGCTCCGACCGCAAGCAGTTCACCGCCATCCCGTCCAAAACCATGTCCATGAGCGTGGATGCCTTCACCATCCCGGGACACCTGTGGCAGAACAAGCGGCCTGGCACGCCCAAAAAGCCCGGCACGCCCAAATAAGGACGTGAACGCGTGCCCCTGCGTGCGCTGGACAGCCCCCTGCCAGCCTCGTCCTCTCTCTCCCTCCTCAGGCAGAAGGGAGGGTGAAGGGGGGTCTTCGGGTCTGACACTTTGGAAATGTGGAGAATTGACCACCAGGGGGCGCTGAAGAGACAGTAGTAATTTCCCTGTCTTCTCTCCTCTGTGGAGGGGAACTGATACAGACTGATTTTCTGTTCCACTGCCTGACTTCATGCCTGTTCCAGAGAACCTAAACCTCAGTCCTTCTCTCAGAAGGGGCAGCTGGGGAAAGGGGTGGGGCCGGAAAGGGCGGTCCCCTGGCACACCCCTGTGGAAGATTACCAAAATGCTGAATTCAATGTTAACTATCCAGGGCCCCTGCTTTCCCGACTGTCTCCCCCATCGCACACATGTGCACTCACACACACACACACACACACACACACACACACACACACACACGGGCACTCACACACACACACACACACACACACACACACACACACACACACACACACACTCTCACACATGCACTCTCACACACACTCTCACACACACACACACACACACACACACACACACACACACACACACACACACACACACACACCAGGTTCCCTTTGTTTTCCGCTCTCCTCCTGAAAGAGGATTTCCGCAGAGGGACGGTCACCACTTTCTGAATGTACAACAGACCAAAACCTTTGGGATTCCGACTTTCTCACCTTCAAAGGACGTTGCGGGGGGTTAACCTGACCCCAGTCAGCTGGACACAGGGAGGGGGGATGCTTTTTATACCACTTTCGGCTCGTGTCTTATCTGCCTTTCAGGCGCCGGCTGTCGGACGCTTCGTACTGATCCCAGATCTGTGTTCTGTCTCCGTCTCCCCTGCCACTGTAAGTGTCTGAGGAGCCCGGGAAACTGAACCTGGACCTGCTCTGTGACGTAATAATAAATGAACTGCTGAACATGAGACGCTGCCAGCATTGCAGTGACTGGGTTAAAAAAAAAACTAAAAAGAAAAAAGAAAAAAACCCTCTTGTTAAAGGTGTGTGTACATATCTGTATGTGTAGGACATGGTTTGTTTTTTTTTTTTTTTTTATAATGATTTGTATAAAGCGGAGCGATGTGTAAGATAGCTGCTGTGGCTGCTCAGCATGGGGGGTGTGTTTGCATGGGCGAGGCGGGACTGAGCCCACTCTAGGGCCTCGCAAACCTCCCGGATCCGCGGGGAAAATAAAGCCGAGAGATTTCAACCCAGCCTCCGACGCCGGCGCTTTAACTAGTCTGTCTTCTCCTTTGGTCTGTCTCTCCCTCTCCTTCCCCGTATCCTTTGTGAGTGCAGCTCTCTGTCCTGGAGAAATAAAACATTACTGACCCTGAGAGAGCAGGACAGGAAATACTCCCCACAACACACCCCACAACGCTCACAGAAATGCCCCATACTTTTCACAGAAATACCCCCAGATGCTTACATAAATACCCCACACCCTTCACAGAAATGGTCCCAGACACTTACATAAATACCGTACATGTTTCACAGAAATACCCCACACCACTTTACACTGAAGCAAAAAATTTAGTTTCCCCGCTGAGAGGCTGGGAGTCTGTGGGTGTCCTTGAGAGCACTCAGTAGTCAGTCAGAGAGGCATTGCTATTTGCCTGTCTCAGCTGGAGTGAAAATCCAAAGGAGCTCTTGATGGATGACTGTTATTTGAATATTCTTTAAATTTTTTTTTCTGTTTGTCACGTACAGCATGTAACACTTAGGACACATTACCAATGTTGTCCTTCTGGGTTGCCTGTCTGAGTGAAACTGGATTACCTTCTCTATGGTCTGGGTTTGAATGCATGTGTCTCCCCCTTGTGGTGTGTCTTTGTACCACACGAGGGAGCAGTGAGCTGCTGGGATGGTCACCATTTGAACGCAGAAAGTTTTCACTGTCCCCATTGTGAACCACAGTGAGTTTTCATTCTTTCCGTCTTTCTCTCTCTCTCTCTCACTCTTATGAAGGTCTAATAAAGAGAGAACTTTTGGGCACAAGGTCAAGAATGGGGTATGTCTGAATATTGTGTGTGTGTGTGTGTGTGTGTGTGTGTGTGTGTGGACAGGAAAGGTTTGTGAAGTAGCAGCATTCTGAGTCACACACCAGCGTAGGAAAGTCCCTGGTGTGTGTTAATCTCTGGAGACTGGATGAAAATGTCACACCTCCATCAAGGTGTAGACTCACCCTTTTGTGACATCACCATTACCTGTGTCTGGTGTCTGTTTTATTTTATCTTTTGCTGTCAATTTTCATGAATGCTGGAACCCCTCCCCCCCAAAAAAACAAATGTACATAAAAACAGATTTATTCCAGGACACCTGGATTGGAGTAATAAAACATTTGAATCATCCTGTTTTCTTCAGTACATCATTTTTCCCCTCACATATATTCATTTGTGTGTGTGTGTGTCTGTGTTTGTATTTGTGTGTGTGTGCACGTGTGCATCTGTGTGTGCGTGTTTGCACGTCTGTCTGTCTGTCTGTCAGTCAGTCAGTGAGGCAGGGACTGCATCTGTATATGCTGTACATGTGCATTCTGGAGTGCAAAGCCAGAGGAAGTCTCATCTCCAAATCAATCTGAAATTCAAAGATTTGACACATCTAATGTCCCACTCACCTGACAAAAGATGTGTTTGTTTAGGATATTGTGGACAGAAACTCTGGGCCTCTTAAAAACAGCAGTGTGGTGTGATGGTAAGGAGTAGGGCTTGTTAGAAGAATGTTGCTGCTTTGGTTCCTGGGTGAGGCAATGGTGTTGTGCTCTTGGACAAGGTGCTTACCCCAGATATCCTCAGTAAATATATAAATGATGAATATAAATGATAGGTGAAAGCTGGCATTGAAATTGACAATAAGCAGTGACCCTGACGTGATTTGAACACGCAACCTTTGAATGTGGACTTGAAGATCGGGGGATTCCTTGATGGTGTTATCTCGAGAGCTGCTCACAGAGCCCGGATAGCTCAGTCGGTAGAGCATCAGACTTTTAATCTGAGGGTCCAGGGTTCAAGTCCCTGTTCGGGCGATGATCTTTCTGTTGCCTGATGATACCGGAGACCCAACATCTTTTCAGCAGAGCTGACAGCTTGAGCAGGGTGTATCTCTGTCCAGTCAAAGACAGCATTCAGCACCTGTCAAGCGACAGCCATTGTCAACAGATTCCGAATGCTTGTTGTGCAAACGGTTGATAAATAAAATGTATTTTCAAAGCAGCACAATTTCTGAATGCAGGGGCGATAGCCACTTTACAAGTCTTTTAACAGCTGACTCGCCTTGACATGCTCCAGCAGCATGAAACGAACGAAGACGATAATCTACGGCCCAACATTATGTAATAAAACGTTCAGTTTGCTCCTATGCCATACTTATGGAGTCTCGTCGCAGCCAGTCGTTGGAATAACTGATGAGAGCTTTGTGTTTTCCTTGACATTGAAAACAAGGTGTGTTTTATGAATGATAGGTAAAAGCTGGCATCCACGTCCCGAATGCGAGAAAGTCTAGATTCCTTGAGCCAGCTTGTGTCAAGAAATCTATCAAAAAGCTCTTCTTTGAGTGTAAAGTGGAACATTACAGACTTTCTTCTCCTTTATGCAATGAGAGAGTGCCACGTGGGACATCTTTAAGTGGAATTAAGTGACGCTTATAAAGCAGAAGACATGACTTAAAGGTTCTTTGTGCACAGTCACTCTCTGATTGGATAGCAATTCTTGGCTTTATTGGAGTCTATCAAGAAGCTCTTCTTTAAGCCGAAAGTGGGACATTTCAGACTTCCGCTATCTTATACAGTATAAGAAGGTCATGTTGGGAATTGTCAGGTGGTCTTAAGAGGTGCATGTCATGCACAAGATTTCACTCAAAGGCTCTTTTTGCACGGTCATTCTCGTCTTGGTCAGCAAACCTTGGCTTCATTGGAATCTATCAAAAAGCTCTTCTTTAAGTGTAAAGTGGGACATTTCAGGCTTCTGCTGTCTTATCCAATATCAGAGGGTGAAGTTGGGCATTGTCAAGTGGTCTCAGGTGATGCGTATCATGCATAACGTTTCACTTAAATGATCTTTTTGCACAGTCATTCGCTCCTTGGACAGAATGCATTCTTCATGTCTTGCATTGGTGGTTCAGTGGTAGAATTCTCGCCTGCCACGCGGGAGGCCCGGGTTCGATTCCCGGCCAATGCATGAGTGAGCTTTGTTTTGGTCGTAACCATGATTCAAATACCTAATCTGAGGGTCCAGGGTTCAAGTCCCTGTTGGGGCGATGATCTTTCTCTTACCTGAACATACTTGAAACCCATCGTCTTTTCGGCAGAGCTAACAGCTTGATCAAGCTGTATCTCTGTTTAAAGACAGCATTCAGAACCAGTCAAACGACAGCCATTGTCAACAGATTCCGAATGCTTGTTGTGCAAACGGTTGATAAATAAAATGTATTTTCAAAGCAGCACAATTTCTGAATGCAGGGGCGATAGCCACTTTACAAGTCTTTTAACAGCTGACTCGCCTTGACATGCTCCAGCAGCATGAAACGAAAGAAGACGATAATCTACGGCCCAACATTACGTAATAAGACCTTCAGTTTGCTCCTATGCCATACTTATGGAGTCTCGTCGCAGCCAGTCGTTGGAATAACTGATGAGAGCTTTGTGTTTTCCTTGACATTGAAAACAAGGTGTGCTTTATGAATGATAGGTAAAAGCTGGCATTGAAATTGACAATAAGCAGTGACCCGACGTGATTTGAACACGCAACCTTCTGATCTGGAGTCAGACGCGCTACCGTTGCGCCACGAGGTCATTCTCATAGCACAAGGCCATGATTTTTCAATTATCCGACAAAAATACAAGACATTTCTACTTTGCAGGTATAGACTTGAAGATTGGGGGAGTCCTTCACGATCTCTGTGGTATCTCGAGAGGTGCTCACAGAGCCCGGATAGCTCAGTCGGTAGAGCATCAGACTTTTAATCTGAGGGTCCAGGGTTCAAGTCCCTGTTTGGGCGATGATCTTTCTGTTGCCTGATGATACCGGAGACCCAACATCTTTTCAGCAGAGCTGACAGCTTGAGCAGGGTGTATCTCTGTCCAGTCAAAGACAGCATTCAGCACCTGTTGAGCGACAGCCATTGTCAACAGATTCCCACTGCTTGTTGTGCGAATGGTTGTGATAAATGAGATGCAGCTTCTGAAAGGAGGAAAACCTTGATAGGGGAGAGGAATTCACGTGCATGACATGATCCATCCACATCCCCAACGTTAGAAAGTCTAGATTCATTGAGCGAGTGTGAAGAAAATAGAATTTCAGAATTCAGTTTACAAGGAAATGTTAACAGCTGACTCGCCATCTCATTCTTCAATCGAATGAAAATAAAAGAAGACATAATCTATGCTCCAGCAATATGTAACAAAATGTTCTGCACGCTCCATGGTACTGGAAATCCAACATCTCTTCTGCAGAGGCAACAGCTTGATCTTCACTTCAAGGTGCTTGTCTGTTCAATCGAAGACAGCATTGGCACATCTCCAAAGACAGCTATTGTCAAGAGATTCCGACTGCTTGTTGTGCGAACGGTTGATAAATAAAATGTATTTTCAAAGCAGCACAATTTCTGAATGCAGGGGCGATAGCCACTTTACAAGTCTTTTAACAGCTGACTCGCCTTGACATGCTCCAGCAGCATGAAACGAAAGAAGACGATAATCTACGGCCCAACATTATGTAATAAAACGTTCAGTTTGCTCCTATGCCATACTTATGGAGTCTCGTCGCAGCCAGTCGTTGGAATAACTGATGAGAGCTTTGTGTTTTCCTTGACATTGAAAACAAGGTGTGTTTTATGAATGATAGGTAAAAGCTGGCATCCACGTCCCGAATGCGAGAAAGTCTAGGTTCCTTGAGCCAGCGCGTGTCAAGAAATCTATCAAAAAGCTCTTCTTTGAGTGTAAAGTGGAACATTACAGACTTTCTTCTCCTTTATGCAATGAGAGAGTGCCACGTGGGACGTCTTTAAGTGGAATTAAGTGACGCTTATAAAGCAGAAGACATGACTTAAAGGTTCTTTGTGCACAGTCACTCTCTGATTGGATAGCAATTCTTGGCTTTATTGGAGTCTATCAAGAAGCTCTTCTTTAAGCCGAAAGTGGGACATTTCAGACTTCCGCTATCTTATACAGTATAAGAAGGTCATGTTGGGAATTGTCAGGTGGTCTTAAGAGGTGCATGTCATGCACAAGATTTCACTCAAAGGCTCTTTTTGCACGGTCATTCTTGTCTTGGTCAGCAAACCTTGGCTTCATTGGAATCTATCAAAAGCTCTTCTTTAAGTGTAAAGTGGGACATTTCAGGCTTCTGCTGTCTTATCCAATATCAGAGGGTGAAGTTGGGCATTGTCAAGTGGTCTCAGGTGATGCGTATCATGCATAACGTTTCACTTAAATGATCTTTTGCACAGTCATTCGCTCCTTGGACAGAATGCCTTCTTCATGTCTTGCATTGGTGGTTCAGTGGTAGAATTCTCGCCTGCCACGCGGGAGGCCGGGTTCGATTCCCGGCCAATGCATGAGTGAGCGTTGTTTTGGTCGTAACCATGATTCAAATACCTAATCTGAGGGTCCAGGGTTCAAGTCCCTGTTGGGGCGATGATCTTTCTCTTACCTGAACATACTTGAAACCCATCGTCTTCGCAGAGGCAGAGCTAACAGCTTGATCAAGCTGTATCTCTGTTTAAAGACAGCATTCAGAACCAGTCAAACGACAGCCATTGTCAACAGATTCCGAATGCTTGTTGTGCAAACGGTTGATAAATAAAATGTATTTTCAAAGCAGCACAATTTCTGAATGCAGGGGCGATAGCCACTTTACAAGTCTTTTAACAGCTGACTCGCCTTGACATGCTCCAGCAGCATGAAACGAAAGAAGACGATAATCTACGGCCCAACATTACGTAATAAGACCTTCAGTTTGCTCCTATGCCATACTTATGGAGTCTCGTCGCAGCCAGTCGTTGGAATAACTGATGAGAGCTTTGTGTTTTCCTTGACATTGAAAACAAGGTGTGCTTTATGAATGATAGGTAAAAGCTGGCATTGAAATTGACAATAAGCAGTGACCCCGACGTGATTTGAACACGCAACCTTCTGATCTGGAGTCAGACGCGCTACCGTTGCGCCACGAGGTCATTCTCATAGCACAAGGCCATGATTTTTCAATTATCCGACAAAAATACAAGACATTTCTACTTTGCAGGTATAGACTTGAAGATTGGGGGAGTCCTTCACGATCTCTGTGGTATCTCGAGAGGTGCTCACAGAGCCCGGATAGCTCAGTCGGTAGAGCATCAGACTTTTAATCTGAGGGTCCAGGGTTCAAGTCCCTGTTCGGGCGATGATCTTTCTGTTGCCTGATGATACCGGAGACCCAACATCTTTTCAGCAGAGCTGACAGCTTGAGCAGGGTGTATCTCTGTCCAGTCAAAGACAGCATTCAGCACCTGTCGAGCGACAGCCATTGTCAACAGATTCCCACTGCTTGTTGTGCGAATGGTTGTGATAAATGAGATGCAGCTTCTGAAAGGAGGAAAACCTTGATAGGGGAGAGGAATTCACGTGCATGACATGATCCATCCACATCCCCAACGTTAGAAAGTCTAGATTCATTGAGCGAGTGTGAAGAAAATAGAATTTCAGAATTCAGTTTACAAGGAAATGTTAACAGCTGACTCGCCATCTCATTCTTCAATCGAATGAAAATAAAAGAAGACATAATCTATGCTCCAGCAATATGTAACAAAATGTTCTGCACGCTCCATGGTACTGGAAATCCAACATCTCTTCTGCAGAGGCAACAGCTTGATCTTCACTTCAAGGTGCTTGTCTGTTCAATCGAAGACAGCATTGGCACATCTCCAAAGACAGCTATTGTCAAGAGATTCCGACTGCTTGTTGTGCGAACGGTTGATAAATAAAATGTATTTTCAAAGCAGCACAATTTCTGAATGCACTTCACAAGAGTCTTTTAACAGCTGACTCGCCTTGACATGCTCCAGCAGCATGAAACGAAAGAAGACGATAATCTACGGCCCAACATTATGTAATAAAACGTTCAGTTTGCTCCTATGCCATACTTATGGAGTCTCGTCGCAGCCAGTCGTTGGAATAACTGATGAGAGCTTTGTGTTTTCCTTGACATTGAAAACAAGGTGTGTTTTATGAATGATAGGTAAAAGCTGGCATCCACGTCCCGAATGCGAGAAAGTCTAGGTTCCTTGAGCCAGCGCGTGTCAAGAAATCTATCAAAAAGCTCTTCTTTGAGTGTAAAGTGGAACATTACAGACTTTCTTCTCCTTTATGCAATGAGAGAGTGCCACGTGGGACGTCTTTAAGTGGAATTAAGTGACGCTTATAAAGCAGAAGACATGACTTAAAGGTTCTTTGTGCACAGTCACTCTCTGATTGGATAGCAATTCTTGGCTTTATTGGAGTCTATCAAGAAGCTCTTCTTTAAGCCGAAAGTGGGACATTTCAGACTTCCGCTATCTTATACAGTATAAGAAGGTCATGTTGGGAATTGTCAGGTGGTCTTAAGAGGTGCATGTCATGCACAAGATTTCACTCAAAGGCTCTTTTTGCACGGTCATTCTCTTCTTGGTCAGCAAACCTTGGCTTCATTGGAATCTATCAAAAGCTCTTCTTTAAGTGTAAAGTGGGACATTTCAGGCTTCTGCTGTCTTATCCAATATCAGAGGGTGAAGTTGGGCATTGTCAAGTGGTCTCAGGTGATGCGTATCATGCATAACGTTTCACTTAAATGATCTTTTTGCACAGTCATTCGCTCCTTGGACAGAATGCATTCTTCATGTCTTGCATTGGTGGTTCAGTGGTAGAATTCTCGCCTGCCACGCGGGAGGCCCGGGTTCGATTCCCAGCCAATGCATGAGTGAGCGTTGTTTTGGTCGTAACCATGATTCAAATACCTAATCTGAGGGT
This sequence comes from Megalops atlanticus, assembly GCA_019176425.1. NCBI lineage: Eukaryota > Metazoa > Chordata > Actinopteri > Elopiformes > Megalopidae > Megalops > Megalops atlanticus. The sequence continues at coordinate 7,210,283 of CM032875.1, forward strand.
CCAGGGTTCAAGTCCCTGTTGGGGCGATGATCTTTCTCTTACCTGAACATACTTGAAACCCATCGTCTTTTCGGCAGAGCTAACAGCTTGATCAAGCTGTATCTCTGTTTAAAGACAGCATTCAGGACCAGTCAAACGACAGCCATTGTCAACAGATTCCGATTGCTTCTCGTGCGAATGGTAGTGATAAATAATGGGACTGGAAATCCAACATCTTTTCGGCAGAGCTGGCAGCTTGATCAAGGTGTATCTCTGTTCAGTCAAAGACAGCATTCAGCACCTGTCAAGCGACAGCCATTGTCAACAGATTCCGAATGCTTGTTGTGCGAACGGTTGATAAATAAAATGTATTTTCAAAGCAGCACAATTTCTGAATGCAGGGGCGATAGCCATTTTACAAGTCTTTTAACAGCTGACTCGCCTTGACATGCTCCAGCAGCATGAAACGAAAGAAGACGATAATCTATGGCCCAACATTACGTAATAAGACCTTCAGTTTGCTCCTATGCCATACTTATGGAGTCTCGTCGCAGCCAGTCGTTGGAATAACTGATGAGAGCTTTGTGTTTTCCTTGACATTGAAAACAAGGTGTGTTTTATGAATGATAGGTAAAAGCTGGCATCCACATCCCGAATGCGAGAAAGTCTAGATTCCTTGAGCCAGCTCGTGTCAAGAAATCTATCGAAAAGTTCTTCTTTGAGTGTAAAGTGGAACATTACAGACTTTCTTCTCCTTTATGCAATGAGAGAGTGCCACGTGGGACATCTTTAAGTGGAATTAAGTGACGCTTATAAAGCAGAAGACATGACTTAAAGGTTCTTTGTGCACAGTCACTCTCTGATTGGATAGCAATTCTTGGCTTTATTGGAGTCTATCAAGAAGCTCTTCTTTAAGCCGAAAGTGGGACATTTCAGACTTCTGCTATCTTATACAGTATAAGAAGGTCATGTTGGGAATTGTCAGGTGGTCTCAGGTGATGCGTATCATGCATAACGTTTCAATTAAATGATCTTTTTGCAGAGTCATTCTCTCTTTGGACAGCATAAATGCTTCATGTCTTGCACTGGATTAATGTGCTGCTACTGCTTCCCCACAGCGTCGGGTCTGGTGGCACACGCTGCAGGTTATTACGGCTCCAGTGCTCCCTCTGCAGGCTGGCCGGCTCATCATCGCAATGCTGAGTCTCTCTCTCCCCCTGCAGGCCGTGTGTGAAAAGGCAGGGCGTGGCTGGAGGTGAGGCTTCTGTTTGAAGGTACCGCAGAGTTTCCTATAGGACAGAGACAGACTGCTCTCTGTGGTGAAACGCTACGATTGGCTTTAATCATAGTGAGTCATTGACAGCACATAATGGTGCTGACAATTTTGGAGTTCATGAAAGGACGGCCAGGGCACCTGGGCGCTGACACTGGCATTGGACAACGCTGCCATCTAAGGGCTTTGATTGGCGGAATTGGTTACAGAGGAATCGTTGCGGTCCATGTCGAATGCAGTATAGTCCCGGAGGATGCATCACCTTGTCCGCGGCTTATGCAGTGATGTAAAAAAGGAAAGAGATGTCATCAGGACTGGCGCTATGGGGGTGCAGAGGGGTGCACTGCACCGCCAGACGGACCTCAGTGCACCCCCAGTTGTCTCCTTATATCCTCCTTATATCCTTGTGTCTATATAATATTAAATACGTTTTTTTTTTTTAAGATATGACGTTTTGTGATGATTGCAAGTGCACCCCTCTGTGTTTTCATACAGCCGAGCTTGAATGCCATCCGTCTCATGGCAGCCTGGCCTTTATGCACATACTTGCCTGGCAAACATTGTGTCAATCCGCTGCAGCTTGACAGCACAGCATCAAAAATACAAAGAAGATGCCCCCACACACACACACACACACACACACACACACATGCACACGCGCACACACACACACACCTTGTCTTCTTTCTTTCTTGTCTTGTGCTTTCGGCGGCTGTCTCACGTGTCATTATTTATCACAGCCTTTCAGCCCTCGGCCCTTGACATTTTAACGATTATGTGAGTGTGGTGCGCATACGAATGCCTACAGACAGTACAGACAACTGGTTATTCCTGTGTCGTAGTTTCTGCTGAGAGTCGATATAAAATCCAGAGCAAAAAAGTTTTTTTTTTTTTTTTTTAATGAAACAAAAAACGATTCCTCTAAATCATTACTACTTACACTCACTTCCATCGGAGATGTGGGAAATGAGCAAAAGTTTCATTGTTATAGGCCTACTTAACTTATAGTATAATTACAGTTCTTCATTTTCATCTTGACTGTATCGATAACGGTGCATTAGCAGTTGTTGCAAGCAAGGGGATTGCATTTACTGTTAAAGACTTTTGAAAGCGTGTTACGTTGCTGCCCTGTGCCCGTGGAGCGCCTCCCGCGTCTCGCATGCTCTGTTACGAATCTGTTATAACTCCATTAGTGTTGCACGCACAGCCCCTTGCTGTCTGAGCATTTTTTTCATAGGTGAACCACCGGTAATTTATGACTGACGCAGTTTGCAAGCTCTCTTTCTTTTGGAAAAGCTCCTGTTCTTCTAACGGTGCCGTTTCGAATGACAGACGAGGTCTTATCTCTGATTTTGGGACTGGTAGAACTGGAAATGTTGTATCTGAGATGCCCGTCTCACTAACAGGGTTGAACTTGACGCGCAACACGCTCGAACCTGAGTGAGAGAGCCAGTTGGGGACAGAGAGAGACGCCTGTCACCTCCGTTCCACGGTCATGGCCGTTTTGGGGGACAAATGACGTTGGAGCTGTTTGACGTTCAGTGAAACAGAATACAGACGGACAGATATTATTATGGATGTGCATGCGTCTATAAATGCCTACTGATTTGGATACATATTCTCTGCGGCCGTTACCTGTAACTGTTACTGTCTCGTCTGAATATAAGGGCATTAAAATACATAGTTTAACGCCCCTTAGTGTTTGCATAAATGCTCTTTATATTTCATCCTTCAGGAGTGCCTTTTCGTGTTCTCACGAAAAGTTGAACTGATCCTGCCGTCATTTGAATTCGTATTTTTTTCGAACATCCAATGATGAAACGCCTTTGATGAACTCATTTGAATGCCCGTCGTTCGGGGCGCTTGGCAGCGCTTGAGTGCGCGAACCTGTTCCCTACAGCTCCACCCCTGCTCTTGCAAATGCGCCGCGTTCAGAGAGCTCCGTCCTTTCAGAGTGTTCTGGGGGGCGGAGGAGCCCGTGCTCCCGGGAGCCGCTGGGTCTGCCCGTTTTCCTCGAGCCTAAGCAAGAGATTGAAATCATTACGTAAGGAGAGCCACCTCACCAGCCGTTCCAGGTGAAAATCAGATACTGGTGGAGTCAACAACCAAGCAGCTGCTTGCTGATTCCAGGAAACCAGCTCGGCTGACTTTCGGTATGGATAATGATTTAAGCTAACCTGTCATCTAGTGAGGTGCAGGTAAAGCCATCAGGCCATCAGCTCTTTAGGTACCTGTGTTCCCACCCCGGTTTAAATGCTATACACTTTGTCCTCTCTTTTTTCTGTAAAGTAAATGAGCAACAGTGTAAGACCAGGCTAGCAACACTCCCAGACCAGTGAGTGTGAGCATAACTATTCAAGCCCTCCTACCGGTTAACTTGTGCAATCTGACTAGACAGTGTAAAAGCTAAGGGAAGCCAAGTACACACACTACCATACATCACAGTCACTAGATCACAGAATCCAAAAAACATCCTGATACTACAAGTAAAATAAACAGCAAATAACACAAGTAGCAGGCGTTAGGGGCGGGAATGTGGCATAGTAGTAAGGAGCCGGACTCGTAACCGAAAGGTTGCCGGTTTGATTATCTGCTGGGGCAGTGCTGTTGTACCCTTGGGCAAGGTACCTAACCCAGAATTGCCTCAGTAAATACCCAGCTGTATAAATGAGTAACATTTAAAAAACTGCAACCTATGTAAGTCGCTCTGAATAAGAGTGTCTGCTAAATGCCAATAACGTAATGTTAGGGGGTGGGGATACAATCTGAAGAGGTGGGGCTTTGGTCTGCATCAGGACATGGCCCGTCCTTTTGTGGGAAGTTCACTCCACCACTGGGTGGGGGACCAGTACAGACAGGGATCGTGCTTGAGAGGACACATCCAGGTTTCCCAGCCCCACCACCACTTGCTTTCTCTCCCCAATACTGATGTGTGACGGTCACCACCATTTCTGCTCCTGACTGCAGAACTGAGTGTTCTGTTATGCTGGTGCAAGGTGTGTGTATCTGCTGCTGTGCAATCAATACAACCATGATTTGTGAAACATTTAGTTACTGTATTGCAACCTATTGCTATGCAGGATTGCACAGGTATAGCATACAACTAAAATCACTAAACATTTACTGTTATACTTCACAGAGGCGGCCTTATGCATTTGGGGGTCCGTTTCAATACTTAATATAGGGCCCTACCCCCATAGAACATAAACATAAAAGAGCAGAAAAAAGCGAGGATTCCAGTCGTTTTATATCAGTTGGGGGCCCCCCTGGTGGGCGGGGCCCGTTTCAATTGAAACGGTTGAAACATAGGTAAGGCCGCCGCTGATACTTCAGCATGAATGCAGCATAAACATTGTTTAAGGCTTAAGGTGCTGAGCTTGTCACCCAAGAGTTGCAGGTTTGGTTCCCAAGTGGGGCACAGCTGTTGTACCCTTGAGCAATGTACAGAGCTTAACCTATGCTACCTCAGTAAATATCCAGAGGTATAAACTAGAGAATGTAATTCCAGGGAATTACGAGTGCATGAAAGTGCAAACAGTCTAATTTTACATAGATACAAGTATATAGGCCTACATCAAACAGATGTAGGTGGTCAGAACAGCTGCCACAAGATTCTAATTGCTTAATGGCTCTATTGTGATGTCATAAAGGCCAATGTTAAGTCTATGGGGAAAATTTTGATAGTTTTTAATTAATAGTTTAAAAAGTATAAATGTTACAAAAATAAAAAATACATAACATAAGTGTCCTTTGTAAGACCTACGCAACACAGTTTGAATGAAGTTTCTACGTTAAACGGTTGAAGCTATATTAAACGCACAAAATTGGTTAGAAGAAGAAAAAGAAGAATAAGAAAAATTCGGATAACAATAGAGTGCATTTTCATGCACTCTAAGTATTAATCAGCAAAAGAATTTTAAAGTATGTAGGACCGCCCTGGAAAAGTTGAGCACAAAAGTGATCAAATTTTAATACTTTATTACGATTCACTTTTGGAGCTCAAGGAAGATATCATTCTGGAGCTAAGTCTATATGTTACTGCACCCTCGGATTATTTTTTTATATTAAGTTATATTTCTACAGCTAATCGTTCATGAAGATTAATATTTGAAGCTAAGACTTTTTCTGATACTACACTTTTAAGCATCTGATTCGTTATGAAGATAAACCGTGGAAGCTAACTTTGTTTCAATGCTACACTTTTGCAGCTAATTCTTTACGAAACTAAACTGTGGAAGCCATCTCAGTTTGAATGCTACAATTGTGCAGCTAATTCTTTACGAAGACAAACTGTGGAAGCGAACTCGGTTTGAATGCTACACTTGCGGAGTCTCGATGGAGATTTACATTATTCACCCCGGTGAGACACGTCATAAAAGCCGTGCGGCACCGACCGAGGAGTAATGCACAGCCGTGGCTTTGAGTATGCACCGGGGGCGATGCAAGGGAGCGTGAGAGCGTAGCGGGACAGCCCTGGGGGGCCGGGGGTTCGCTAGGGTGCGCTTTAATTAACTGTGACAGTTGGACGCCAGCCTAAAAGAGTAAAAGGCAACCTGTCAAAGAGTAGCTACTCTTTGGAAGCATTAAGGTCCAAGATTACATTAAGCATGCGCTTTTATCCAGAGCAACTTACAATGTTATCCATTTATACAACTGGATATTTTACTGAGGCGATTATAGGTTAAGTACCTTACCCAAGAGTACAGCAACAGTGCCCCAGTGGGGAATCGAACCAGCAACCTTTCAGTCACGAGTCCTGCTCCTTAACCACTATGTTATACTGCCGCCCGCGATGTATTCTCCAAGCAAACTTTTTTTTTTCTCTTCACCCAGTTACACTTAACCCTCTGAGATGCATTGTTTAGCACTTTACACACCACTTTTGCAATAGTTGACATATTATTTTATTTTATTTTATATTATATTATATTATATTATATTATATTATATTATATTATATTATATTATATTATATTACAACAACAGCTTATGAGACAAAATGCTATTTGTCATTATCTCATTAGCCACATGGCTAACAACACAGGTGTCTTAAAGCCAGTCACAGCATTCAGACACATAATAAAAAGACATGGGCAAAAGCTATCAGGTTCTTATTTATTATGTATTTGGCCTAACTAACAACCTAATTAAACTGATGTTTTATGTATTAGCAAACAAGCCAATTCATGTTAGCTGGCTCTTAATCCCAAATACATAATGTTGTTAAGACTGTAATATCCTTAGCTGGGAAATCACAGATATGTTGATATCAGTCTTCTAGCATATAAAACCAAACCATAACACCTGGTTACATAATCCAGCATGGAGTACCTATTCTAAATGCTGTATGAAACAATGTGTGTGTGTGTGTGTGTGTGTGTGTGTGTGTGTGTGTGTGTGTGTGTGTGTGTGTGTGTGTGTGTGTGTGTGTGTTGCAGCCTCTTCGAACAAAGAATTTTACTTGCCAAGAATCTAAATGTTGGTGTTCCGAAGTAGGATAACAGGACCAGTAGCATCACACTGGACACAGCAAATCAGGAAACACTCATGTTCCTATGAGGTGGTTCAAATGTGTATTTAATCAGTTTGATAACAGCTGAATTTGTTACTAGTATCCAGTTATGTTGCTTGTCTGATTATTTGCTTACCTTCTGCAAATTCACCCTGCACGACTATACCTGAGTTCACCTGACCTGCATCTGCCCCAGTGTAACTGACTAAGCTAAGGCCTGAATCGCTGACAACATTCATATTTAGCATCTATTAGTCATTTAGAGATAATCTTCTTTAGAGCAACTTACATATGTCAAAGTTTTCACATGTTATCCATTTACATGACTGGATATTTACTGATGCAGTTGTGGGTTAAGTACCTTGCCCATGGGTACAGCAACAGTGCCCCAGCAGGGAATTGAACCAGCAACCTTGCAGTTATGAGCCCTTCTCCTTACCACTATATCACACTACTGCTGTATAATAACGATGGGGGTTTATACACCAAAGGATTTATGTCTTAATTGGAAAAGCAGACTATGTGTCATACTGGCTGTATTTCTCTTGCTTGTATGCCTTTTGTGTTCTGGTCTGTAAGACACCTGCTTAAAAAATTAACATATCGACAAACAAATACAAATGGCAAAATAATAAAAGTGACTTCACGTGTTTATATTTCTCTTGCATAAGGTACTGTCCAATGTCACTCAGCAGGGGAGGGTACTATAGATAAAACAAGATATACTAATAAAAATATCAACAAAGTTAAAAATTAATTAAAGCAGATCATTGAGGCAAGGCAAATTATGCAGCAAAATAATGGTTAAATAAAGAACTGAAGCAATTCGTTAAAAACATGGAAAAGGAAAAATAAGAACAAATAATGAAAGTCATGTGCACCTCATAAGTTTTTATAAAATATTCAGACTCTGATACACTGAGGCACGGTAGTCCCTAACCTAACACACTCATTTTTATCCACCCGGGTCCTGTTCTCATTCACTGACCACAATTACAAAGGATGCGCGAAATCTAGCTCGGGAGGTCCGTATCAATACAAATAAGTTGCCTAATTGACATGGCTGAATTTTGAAGTGTTGTATTAGGTGCTGAATTTATGGTTCTGGAAAACATATTGCAATATTGAATCGTACCTCAATGTTGGAAACATTATTTACCATAACAGTGGGTGCGTTGATGCATTATGACCAGTTTCGATATTTAATTTTGTTCACTGCATCGGGGCAATAATTCAAATAAAAACCTTATGTGATATGAAAAAATATCTTTTAGTGATTATGTAAGGCAGCAGACTTACATCTCAGGTAAAATTTGCAAAACTGGGTGTCTACCATGTATGTGGGTACGACCACGGGCAAGGCGAGACGCGGCTGCGAGTCACGATCGCAACGGCTTCTATTTGCATAGTCAAGCAAGTAAAGATGAAGGTATTTTAATAACAGAATGATCAGAAATACAATGCAGCCGCTTTGAATTTCTCTCCAGGCAATCGGTCGGTAGTGTGGGAACAAGCGGCGACAACCCCGCGGAGAGCGAATCGAACTGTCAGTGAAAAAGACAGTTTGTCAAAGTGTACTTTAATGCTACGTAGGCCTACTTTAACGTTACGTTTCGTTTACCGAATACACTCGAAATAATTCCGTCGTGTACATAACAGTGAACATCCGTGAAACAGGAAGCAGCCTTCGAGTTTAAGGACCCACCCGGGTTTGGAGCTCTGTCACCCTAAAAGACTGAGTTACTTTCATCGTCTCGTTGGAAACAACTGGCGAGAGAATCGCGTACTGCAATTGTGAGACGGTACCTACTATGAACCCCAGCTCTTCAAGTCTGAATAAGTTTCGCTTTCCACAGTTTTCTACATTTTTCAACAGCGCAAAATAAATAAATAAATGAATAAAAAAAGAAAATATAAGAGCCCTCAGATCGTAATATAGTCTTAAATATGTCAGTGTTTTCATGAATCAGTGTTCACATACGGTACACCGATGTAAAGAGCTGTATGATGCGTGACAGTACATATTTGGGATGATTTACGGGGGAACAAAATGTGAAAGCACCTCTCTCATTGCACTATCACCGTATCACTGCGCGCTCCTTTTGCCCGTTTCAAACCATTTAATTGCCGAAAATATTCCTCAATAAACCAATAAGACGATGTGCGCATAAAACAAAGGGTGTAAAGTTATACTAACAAACCAACAAACCTAGAATCAAAAGGTTACTGCTTTGAAATGTGTTTAAAATTCTATGTGCTGTTTTTCACCAGAAAATTCGAACTGAAATGGTTTAGCGATTAAAGAAAAGTTTGTGAATCATTTGGCGTACTTCACTTGTCTATGTCTAATACCGAGCTAACTTAAGGGCAGAACAGCACCTGCTCTTGCGAACTGTTCAGAACCAAGACTTGGCAAATCACCTATAGTCCAGGAATCCAAATGGACCACATTACGTACAAAAATGTGTGCTATTATGCTAAATTTGAACTGCTCTGATGCTAAAGCTGACTGCCAAACTTCCTCACAATCAGCACAGGTACTGAGAATCAGTAAAAACAGGGACCCCTAAACGGTGAAAAACTGTCCACTGCGGCTCATTTCTTGTAAACAGGCTTGGCAGGGTTAGCAGGGGCATACTTTGTGGTTGTGTCTATGACATGATTAATTTAGTCAAACATTTAATCAATTTAATTAAAATTTTATTTTGTTAGATGATCTGAGGACTCCTTTCTGTTCCTCTGGTCATTCTGAAGGCTTTCAAGGTCCTGGTAAAAACTGATCAATAGATCAATAAAAAATAAAAACAGGCCATGATATCTACAATTCCAACCAGACAAATGCACAATGCTGAACTTGGCTGTCTTTGAAAAAAAAAAACTCTTATTTGTGCTACACAGAAAAGGTACAAACACCTTTCTAAAGGAGTTGGCTTTCCCACATATAATTTCTTTTTGTGTGGTGTGTGCCTGTTGATGGGGACAGGCAAATTCCAAAAACGCTAGACTAGAGTTCATTTGACTGAATGAGGTGTTTTTCTCTGCCAGCAAAGTTTGAATTTAAGCTATCTGTTTATGCAGTTGGCTGGTGTCCAGTGTCTGGGCACCTGGTGTGGTTGTGCGGAGGTGTGTGAGGCTATATATGGCATGCCCTGTGAGCGCACTCATTCACACCACCGGTGGCAGCCAGGGAAACTCCTCACGCGGCCTTTCAGAGATCTCCCGTAGGGAACACCCGTCTTGCAGAGATCCACTCTCACTCGCCATGACCTCGTTCAAGAAACAGCGTTTCTCCACCAGCTCGTTCACCGGGCTGGGGTCGAGCGCCCGCGGTGGCGCCGTGTCCGTGGGCTCCGCTTACGGGGCAGGCCTGGGCGTCCGCGGCACTTACAGTTACGGAGGGGGCTTCGGAGGAGGGGGCGCCATGGAGAGAGGGGGGCTGAGCCACGCCAGCGGATTGGGCGTCGGCATCGGGGGCTCGGGTTGTCTGCTGGCAGGGCCGGCGTTAGCGCTGTGTTCGGAACGAGCGCCGGTTCCGCTGCAGGCTTAGGCCTCGCGGCCGGGGGTTACGGGGGTTACGGGGGTTACGGAGGTTACGGAGGTTACGGAGGTTACGGAGGTTACGAAGGTTATGGGATAGGCGGCAGTGCGAGTGTAGGCGTGGGTGGGGGGTACGCTTTGAGGGGCCCTGGGATCGACGGAGTCCCCACCGTGTTCGCGGTGAATGAGAAGAAGGTGCTGCAGACCCTGAACGACCGCCTGGCCTCCTACCTGGACAAGGTGAAGATGCTGGAGACCACCAACCGCGAGCTGGAGGAGAAGCTGCGAGCCTTCACCGTCAACAAGATCCAGACCCGCGACCTGCGTGTGTACGAAAACCGGATTGAGCCAATGAGGCAGCAGGTAATACTAATATCTACTAGTATCTTATTTGTCACATCTTAGGGGTTTGTTGCAAATACCATTCTCTCACTCTCTTGTTCACAAGTGGCTGAAAGGGTGCTGGTTTGAATACCTGCTGGGGCACTGCTGCTGTACCCTTGGGCAAGGTACTTAACCCACAACTGCATCAGTAAATGTCCAGATAAATAGATCAAATGGTAACCTGTGTAAGTCATTCTGGATAAAAGCGTCTGCTGAATTCACAATAATGTGGACAATAGTGCAATTCAAAAACTTGTTGATCGCTGAACTTGGTTGCTTACGTAGTTAGCTAGCTTGGTTAATTAGATAGCTACCCATTATAGATAACTACCTACCTGTCATAGATGATAGATGACTGTTAACTGAACAAAGAGGAACTAATTACGCTTCACTGAAACAGCTGCAGTTCCCACAGCTCCATACTCCCTGTTAACCTTAGTACTGCCTTTCATTGTTGTGCCAGCCATGTGGGCTTTTAGAAGCAAAATGCCCGTGGTTGGTGATAGATTGCTGTAGTTTGGTAGGTCAATGTCTCTGTCATTACCACAATGTCGCTTACATTTTCATTTACATTTATTCATTTGACATGTATTTGACTTTTATCCAAAGCAACTTCCTAGCGGAGTGGTAGAGTACAACAGAAGCAAAAAACATAGGGAGTCAACAATATTAGAAGTGCTGCATGACAGGTTTCAACGGTCAGCCAGACAAGGTACAAACTAGCTGGCGGGGCTAACGAGTGTGTTAAACCATTAGATTTAAAAAAAAAAAAAAAATTTTAGTTTAGTAGGACACAGTTACGAGACATGAGACATGTCACTCTTACATGTGACACCGTCACAAGACAGCTTAGTGGACCACCTTAATGGGTGGGGGGATTTTACCCATCTGCTCCACTCCTGGTCCAGCCTCTGGCCTACTCCCATGTTTACTACTGGCCCTCTCCTTGCCGGTCCCCCTGCCAGCGAGATCAGGCCTCTGCAGTCCATCCAGGACACTGATGCTCTGTCAGTCTGAAACCTCCCGAAATATCCCCACACCTCACCTCAGTTCCCCCGTCACTCCTGTGGTTCACACCCATTTTTGGAAAGGTCCTGCCAGCCTCACAGGCCTCAGAATGCGCCGGCAAATAGCAAACCACAGATGTGGACAAAGACCGATCTACCCTCCCAACCTGGGACGCTTTGTGGGGTCAAGCAACCTGGTCGTGCTGTCTGTCCTGGATCCCACGTGGTGAAATGAGCTTCCCACAATGGCCAGAACAACTGAGCTGCTGGTCAGCCGCCATCAGAGACTGAGGACCCACACTTTCAGATCTCCCTTTACCTTATCTCCCTCTCACCACTCACACAGCTTGCAGCAGTTTGCTTATAAGGCTTGTTTATTCTGTGTAGCACTTCTTTATAAGTCTCTTCACCATAGCAATGTAGATGGTTTGAGGTTGCATTATTCATTGTTTAAGCTTATGTTTCAATGTGGGAGTGGCATTTTCTGGATTTGTTCTGTTCATGTGGCCATATTCCATACGATAACACACCTTACTTAAAGAGTTGCTCTGAATAAGAGCATCTGCAAAATGAATAGGAATGTAACACTCTGCTCTCTGCTCTTCCCAATTCACAGCACCTGACTCTCCTCCAGGAAAACTCACGCCTTGCTCTCCAACTGGACAATGCCAAACTGACAGCCGATGACTTCCGCATGAGGTACCTTTTCAGTTTTATCGTTCCGCTTTTGTCAAAAATGTCAAGAGCAGTCTGGATTGTTGGTTACACATCAGCACAAGACTTGCATTAATATATGCATTGGGCAGCACACTGTTAGTGCGCTGGTGCAGGTTACTTAACAGAGAATTGCCTCCATAAACATTCAGCTGTATAAATGGATAGCATGTAAAAATTGTACCCTGTGTAAGTCACTCTGAATAAGAGGGTCTGCTAGGCATCTGAATATAACACACACACGCACGCATGCATGCACGCATGCACACACACACACACACACACACACACACACACACACACACACACACACACACACACACGTGTATTCCCATAGCCGGGAAATGAATTCACGTGGAATACTGTGTAAGATGTTCGGTGGCCTCTGAGCCTCGGTGTGTGTTTGCTGTGTGTGTGCTGCAGGTATGACACCGAGCACGCCATGCGTCAGTCAGTGGAAGCCGACATCGCCGGACTGAGGGCGCTGAAGTCAGAGTACGAGTTCAGCAACAAGGGGCTGACTCAGGAGCTCCAGATGCTCACAACAGAGCTCACCTCCCTCAAGAACACCCACGAGACGGTACGGACACCCCAACCCTTAAACTGCCCCTTGTTTTAGTCCACTGGTTACTTACCAGAAGGATTGATCTACTGACGGTGATGCATGGTACGTAGAGGGTGTATTTACATCTAGAATTAGAGGGACTGGCGATTAATCCTGAATTCTGTAGCCGTCAGGTGAACTTCTTTTGGATTCTGTGATTTAGTGGCTGTGACGTATAGTAGTGTGTGCACTTGGCTTCCCATAGTTTCTATGCTGTCTAGTCAGGTTGCACAAGTTAACTTGTGGTAGGGCTTGAATAGTGACTCACTGGTCTGGGAGAGTTGTTAGCCTGATCTGACACTTTTGCTTATTCAACTTGAATGGATACACTTCTGTTCTTTGGTGCGGGGAGTCACTCTGGGTAAAAGTGTCTGCTAAATGAATGTAACATACAGTAATGTAAAGTAAATGTAATGTATCAATTCCTTCCTTTCACTGAGGAAAAGAATTTGGCTAACACACTCAACTTATTTCTGTGCAAATTTTGACTCATGGGCTGTTCAATGTAGCTCTTCAGTTACCACACAATCTGTGGAGCTCCTTGGGTGAATGTAAAAATGAGCCTGGATGGTCCTGCCATGTTCCCAGGAAATGGTGGCCCTGCGTGGAGAGATGGCTGGTACCGTTACTGTGGACATCCAGGCAGCTAACACCACCAACCTCTCCAAAATCCTGGAGGAGATCCGCTCGGAGTACGAAACCGTTGTCAAGAGGAACCGCCAGGAGGTCGAGAGCTGGTATACGAAGCAGGTGAGCTCGCACCTGTCTCTGGCTACACGCCTGTCTCACATAACACACGTTCCTCTCATGACACCTGTCACGAATTAAATACAGGTCTCTTCCAGCACACCTATCTGATACAACAAACTGTTAAATGTATACACGTGTCTTTCTGCACATCCATTTGACATCTGTCACTGCACACCTGTTCTGTATAACACAACTGTCTCTTCACTGTACACCTGTCTCACATTCCCATTTTCTGAATTTATACACCTGTCTCTCATGCAGACCTGTCTGATATTGCACACCTTTTTCATCCTGCCCAGCTGTTTCTCAGAGTATGCATACTGATATGACACTTCTTAGTAATCAACAAGTTTGAGACAAATTTGAGAGACCTCAGCAATATAAAGACTAGAGCATCCTGCAGCAGTTCCCTGTGCATTTTGTTTTTTAGAAGGCACACATCCCAGAATGCACCTGTAATCTGTGTTTAACATGTATGTGCTCCCAGCATGCTCTCTAACATTTTGCGGGTGGTTCACAGATGGAGATTAAACGGGTGGAGGAGACCCAGACCACAGAGTCCGCTGTGACCACCAGCTCGGAGATCGTGGAGGGACGCAAGCAAAGCCTCTCCCTGCAGACTGAACTGGACACCATAGTCATGTCTGTGAGTGCACAGTGCTGGAGACTGAGTTTGAGAGGTGTGAGTTTGACAGGTGGTTGGCATGACGGTGTGATCTTTCTTTTCCAGAAAACGTCTGTGGAGGAGCGTCTGGTGGAGACGGAGACGCAGTACCAGATCCAGCTCCAGCGCCTCAACAGCATGGTGGTGACGCTGGAGAACGAGCTGGCCAATGTGCGTGAGGGTGCCATGCAGCAGGCCCAGGAGTACCAGAACCTGCTGAACGTGAAAGTGAAGCTGGAGATGGAGATCGCCACCTACAAGCAGCTGCTGGAGGGGGCGGACCTTGGCTTTGGGGTCGCAGGCAAGGCAGCAGGGGGCAGCTACTCTATGGCCACAAAGTCCAGCTCCAGCATGTCCTCAACGTCCTCGAGGACCTCTGGACTCGAGGGATTTGTGTCATCCGGTGCAGCGATGACATCATCTACAGGCGCCGGGAGTGGAGCAGCAGTGCGGACTGCTGGCGGTGTTGCTGGTGTTGGTGGTGGTGTTGCTGGTGTTCGCAGTGTTGCTGGTGTTGCTGGTGTTGCTGGTGGTGTTGCTGGTGGAGTTGCTGGTGGGTCAGCTGTTATGTCTGGTGCCGCGATGCAGAGCAGCTCCAGCATGTCCTCAACGTCCTCCAGGACCTCCGGACTCCAGGCATTGATGTCATCCGGTGCAGCGATGACATCATCTGCAGGAGCCGGGAGTGGAGCAGCAGTGCGGACTGCTGCTGGTGGTGTGGCTGGTGGTGTTGCTGGTGGGGCAGCCATGGTGTCTGGAGCTGGTGGGTCAGCTGTCATGTCTGGTGCCATGATGTCGAGCAGCTCAGGATTTTCTTCCTCCAGCAGCTCTGAAATGTCCTCATCTAGCTCTGCTATGATGTCATCTAGTGGTGGTGCCATGATGTCATCTGGTGGGGCCATGATGAATGGTGCTGCTGCAATGATGTCATCTGGTGGTGCTATGATGTCTGGCAGTAGCTCTGAGGCATCAATGGTGAGGTCAGCCTCCAGCATGGAGTCATCCAGCAGCTCAGCTATGATGTCATCTGGTGGGGCCATGATGAGTGGTGGTGGAGCTATGATGTCATCTGGTGGTGCCACGATGAGTGGAGGTGCTGCAATGATGTCATCTGGTGGTGCTATGATGTCTGGCAGTAGCTCTGAGGCATCAATGGTGAGGTCAGCCTCCAGCATGGAGTCATCCAGCAGCTCAGCTATGATGTCATCTGGTGGGGCCATGATGAGTGGTGGTGGAGCTATGATGTCATCTGGTGGTGCCACGATGAGTGGAGGTGCTGCAATGATGTCATCTGGTGGTGCTATGATGTCTGGCAGTAGCTCTGAGGCATCAATGGTGAGGTCAGCCTCCAGCATGGAGTCATCCAGCAGCTCAGCTATGATGTCATCTGGTGGGGCCATGATGAGTGGTGGTGGAGCTATGATGTCATCTGATGCATGATCTGGTGGTGGAGCTATGATGTCATCTGGTGGAGTGGAGGTGCTGCAATGATGTCATCTGGTGGTGCTATGATGTCTGGCAGTAGCTCTGAGGCATCAATGGTGAGGTCAGCCTCCAGCATGGAGTCATCCAGCAGCTCAGCTATGATGTCATCTAGTGGAAGTTCCATGATGTCATCTGGTGGGGCCATGACGTCTGGTGGAATGATGATGTCTGGTGGTTCTGGGTGAGTTTGTATTACGTGCTTTGTCCACCAATAAACAGCTGATTGCCAAAGCAACAAAAATCCATTTCTACTGAGACATTGGCATCACAAATGGAATTGGTCCTCCTATGCCACGAATAACATAAATCATACAATGTTTTCTTTGACTGTTTAAACAATGGGACCTGGAGCTTTGTTGCACCCAAAAGTTAAAGCTGAGCTAAGACTCTTTCTGAAGTCTGTAACAACCCTTTTTCCCTCAAGGTAGCAGCTAGTCAGGTTGTTTCAATGTCATCTGTGTGTTGACTCTGTCTGTGCTACTGTTGCCAGCCCATCCATCATGCAATAATCCTCCTCCCGCCGCACCAAGACCTCCTCCATGAGAGGTAAGGGCTTTGTCACTCTGAGTCTACCTCACAGTCATCACCCTCACCCTCTCTAACACTCCTTTCTCCTCTCTCACTCTCCACCCCTGTCGTAATCCTTCAAATTTTAATCCTCAAAGAACTTGTTGCACAGCATGGTCAAACTGTTCATACTAATTAGTAGGTAATAGCTACAAACCACATATTCTCAGACTGAGACCAATCATGCTCACTTAGCTATGCCGCCAATAGAAACAGGCTCAGACTGATTTTAGCGAAACCTACTCAAGCTGATTGTAAAAAATGATGAAAGTATTCACAGGTGCTCCTATATCACGGGGTGAAGATTAATTCCAGATTCTGCACTTGTTTCACATCTGGTCCCTGAATAGAAGATCCATAAATTAAAAAATAAAAGATCCAGCAAAAAAGGGGAGATTTATCGTATACTTTGACATCACAGGAAGTATACTTGCAGCTGTTTTGTGCATCAGAACCTTATGTTATTGTCTTAAAAATGCACTGCAAGTCTATGTGAGACAATGTACACATTTGGAAACATGTTTGGTATTATTATAGGAGAACAAATTGTTGATTGATTGTTGATGTTCTCGGCAGTATTTTTTCTCATGAAGTAGATGAAAGAATACTAACTAGCTAACTTGCTAGTGCTTTCTTCCACCTGAAACTTGTCCTGGATCAGAGTTGAGATTTTACAAATACTTAACTTGTTGGGTAATCTGATCCTGGGTCTGTTGTCAAACGTAGAGAGCCCTGAGCCAGTTTGTGATCACAATGTCTGTCAGCTGGCAATGGTCTTCCCTGGGTCATATACCATTTCTGATAAGATAGCTATTTATAAAGTGTGCATTTTTGAAAGAATCCACCCATTCAAAAGCACGAATAAAACTGGTAAGTGTAGTAAGGCCAGCATATGTGCCTGTCCAATTACCATACAGCTTCAGCTGATCTGTGACAAAGCAGACGCTAATTAGCCTGCTAGCTAGCTAGTGAAAGAACAAGGAGGTTAATATGACCATCTGTCAGACTGGAAACAGCTTTAGTATTTCAACATTAACACAAAGATCTGAGTGTATGATTTACACCAGTTAGGATTTTATTCACACTGGGGTCTCACAACCATTGACTAAGTGATGCAGAAGGATATTAAAATCTGGCTAGTTGGACTCTGATAGGAGAAAATACAGACGGGTGCAACTGCACGGGGGTGCACAAAAGTCATAATACTATGTAGACATCGGGATATTAGGAGACAACTGGGGGCGCACTGAGGTCCATCTGGGGTGCAATGCACCCCTAAGCACCCCCATAGCAGTGGACCCGCTCTTTGACCATAGCTATCAAGTGACTCATTACCAGACAGACACCTGGGTACCTACCTAGCAGCTAACAGTAACATACGATGAGAAAAATACATTCCAGCTTGTTGTTAGCTTAATAGTACAACCAAAAGTAAAATCAAACAATGTACAGCTAATACTTAGCCTACTTGTTAATTACTATCAGCTGTAACATCTGCACCAAATGCATGGTCCAGCTATAGCTAACTGTAGCTAACTGGCGATTGATTGGATTGTGTGACAGAAAAGGTATTTACAGTTAAGTTAGCTGGATGTGAAGGAAAAGGACTTTAGCTAGCTAGCTAGCTGTGGAATATAGCTATGTAGCTTACATGGAGATCTGTAGAAGGAGAGTGTACAGTGTTCATCTTAGCTCATTTTCACTCTATTGGGCGCCTTCTTGGGCTGTTGGGTACTTTCCCAGTGTCTTCCTAGAGTTCTGTTTTTTTAATCGTGGGTGGGATGGGTGCTAATCCACTCAGGCATGTCCAGCCCTGTCACTCTGTAACGACAAAGGGGGGACATGTGGCTTTCGTAGACAGAACGGAATTGTGGGTAAACTCCTCTCTCTTCCTCCACTCCATCAGGCCCTTCCTGTGCTCCACCCAGATCCCCCAACCAAGAAGAGCCCACAGGGAAGCCAACGCCTTACTTCAGAGCACTGCCTGACTCCCAAACAGCTTCACTCCTCAGCTCCTCGACAGCTATGTTTCTCTGACATGAAATAAACCAATGCACTCAAAGATGGAGTCTGAGTTTCTTATTTGAATGTTTTTTTTTTTTTTTTCTGGGTGGGCGTGAGGTGGGAAGGGGTGTTATTCTGTCCTGTTCTCCTGACCTGAGAGAGAAAAAAACGGGGTTGAAAGTTTGAGAAAACAAGGCAACTGCTTTGTAGGTACACGCCTTATGTGTCCACACACTTTCTCAGAGCAGGAACGTGATAAGCAATTTGATTGGTTTCTTAAAGTATGGCAGTTATTTGGACAGCCAATCGATGAAGCGACAGCAGTAAAGACGTTCCATCTGCCGCCCATCCCCTTAAAGCCACAAGAACAATGAGAGAGCTTGGCCTCGTGCAGGATCAATATCTGAACTCTGGCAAGAAAATGATTTTCATCATTGACCGCTTTTAAAACCAGAAATTCCTACACTGTGACTATCATTGATTTCCTATTAGAAGAAAGAAAAGTTGTTTAAATATTCAACAGTGCCAAATATACCTGGAACCCATATACATAACAAGCTGTCAACGTTTTTACTTTCTAGTCAGTGCTGTGTTGGGCGTTTAAAATAGAAAGTGACTGTGCTCTTAAAAGAGGATGACACACTAAGCTGTAGAGGAAAAAAACTGTCTGAGCTCTTATGAAATGTGGCTCCCCCAAATGTGGCTCCCCCACTTGCCTTTGGGGTCACTGTTCCCACAAGGTCAAAGGGCCCGATGCTGATGTGGTTCTCAAAATCACGAGGTCTCAGAGCAAAGGAGGACCTGAGGTCAAACGACACAAAGGTCCAGGGTGCCCACATTCAGTGGAACATGCTGGTCAAGGGTTGTTATAGCTGAAGGTCTACAGTGGATATAAAAAGTCTACACACCCTTATGAAATTGCAGGTTTTTGAAATGTAAAGACAGACATAATAACAATGTAAATGTCAGACTTCTTCCATCTGTAATGTGATCTTCCAACAAACAAAAATCCAGAGGAAAAACAAATACTTAAATATAGCTGCAAGCAGTGATACAGGGGCCAAGCACAACAAAGGAATCAGCAGAAGAAAGAATTATGATTTTAGGCCATGCAATTCAAAAGATATGTTAAAAAAAGGTATAATATAAGTTATATGCAATATGTGTTATAGCGCCACCTAGTGGTCAACTGACACAAAAACACTTGGGCACCCTCAGGGCATAGTCACAAACACAGGCACCAAATCTGGTGTCAGTACACAAAGGCATTGCGTAGATATGGCCTTTGTTAGTGCATTACTAGCGAATGCTATCCATAAACAAAAAATCATGGATAACTTTTGTGTGGCATGGTCTTAATATGCTCTGACTCAAGTTTCGTGAAGATTGGAGAAAATTTGTGGGAGGAGTAGTGAAAAGACTGTTTTCATTAAAATTCAAAATGGCGGACAACCAAATATGGTGGAAATGAAAATTGTATATGTCTGTTCAACTTGCCAGGACCCAAGGAATCAAAAGAAAAAAGAATCATAATTCTAAGCTAAAGACATCAAAAGTTATGAGTAGAAATTCAATTGTTTTAGTTATAGCGCCACCAAGGGTGAAATGACATAAAACTTCTTGGACACTCTCAGGACTGTGTAGGAAGTCCATATATCAAGTTTGGTGTGAAGACACAAAAGCATTGCCGAGATATGCCCTCACTACCTGTTTGGCGTCTTAGCTGTTGACTTTGTTAGCACATTACTAGCAAATGCTTTCCATAAACAAAAAATCATGGTTAACTTCTGTGTGGCATGCTCTCAATATGCTCTGACTCAATTTTTGTGAAGATTGGAGAAAATTTGTGGGAGGAGTAGCGAAAAGACTGTTTTCATTAAAATTCAAAATGGCGGACAACCAAATATGGTGGAAATGAAAATTTTACATCTGTTCAACTTGACATGATCCAAGGAATCAAACGAAAAATGAATCATAAATCTAAGCTAAAGACATCAAAAGTTATGAGCACAAATTCAATTGTTTTAGTTATAGCGCCACCTAGGGGTGAAATGACACAAAACTTCCTGGACACTCTCAGGACTGTGTAGGAAGTCCATATACCAAGTTTGGTGTGAAGACACAAAAGCGTTACCAAGATATGCCCTCACTTCCTGTTTGGTGTCTTCGCTGTCAAACTCATTTGCATGTTACGGGTGAACGCTTTGGAATATCTATTTTGCTGAATGCTTTGGAATATCTATATTCGGATAACTTTTGTGAGGTCTGGTCTGAAGATGATATGTACCAAATTTGGTAAAGATTGGACAGAATTTGTAGGAGGAGTAGCGAAAAAACAGTCTTTGTAAAAATTCACAATGGCGGAAAATCCTATATGGCGGACTTTGATGGCAATGGGTGTGTTGGACTCGGCCTGACCTAAGGAATCAAAAAAAAATTTGAAAAAATTTCAACAAGGTGAGGAGTTATGGCCAAAAATGTTAGCTGAACTTTGACCTGATGGTGGCGCCAGAGGGCTTGATTTACTGACCCCAAAATTGATGAGTGGACAGTTGGCACTGTCCTCTATGAGTGTGCCAAATTTCATAAAAAGCGTACGAACGGATCCATGGGCTGGCATAGACTTCCATGGCAGATGTATAATAATAATAATAATAATAATAATAATAATAATAAAAGAAGAAGAAGAAAACTAACAAAAACAATAGGGTTCCAGCACCTTAGGTGCTTGGCCCCTAATTATTAGGAACATTTTAAATTAAAAAAAACTACAACACCCTGATTGCATAAGTCTGCACACCCTTTCATAATGGGGGCTCTAGCTGTGTTCAAAGTTAACCAATCACATTCAAAATTATGCCTGTAGGTAAATAGCATACACCTGCCATCAATGAAAGTGATTCTGATTAAAACCAGACTACAGTCAGCTGTTGCTGTAGGATTTGGTTGAATGTTTGGGGTTGCATCCTACTGGGAGAGCTGTGGTCTGCAAAGAGTTGCCACAGAAACTGCAAGAGCTAATTGTTGAAAAGTACCAATCAGGAGAGGGATATAAAAGAATATTGAAGGCACTGGATGTAGCATGGAGCACTGTCAAAACCATCATCAATAAGTGGAGAAAATGTGGCACCACAGAGACATTGAAAAGATCAGAATGACCCTCCAAAGTTGATGAGAGGATGAGGAGAAAACTTATCAGGGAGGCTACCAAGAGGCCAACAGCAACACTGAAGGAGCTACAGGAATTTCTGGCAGGTACCGGTCACTCCTTGCATGTGACCACCATCTCTCGTATTCTGTACATGCCTGGGCTAGGGTAGGGTGGCAAGACGGAAACCCTTTCTTACAAAAAGGAACATCCAAGCCCGTCTTAATTATACCAAAAGATTCATTCAATCATCCCAAACCATGTAGAAAATGTACTATGGTCTGACGAGACAAAGGTTGAACTTTTCAGCCTAAATTGTAAAGGATATGTTTGGCACAAAGCCAATAAAGCTCATCATCGAAGGAACACCATACCGACTTTGAAGCATGGTGGTGCTTTGGGGCTGCTTCTCTTCAGCTGGGTCAGGGGCTCTTGTCAAGATAGATGGGATAATGAATAGCTTCAAATATCAAGATATTTTGGCACAAAACCTGCTGGTCTCTGTCAGAAAGCTGAAGATGAAGAGGAATTTCACATTCCAACATGACAATGACCCAAAGCACACATCCAAGTCGACCAAGGGGTGGCTTCAGAAAAGGAAAATCAAAGTCTTGGAATGGCCCAGTCAGAGCCCAGACCTCAATCCCATGGAAAACCTGTGGAATGACCTAAAGAGAGCTGTACACAGGAGATCCCCTCGCAATTTGAAGGAACTTGAACTTTTTTGCAAAGAAGAGAGGGATAAAATTCCAAAGTCTAGCTGTACAAAGTTAATAGAGACTTATTCACAAAGACTTTCTGCTGTAATAAATGCAAAAGGCGCTTCCACAAAGTATTAGTTGGGTGGGGTGTGCAGACTTATGCAATCATGGTGTTGTAATTTAAATTTTTTTTCCTAATAATTAACTCTTCTTTCTTTCTCTGGATTTTTGTTTGTTGGAAGGTCACAATAAAAATGGAAAGAGTCTGACATTTATGTTGTTATTTCTGTCTTTACATTTTAAAAATCTGCAATTTCATAAGGGTGTGTAGACTTTTTATATCCACTGTAAGTGAAGGGGACATGCAGGGAAAAGTTGACCATAGTGAATACAAAGGTCAAGGGTCACTTACGGTTGATTCAGGGGGCATAAAGAGTAGTTATAAAAAAGTAGTAAAATAATGTCTTTGCATGTATTGCACCTCCATTTCAGGAAACTGCAGTGGCTTGGCATTACATTATTGTTATTTAGCAGATGCTCTCATCCAGAGGAATTTACATAGGTTGCAATTTTTTGTACATGTTACCCACTTATGGATACCATGTATGCTGGATATTTAGAGGCAATTCTGGGTTAAGTACCTTGCCCATGGGTACAGCAGTGCCCCAGCAGGGAATGCAACCAGCAACCTTTTAGTTATGAGCCCCGCTCCTTACCACTAT
Source organism: Megalops atlanticus (assembly GCA_019176425.1). Taxonomy (NCBI): domain Eukaryota; kingdom Metazoa; phylum Chordata; class Actinopteri; order Elopiformes; family Megalopidae; genus Megalops; species Megalops atlanticus. The sequence goes on from CM032875.1 coordinate 7,233,334, forward strand.
GCTACACTGCTGAATTTTTTTCTTCAACGTCATTTTATTTGTCATCTGAAAAAGTAAATCCAGACGACTGGTGTTCGCAAGATCGCATTGGTGGTTCAGCGGTAGAATTCCCGGGACCCGGGAACCCGGGTTCGATTCCCGGCCAATGCATGACACAGTGCTCTTTTGATCCTAACTAGTGTGTAAAATGCCGATTTATGCCCCACTTGTCTTTGGTGGAGACTATCGCAAAGCTCTACTTTGAGTCTAAGTGGAACTTTTGTGGGCGGCAGTGCAGCATAGTAGTAAGGAGCTGGGCTCGTAACCAAAAGGTTGTTGGTTGGATTCCCTGCTCGGGCGGTACTGCTGTACCTCTCCGTAAGGTGCTTAACCCACAACTGCTTCAGTAAATATCTAGCTGTATAATTGGTCAGTATGTAAAAATTGTAGCGTATGTAAATCTCAAATGCCAATAATTTAATGAAATGTAATGTTTACAGTGTGGCTACAGAGCGAAGTGTGCATGTAATATAATGCGCTTTTAATTCCTCGCATTGAACACGGAGTCCTTTTCTGTCCTTTTATAATGTATCTAAATTGCAAGATAGCAGTCGGAACAGGGCAACAATTATTCACATTTAAAACATATTTACAATGACTTAACTCAATATAGGTGACACTTTCAAATAGAGTTTCCCCTCCCCGACTTCAGATATAGTGCATGGCTGACTATGTCATTAGCTACTTCATTGAACTTAATGGTTCTGCACTTAATTAATGTACTGGATTAATTCTGTACTGTAATACAGTACATAACGTTAGATATAAGGCTCATGGCTGTGATCATTGATAGACAAACGCTTATTTACAATATTGTCATTTAGCAGACGTTCTTATCCAGAGCGACTTACACGGTGCATCTAATGCAGTGGCATGAAAACTTGCATGAAGAGGGCACCACTAACCGCAAGTGAACTAGCTTCAGAGCTAAATATTGGATCCCTCGTTGCATTCATGCTAGCACACAAGCGACACAGCTTTTTTTGTGTGGAAAATCATGACCGAAGTTATCAAAATGAGGACGGGAGTCACATTCGAATCCAATGCGCCTCGAAAACACATTTGAAAAAAAAAGTTAGAAAATTGGGGTCTTTTATCAAGTTCTAATGTTTTATTTAACATATGCTTTACATAATGGCAAAAGAGGAAATCGACCTTTTGAGTCGTTTTAATAGCAGTAAGTAATATCCAGAATAGAAAAACGTTTTCTTCTTTTTCTATTTTTGATTCAGAAAAGAAACTGAAGTATGGAAAATACCACACCTTTCAGGCAAGCTGTTCTCTTGCATATGGATTTGGGAGGTTTTACAGATGAAACTTTTGCAAACAAGACAAGGCAGAGACGATTTCAAACGCAAAATTAAAAACATTTCTTGAGAAGTTAAAAATAGGACAACTGCGTATACCTTCACGGATTCACACTCACTCCTTAAAGCCGGACCAGGGCAAGCTTAAACATACCATGAGGGTAACGGTGAATGCGTGAGAGTTAAGTTTTAGTGTATATGCTTTTACGAGTTTATTTCATCATTATTCATTGTTCATTATTATTATTCATTATTCAAAGCAGCTCCTTTGTTTATAGAACTATGTCTTAGTATTTATATAAATAATCAGTTAGCCTATATTTATGTTCAAATCCAGCATCGACTTGGGTCTTATATCTTGAAGAGTCGCAGCAATGATCGTAAAAGTAGTCTCTTTATGCACAGTTATTAACAGGCGCTGCATGTACCTTGTAAGTACTAACGACGGGATTTAGGTCTGAGAAGGAGTGACATATTCAACTCCGTGAAGGGTTCTTCTGTTTCTGCCCGCATAGTCTTACTGTTCTAGCGGTCCAATGGCCAGCGTATCATTGACTTTTTTAAGTACGGGGATCCTCGCTTGCTGCGGTAGCTACCTTAAGCCTTCAAAATCCCGATGCTCCATACTCTTCTTCCTCTTCTTCCTAGCCACGCTATACACTGCACTCTATCAGACAGCTATACCAAAATGTGCAAATAACGTTCCGAATGCATTAAGAAAACGGTCCTGAAATACTTCGAGCTTTTCACAATAGCGTGCGTGACGTTATTCCTTAACATTTGGGAAAGATTTTGAAATCACAAGAGCACAGATATTATGCTGTAAGATTGTTGTGGAGACGTCCGCTCCTTGAAAGAACAAAAAAGAAAACCACACACACACACACACACACACACACACACACACACACACACACACACACACACACCCACACAACCATTATGCCTACATTAAAAATTGTAGATTTAATCTGCATCTGGGGAAAACACTAATTTTGTGTTGCACTTCACGTTTAGCGCCCTATATGGAAATATACCTGTCGGAAATTGTGTGAGTGCGCAATGACAGTCTAGAGTTTTAATTCATTGTAGGGTTTAATCGCGGGTTTGCAATGAAAGGCTGTTTAAAGAAAAAAAAAACACATAGGCCTACTAAAACCATCTTATTTCTTCCCATTTTTCAAATGTACGGTTACGATCTAAATGATCTATTCAACAACAACATTTTCAGTTAAATTTTATTATAAAAAAAAAGTGTGCGTTTTTTCATATGCGATTCACTGCTCGAATGTTTGTGCCGAGTGGAGAGATCGAAAATGACTGACAATGACTGAAAAGGACTTCCTCAGGAACAGTGGAAGCACAGAGAATACCCCTCCCCTGCCCTCCTACACCCCTTTCAGGTGAGATATGGATATGTTGTGGATATATGGGACCATGAACTCTAGCGTTTTTCTCCCGTCCACCCGCATGACACGGCCAATAGCGGGGCACATGGGCGTGGCGTACACTGCGAGCGCGGCTATATATGTCATGTCTCTCAACATGCACAATCACACCAACAGCAGCCAGGTGAAACCTTTCTGAGCGGTCCCTTAAAGATCTGTTGCGGTTCATTTAGCTGACCGAAGACATGGCCTTGGTGGGACGGCAGCGTTTCTCTGCCAACTCGTTCTCCGGGTTTGGGTCGAGCAGCCGCAGGGCCGCCTCGGCCTCCGCGTCCATGAGCGTCGGTCGCAGTGTGGCTCAGAGCAGCTCCTCCGGGTTCGGCGCCGGGGGCGGTTTTAGCTATGGGGGTGCCGGTAGCGCCAGGCTGAGTTATGGGGCCGTTTCCGGAGGATCGTCCGGTTACGGAATGAGCTACGGAGGAGGGAGCGCTGTTGGTGGCGGACTGAGAGTGGGGTTGAGCCAGGCGAGCGCCGTTGGCAGTGGGTTTGGCATGGGCAGCGGTGCAAGCGCAGGGTACGGTATGTCCGGTGGTGCCCGCGGTGTAGGTGCGGGTGCAGGGTTCGGGATGGCAAGCGGCGCAGGCGCGGGCTATGATTTCGGCGGCCTGGCGATTGAAGCAGGCCCCACCCCGTTTGCAGTGAGCGAGAAGAAGCTTTTGCAGTCCCTGAACGACCGCCTGGCGTCCTACCTGGACAAGGTGAGGATGCTGGAGACCACCAACCGCGAGCTGGAGGAGAAGCTGAGAGCCTTCACCGTCAACAGTGTTCAGACCCGCGACCTGCAGGTATACGAGGAGCAGCTGAAGCCGCTGAGACAGCAGGTAATACTGTCATGTAAATGACTTAAGCGTTATTATTCACAATTGTGTGCTTATCATGAACATCATTAATCGCTTGCATCCCATATTTAAGAGGCAAAGTTACCGTTCCAAAATGAACGAATGACTGTAAATCTTTTTCCGTTCAGGTGTCGCCAAATGTTTTCTTCTGTTTGAATGAATAAACTACATGATAGTTCTCCCATAGCATAACTTTGTTTATATAGTTTGATCTTGCACTGTCACGCATGTTTAGGTGACCATATTCCAAAGGTAGCACTCTCCTCTCAATTCTACCCGACACCCAGCTCCTGACTCTCATGCTGGAAAACTCGCGACTGGCTCTGGAGGTAGACAACGCCAAGCTGGCAGCGGATGACTTCCGAATGAAGTACGTTTCCGTTCAGTCGGTTTTGTTTTGCCAGTCACCAAACGTCCGAGAGCAGTGGGTATGACGTTGCACATGTAACCGAAAAGCTTTTGTTTCCCATACAGATTGGGACGCAGCTGGTGCATTTATTAGCAACGAATCTGAAATGTTTTCTAAATTACGGCTACAATAGCCCAGAACAATGGAATCTTCCAACGGAGTTGGAAGTAAAATGCTATCTAAACATGTATGATGTATTGCGGCAATTGGAGGATGCTCCGTGGACTGTTTTCATGCCGGTTAGTGACTTCTGAGCCGCTGTGTGCGTGTGTTTGTGATATTCTGTAGGTTTGAAAGTGAATACAACATGCGGCAGTCTGTGGAAGGAGACATCACCGGACTGAAGGCGCTGAGGTCGGAGTACGAGTTCAGCAACACGGCGCTGAATCAGGAGCTCCAGATGCTGGCCGGGGAGCTCACGGCAATCAAGAAGAATCACGATGAGGTGTTTGCTCTTGGGTTAACACCCTCCCCTACAACCCTTTGCCTCTTGGTTTTACACATTGTTTACTGAATAGAACAATTCAAGGTCCTTAATGAGTTGAAAAGGTGGACAATACTCATGTCCTATTTTTGTACAAAATTTAACTCATATACTACGAAATGTAGCACTGTCGTTACTGTATGGTCTATGTAGTTGTGTGTGTAAATTTGTAACCGGCCTGGATGGTGCTGTCATGTTCCCAGGAAGTGATCACTCTGCGTGGAGAGATGGCTGGTACCGTTACTGTGGACATCCAGGCAGCTAACACCACCAACCTCTCCCAAATCCTGGAGGAGATCCGCTCGGAGTACGAAACCGTCGTCAAGAGGAGCCGCCAGGAGGTCGAGAGCTGATATACGAAGCAGGTGAGCTTGCACCTGTCGCTGGCTATACACATGTCTGACACTGTACACATGCATAAATGCATATACCTGTCATACTGTGCATCTGTTCAATATTACACACCTATCGTTGCACACCTGTCCCATATAACAGGTGAGCAGCAGTAATGTGAGACAGGTGTGCAGTGAAGAGACAGTCTCACTGCACACCTGTCTCACATTACTGTTGTTGGACTTCATACACCTGTCTCTCACTGCCCACATTTCTCAGAGTATGCATACTGACTCTATAACTTGAGAGGCCTGGGCATTATAAAGACTAGAGCAGCAACACCCAGTGCATTTTGTTCTGGGGAAGGTACACATCCCAGAATACACCCGTAATGTGTTCCCAGCATGCTCTCTAACATTTTGCGTGTGGCTCACAGATGGAGATTAAACGGGTGGAGGAGAAACAGACCACGGAGACCACAGTGACCACCAGCTCGGAGATCGTGGAGGGACGCAAGCAAAGCCTCTCCCTGCAGACTGAGCTGGACACCTTAGTCATGTCTGTGAGTGCACAGTGCTAGAGACTGAGTTTGAGAGGTGTGAGTTTGACAGGTGGTTGGCATATGTGTACAGTGTGAGGGATGGATGGCGTGATCTTTCTTTTCCAGAAAACGTCTGTGGAGGAGCGTCTGGTTGAGACGGAGACGCAGTACCAGATCCAGCTCCAGCGCCTCAACAGCATGGTGGTGACGCTGGAGAACGAGCTGGCCAATGTGCGTGAGGGTGCCATGCAGCAGGCCCAGGAGTACCAGAACCTGCTGAACGTGAAAGTGAAGCTGGAGATGGAGATCGCCACCTACAAGCAGCTGCTGGAGGGGGCGGACCTTGGCTTTGGGGTCGCAGGCAAGGCAGCAGGGGGCGGCTACTCCATGGCCACAAAGTCCAGCTCCAGCATGTCCTCAATGTCTTCTGGGGCCTCCAGAATGGGTGGGGCAGCGATGTCATCTGAAAGTACCAGTGTAACGATGATGTCATCTGGAGGTGCTGCAAGTGCAATGTCATCTGGAGGCATTTCAGTCATGCAGTCCTCTGAGGTCATTTCCTCTGGTGGTGCAGCAATGGTGGCATCCGGTGGCAGTGCTATGATGGCTAGCGGTTCTGCGTCAGAAAGTTTGGTGGTGAGACAGTCGAGCAGCTCAGGATTTTCTTCATCCAGCAGCTCTGAGATGTCCTCATCTAGCTCTGCTAGTGGTGGGGCCATGATGTCATCTGGTGGGGCTATGATGAGTGGAGGTGCTGCAATGATGTCATCTGGTGGTATGATGTCTAGCAGTAGCTCTGGGGCATCAATGGAGAGGTCATCCTCCAGCATGGAGTCATCCAGCAGCTCAGCTATGATGTCATCTAGTGGAGGTGCAATGATGTCATCTGGTGGGGCCATGATGAGTGGTGGTGGAGCTATGATGTCATCTGGTGGGGCCATGATGAGTGGTGGTGGTGCTGCTATGATGTCATCTGGTGGAGCTATGATGTCTAGCAGTAGCTCTGGGGCATCAATGGAGATGTCATCCTCCAGCATGGAGTCATCCAGCAGCTCAGCTATGATGTCATCTAGTGGAGGTGCAATGATGTCATCTGGTGGGGCCATGATGAGTGGTGGTGGAGCTATGATGTCATCTGGTGGGGCCATGATGAGTGGTGGTGGAGCTATGATGTCATCTGGTGGGGCCATGATGAGTGGTGGCGCTGCTATGATGTCATCTGGTGGTGCTATGATGTCTGGCAGTAGCTCAGGGGCATCAATGGAGATGTCATCCTCCAGCATGGAGTCATCCAGCAGCTCAGCTATGATGTCATCTAGTGGAGGTGCAATGATGTCATCTGGTGGGGCCATGATGAGTGGTGGTGGAGCTATGATGTCATCTGGTGGTGCTATGATGTCTGGCAGTAGCTCTGGGGCATCAATGGAGATGTCATCCTCCAGCATGGAGTCATCTAGCAGCTCAGCTATGATGTCATCTAGTGGAGGTGCAATGATGTCATCTGGTGGGGCCATGATGAGTGGTGGTGGAGCTATGATGTCATCTGGTGGGGCCATGATGAGTGGTGGCGCTGCTATGATGTCATCTGGTGGTGCTATGATGTCTGGCAGTAGCTCAGGGGCATCAATGGAGATGACATCCTCAAGCATGGAGTCATCCAGCAGCTCAATGATGTCATCTGGTGGAAGTTCCATGATGTCATCTGGTGGCGGTCTCATGTTGTCTGGCGGTGGCGGTATGGTGTCTGGCGGGGGTGCCATGATGTCTGGCGGGGGTGCCATGATGTCCTCCAGTGGAATGATGTCCATGTCTGGTGGCTCCAATTTCTCCAGGTGAGTTCTTATTAGCTTGGTGGTTCCGTACACACATATTTCTACCTTGATGTCCCCTCAGAAATGTTAATGATCTGAGTGTAGATTAACCAGACATATGGAATCATAAATTGTCCAACATTTTCAGAAAAGGTCATCGTAGAGTTTTGTTATGGCCAAAAGAAACCAAGTTTTTTTTATGAAGTCTGTGATAAACCATTTTGTCACTAAATGTAGCAGCTAGTTAGCTTTTTTTAGCTCTACCCACAGGCTGACTGTGCCTGTTCTCCTGTGTCCTTAGCTCCTCCTCCAGCATGAGCTCCTCCTCCAGCGCTGCCCAGAGTTCCTCCATGAGCAGTAAGTGCTCTATCACTGTCTGTATCAGCTTTCACTCTCACTCTTTCCTTTCATTCTCTCATTCCGTCCTTCTGTCGATTCTTCTCACTCCTTATCTTCACTCACTCTCCTTCTCTTTCACTCTGTGATCCTTTACTAAACCTTTACTTGCTCTTTTTTTGCCCCCATCACACTGTTTCAGTCCTTTCAGTCACCTTGTCAGTCCTTCTCTCTCCATCCCTCCCTCACCCCTCTTGCCTTCTTCTCTCCTTCCTCTCATCCCTCCTGTCCCTACATCCCTTTCTTGTTCCTTCAGCTCAAAGTGATCTTGATTGCAATGCTCAAATAGTTGTTACAGTAGTAAGGTAGTAGCATTTTAGTGACCAGCTGTTCCTGAAAACAGTGTGTGTGTGAGGTCATGTGCGCATGTGCGTACGCGTGTATGTGCATGTGCATGTATGTGTATGTTACAGGGTACAGTGTAAAATGGCAACCATCAGATTGCATTTTACTGCTATCTAAATGAATACAAACCAAACCAATCTAAAGCCATGTCCTCATAATGTCCGCTTTTAAAGTGGCAGCCCCTCTGGGGTTTGTGTAAATTTTCCAGTGTGAATTTTCAGCGATGGTAAAGGGGACATGTGGCTTCAACAGACAGGAGGACACTGTGGATAAATGAATCTCTCCTCTCCACTCCATCAGGCTCCATGTCAGGTGGAGAGGCCATCATCATGGCTACGGCCCAGCACATGTGATGTGTGATGTCCTCCCCCAAAGAGAGAGGGCTTCAGGGCCAGAAAGATCCCTAAGGGAAGCCGACACTTCACTGCGGATTGTCCTCTCTCTCCTGAACCGTCACAATCCTCTGAGCGGAGGACACAGCTGTGTTTCTCTGATCTGAAATAAAGCCAACATTCCAAAGCAAAGATGGCTTCTGAGTTTCTTCTTCTTCTTCTTCTTCTTCTTCTTCTTCTTTTTCTTATTCTATGTGGTTAAAATTGTGAAAAAAGAAGGGGGTGGTTTTATAAATATGTACCTTATTTCCACATACTTTATGGTAACAGGAAAGTAATACGGAATATGATGCATTCCTCAGAGCATGGGAGTTATTAAGACAGTTAGTTGATGCAGTGACAAAAAGTTTAGCTTCCCCTGCCCTGTCTTCTTGCAGGATCCATATCTGACCTCTGGTCTTGTTTCCACAAGACCCCAGTTTTTATTCTAAACCTTTAACAGCATTTAAAACAAGAAATTCCTACACCAACTCAAATTTCCTGTTGGAAGAAAGAAGCTTATGGAGGCAAATATACTGTATATGGAAATATATGCATAACACAACATTAACAATTTTCTTTCATTCACAGTGCTGAATTTGGCATTCAAATAAGGATTGTAGGGTAACTAGCTCACCCTAGATTACAAGCCATTACAGTTTTTTATGATTGCTTAAGCATGATTTTGAAAACAGGGCTCATTTTGTCAAAGCACTATACACAATTCACACAACCACACACACACAAGTAGCAGAACACCTCAGATCTTTTGCAAAATGAAACACTTCATTCAAAACTATACAATAATATATAAAAACCCAATTTTGTCACCATATGGCACACACATGGTTCATACGATCTGATTCTGTTTGAACCAGTTACACACTGCTGTGCTCAATCTAAAACACTTTTAACATTTCTACTTGTCTAATGATATAGTCTGGGTTTGATTTTTTTCAGAGCTATTGCTAGAGTAATGTACATGAATATATTGACCAAACACAACACACAAGACCAGTACTGCCCACTAATGAAAATATTTATTTCTCTCCACATTGTAAAATCAGTCAATACATCCATGCATTTCCAAAGGTTGCATTTTGCCCTGAAAATCAGAACAGCACTTATTCTAAATAGAATATAGTACATAAACACAGCAAAAACATTTGTGTAGACAAAAAAGAAAGTATGAATTAAAAAAAAACCCTAAGCATCATCTCTTCACCTAGCTGGATCTGGCCATAGCACTTTGTCCATGTCACAGGCTATGTCCTCTCTCGCAAGTCAGCGAAGGAAGAATCTTCTTGAATGGCGAATCCATCCTTGCACAGACCCTGCATCAGTTTGGTCGCAGGCTTCCTCCATAGCTTGAATGAGGGGTATCCTGACATAGGGCTGGAGATTGTAAACCTTCCTTCGCCATGCCGAAAAAAACTCCTCAGTGGGGTTAAGGAAGGGAGAGTATGGTGGGAAGTATTGGAGTGAAAATTGTGGATGCTGATGAAACCAGTTTTGGACCAGAGCAGATCGGTGGAAAGATACATTGTACCAGATGACAATGTATCTCATCTGCTCTGCATCCATTTGGTCTTCTACTGTGATGATGTTGTGTAGTCTGTCTAAAAATGTGAGTATGTGGGCCGTGTTGTAAGGATCTAAGTTGGCATGGAGGTGGAGGACCCCATTCTGCGTGACTGCAGCGCACATTGTGATGTTACCACCACGCTGGCCCGGGACATTCAAAATAGCTCTGTGGCCAATGATGTTTCTCCCTCTTCTTACTTTTGTCAGGTTAAACCCAGCCTCATCTATGAAGATAAATTCATGTGGGATTACATCAACATCCATTTGCAAAACTCTCTGAAAAAAAGACAACATTGTGTAGTTCAATATAGGCCTACTATAAATTTTCATGTAAAAAGGTGCAGTGCACAATACTGAAGTGTACATTACTTACCTCCACATATTCATGCCGCAGGTCTTTTACTCTCTCAGAATTTCTTTCAAATGGCACTTGGTAGAGTTGTTTCATCTGTATGTGATGTTTTTTCAGGATTTGTCCCGGTGTTGATAGAGAGACCTGATGGTCATTATTGAAAACTGTGTGGTCATTGAGGATGTTTGTTTGGATTTCTCTGAGGTGTATCGCACTATTGGCCAAAACCATGTTTACGATAGCTCTCTCTTGTTCCTCTGAGAATATGGGGCCCCTTCCTCCTTGACGTTCTCGACCCTCAATCCTATGTAGACCAATCAAAATACATGTAAAATGTCACAGGACAGCGTACAAGGCGTTGTTTCAAACATGGAATGCAGTGAACGGGTACCAAAAAGTACTGATGCAGTGCATATAGTAGGCTACATTATACTGATTTTACAGTAGAGAAAAAATATTTTTCACCTGTGCTCTTGCCGAAATGTCAGAATTACTGTTGCAACAGTATATCTGCTGAGGTTGGGCTGAACTCTCTCTCCAGCCTCTCTCAATGTCAACCCATGGTTTACAACATGGTCAGCCAATGTTGGTCAAATCTCATCTGATAAATTTGGTCCTTGTCTTCTTTGTTCATGTCCTCCAGGTTTACCTCTACCTCTTCCTCTCCGTACCCCTCTTCCTCCGCGGGCTCCCCCTCTCATCCTCACTCTCCCTCTTCCTCTTCCTCTTTTACTTCGATGTTGCCTTCCATTTTTGTTGAAGACAGGTAAACTCACCTGTTGCCTTTTTATAGTGCTTATGTCTGATTGGTGAGTTTACAATTAAGCACCTAAGTGTCTGTACACCTGAAGGCCGTGTTTGGTCAATTGGTTCATAGGTGTGGTATTTTGAAAGGCAGTGCCTTGAAATGGCAAAGAAGTGACATCATGTTAGATTTCTGTGTCTAATGTAGAGAAGTGTGTTTAGTGTTTTGCAAAACACTATGTGTAGTGTTTTGCAAAAAGTGTGAGGCTGAGAATGTGCTTATAGTTGTGCAGATCTGGGCTGAGGTTTTGCTCCTTGAGTGTCAGGTTTCACTAACTGTGTGTTATTTTTAATTTTAGTGTGTAAGTAATTGTAAAAAACTGTAATGGACTATGATGGACTGTTCCCATGAAATATCTTCAATGTCAGGGAGGGTTTCAGAGCAAAGGAGGTCAAAGGGCATGAATGCCTTAAAGTCTGGGGTCCCTGGAGGTTACAGGTTGCTGCAGCTCAAGGTCAAAGGGCTGTTGCACAGTGACGGGTGTGGCTGTCAAGTCAGGCAGTGAGTGAGCAAGAGACACGCAGCAGGAAGGAACGCTACACTAGCCAATGGCCACTTTCATTTCCCCTGATGGCCTGAGGCAACCAAGAAAAAAAGGATGTACCAAACATGAGAACTCCTCATACTCCTGTGAGTAGGGCTGACAGTTGACATGATCTTGCATTGCTCCTGTGAGCTGGGTCAGTGCTGTCCATGGTCCTGCAGTACCCCTGTGAGTAGCACTGGCACTGTCCATGATCTTGCATTGCTCCTGTGAGTGTGGCTGGTGCTCCAAAGTTCTGCAGAAGACTTTATCTGCTGAGGTATGTGGGGTTCTCAGCTGACAACAACTGGGCTTCTAAAAGGGCTAAACTGCACTGTCTCCTTGATTCTTACATCCTTGCATTCTCTGTAACGCAGAAATTGATAACTGGTCACCAGCTCAAGACCTGCTCTAATTCCATAGGGAAGATACGAAGGAAGCAAGATATTTCCCGCATTGTCTTCTCCAGCATAGAATGGACAGAAGTATCCTCATGATGAAGAGTTTTTTTAGAGATCTGTGATGTAAGGTCTCAGGGGGTCAAAGGTCACTAGATCTCAAGTCAAAGGGATGTGGAGAGGGCAGTGAAAATGTTCTCCCTACATCTCTTACATTTCATAAAGTCAACAGATTTATGGCAGACGCTTGGGACACGCTGTACTTTGGGGCTTTATTATTGCTACCATATTCAGTACATATCCAGCAGCAGAAACAAAGCCTGGTTCAGTGCCTTATTGCGCAAGGTTCACGACACCTTTTAATCTAATTCATACAAGGTAAATCTGCATAGTTGAAAACATTATACCTGTACCCGCATGGAAAGAAACTATAAAAAAATCAACCTCTGAATTCTAAAATAATCCTATTTTGTAATATTTACAAGCTTAGGTTTTCCACTTTTATGAAAATATAACACTTCTACCTTTATTCAGCATTAACCATCTTTTATAAATATCCATCTCACACAACCAGCATAGCCTCAAGAGTATAATCAATATTACTCACACATACATTTTTGTTTGCTCAGCCTTAGACACAATTGCTGTTAATCTGCATACAACATATAGCCGAGGGGGACACTGGCCAGGCTGTTAAATGTGGTGTTATGTTTCAGCAGCATGTCATGCAGTAATATGGTCTGACCATCGGGGGTGAACACAGGTGTCCATGAGAAAAAGGGCGAGACGAGTCTGAGCAAAGACGGACCAGCGGACGGACGCGCTGACCATCTCCTCCGGGGGTCTGATCTTCTCCACGAGCTCCTGAGACACAGAGGAGACAGACGTGAGACCAGGCAGAGGGAGAGGCTGCTGCTGAAGGCACTGAAGAAGGTTGCTCATGGAAACCCATTCCTGAGCCCCGACCTGGCTAGCGGGCTAACCCGCACGAGACATGAGGAGCAGCTGTGCGAAATTAGCTAACTAGATAAAAGAAAGGAATCTCAACAGTCAGCATTTGGTTTTCTCGAATTGTTTTAATTTTCTCCTCGCCTTTCTAAGCTTTCCGAGGCATGTTAACAAGCTTGTGGAGGCCGTTTCACTGGAGTCAACACAAAGGACAGGTGCTAATGTAATCCAGCTATCACTTTGTTCCAAACATATTTTTCGTCTGGATTAAAACCATGTGATAGAAAATACAGATACAGATTTATATGCAATCCAGCCAATAAGGATCAAATCAGTCTACATCCTAAGATTTGCAATGAACATGGCCATGGTAATCCCAATTATGGAGTGCTTTGCTCCATGGGATGATTGGCGATAGTGTGTATACCTTGGTCAAAAGGCTACACAATGATGCATGCAAAAGATGCACTCCTCTCAGTCTGCAGTCACCAATCAACAGGAAATCAACACAGTGACCAGCTATAGTAAGAGAGCGCCCTCTGCTGGAATTGTTTAGGCCACACACAGGTCTTTACTGAGGTCAGAACACATCCGGCAGTACTGTAGTCTACCGAGCGACACTGTATTTCTGTGTGCTCTGTACATGTTCATCACTTGGAGGGCTCACTTGATTTTGCCGCATCTGCCAAACTGAAGTTCACGTTCAACAATTCACTTATGACAGCCCCGACTGTCACATTGCGTGTCCACACCAGACTCGAGGAGCTGGGGAGATTCTGGGGCGTGCCTCTGGGCTGGTCTATGAGCTGAACCGAAGTCCTTCTCTGATAAGGTAGAAATCAGCCAGTGAAACAACAGCAATCTCAGTAGGGTGGGAGTGGAGAAGTGCAGAGGGGAGTTAAGTTGCAAGGCATGAGTGTGGGTGGGGTGGATGACACCATCTACCAGGAAGTGACGTATATCCATTTACATATAGATATAAATCAGAGGGATGGATACTTCTATACAGATACAGAGCAAAAGGATGGGTACTCCCTCACAGATACAGAGCAGATGGATGGGGACTCCCTTACAAGATACAGAGCAGATGGGGACTCCCTTTCAAATACAGATCAGAGGGATGGGCACTCCCTTACAGATACAGAGAATAGGTACCAACTCCCTTACAGGCCACTCATACAATTTCCTATAGCAAACAGACACTCAACCATCACAGAGCAGCATGGAAGTGGACAGATAAGCCACCACACCTTATTGGTTTACAGAGGGGTGTTGTGGTGTAGTGCTAGCTGTAGCCACTGTGCCAGGTGGTGATTGGACAAGAGCACGCCCAAAACAGATGTAAAATGGCCAGTTGGCATTTTCTTTACCCCAACAGGGTGGGGCAAAACACAACGATCCAACAAACAGGCAACAAACCAAAGGAAATGCCCCAGTGCAGGCCTGCCCATACTGAGCCATCCCACTGGGGCTGGGAGGAGAAGCTTGTGGTGGTTTTGGAGGTTTTAGGAGTGGTAGAGCACATAGAAGACTGTGCCGCTCTAGCAGGCTTAACTGAGGAAACAGGAGCTAGCCGGGCTGATTAGGAACCAGCCTCAGCTGTGTACCTGTCCTGGGTCCTGAAAGCCTCAGAGGATTTGGGAACCAACCGAAATATCCAACAGCCCTCTCTGTTCCCACACCCCTCTCTCTGACAGAACAGAGCACAGGGGGATGGATTCTAACTGCCTGACAGATATAGCATGCAGGCACCAGAACCAGTGTAAACCCAGCTCTGAGGAATTGGGAGGTAAGCTTGTTTTCACGTGCATCTTCTTTGAGCATCTTCCCTCACTCTTTCTTTCTCTCCCTCTCCATTCCTTCTCTCCTCCCTCCACCCTGACCGATGACCTCTGGATATCTTGCTAATTTACTTAATCTCTTCATCCTTCCTGCCCCCCACCCCAGCCCCAAGCACACACCCACCTACAGCAGCTCCAGTCGTACCTTTGTATGCCTATGGTGAAGCTGAGGTTGCGGGGGTCTCAGAGGGGGGACTCTGAGGAGTGGAACACACTGGCGCATCCTCAGCGACATACCACACCTCATTGTGTCTGTGAAACAGCCTCCTGGGACTTTAAGAAAAGCCACACACGGACATTGAGTTACCTCTTACACACACACACAGTCACACAAACATACACACATTGCATTATTGTCATTGAGCAGATTCTCTTATCCAGAGTGACTTACATAGGTTTCGGTTTTATCCATTTACACAGCTGGATATTAACTCAGGCAGTTGTGGGTTAGGCACCTTGCCCAAGTGTACAGTAGCAGTGCCCCAGATGGGAATCAAACAAGCAACCTTTTGGTTACGAGCCCTGCTCCTTACCTCTACGCCACACAGGCACACACACACACACACACACACACACACACACACACACACACACACACACACACACACACACACACACACACACACACACACACACACACACACACACACACACACACACACACAGAGCCAGGCAGTTCATGTGTGAGGCAGGTGTACACCTGTTATAGCCCGCTCCGTAATGGTAGGTGCTGTTGTAGGAGGCCTGGACTGAGTTCAGGTCTTTCTTCAGCAGGTGGGAGTGAAGTCTGGACGTCAGG
>CM032875.1:7251406-7258906 GCA_019176425.1 Megalops atlanticus
TACACACAGTCAAACCCACACACTCCCACAGAGTCACACATGGTCACACACACACACACACACACACACACACACACACACACACACACACCCTCAAACACTCACAAAGTCACACACACACATTCACACTCACCCAGACATGCAGAGTTAAACACAGATCCAAACACAGCCAAACACACATAACCCCCAGATGCACAGTTATATGGATGGAAACACAGTAAAACTCACAGTACTGTACTACATCTGACACACAGTCTAAAACAGATTACAACAGTGAAACAAGGTTTAAATGGGAGAGGATGGCATCACACCAAATTTAGAGGGGTCAGAACAAACAGAGGACAGCGCCGGGGGACATTGGGCTCCTATTCAACAAACAGACCTATGCACATCTGGGACACCAGCTGAGGTCATTTCCTCTCCAATGTGGGACTTCAATACAAACACAAAGCGCTGCGGCTGAAAAAGAGCCAGCAGACTCACTGGCGCCTCCCCAAGGCTGGAACTGCTAACTACACCACCCCACCCACACTGACTGCCAGCTCCTTTACCTGCAGAGATCTGACCACAATATGACCAGTGGCAGGGTCTTTACATGCAGAGCTTACAGCAGTTACATTACATTACGTTTTTGTCATTTAGTACACAGATTCTTTTATGCACATGCAAACACACACTGACTTACAGACAGATATACCATCCACACACACACACACACACACACACACACACACACACACACACACACACACACACACACACACACACACACACACACACACCCCTGTGGACAGATACATTACGTTCCATTTTCTTATCCAGAGCAACTTACATAGGTTACAGTTTTTTTACATGTCATCCATTTATACAGCTGGATATTTAGTGAGACAATTCTGCGTTCAGTACCTTGCCCAAGGATACAACAGCAGTGCCCCAGTGAGGAATTAAGCCTGCAACCTTTTGGCTGTGAGCCCTGCTCCTTAACCACCATGCCACACTGCTGAGTTCCAGCTCCTTTACCTGTAGAGCTCACAGCAGTTTATTTACCAGCGGAGCTCACGGCAGTGTTCACTTGGCGTTTATTTTGTGGACATTTGTAGTTAATGCATTTATAGGGGTATTGAAAGAGAGAAGGGCGAGGGAGGTGGAGGAGGGCTGGAATTGAGGAAGAGAGGGAGCAAGCTCGACACATTTTCAAAGTCATGTTTTGTGCTGCAGGCACAGCACAAGGGAGCAATGTGTTCTGTCTGTTTTTGCCATCGATTTCACGGTTACTGACCGGACCCCACCGACGCCGCTCTCCTGACCTCCTTTTGCGGTCGAGCCTGGATGAAGGTCAGGAACCTGATCTCGGACAGTCATCCTCTTTCTTAGTTACTGACACAATATCACATCATCTGTATTAGTGCAGCTGCAATCTGACACCAGCAGGCTCGGCGCCAGGAGAGAACACACAGGGGTGAAATTGCGACCCACGGGGGTGCATGAAAAGTCATACATTCTGTGTAGACATCGGGAAATAAGGAGACAACTGGGGGGTGCATCGCGGTCCGTTCGGGGGGTACAATGCACCACTAAGCACCCCCATAGCGCTGGGCCTGGATACCAGCCATTATCAAGCACAAAGAAGAATGTTGTTTTTTTGAAATCATAACGCAGGTGCATTATACGGAAAGGAAACGTCCCGCCCAATGCGCGCGCTGGATTATAAACTCCGCGTGCATGGCCACAGAAACGCGCAGGATGACTAAGGCGGCGCGCAGCACCGGCGTCCTGCCAGCTCTCCGTTTACGCAGCAGCTGCGCAGCGCAGCGGTTACCATGAACATATATCCTTTTCACTGCGGTAAAAATGAGACCAAATTCTTATACGAAGTCTGATTATGACGGCAACTGTCGGTTTGCCTGTAGCCCCCTGCGAAAACACAGGGTTGCAAAATAGTAATAGTTTTCATCATCATTCCTCACCCAGACCACCCCCCCCCCTTTTGCAATTTGAGACTTTAAAAAATAAAATAATATTCGTTCTATTTAGGATGCCCTGTGGACAAATAGGCAGTAAGATGTAACTACCCAGATGTCCAAGTAGATTTCGCTAAACTTTCAAGGATATTTTCGTTAATACAGAGCAAACATATCCTGATTCTAATACTCAGAAAATAAACGAAATTAATCATCAAACGAGTCATCATTAGTTACCCAGCCATTCTCTTTAATGTTTGCTTATTCGTATCTTAACGGTTAACAGAGGCCTACACATCTGGAAAGTATATTGACGCGTTACTTTCGGGGTAAACCTAAATCGCGATTAGAGCGTTAGCCTGTATGAAAAATACGGATTACAGCATTATTTGATGAAATGAACATTTGATTATGTAAATATAACTTATGTTATTGTAAATATGTAAGATCTCTGAGTTTTAACATCATCTGCTGCTCTCTAAACAACGCGGCACCTAGCGCCTCACAGCTTTATAAAGATGCCGAACGCGCAGCTCCAAAATGCGCACACCGTGAACGGTTGTCTGAATCCAAGTAGATGTTATACCGAGCAGTACTTACATTGTTCTGCAGTGATTATCCATCTGCGGTCTCTGGCCGATTTCTGACCTCAATGCTGTCTGCGAGCATTCGCGGCGGTTTTATACCTCGCCCTGCTTACGAAACAAGCGGTGCACGCGTTAAGGTCACTGGAAGTCACTCACACACACGCACGCACACACAGACACACACACTTGCCCGGAATCGAGTGATGGCGCTTCTGGTAATTCGATGCTACCAACTGAGAAATTCAAAACAGAGCAAATGCAGTAAAGGATGACTGTTCCTTGCTATTAAAATACGCTGACGGAATTGCGACTTTGTGAGGCAGTTGAGATGTGGATTGGAACTTTTGGCACACGCTGTGGCGGCCGTGCATTCTAACGCGTACCCCTTTATTCAGGACGGAGGTCTGTATTGGTATCACTTGATATCGATTGGATCAAGCTGTACTGTCTGTGGGATATTTCGGGCTGTCCTTTTAAAAACTCAAAAGCTTTTAAACCCTGCGTTTGCATAATGCAGTAAGTCTAACTGGGATGTCTCCCCCGCCGGCAGCAAGGACATAAGCTGATTCTCTCGGGTTCTGCATACGGAAGCTTGCTGGGACAGGCGGGAGAAAGCCCCCGAAAATAGCAGCTGCGTTACGCTTAATGTTCTCTCCCGGGCTGGGTTTAGACAGAGCAGCTGACACCATTACGGGTAGAGCAGGACTCTCAAAATTAACCTTTACTGTTAAACCGTATTCAAAAAGCGCACTGGAAACTTGTGCCCGGAAGTAACGAAGGGCATATGAAAGGTGTGAGTTTGCGTGTGATTCTAAGAGTTGGCTTAGCTTCTTGTTTCCCCAGCATTAGCAAAAGTGTAAAATATGCTGGAGCAGTATTTTAACACATGCACGTGCAAATTATACCTGTTCTCCCCACTGCCCCCTTACATGGCACATATGAATTTACCAGCTTTAAATTTTAAACACTCTTCAGTCAATCAGCTAGACATTTATCCCCTCATATTAATAATGGATATATAATACAAAGCATCACTGACAAAGGTGCAATCAGTGCACAGAATGAATCCCACTGCAACCGAATGCTGTGTGTCTAAATGAGTATAGAGGGGAGAGAGGTACATGTCTGTAAGGACTAGGGATGTGCATCTCCATCACTGAGGCCGATGCGATACACATCTCGATGGATTGCCAACGATCCGATGCATTAAAGATACATATGAAGCAACTACTAATGCGATACGATATGATTCACTCCCATTGCGATGCAGTGCGATTCGACACGATTGATTCAACACAATGCGATTCAACGCAATACGATGCGATGCAAAAGAATACGATGCTATGCAATTCAATATGGTACAGATAGTTTGATTTTATTTCTTTGGTGCTTCTTAAGCAGACAGCAAATCATAAATTAACTAAAAAAGTGCCATTTTTACTTCACATATTTGTTTCTCTAGTACTGCAACTCAGTAAGCATCTCATTTATGCTGTTTCTTTTCTTTATAGCGGCACCACATATTTTGCAAATTGCAAGCGTCTTGTCAAATTGTCCGTCTCTCTTGAAAAATCCGAAGTGTCGCCAAACATTTGATCTGTAGCAATTCGGTGGGACGCGTAGCTCTTCCTCCTCCATGATAATCTGTGACTCGCCCGGACACGCTTCCAGTACAGAGTACAGAGAACGCCTCGCACCAGACTTGGCGGAGAGACTTGACGAGAATTGACCACTGACAGCAGTGGAGATGAGAGAGCGGGCTTGAGAAAGTTTAGAGAGGAGAAATCGATCTAAATATAAAATTATTGGTCACAAATTATTGGTCACATTTCTATACAATAAAGGCATAGGGCCTATACTAATAATTATATACAAATAAATCGGATTTTACCGATGCAAAGATGTTAGAAACGATGCATCCCGAGTTCATCCCAAATTGTATCCGGTGCACACTTTTTTTAATCGGGGCACTGAAACGGGCTCAGAACCTGATCCTGCGAAGCTACAGCAGCACGTTACCCTCCACCAACATGGAAACTGGCTCGTCTGGTGAAATGCATGATGGGGCAGTCCTCTGTGGCACAAGTAAAACAACAACACTCTCATGTCCTCAAAATCTTTATTGTCATCTTTAACACTGTGCATGTGAGTTTTCCCCACCGTCTCTATAAAAGTCACACCAAGCACAGCGGGAAGAAGATTCTAACCAAGAATAAATTGGCAAGAAAAAAAACGCAAAACAAACAAACAAAAAAAAACCTCAACAACAGAAGTTAATACAATAATATCTTACAGGGAAATGTAGAAGCATGTGGGAATAGGAAAAGAGAACAGAAGAGAGCAGTCCTCTCCTCTCTTTCTCTCTCTCTCCTGAAGAGGATACACTGATGGTACCCTGATGGTGGTACTGCCCTTCCTCTGTCCTAATGCAGGTTTTTCACATCTGTGGAGGGTTCCCGTGGCAACAAAGCAGAGACTCCTATTGGATGCCGAGAGGGGCTGCAGGTGCCAAAATTCCAATGGTAGAGAGGTGTTGTCTTGAGAGGGATGCCTGGAGTTTTAACTGGTTGGAACGTTGCAGTCTTTCCAGACCCTTAATGCAAGCGCTGGGAAGAGATGTGGGTTTGAGGATTGGAATGAATTGGGGCGGGGGGGGGCTCTTCTGCACCACGTGAGAGCAGCGCTGTTCTGAGACAGCCCGCCCCCATCTTGCCACAGGACGATGGAACGTTGGCATTCTCTACAGCATCCACCAATAGACTTGCTTTCATTTACAGTGCCCACCAAAGGACGAAGGTCACATTTACATCTAAAAAAAAAAAAAAAAAAAATCTGTGGCTGGCCCCAGATTGGCCCCCCTCTGTGATGAACATCAAGGTGTGAAGGGTCACCTTAGTCTGTCCGTTTAACCAAACCGTCACTGGATACGAACGTGTCCCATGTTACACCTGAAACTCGTTCAATTGGGAAAAAAAAGAGAAAAAACTGGGAACCACTCCTGAAGCTGTTCATTAACTCTGCCCTGACTCCCATCTCTGAACAGCAACTCTGTGCTGTTCGTCTGTGAAAATGGGCACAGACTGCAGCACCCGTGTAGCCAGGGGCTGTGGGTTTGTGCTTCGCCTGCTCTGAAGGCATGTCCGCATGTAAAAATGCAGGCTCTCCCAAAAAACAGAATGAAAAAATGCCTCACCCTGGGAGTCCCGCGGAGGTGCTTCAAACCACAGAATCCAAAACGTTTAAACCGACCTTTCGACTGCAGTTCCGTTTGAACTGTAGGTGCGTCTGGGGAAAAGCTTTCACACACCGTGACAGCACTCAGCGGTAATCATACACTCCATTAGAGCATCCACCAATAGCTTTACACTCTGTTACAGCATCCACCAATAGAAATACACTGCCATTAGAGCATCCACCAATAGCTTTACACTCTGTTACAGCATCCACCAATAGAAATACACTGCCATTACAGCATCTGCTAATAGCTTTACACTCCACTAGAACATCCACCTAGTAGCTTTACGTGTTACTACCGCACGCACCAGTAAACTCGCACGCCGTTAAGAGAAACGACCGACAGAGAGCAGCGTTTCAGCAGCATGCGGAGAAGGAAGAAAGAGGCGGAGTTAAGTGAATGATCTCACGATGCTGACAAGTGAATCCAGCACAGGCATGGTCCTAACAGCAGAGGCCACACGAAACACCCTGGCAAGCGCAAATCAGTTTGAGTGCTCCATTACCCTGCGACGGCACAACACAGAGGGGTAACAGGAGAAGACTCACAGCGCCCTCTGCAGGGATCTCTGGCCACTGCATGCATTGCTGGACACTGCAGGGTCATTCCCTGAAACGCGTTCAGCCCAGGGCATCATTAACGGAAAAGCTCCAGCAATTACACTAATGTGTTGAACTACTTTGTACTATTAATATGCAGTTAAATATGACTATATAATTAATATGCTATAATTATTTAACATATAACACATAATAGGGATGATGAAGTAACTCTTTTTTTTTTTTGAGTGAGTCATGATGGCTCAGAACACAAGCAAAAGAGAGCAAACATGGAATGACTTTTTAACAATTTAAAAGTTAAAAAATTTAGGGTTGTCAATCCACCATATTCTGGATGAAACTTTTTTTTTCAGTAGTTGACTGCAGATTCACTGGAATGCTTTTAACAATAAACCAGTTTCAGAGAGGGAGTGCGAAATGTATTCTTAGTTTCCCATGAACCACCAGTGTCCTCACTCAGTTCTTCACTACCACTGATAGAGATTATAATTATATTGAGATCATGCTCTGCTAGGCCTCCCTCAGAGGGGTGCTGGGCCAACCACATGGAAAATGTCCAAAAGCACGTTCACACTCCACAATCTTTTCAAATTGATACGCAAAGCAAAGCACTTCTAAAAGCAAATTCATTAAAACTAAGCAGAGCCTGCAGCCTCAGCTGACTACTCTACCAGACGGGTCTGCTGACAGAGACTCCTCTGTATAAAAGACTCCTCCGGAGATCACAGCTGACCCGTTTCTCCAGCAGATCTCCAGAACCTTCCTCTCCACACGGCACACACACTCGTATGCACACACACGCTCATGCACACACGCATGCGTGCACGCACACACACGCGCTAGCACATGCTCATACACGCTAACACACGTGCACACAGTCACTCACACAGTCACAAGTGCGCATGCACACGCGCACACACACGCGCACACACACTCATAATCTCAGAAGCTCAGCTGGGGCAGAGTGAGCTGGGAGCTGTGGGCCATGCTGTTATTGGTGGATGCTCCGCTGTGTTTCAGACACACACACTCACACACACACACGCACACACACACGCGCACAATGCCTTCACACTTCACACACACCAAACAGCAGCATCCACACACACAGCACAACACACCAAACTCAAACATCAACATCAACAACAACTGCAACA
>CM032875.1:7263906-7268906 GCA_019176425.1 Megalops atlanticus
GAGAGGGAGGGAGAGAGGGTGGAGGGAGGGTGGAGGGAGGGATACAGAGGGAGAGAGGGGGGAGAGAGGGAGAGAGAGAGAGGGTGGAGGGAGGGATACAGAGGGAGAGAGGGAGAGAGAGAGAGAGAGAGAGAGAGAGAGGGTGGAGGGAGGGATACAGAGGGAGAGAGGGGGAGAGAGAGAGGAGAGAGAGAGAGAGAGAGGGTGGAGGGAGGGATACAGAGAGAGAGAGGGAGAGAGGGAGAGAGAGGGAGGGTGGAGGGAGGGATACAGAGGGAGAGAGGGGGAGAGAGAGAGAGAGAGGGAGAGAGAGGGAGAGAGAGGGAGGAGAGAGAGAGGGAGAGAGAGAGAGAGAGAGGGTGGAGGGAGGGATACAGAGGGAGAGAGGGAGAGGGAGAGAGAGAGAGAGAGGGTGGAGGGAGGGATACAGAGGGAGAGAGGGGGAGAGAGAGAGAGGAGAGAGAGGGAGAGAGGGTGGAGGGAGGGTGGAGGGAGGGATACAGAGAGAGAGAGGGAGAGAGGGAGGGAGAGAGGGATACAGAGAGAGAGGGAGAGAGAGAGGGTGGAGGGAGGGATACAGAGGGAGAGAGGGAGAGAGGGAGGGTGGAGGGAGGGATACAGAGAGAGAGAGGGAGAGAGGGAGGGAGAGAGGGAGAGAGAGAGAGAGAGAGAGAGAGAGAGAGAGAGAGAGGGTGGAGGGAGGGATACAGAGAGAGAGAGAGAGAGAGGGAGAGAGAGAGAGAGAGGGTGGAGGGAGGGATACAGAGAGAGAGAGGGAGAGAGGGAGAGAGAGGGGGTGGAGGGAGGGATACAGAGAGAGAGAGGGAGAGAGGGAGAGAGAGAGAGGGAGGGTGGAGGGAGGAAGAGAGAGTGGGGAGAGAGGGAGGGAGAGAGAGAGAGAGAGAGAGAGGGAGAGAGACAGAGGGATAGAGGGAGGGGGGAATAGAGGGGGAATGGAAGGAGGGAGAGAGAAAGGGGTTGAGGGGGGAGGAGAATGGGGGAGGGATGGAGGGAGGGACAGAGGGAGGGAGGGGGAGAGGGGGAGGGAGATGGAGGGAGGGAAACAGGGAGAGAAAGAGAGGGAGACAGAGATACAGAGAGATGAATTCACAGATTCCCAAAACACCTCATTATACAAGGCTTCCCATGGATTAAGCTTCTGTGGGAGCAGCACATAACAGAACACTAACTAGACGTTCAATCAGTTTTAATAGTGTTGTAGACTCCACACACTAGACTGTAGTATATCAGTGGTGAAACATAGTACACGGATGAAAGAATCTATGACTGTCATGCCAATAAAGCTTGATGAGTTTAACTGAATTGAGAGAGAAAGGAATAGAGAGAGAGTGACAGAGAGAGAGAGAGAGAGAGGCCACATATGAAAACACGTGCATGCAAACACACACACACACACACACACGCACACACACACAGACACACGCAGTGTGACAGTAAAGCTGCAGGTAAAAGTTATGGCTGCGGAATGGAGACTCACAGGTGTGTGATGTAGTACATGACAGCCCAGCCCTCGATGGGATGTCCCTCCGTGTTGATGAAGTGGTAGTTAATCTAAGAGCGAGCGAGAGAGAGAGAGATTGAGAGGCAGATCACATTCAGCCCGGAAGACTTCATACACATGGTAAGCCCCGCCCATCTGATCTGGCCCCACCCACTCACACTGTGGAAGACCAGGGAAATGGATTTGGTGAAGGCCAGAGCTGCCATCAGCCAGTGGATCTTAAAGACGCTGTATCTGCACAAAGAAAAAGCAAACACAGAGATGGAGGGACCTGTTTCTTATAAAAAAGAAATTTGTATAATGCACTTAAAGCGTCATTTTTGACTTCAGAAGCAGCAGACTAATAAGCAGAGTCAGCGCATAGAGGGTGTGTCTCATGCTCCATTTGTGGGTGGAGAGAGAGAGGGATAGAGACAAAAAGGGCATGTTTGATATCTCCTTTAGATGGCGGAGCTAGACACAGAAGATGTGCCTCATTCCCTGTTTAGTGGACAGAGCTGGACAAAGGGGGCATGTCTCATTTCCCCTTTAGTGGGCGGAGCTGTCACAGGGGGTGTCTCACTCTCCCTTTAGTGGGCGGAGCTGTCACAGGGGGTGTCTCACTCTCCCTTTAGTGGGCGGAGCTGTCACAGGGGGTGTCTCACTCTCCCTTTAGTGGGCGGAGCTGTCACAGGGGGTGTCTCACTCTACCTTTAGTGGGCGGAGATGGGCATGCGGAGGGTGTGTCTTGTTTCCTCCTCTGCTGCAGGTGAGCTTACCTGTGCTTCATGAGAGTGTACACCCACACCACCGCGGCGGTAAAGAAGATGGCCGCCATGCTGATGTAGAGGAGGGGGAGGGGAATTTCCGCCGCAGACAGGTAACCCCCCGGGTTCTTCTCTACAATCTCCACCTGAGAGCCGACAACAGCAACAGTCACACCCGTCTCTCTCTCTCTCTCTCTCTCACACACACACAAAACACACACTCACTCCACCTCTCTTACACATCCACACAAACGCCAGGTATCTCACACACATAAACCCCTCCCACTGTGGCCTGTCTTTCCCACCTCAAGTATTCTTACTTACACAGCACAACCCACTGATCTACTACCTGCCCCTCGAAACACCTACAGGAATACTCTGCATTCTCAAGCATTAACCAAGCACTGCCTGCTTCCTGCATTAGCAAACTGCAGGCATTACACAGATTAGCTCAGCAAACATCCTTATCCAGAGTATGGATATTTACTGAAGCAATACGGGTTGAGCAACCTTCCCAGAGGGTATAACTGCAGCGCCACACCTGAGAACGGAACCTGCAGCCTTCAGTTTATAAGCCCTACTCTTTACCACTGCTGCACACTAGGTCAGCTATTGTAACATCCTGCTGAAAGCTTTGGACACCATTTTCCTGCAGTCCGTCGTTCACCTTCTTGCGGATAGAGGCAGTGTTGAAACTGAGTGTTTGACACACTGACAAGCTTACACACACACACACACACACACACACGCAAACATGCTTATAAACACACTCTCACATGCTTATACACACACGCCTATAAACACACACACACACGCACACACGCAGGCTTATAAACACACTCTCTTTCACTCTCTCACACACTCACACACACAGCTAGACACATACATAGACATCACACAAACACAGACACAAGAACACAGCTAGATACATACATAGACACAGACACATAGACACAGACACACAGACACACAGACACAGCCAGACAGGCACACAGTAGTACTGCTAACAGCAGTAATGTGGAGACAATGATAAGAACACCGCTGCACTAACATTGAGGCTGTAGGGGGCGCTGGCTGCAGGAACCATGTTGTAGCAGCTGTGGAAGTTAAGGTTGTACAGGCCTTCCGCCAGAGAGCCGATCTTCATATGGAACTGAGAGAGAGAGAGAGACAGAGGGGGGGGAAGAGAAGGAAAGAGAGAGAGACAGCGAAGGAGAAAGGGGAAGACAGGGAGGGAAGGAGGGAGGAAAGACAATTTGAAATTTAACTCAGCTTTATTTGCACATTTTGCGAGTGAACAAAAAGGAAAACTCTCACATCGTCTGCCCTCTTAAAAGAAAGCACTACACAGATCAGCTTGCAAATTAAAACCACCCCCACAGCCATTGGGGCGACCAGAGCTTCCAGAGAAGCTCTGTTTTCCCATTCCCTCTGCTGGTTACTTGGCCGGGGGATTGGCCAAATAGGACCAAGAGGTTTTGTTAAATTTTAAAAACCACCAAGTCCACAAATAGCAAAGACAAACGTTTAACTGCCACTCCACTCCAGGCAACCACTGCCTGGATGTCGACCCCGCCTTCCTTGTACTCCCATTAAAAAGAGGGGGTGAGAATTTCTGGACTCACGCTGAAGTTGTAGGAGTCGCCATTTTTGTGCAGGTCAAAGGTCATCCCATCGAGCTTCGTCATCTGCAGGGGGTAACAACCGTCTGTGAGTCTGTGACTGATCTACAGGAATCACACACCTGGCACACACCAAAGCTACAGGCCTTCACCTGAAGTTTCACTACACTCCAGATACACTCACATGGCTTCAATCAAAATTACACTCACTTAATTGGTCTTTAATTAACTACAAGTACACACACAGCTGGTTTCTGTTAAAACTAGGCACACATACTCACATGATCTTTATTTAAATGACAATTACACAAACTGGTGTTGATTCAAATTGAAGGGATATACGCTCACCAATTTTCTTCAAGCTACAGGTACACACACCCTGTTTCCATTTAAACTGCAGGTACACACACATAGCTTCTGTTTACACTACATTTCATTACATTATTTAGCAGACGCTCTTACCCAGAGTGACTTACACAGGTTACAGTTCTTTACAATGTTATCCATTTATACAGCTGGATATTTACTGAGGCAATTGTGGGTTAAGTACCTTGCCCAAGGGTACAGCAGCAGTGTCCCAGCGGGGATTGAACCGGCAACCTTTTGGTTACAAGTCCTGCTCCTTAACTACTATGCTACACTGCGGCCCCAACACTGCCTGTTTAACCTACAGGCACACACACCTAGCTTCGGTTTAAACTACAGACACACACACCTAGCTTCTGTTTAACCTACAGGCACACACACCTAGCTTCTGTTTAAACTACAGGCACCCACACTCACCTGGTGGGCAGGTTTGGGAGTGGCCACTTTCTCCTCCTTGGCCTGGGCAGGGGCTTTCTTGTCCTCCTTTTTGTCACCTTCCTCCGGTGCCTGTGGCTTCCCCTTTTCTCCCCCCTGCCCCGTTTCGTTGATGTTGCCACTCTGGCCAGATGAGGTGGCATCCCTCTTTTCTTTTACCCCTGAGGAAGCACAAGAAGAACCTTTACAATCCCGAGAGACAGGCACCTGATCCAGAGTCAGTATATCATTACATTACACTACATCATTGCCATTTAGCAGACGCTCTTATCCAGAGAGACTCACAAAGGTTACAATTTATTCATGTTA
>CM032875.1:7273906-7343906 GCA_019176425.1 Megalops atlanticus
CCATAAACATCTCTCACCTGTCTCACCTAACCATATGCCCTCCCACCTGTCTCACCTACCCATATACCCCTCTCACCTGTCTCACCTACCCATATACCCCTCTCACCTGTTTCATCTACCCAAATAGCCCTCCCACCTGCCC
The DNA here is from genome assembly GCA_019176425.1 of Megalops atlanticus. Taxonomy (NCBI): domain Eukaryota; kingdom Metazoa; phylum Chordata; class Actinopteri; order Elopiformes; family Megalopidae; genus Megalops; species Megalops atlanticus. Next base: position 7,274,049 of record CM032875.1, read on the forward strand.
ATATACCCCCATCACCTCTCTCACCTGTCTCACCTGCCCATATGCCCCTTGCAGTGTCTTGTGAACAAACCACAAACAGTGTTCTTCAGAACAGACCATGAGCAGCGGTCAGTATACTCACAGTGTAGGACAGAACTCCATTCACCCGGGATTTGGACAGGCTAAATCCCACCTGAGGAGCAAACAGACAGAAAGACACAATCCTTCTTTCCATCAGCCTTGCTGGCGATGTTGTCCAATTAATGCGAACACTCAACATTTAGCACTGCGTGGCTGACGTTAGCTGGTTTGCTTGTCGTTTGTATGTTGTTATTTGAGATGTACAGTACCAGTCAAAAGTTTGGACACACCTGATTAAGATAATGGGAAACATGCATTCAAGGGCATTTTGATATAAAGACCTATGCTTAAATGCTCAAAATCTGTTTCTTACACAAATACAAATAGTGAAGTTGATGCCTATGTATTAATTTCTTTCCAAAAAAGTTTTAATTTTAAAAAATACTTTTTGGCTATTTTGAAGAATCTAAAATATTATAGTTTTGATTTGTTTATAACAAATCAGCATATAACAAATAGCAGTCACTGCATAATTCCAAAAAAGGACACTGCATAATTTGTGTGATCTCAAAGTTTCAATGTCTTTAATATAATTCTGAAATGTGAAAAATAGTAAGAATAAAAAAAGAAAAGTGTCTCCAAAATTTTGACTGGTACTGTATGTGGAGTGAAGGGAATATATCACTTCCTACATGCCTTAACAGTCAGGGAACATCACTCGGTTGCTTATGCTACCACAGTCACTGGTGATAATGTCAAAGTGTGCCTGAGTTACACCACAGATACTGTATTTACTATGACCAGATATTCAGCTCCTGTGTTCCTTCCGTCCTCTGTCTGAGAGGCTCTGGAGCGGTCTGCGCACCTATGCAAGCTATGGATGTTCTCCTTTGGACGCTGCCCCTTCAAGAATGAGCCAGCAAATCAGAAAACATACATCTTCAACTACAGCAGAAAGAGAACTTTCAACTACACATTACATTATTGTCGTTTAGCAGATGCTCTTATCCAGAGCGACTTATTTAGGTTCCAATTTTTAAATGTTATCCATTTATACAGGTAGATAATTACTGAGGCAATTGTGGGTTAAGTACCTTTCCTGAGGGTACAGCAACAGTGCCCCAGTGGGGAATCGAACCAGTAACCTTTCGGTTTCGAGCCCTGCTCCTTACTGCTATGCTATACTGCCGCCCATGTAGCACACAGAGGGGAATATCTGGTCATAATAAACAGAGCATCTGTGCTCATCCTCCACTGCCTTCCCGTTTCCAAAGCTGCACCTCAGCATGGTTCTTCTGCTGCATTATTCACCCCTCCCTCTCCCTCAAGCTTGCCCAAACAGCAGGGTGGAGGACGCGCTGGCCTGGGGCTCAGTGCCTGGTGCACGCAGGCTGCTGTTCCGCAGGGGGGAGGCTAGGGGGCGCTATGGGAGCGGTGACACTCACGGGGTGCTTGGCGAAGTCGATCTGCTTCTCGGCGGGCATGCGGAGGGCGCGGAGGTTGACGTCCAGGGTGCCGTTCTCATAGAAGCCGAAGGTGTTGAGGTGGATGACAAAGCGGGTCTCGTTCTGGGGCGGGAGAAGGAGAGAAACGGCCAATGAGAGACCGGCAACAGCCAACAGCCAATGGGCAGTGGACAGGGAATCCCACTCCCCTCCTCATTGGCCCACCACAGGCAGTCCCTCCACCCATTACATTACATTACTGTCATTTAGCAGACTCTCTTATCCAAAGCAACTTAGATTCATACAAACTGTAACCTTTTATCCATTTATACAGCTGGATATTTACTGAAGCAATTCTGGATTAAATACCTTCCCCAAGGGTACAGCAGCAGTGCCCCAGCAGGGAATCAAACTGACAACCTTTCGGTTCCGAGCCCTGCTCCTCACCACTACGCCACACTGCTGCTCAGTGTCCACACATCTCAGGTTTATTCATTGAATTGATGGATATTTCATTTACAGGCATTCACCAATTCACCAAATTCAACCTCTCCTGGAGTTTCAGGAAAGAATTCTCTACCTCTTCCCCCTCACTGGCTTGGGGCTTCCTGGTTTCTCCACAATATACTCTATCCGGTGCTTTGTGACAATGCAACTTGAAATAAAAAATGTGCAATAACAAACAGCAATAATTTTAACTGACTATTTGATTACAAAATACAACAGAGGACAATATCCTGCAGGTACATAATACATGGTATATGACCACATACATATGATTGAACACAGTCCACTCTCCAGGGCTGTGCACAGAAATATCAAGCCAAGTGCTGGGTAGTAACTGCTTGCCGTGGTTACGCATTGGTATTCACCCACAAGCATCTAGAGTTTCAAATATACATTCCATCTGCAAGTATAATACAACCACTATTTCATAAGTGTATGTTTTTTTTCCACTTTTACTACAGTAAGAATCAACCCCTGATTTTATTAAATGAGGATATACAGCTCGTCTATAATTCGCCCTTGCTTGCCGAACCCAACTCTCCTGCCATCACAGTCCCAGAATCCACAGCTGTCCCAGAATGCATTCCTCCATGACCACTCTCTCTGAGCAACTTTGCAGTGCACGCTGGGAGATGAGTGGAGTGTTGCTGATAGGATGGTGGACTGTGTCAACCAGAAGCCTTCAGAAAAAAGACATTCCTGTGAAAACACCAGTGGCTAAGCTGGCCCAGGTCAAATGCCTGAACGCTTTGCGAGGGCCGATATCGAGCGCTTAAGTAAGCTGACCGGGGCCAGGGAGCCAGAAAATAAAGCACCCCTTCACGTTCCCGGTCACTGGAGAGGGGGAATGTTGCGGTCAGGTGTCAAAAGGAGCGCCAGTGGAGAAATAAAAGGGACACCCCTCTGTCCCATGGGGCACCTCTGCACTTGTATGGATGCTCTGTCAATTGTGAGGTAAAAAAAAAAAAAACAAGTTTAAAAACGCATTTGTTTTGCGTTGCTCTCGGCCTGAGTGATGCTGTGTGCACCCCAGCTGGTAGCCATGACTTCCAACCACTGTGCACGTCAGAGAGGACACTGTGTGAGGTCTACTGTTACACACCAAAGCCAAGTCTTCTCCCATACATTATCATTAACGCCTTTAATTTCCAATCACTGCGCAGGTCTGAGAACAGGTTTTGTGCATTGGGGTAATCTGAGCTTTTTTAATCACACCCCTGACTGTGACCCTTCCACTGGTTTGATGCTTGAGAGTAACGCACGAGTGGCTGGCCAGACTGGTGATTTGAATAATCTGCTGCCCCCAGAAACTACCCCCCCTCCCCTCTGCTGGCCTGACAAACAAGCCTGCCCTGCTCCACTATGCCTAGAAACTTCAAGTGCCCCTCTATCCTGCCCTCTAAAACTACCCTTACACCGTCCTCACCACCACCCCCCCCTTCCAAGACACAGAAACACACACACACAGCCCCTAAAAGCAGCTGCAGGCAGCAATCAGGATGTTTGCACAAGTCTGCCGCTTCTCCTTCCACATCACCATCATCAGTGCTTGTACATGTGCCTTTTTACTCCACTCGAGTTGTACTGCGCTGTGTGCGGTAGGCTTTTAACCCCGTGTTCCTCTCGAGTTACTGTGCGCCAGTACGTATGTGTGTCGATACATTCCGTGCGATGGTCCGCGGGCTATCGTTTGGAGGAGTTGGACGGTAAGTTACGCGCAGTAGGAAATGCCGTAATGATATTTTCTTTATTCAAATGTTCGATGACAGCTTCTGAAAAGCGGGCCAGCCTAAATCTGTCGGCTCTTATGTCAGCTAGTTGGCTAACTGTGGGAAAAGCTGGCTGGTGCCTCTCAATAGTTGTTTTAAAATGTAAATTTCTCAACTGCTTCCTTTGTTTCTTAACAATAATACAGCTGTGAACTCCAGACACATTATATTATTGTCATTTAGCACACGCTCTTATCCAGAACGACTTACACAGGTTACAATTTTATGTTATCAATTCATACAGCTGGATGTTTACTTAAGTAGATGTGGGTGACGTACCCTGCCCGAGGGTACAACGGCAGTACCCCCAGCGGGGAATCGAACCAGCACCCTTTTGGTTACAAGCCCTGCTGCTAAGCACTATGCCACGCAGGTACGCCCACCTCACACGCCAGGGTCGTTAAACCAACACGGACAAGATAGCATGATTTGAAATCCTTACAAGTGCACTATATCGATATCATGACCGCCACATTACCTAAGTAGCTACGGTATGTTGCCAGCAAACAGTGTCGTAAGACAGCAGCGAGCTATCTTGCTGCCTAGCGTGTTTCCATGTGACCGGCAGTTAACTGAGCCGATGCAGCGAGCTGGCCACATTTACAACGTTAGCCACCTGAAAGGACGAAAGCCAGCCGGTTTATATAACCGATCGACTCTACGTGAAGTTCAAAAACACTCTCGCTAACGATCCAGCCCAACAAGCTAACAAGACTAGTTAAATTAAAACCGCGCAGCTAGCTGGGAAGCCAGTCATAAACACCACCTACTAACCGCACTGACTGCCTGCATGCGATCACTCGCTAGCTACAGTTAGCTAGCACCGTGAACTATAGGCGTCCGTGTCATGGCAGCAAAATAGCCTTCCAACTCGGGAATTTACAGAAAAAAACACGTCGACACCCGGCGCGCCATCCTCCTGGCCGAGTGCGGGAGGGAAAAAGTAGCCTACTGACGTACCTTTAGCACAAGCTTGTGTATTCTGGCATCGCAAACTCCAAGCAAGAGAGCGACGGCGAAGACTGAAAAATAAAGCCCTTGATTCAAAGCCATCGCTCTCTATATAACGACACGACCGTGTCCGCTTTATACAGCTCGTATTATTTGGGCTCCAGTGTGTAGACAGCCTGCTTGTTATTTCCGAAACTCTTCCCTGCCCTACGTCCTGGTTACTTCCTGCTTCTGTTAGAACTTACACGTCACCACAGCGACCCCGTGAGAAACACGCCCATAGTGGGCGGAGTGTGTGCGCGATTCGCCAATGAAATGTTGAATCCTGGATCTTAGTCGCGCCTCTTCAATGACTGACGGAGCATTTAACCAATAGTAGTTATGATTGTGAGCACGGACGAGCAGAAAGGACAGGGGCGTGTGTTCGCAGTGGAAGGGTACGAGGTGCCGAATGGGACATAACCCTCGCACACGTGTGGTCACGCAGCTGCTTTGCTGCCAAATGTTAAAAACGTACGAATTTTGCCAAGACTTCGCACAGATGCACATGAAAATATGCGCACTTAATGGATAAATTATTTGCAATAAAATGTTTGGATTGAGAGGAAAATTAAGATAAAAAAAACCAAACACCCCTAAATGTATTCCCATCTCTTACAGCAATCTGTATATTTTGCAGTGGGCTTGCGTCTCTGAAATTGACTTCACTTGGGGTAACTGGCAAGAAACTGATAAATCAGTGTGGCATAGTGGTAAGGAGTGGGGCTTGCAACTGAAAGGTGCACTAGGGCACTACTGCTGTACCCTTGAGCAAGGTACTTCAGTCAACAGTTGCCTCAGTAAATGTCCAGCTGTCTAAATGGATAAAATTGTGAATTTCTCTGGATAAGAGTGTCTGGTAAATGACAACGATGATGATGAAATTGATTGGATAACCGGTTCTGGTGAATTTTCATCCTATTCAAAACACATTCCAGTTTTTTTTTTTTTGTCTGTGCAGATTTTGTGTGATACTGGTATTATCAAGATGGAGAAGCTGGGCTAATTTTCCTTTATGTGTGTACACATGGTTTAGACCACTTGATGTGGACATAAATCATTTCTTTCCCAACATGGTAGATTTATTTCCCCTTTTGATTTGCTTAGTATCCTTACAGAAACGCTGTCACATGCGTATATACTTTGCACTTGCGCACATGCACACTCACTGCATAAATTTCATATACATTGACCTTCACTTGCGTGTGTGCACATGCATAGAAAATTGCAGACACATCTCAACTGCTGGAAACTTGTCTGTGTGAGAGAAGACAAGGCTTCTGGACTCTGTAAGTCACTCTGGCTAAGAGTGCCTGCTAAAAGACAATAATGTCATGTAATGTAATAATTATTTTGTCCAAAATTCCCCTGTGGCAGTAGTTAGCAGTATACAGTAGAGATACAGTATATTGGCATGAGGGGACAGTAACAGTGCAGTGTGGTATGTTACCATTAGGGGGCAGTAATACCACAGCCTGCTATATTACTAGAAGGAGTTGGGCATTGCCAAACTGCTGTGTTGTATTGCTGATGGTGACTTCTGGATAATGACTTTAAATGACATGCTATCTGCCATTTACACAAACAGAAGCACACATATTGTTAAATTACAAAGTCAGATTGCATTCATGCCATTTTATTTTATATGCATTAGGGTACAAGAGTGGTGTGCAGTATTTCTGAACCAATTAAGTCAAAACAGTGATGTACTGTAGATGGACTTCAGCCCATGAAATGGGGATGCCACAGGTTAGCAGAGTGAAAGAGAGTGATGACGGGGCAGGTCAGGGCAGATCGGAGCACGACAGAAATGGGGTAAGGGGTAAGCGGTGGGTGGACCATGGACAGAGTGTGGAAGGGTCAGAGACAGGGGGTGGTCGGATCATCTCAGAGAGGCAGAGAGTGGCGTGGACTCTCCTCCTCTAAGCGAGCCAGAGACACGGGTCTGATCTTCATGGCGATGGCTTTCAGAGAATACTCTTGTCCTCTCCAGGTAGACCAGGTTATAGCTATGCCATTTGTGGAGCCTCTGCCCCACTGATACAGGCCATTAGGGTTTGCTCGATGGCAGTTGTTATACCAGAATCCCCCCAGATATGATTTAGCACAGTTAGAGGAAGAGCTGTCCTGGTCCTTGTCGAAGGTGTAAAACGTCTGCCCATTGTGGTAGGCCATAGAATCTCCTTAGCAACGCAAGAGAGGAGACTTTAGTTCACAGTATAGGAATTCACTCGGAGTGACACGATGGAAATGCATTAAATCTAACCACTGCTGAACAAAGCACAGGCATAGCCAAGATTAAGGTCATTAGAGGCCAGGCAACGCTGGGGTACAGCCAACTTAAAGCTAGTTAAAACCCCACACTGGTCCCACCCTGGGTCAACGCTGTTTGAACTCTCTCCTGAAACAAGTCACCCTGAGATCCCCAGTGATTCACAAAGGTAAGTTGAAACAAGTTTTTAAAAAATATATTACATAAATACTGGCACAAATGCAATAAACAAAACATCTTCTGGCCTCCCAGTCTTTTCTGCTATTTTCTTTTTGGAACTTGCTGCTGTTACTTCACAACCTTACATAAAGTGTCTGCAATTTGTGCTTCTACTCAAACCATGAAGAGCTGATAATCTGCCTCAAACATTACTGCATTGCCTGGGTCTTTGTCTGCACTGAGCCTAGATCAGTTTGACCCTGAGATGCTTGTAACGAGCAGAACCCATATGCAGCTACTCCAGAGGTGCAGTGTAACGGCAGACTGTTGGTGATGATCACCTGAGACAATCGAGCCACATTCTCACCTGCTCCTCCGTCAATGTAACCGCTGACATGCAGCTTGTAGCCCTCGGACTCGGGATCGATAGAGAAGGAGGAGTACATGGCGTGGACCTCCCCCCCCTCAAAGTCCTCCATGTCCACCCTCAACTCATACTTCTTTCTCAGATTAAGGAGGTACATGGTCTCCAGTCCTGCAGTCAGAGACAACGGTGACAGGCAGAATTGTAGTACAACCATATGGACCAATGGGGAATGGGAAAGGTGTAGTGCAGGAGATCTGGGCCGAAAGAGAAGCACAGAGGGGACAGATGTCCAGTACAAGAACCACAGCCATTACTGAAAAGGGATATAGTACAGGCCTTACCCACACAGTAGTCTGCATATTTACCCAATGCATTATGGGAAATAGAAGGCCTTACCCAGCCAGTACTCTGCAGATTTACCCAATGCACTATGGGAAATAAAAAACCTCACCCAGCCAGTACTCTCCTGCTGCGTTCCCAAAGCCGCTCTTGTACTGTTCCCAGGGTCTATAGAAGTTCACAGAGCCATCCATCCTCCTCTGAATCACCTGAGAGATACAGTCAGGATTGTCATACCATCACCACCTTCATCATCATCATCATCATCGTCATTGTCATTACCATAACCATCATCATCATCATCATCATTATCATAATCATTGTCATCATCATCATCATCATCACCACCACCATAATCATCATCACCATCATTACCATAATCATCATCATCATCTCCACTGGCCCCAGAGCTATGGCAGGGTGATACCTCAGCGGTCGCGCTTAACTGACAGGTAAAGTCCCTCACCGTCCACTTCCCCCCGTCTGTGTCCATGTCACAGTAGACGTAGACAGGAGACAGGGGCCCTGCAGGGTAGATCCTGTACACGTCGCTGGTCTGAGAGCCGTCATTGTAGATGTCAGCGCAGTCCAGGGGCTGGAACATGAGACAGCGGGCCGACACAGGGAGCAGCAGCACCAGGAATGCAAGAACCTGCACCCAGAACACAGGGAGGAACACAGTCAGACCGCCTTATAGGCTTTGTTTGGCAAACACCTGGAGCTGATGATGTTGGATATTAATATATACTCTCTCTCTCTGTCTATATATGTATATATATATACACACCCTTACATTACATTATTTTCATTTAGGAGATACTCTTATCCACAGTGACTTACATAGACTAAAATTTTTACTTGCTCTCCATTTATACAGCTGGATATTTACTGAGGCAATTGTGGGTTAAGTACTTCGCCCAAGGGTACAGCTGCAGTGCCCCAGTGGGGAATTGATCCAATCACCTTTGGTTATGCGCTACACTACCCTACCGTCCACCATCAGCTACATCAGGATGAAGCCAGTTTAAGCTGGTGACAAGCTGGGATCGAACCCAGGTCGTAAGGCTCACTCTGCCCCAACATGAGAGCGTTACCAACGGAGCCAATCTGGAGCCTAAACATACATTTATTAATGTTTCCACTGTTGTTTTGAATATTGGAAATAACTCTACAAGACTATGTAAGTATGCATAATACTTTTGTTGTTACCCCTTTGTAGTACAGTTTCATGTTCTAGAACAACCTCTTTCGTGCAGACAAAAGTCTGATTAATACAAACTTTAACTTTGTGGTTATCATTACCATGCCAAAACGGTGAAATGGTGCACAAGGTGAATGTGTAGTTTAAACCTGTGAGGATGTTTTAAGAATTTGAGCTGTGCCTTCTTACCTTCATTTTCTGCTGTGTATGCACGTTCCTCCGGTTGTGTCTTTCCTGCAGATGTGGTGGTCATGACGATGTGATCTCTGGTTTTATAGCTCTGTGTAAGACCACAGTAGAAGAGATTGTCATTGTGGGAACTCTGACACCTGTTTTTTTTGCCATTTGGCAATTTTTTGGCTGTTTATCTCAGAGGAGTATCTTTTAATATGATTCTTATTCACAGTAATATTACCCTTTTCAAATCCATGTACATATCAGTGGGTCAGGGGGTTGTTGTTACTGTTGTGTGTGTGTGTGTGTGTGTGTGTGTGTGTCTATTTGAAGGGGAGTATGTTCGTGTATGTGCGCTTGAGTGAGTGAAGGTGTGTGTTCTGACATTTTGATAACAGTGTATGGACTTTCAGGTCAAGGTAAGAAAGCTGTTGTATTTCTCACAATGAGTCAGGAGAAACTGCAGACTTGGCCCTTAGTGTCTCTCACCCACAGAACAAACCACAAAGTGCAGCTTTGACTAAAGGAATTAAACTGGTGTTTAATCCTGACTGCATCCTTTGCAGCCATGCCACTGTGTCCCTGTGCACTTTCAACTGGTGGAACCGTTCTAGACAATCTTACTCTGACTCCGGCCCTTATTGAAAATGTGAATCTGTAAAATAAACTGTCATGCAGACCAGTGTAAACAGCGCTGACTACCTCAAGCAGTATGGTGCAGTGAATAAAGCAATTTCTTATGGCCTAATGTCTGTTTTCCTTAAAATAAAAAAATGAATCTTAATGGTTTAATGCACTTGTCTCTCTACCAGCTAGCTTGTACCTTGTCTGGTCAACTATTTGAAACTTGGTCATTCGGCACTCCTTTATGGCTTTTGCTTGTGTTTTACTCTGCCTCACTTGTATGTCACTTTGGATAAAAAGCGTTTGCCAAATGCATAAACATAATGTAATGTGTAGTGAAGTGGTAAGGAGCAGGACTCGTAACCAAACGGTTGCCATTTTGATTCCCTGCTGGAGCACTGCCATTGTACCCTTGGGCAAGGTACATAATCCACAGCTGCCTCAGTAAATGCCCCGCTGTGTAAATATATAAAATTGTAACTTACCATGTAAGCCTCTTTGGATGAGAGTGTCTGCTGATTGATAGTAATTTAATGTACAGTTGGCTGAGAAATTTTTCCTGCTCATGAATGGACGTAGACCGCAGCCGTCTTCCCGAAGTTTGCCCTGCAGAGTCTCGGTCAGCTGTCTACAACCATTCTTTGGCAGTAGAGCCAATCAGAAAGCAGAACGCTTTGTCTGTAAGCAACCACACATTTGCTCATGCTCAAATGCAAACATGAGCACTTGGTGCAGCTCCTGTTTTAAATCATGTAGTGAAACTGAACTTCATCCAGGCTACATTGAAAATGACATCTAGACATGATGATGGAAGTCCAGAGGGTAAAATGTCTTGTGTTGTGCCTTCAATGCAAACACCATCACACCTGTTGTTTGCACAGTGTGAGTGGTCGAGGTTTGACCTTAACTTGTTTATTTTTGCTGGATCGTTAAAATTAGAGTGTAAAAAGTACACCACGGTCTTCCTGGGTGTTTATTTTGTTCTTGCTGCACAGACTCAGATTGGCTTCAGGTAAAGAACATTGGTCATATTGCATCTTATACTCTAAGGAATGGTAATTAACCACTAAGAATCACTAGTCCTGGCTTCTGGGATGCTAAAGTGGTGGCGTGTAGCACCATTGTCTTCAGACAGGTGATGCAGTGCCTTACATGGATCTATCTTTGAGTGTGTAAGTAGTCACGGCAACAAAGGAAAATGTTCCAGTTTGATATGGTGTTACATTATATTACTGTCATTTAGCAGATGCTCTTATCCACAGCAGCTTACATAGGTAACAGTTTTGACATGTTATCCATTTATAGAGCTGGATGTTTACTGAGGCAATTCTGGGTTAAGTACCTCGCCCAAGGGTACAATCGCAGTGTCCCAGTGGGGAATCCAACCAGCAACCTTTGGGTTACGCAGCCAGCTCCTTACCCACTATGCTACACTGTCACCCTGAGTTACTGGAAGGTGTATCGTCTCAGTTGCCATAGTCCCTGATCTCCCTTTGCTTCCCTTCCAGCACATGCTGTATAGTTATTTTTTTCATTTCAGTCTCAGCAGCTCCTAAAAAGGTGATTCCATAAACTGAAACCACTGTAGGCTTACTGTGCATCTGTGGTAGTAAAACCCCCAGTTTCCACATAAACACAGTTATGCTCAGAATTCAGAAACAAATGTGCAAACGCAGCTCTACAAGCTCTGAGACAGGTGAGTGTGCGCATCTGTCACCGTGCGCCACCTAGAGGAGATAATGAAGTAGCACAGCAGCACCTGTCCAGGTGATCACGCCCACCACTCTTAGCCCCACCCCCTTTAGATGACCACACCCACCTCTCTGAGTGCTCTGTCCCTTCGCAGAAAGGGTCTTGAAATCACAAGCTTAGATACCAGATACTGGCCTTTTTTTCCATTAATGGCATACACCTGTGGGTTGATAGCCCCAGTCAACAAGGGTCTGTCTAAAAATAAACTGCTGCAGTACATCATCTTCAGAAGGATGTAAAATATCTACCCCTTTTCCTCCTTGCCTCTCTCACGGTTGTAAACGACTAGGAACCAGTGCAGCCGCTAGCTAACAAAACTGGTATTTGGTCACTTACGAGGAGCTCGTTAGCTGTATCATCTGCCGTGCAACTACACGTAACATTTTCATCCGCAGTATACTTGGCTTTTGTCAGAGTGCGCACGTTAACTTGTGGTAGGGCTTGAATAGTGTTATGCTCACACTCACTGCTCTGGGTGTGTTATGAGCCTGGTCTGCCACTGTTGCTTGTTTAAACTGAATGGATACACTTGTGTTCTATTGCGATGGATTAGAACATCTGCTAAATGCATGTAATGGAATGTAACGTAATGTTTACAGTTAGCCATTAACAATTAAGTGCCAATTGAGTAGAAATGATCCTGGTGTGAATAAGACAAAGTTTCCTCCTCTTCGAGCGTTGACTGACACCTCTGTCAGACTGGACACGTTACATGTTTACTTTAAAAGCTGTTTGTGGGAGCTTCTTTTGCCAGGCTATGTAGTGTAACCATGGCCACACTAAGTACTAGGTACTTACCTGTACTTGGAATGACCTGCTTTTAGCTTCATCTCACTTGCTGCTGGCAAAAAGTCTTTTAAGCATGGCCACCATTCAGGCATAGTTCAGTATGCCTGATGGGAACCAGCTGCATGGGGCCTAGCTACTGGTAAATTAATTAGACTCTAACAACTCTTTTTGGTGTCATTCTAAAAACTGAAAAGTAGAGAGGTGATATAAAATAACATGGCTTTTATATAACACAAATACACATGAAAGAGCATTCCATGGAGGCAATATTTCCTGCTATTACAAATGATAATGAGCCAAAAATATTGATGAAAAAAGAAATTCTTCAATAATTAAACAGTGTTTAGTATTGCCTTTCAAAAGTAGACCACTAAGACCATTTCCGTGTGAACAGTCCTGTAATTTTAAAGCCCTCGAAATGCCGATGGCGTTGGCGCCAATGTTGGTGGCGAGTCAAGCGGCTTCGGCGCCAAACACGTTTGTGATGCAAATCAGCGACACAAAGGCATTTGTTTCTGAATGGCACGACAGCGAGCTGCAGTGCCACAACACAACACATGGTGGCAGCACAAACGCACTCATTTTACCTTCTGTCGCTAGAGATAGGAATTTCACCAACTGAAGTTTTAGTTCTACCTTTTCGTTCAGTGTTTTTTCTACGAAATGTTTATATCTTCGTGATGATGTAAACAAAAATATATACAGAGAGACGAAAATTAATTACAGACATAACTGCACACAAATCTAGCATTTTACAGTCTGGATTAAGGTAACATCAGACATTTCACAGTCTAACGAAAAAAGCTGTTACGTGCGCAAGAAAAACAATGGTACTTATGCTTCCACTAATAATAGGCTAATATTTTTGTATTTCTTGTTTGTAAGTGTCGGGGAATATTAGTCGCTAGCAAAGTGATAGTTTGCTTGTTCGCTCGCACTGTACCTCACGTCGTTTCGTTTGGCATGGGAAAAGGAGTCGGCTCCTTTAAGATCTGGGATTTGGGAGGGACGCTGCGAAAGCCAGTTTATCCTACTTTGCGTCGCGAAAACTTAGCGAGGATACGAAAATGCGCACTGTCTCCTAAGAAGCGACAAACAAACCAGCAACATCCAAAAACGCTTCGGGAGTTGCGTGCAGTCCTGATATAAACGATAATTTGGAGCATCAGCTGCCTAAGATCGGGATACTTCGCTCTGCTGAACTTCGGGATACAGAATTTCAACACTCGGCATGGGTTGGGGAACCGAGCTTTGGGTAAGTTGTTAGCTCCTTGCTCTGTAGTTGGCCAGGTAAGCTAAATAGGGTTGGCGTTTCCAAAGTTACCCAAAATGGTAACAACACCTCTGCCGATCTGACAAACATGTAGGTTTTTTTAATCAGTGAACTTTATGAAACTGCTCGGCGTCCCCTCGAAAAGTGGCTAAATCTGGGCTATCGTCGGGAAGTACTTCTGAATTGAACGCTAACTAATTAGACTTGCTAGATAGTACACACGTCAGCTGTGTTGCAATTAGCCAACGTTAGCTGGGGCTAGCTAACTTAGTAATGTGCCTGCTGCAAGAGATGTGATCTTTGACACGTTTTTTGCGTCTAAACGTGATTTTAACTAGGGGGAATTCCACTCATCGCTCATGAGATGTGATAATGTGTCATTTTTCTTCCCGTGGGTTGAAGTCATACGTATGAAGAAAACTCTTCCGATCCTAATAGCCAAACATTAATCAGCTAGCTAACGCTGTTTAGCTGACTTAGCTACATCATCCCTCGGCCTCCGGTCCTGAGGGCTGCTCGGTAGTTAAGCCTGCTGCCTAGCTACGGTTGTCGCGATTGTGCGCTCCAGCCAGGTAGCTACCTGTCTGCGGGCGTTGGATCGCCTATTTTTAACAGCGCAACTGGTAACGTAAGTAAAGTTACCCTTACTGCATTGTAGGTAAGTAACCTGGCTGCGTGCTTTTGCCAGTGATCTGAAAGGTCTGGCCCGTCCGACTAGTTTATCTAGCTCTAGGCAATACGGTAAGGTGGAGGCTGCAAGCTTTGCTAGATCAAGGTATTCCTCCTTGGAAATATTCGGGTGTAATTTATGCCTAAATCGTAGTATTCCCATCCGTGTCGGCCCTGTCGCGGGAATGCTTTCAAGCCCCCATACGGGCTTTGGTCCCTGTGGAATGTCCCCCAATAAACAAACAAACAAATACATAGCCTACATACATACATACATACATACACAAATTATTATAAGCTGTCTGAATAGCACACTGGAACTGCAGCTCATGCCATGCAAGCGTAACGTTTATAAATGATTAAATCAGGAAATAAAAATGTAATTGTGACAATCAAATGCATTACCATTATAAACAGCTAGTGGAACTACATGGGAAGAAACTGGATTAAAAATATCGACTGCTTTTAAACCCTCTTAAGAAAAGACGGAGAGGATAAACATCTGAACATTTCTGAGAAAAGATGTCATTTTGTTAAAACACCAGCTGTACAGTCCTCAGATTTTTACGTTTCAGAACCTGCAAGTGTGGATCTTCACGCCTTATTAGCTAGCGGTATCTAGTCAATATTAGGCTTTATTTCTGGACACTTTCTCGGTGATTTTAACACACGTCACATAACTTTATGCTGTCTACGTATATGGCTCGGTAGGTGAAAACGCGCACGTTGCCAGTCACAGGAGCGGCGAGCGGTGCAATTTCTCTTGATTAGATGTGTTTACCACGGGGTTAGATGAATGCCAAACTGTATTCCTAACTGGCCTCTTTTGTAAACACGTCTGTGGCCGGCGGAATTCTGCCGAAGGACGGGTAACCATCAGTGTCTTGCCGCAGGGAATCTGTAAACATGGGCTGGCGTGGATGGCGGGGCGGCTGGCCGGTAGAACAGGTTTGGAACTGAAAAGGCGACATCATTTACTGCGCCAGTCCGGCGGCCTTGCGCTAGACAAGAGCGTGGCGCACACACTCCGTCCCCAGAGAGGAGTCAGGCTAACCCGCGCCACGTAGGTGTATCGCCGAAACAGTTCATTGCGTCAGGTTACACTAAACCGGTATCGGTGATGTGTGGCACCGTTTCTCGTTTCTGTTCCCCTGGGATCCCGCAAATGCGCGCAGTTTCATTCAGTCACTACAACTTGTGTGGGCGGGCGCTGTGCGCATCCGCTGACCCGGTTTAGTGGCTGGATCGGCTGGTGGTACACGCAGGTGATTAGATACAAGGTTAGATGTAAAATCAGCGCATCGGCGCACCCGCCGCTTTAAACCAACGCCTAGTTTGATGGATTAGCTGAGCCAAGCGCTCATTTGGATTTCCGCATGAATTGATTTAGCTGTGTTTTGTTTGTGGTTGAAAAGGTCGTGGTCTTAATGAAAGGTAGTATTTAACAACAAAGTTCTACAGGTTAGGTTTTTAGGTAGCTTTTAATCACGTGACTGACTGATACCAGTCTTTGTTTGTAGAGGAACCTCAAGTAAACAAAAACAGAGACATCTTTAATTGTCTTATGACACCCCCAAAAAAAAAAAAAAACAACAACATTAATTTCTTTTCAGAAAGCCATCTGGTGAGTAGTGTTGAGAGGAGATTCAAATTGGAAAATTCAGATTGGGAAATTCAGATCAGGACTCAGATTCAGATAGGGAAATTCAGAACAGCACGCAGATTCAGATCGGGAAATTCAGCTCAGCTCTCACATTCAGATCAGAGACATTCCAATCGGGACTCAGAATCAGATCGGAGACATTCCAACTGGGACTCAGATTCAGATCGGGGAATTCAGATCAGGACTCAGATTCACTTTGGGAAATTCCAATCGGGACTCAGATTCAGATCGGGAAATTCAGATCAGCACTCATATTCAGATAGGGAAATTCCATTCGGGACTCAGATTCAGATTGGAGACATTACAACTGGGACTCAGATTCAGAGCGGGGAATTCATATCAGCACTCAGATTCACTTTGGGAAATTCCAATCGGGACTCCGATTCAGATCGGAGACATTGCAACTGGGACTCAGTCAGCAGCAGCAACTGCTCTCATACCCTGAGCCTGTGTGGAGCGTGAGCCTCCCAGTACCTGTCCAGGTAAAACAGCCTCTCCAAAGGGCCGATCCAGGTGCTGTGTGCTCAGGCAAGACCAACGTCCAGCAGGACAGCTCTCAGCGTTCCTTCCAGCTGTGTCTTTTCTGGCCTCATCAGCGGCTGATCAGAGGTGCTTAAGAGCCTGAATTACCACCCACAAAAGCACTCCCATGATGACAGGTTAAAGCAATGACTACACCAACATAGCTGGGAAGATCCTGCGCGGTGATTAAAAAAAATAAGGGACCGTGGAGCATTTATTGTGGGGTAAACTTTGACAGTGTTTTCACGGAGTCTTTACTGTGTTGTTGCCAAATTAAGACCATCTCTGCAATACAGCATCGATCTGACTGTTCTGAAGAAGAAAAGGCTTGGAACGGAGCTTCCAGTTTGTCTTCCCCCTGAAATTACCAGGCGGCTTTGCTGCTGAAAATGGACTAATAATAGAGGCAGAGTCAAAGGGGGTGTGACTCCATAGTCTCTGGAGCCATAATTGTGGCTGTGAAACGCAGCTCTCTACTGGAGATACGGACTGGAGGACAATGTTGTAAACTCCCCACCAACACGTCTCTGAAGTGGGTGAGTGCAAGGTGGGGGGGCATTCCTGCTACTCTGACCCGGTGCCAGGCTGGCTCCCCCTGGTGGTACGGCGGTGTCGCTGTCAGACATTGAGCAGTCGGTGACGTGATTGGTCCCCAGCGGCGCGTCGGAAGACCAATGAGTTAACCCTCCCGAGGGAAGTATCGTTGAATGGGAGCCTACCATGTGATTGGCTTTGGCCATTCTCACCGGCTCCTCAAAGCTCTGGTCTAATTTAATTTCCTCGGAGTGTACGCGCTGCCATGTTGAAAGATTTAGCGGGGGGTTTTGGTCTGTAAACCGAGCTATTCTTTGTCCCACAATGATTCTTTTGTAGGCGAAGGATATAACCTCTAATCGACAAAGACGGCTTGGATCGGCCGTTGTTTGTGACTTGGCTCGCTGGACCGCGGTGAGGAAGGGCATCGGCCAGCCGGTGGCACGACTGCAGAGGTCGGGAGAAGCCAGCCGGTTTCTCGAAGGTTTTTTTTTTTTTTTTCTGGTTGTTGTTGAGATGCTAAGAGTGTCGCGCACAGAGTTCTGCTTTCTATTTTGAGCGCAGAATCCCCCTTGCAAGCCGCCTCTGTTCGGATTGCGATGTTTAAAACCAATAAGCAATAACAAAAAAAAAAAATACACTGACGATCGGAAGCATCTGCTGTCCGGCGCTCTGAAACCCAGCAGTAGTCATGACTGCTTTTCTGCTGCAGTTGTGTCATAGTGCAGTTAGCGCGGTCGCGTAGCTTGACACTGTAATACGATTTGATGTGATGTCACGGTTAAATGCGGTAGTGTAATTAAATGTGTGATTCACTGCAATTTAATGTTTGTTGCATTTTTTCGCCACAGCAGCTAATGTGTCAGACAGTTAGCATTATGTGCTAATGTATGTTTGTTATGTCAATAAAGCAAACTGAATTGCACAGGGAAAGAGGGAGGGAGAGAGAGAGGGAGGGAGAGGGAAATACAAGGCACAAAGGTCGAAGAATAAACAAGAAAAAGGGAGGGAGGGTCAGAGATGGGAGATGCACTGTTGTCTGTGGCTGGCCTCCTGATCTGGCCCCTCCCCGATCCCTGTTGCTCCGTGTCTCCCTCTCTGCGCGTGTCAAACAGGCAAATGAGTTTATTAGTTTATGGTCTAATTTAGCTAAATCAGAAAATCTCTGGTGCTCATATGCTCCTGCCTGGCTCCTTCAGGAGGAATGTGTGTCCGTTGGGCCTGTCCAAGCCTCGGGGAGGCATTCCTGACCCGTTAGGCGCCTGCTGTGGCCCGACATCGGTGCTCTGTGCCACCTCCTCCTCGGCTGAGCTGTGCTTTCCTTGCCCATTGTGTTCTGGCATGTCTCTGGAATGTTTTACTTTTTCGGTGTGACCTGCTTTCCTGGCAGTGCCACCTTCGGACGGAGCGCCGGCGCTGAGCGGCTTTGTACTGGAGCATTACATTACATACATTACATACATTACATGACATACATTACATACATTACAAGTCACGGGTGTTCCTCTCCAAACAAAAGAGAGCAGAAGTGCATCCGCTCAAGCTGAATGAGCAACAGTGACAGACCAGGCTAAAAACACTCCCCGACCATTCAACTATTTGACTATTCAAGTCCTACTACAAGTTAACTTGTGCTAACCTGACAAGACAGCTTACAAACTAAGGGAAGCCAAGTGCACACACTACCATACATTACAGTCATTAGATCATAGTACCTATAACACATTGCGATGTTATATATAAAATAAACATACAAGTAATACAAGTAGAGGATGTTAGGAGGTGGGGCTTGAGCTGGGACCGAGATGCAGTCTGAAGAGGTGGGTCTTCAGTCTGCGTCGGAAGATGGCTGTCGATTCTTTGTGTTCAGCCAGAGCCAGGATGGGTGGCTCTGTATAAAGGCCTGTCCCGTTCAAATGCCTGGCAAAGCCCAGAATGCATTGCTGTCATTTTTCACACCCAGCTCTCCTGGCATGTTCTTCCTTCCGAGAAGTTACTAGAGAGAGAGAGACAGAGAGAGAGAGAGACAGACAGACAGCGAGAGAACTCGGGCACAGGAATGCAGTCCTGGCATGTCTCTGTTCTCGAGGTGCAGCACTGACGCCGAGGAATGTCCCTGGTCCTGCTCCGTGTTGCGTTGCCGCGGTGATCTGGAGAACGGGCCTCTCGTCGCAGGCATGTGTTCGATGTGGGGACGTGCTGTGCCAACACTCCTGTGCCCCTCTGTCACCTGACCTTGACATCAGCTGGTCATTACCCACAATGCATCTGAAGAAGCCTAGCCACTGCCCCAGCACTGGAGACTCCATACACTTGTGTTTGTGCGGGTGCTATATTTACCTCTTAAACACAGGCTAGCTTGATAGCCCGGCCCACAGCTAAGGATCTAAGAGTGCTAGTTTGGGTGGCAGTGTAGCATAGTGGTAAGGAGCAGGGCTTGTAACTGAAAAGTTGCTGGTTTGATTCCCTGCTGGGGCACTGCTGCTGTACCCTTGGGCAAGGTACTTGACCCACAATTGCCTCAGTACATATCCAGCTCTGTAAATGAATAACATGTGAAAGCTGTAACCTGTGTAATTCCTCCTGGATAAGAACATCTGCTAAATGACAATAATGTAACATTTTTCTTAGATTTTGCTTTAAAGGAGTCAGCTGGGGGGATGTGAAACAGGCCAAGCCCTGAATCATAGTCATTTATTGGTTGTAAAATTTCCCCTCTGAGTTGCGTCTTTGCAAAGAAATCGCCCGAAAGTGAAATGCTGACTGGCTAGAAAATTCACCCTGGGTTCCTTGTGTACTTGATGGTTTTTCTGGATCGTTAAATAAATGAAATGAAACCTGTCAGCAGACTGGTTGGCAGCCTGTCAAAGGCCAGTTGGGAAGTCGAGGTGTATTTCTCTGGAAAGTACAAGCCATTAACTAGTCACATGAGATGCGTTTTTTTATGTTTTCTCTGTTTGTATCATTTGACAAATGAAACCAAGTTGTATTGCTGACAAGAGTTTCAAATCTGACATCACAATGGATTAACTCCACAATTCCAGTAATCCCACAGGGTTGTTAAGTTCCACAGTAAAAGTGTTTGTGTTCTTGACTGTATGATTTGAAATTTGTGATTTATGTGATTTATATGATTTGACTACATGATTTGTTGAAATTTGCATTGAGAAAGTCATACTGTAGGGCAGCAATTTAGCATAGTGGTAAAGAGCAGGGCTCGTAATGGAAAGGTTGCTTGTACGAATCCCCTTTGAGACTCAGCTACTGCTGCGGTATTCTTGGGCAAGCTACTCTACTAAGAATTTCCCTCAGTAAATATCCAGCTGAGTAAGTGGATGAAATTGTGACCTATGTAATATGCTCCGGATAAGAGCATCTGCTAAATGACAGTAACGTAATGTAAAGTACAGGTGACAACCAGCTGGATGGGTTGCTCCTCTCTCTGACCCCCCCAATTTCCCTGGCCCTCATTCTGATCCCCCAGGCTCAGAGCCTCGGGGGGGGTCCGTTGCCATGGCGCTGGGGTCTGTAATCAGCAGGGACTTGAGTGTGTGGGGCTGGATACCATGGGGAAGTGAGGGACTGGAGGCAGTTGTTTATGGTGGGGGATGGGGGGGCGTGTTCAGGGTGACAGGATTGAACATGTTAGGAATCTCACTCCTCCCAAATGTGTGAAAAATGCCTGTGACCTGATACTGTCACTCACACACAGGACTCACACAGGAGCTGCAGTGTGTGTGTGTGTGTGTGTGTGTGTGTGTGTGTGTGTGTGTGTGTGTGTGTGTGTGTGTGTGTGTGTGTGTGTGTATGTTTGTGTGTGAGAACTTCTGTGTGTGAATGTGTGTGAGTGTTTATGTGAGCATGTGTATGTATGTGTATAAATGTGTGTGTATATGTGTGAATATGTCTATATTTGATTGTGTGAATGTGTGTGTATGTATGTATATGAATGTGTGTGTGTATGAACTTGTATGCATGCATGCATGCATGTGTGTGTGAGCATGTCTATGTTTGATTGTGTGTGTGTGTGAGCATGTCTATGTTTGTGTGTGTGAATGTGTGTGTGTGTGTGTGTGTGTGTGTGTGTGTGTGTTTGAGAAAGAAAGATCCTCAGGTAGGCTGTACACTTGCCAGGCTCATGTTCTGAAGGGAAGGGCTTGGAATTCCATCTGGATGAGTTGTGTAAGAATGTCTCCTGATTGGCTCCCTCTCATGCTCAGAGGTCACATGATTCAGGGTCAAGGTGAATGGAATGGTGGGTTTCTGTGTCCTCACCTCCAATCAGATCACAGTCCCCTTCAGAGAAACTGCATGGCAGAGGCGGAGACTGGGGCAGAGGAGGCGCAGGGCAAAGTGGGTGGAGACAGGTGAGAGGAGGCGGAGTCATGGCAAAGTGGGTGGAGACATGGAGGAGGCGGAGTCATGGCAAAGTGGGTGGAGACAGGTGAGAGGAGGCGTAGGAAAAGGGGTAGTAAGAGGAAAGAGGAATTGGAGAGAGGGGGAGTAAGAGATGGCAACAGCGGCAAAGCCCTTTAGCCATTAGCCATTAGCTTACGGTTAATTAGCTTTCTGGGTATGCATGGCTTGTGGTCAGTGATACGCGGTGTGTGGTGAGCACCATGCTTTAATGGGTTACAGTGCAGCATAAACGCTGCTCTGCAGTGGTGTCTCTCACTGCGTTTCCTACCACGTGCTTGCTGAATGTCAGCGAGCAGGCAGACTGCTGCAGTGTGGCACAGCGGTAAGGATCAGGGCTCGCAATGGAAAGGTTGCAGGTTCGATTCCCCACTGGGGCACTGCTGCTGTAGCCTTCAGCAAGGTACTTAACCCACAATTGCCTCAGTAAATATCCAGCTGTATAAATGGATAACACGTAATAAATTGTAAGTTGCTTTGGATAAGGGTGTCTGCTAACTAGGGCTCAGACTCAGAATTTTGTCAGTCGAATCGGATTTGGCTGTTCAATATGACGATTCGACTATTTGTTTTTTTTTTTTTCATATTTTATTCATCTCCCTTTTGCGCGTACGGTCACACCGGTGTGATTAGCCGTTTAGTGCGTATACTAAAACCGGTGCGATTAGAAAACTAGATTTGAAAATACCTAATTTTAGCTTTGAGGAAACAGTGATTTAACAGTTAAAAATACAGCAAATGCTAACTGAAAACTATGAGAAGCTTAATAACGCTAATGAAAACATAACTAACCATGTAATGTAACACGGGCGCTACATAGCATAAAAAATAAGTTATGTGCGAAAGGGTTAAATTAGCCTTGTAAATAGACTATCATCTGATGAAATGGTTCAACTCGGAGGACTGAGAAATGAATGTTTATTTCAATAGCAAGATACCATAATTTCGTGAATGCTGTCACTGTTAAGGCATGTTGCACTGCAGTTTTCAATGACACATGTTTGTATGTAGCCTAATCCTTTACTTTGACACTGACAAAGTCATGTCATGATTAGTTCAAACAGCTTAGCTGCGTAAGCTTACCAACAACACGCTCATCTAACCTAAGTAAAATATTGCGTTGTCACTGCTGTTTTTTTTAATTAATGCTAAATAAAACGAGACAAGTTTTCAATGTTAGCTGTGTGCAGTTATTGAGGCAAGCTAGCTAGCTGGCTACCTAGCGGGTTAAAGGGAACTTCAGGACCGCTGATGTCCAAGTTGTAGGCTAGCTAGCTAGCTGCATTAAACGTGATGATAAAACTTGCTACGTGATGTATATTCAGAAGAATATAATCGTTTGTAAAGTCCATGCACATTAACTAATTAAGAGGTAGTCTCAGTTGTAGACAGAACTTGAGAATCGTAGCCAAATATACTTTAATTCCTGAGCAAGTCCAGGGCTGAACTGCATCATATGTATAGTAAATCTGCCCAGATAATTTCTGAACAACCGCATAGCTGTTCTTCAAAAGTTTGAAATCCCGACATACTTTAGACTAATTCTGACAAATGGTTATAGCTAGCTTAGTTTACCAACTACTCCACCTCAGGTTTCAGCTCTCATCAGGTAACCACCAGTGCATGTTGTCACATGGACTTTTTTTTTTTTTTTTAGCAAGCGCACCAGCTAGCCCTGCTAGAATATAAAAAATATGTTTATCATTCCCCTTATAATTTATAATTCCTCATTGAAATGTTATCCCTGTGCATTTTTGTAAGCTTCTATCTGTTTTATCCTGTTATTGTAACGCACACTGACTGAAAAAAAAAAAAAAAACGACTGCTCGACTTGAAGAATCTCAGTCGACTGACGGGTCTCCGACAGATGATTCGACTTGTCGACTTTCAGGGGGCAGCCCTACTGCTAACTGACAATAATGTAATGTAATGCTGCGATCAGTGCTTTTTTTTGCCTATGGACTGTACCCCAGATGTTTTGCTGAGGTGCAGATTGATGTGATGACACTTCCCTAACTCCTCTTCTCTCTCTCCCCCCTCCCCACAGGACCAGTATGATGTCATCGACAAGCACACCCAGTCCGGGCTGGACCTGGTGGAGAAGTACGTGAAGTTTGTGAAGGAGCGGACCGAGATCGAGCAGACCTACGCCAAACTGCTGAGGTAGGGGCCACACCTCTACGCCCCTGTGCCAGGCACCGTATAACCCTGCCCCATACACCATATCACTCTACCCCATACATGTTATAACCCTTTCCACACATATCTTATAACCCTTCTCCGTTCACCTTATAACCCTGCGTTCACCCACACACACACACATACCTTATAACCCCACCCTGTACATATTGTAACTACACATTACATTACACTACATTACATTACATTACATTATTGTTACTTAGCAGATGCTCTTATGCAGAGTGACTTGCATAGATTAGTTTTTTTTTTTTTTTTTTTTTTTACATGTTATCTCTTTATACAGCTGGATATTTACCAAGGCAATCCTGTGTTAATTACCTTGCCCAAGGGTACAGCAGCAGTGACCTAGCAGGGAATTGAACCAGCAACCTTTTGGTTACAAGCCCTGCTCCTTACCACTGTGTTGCACTGCTGCCCCATACCATACAACCCTGCTCTATTGACTTTATGACCCCACCCCCTGGATATTGTAACCCTACAAGCACACACACCTTATAACTCAATTCCTATGGACATTATAACCCCACCCACACGTACTGTATAACTCCACCCACACATACCTTATGTCTCCGCCCCCACACGGTGCAGCATACACCTTGTGACCCCGCCCCTCTGCATCTGCAGCATACTTCTCATAATCCCAGCTGTCATTGAGCCTTTGTTACAGAGGCTTTTAATGCATGCATTACTCCCTGCTAAAGCTCCCTGACGCCCTGATTAGCTGCGTGGTGTCGGCACAATCGAGGGTGTGCTCTGGGGCGGTGTCCCCTGCAGTGCGCTGGTGTCCTCACATCTGCCCGGAGCAGCAGCCTGGCTGCACAGACCGGTCCAACAGCACTGTCTGCATACCCCCGCCAACAGCGTTGATGCATCGCGTAGTAATGCAGTATTAATGTATAAATATCGTATGGCGTGTAATTTTGGTGGCGCGCACCGAGCCCTCTGTGTGATCAACATCCACCACGTCAGTTCCATCGTATGATTTACCCCCAACACCAGGGCGAATGTCTCTGTGGTGCAGCACCTCTTCCTGGGTAGAATCGAATGCCTTTTTTCACATCAGTCAGAATTGGTCTTTCTCTTTGTCTGTGTTTGGTAGTCACGCTTGCTGACTAGGGCATGCAGATAATGCAGTGATTTGTAGGAAAGCCTGTTCTCTCTCTTGCTCTCCTTCTCTATCTCCCTCTCTCTTTGTGTCTTTCTCTCTTTCTCTCCCTGTCCTCTCTCTTTTTCTCCCACTAATTATCCTTTCTCTCTTGCTCTCTCCTTCCCTCTGTTTCTTTCTCTCCTCTTTTTCTCTCTCACTCTTGCTTTCCCCTCTCTCGAGTTCTTTCCTCTTTCTCTTTCCCTCTCTCTCTCTTTCTCTCCCCCTTTTTTCTAGTCGTATTCAGTTTCATTTTCATTTTGCCGCATTGGCATGACAAACGCACATTCATGCTGCAGAAGCCTACGTGAGTCTGAGAAAAGCAGCAGTTCTGCTGTTCTCGGCGGCGTTGTTTACCGCTGGGCAGCAGGGCTTGCAAGTCAGGCTGCAGGTTCCATTCCCATCTGGCTACTGCTGTTTTTACAAGCCTCTCAACCTGAAAGGCCTCAGTACATACGCAGCTGTATAAATCGATAATTTTTTTTTTTTTTTTTTTTTTAACACATTAAGGTTTCTATTTCTAAGGTGAGCATCTACTAGTCAAAAGTAATACAGTGTGGTGTAACTGTGATAACTGTATTTTACTATGAAGAACAACAATATTACATTTAAGGTAGATAGTGGAAGATTTAGAAATGAACTAAAAAAGACAATGTCATGTTTGAGACCTGATGTATGGTAAAATGTCTTCATTTTGCTCACTTTCTCTTTCTCACTGATGTCTGTCAGATTGATAGTGTTGATGTTTCAAGAAAGGTACATCAAAAGTCAAATCTCTCTCTCCCTCCCTTCTCTCCCCATATGTTGTTCTCTCTTCCCCCTTCACAGCCTTTCTCTGTCTCTCCCTCATTCTTCCTCTCTCTGTTATTTATTTCCCTTCCCCCTTATCTCCCTTTCTTCCTGATTCACTTTCTCTCTTATCGCTCTCTTATCAAATTACATTACATTACGTTATTGTCATTTAGCAGACACTCGTATCCAGAGTGACTTACAGAGGTTACAACTTTTTTACGTCATCCGTTTGTACAGCTGGATATTTGCTGAGGCAATTGTGTAAGTATATTGCCCAAGGGTGCAGCAACAGTGTCTCTTTAAGATATGAGCCCCGCTCCTTACCACTCTGCCCCTCTCCTTCTCTCTCTCCCTCTGTCTCTCATGTCATACCTGTCCCTCTCTTTCTCTCTCCCTCTGTCTCTCATGTCATACCTGTCCCTCTCTTTCTCTCTCTCCCTCTGTCTCTCATGTCATACCTGTCCCTCTCCTTCTCTCTCTCCCTCTGTCTCTCATGTCATACCTGTCCCTCTCTTTCTCTCTCTCCCTCTGTCTCTCATGTCATACCTGTCCCTCTCCTTTCTCTCTCTCCCTCTGTCTCTCATGTCATACCTGTCCCCTCTCTTTCTCTCTCTCCCTCTGTCTCTCATGTCATACCTGTCCCTCTCTTTCTCTCTCTCCCTCTGTCTCTCATGTCATACCTGTCCCTCTCTCTCTCTCTCTCTCCCTCTGTCTCTCATGTCATACCTGTCTCTCTCTCTCTCTCTCTCTCTCTCTCTCTCTCCTCTCTCCCTCTCTCCATGGTTCTCTATCTCTGTCTTTCTCCCCTGTTCTCCCTCTTTCTCTCTCTCTCTCTCCCTCTCTCCATGGTTCTCTATCTCTGTCTTTCTCCCCCTGTTCTCCCTCTTTCTCTCTCTCTCTCTCTCTCTCTCTCCCCCCCATGGTTCTGTATCTCTCTGTCTTTCTCCCCCTGTTCTCCCTCTCTCTCTCTCTCTCCCCCTCCATGGTTCTCTATCTCTCTGTCTTTCTCCCCCTGTTCTCCCTCTTTCTCTCTCTCTCTCTCTCTCTCTCTCTCTCTCCCCCATGGTTCTCTGTCTCTCTGTCTTTCTCCCCCTGCTCTCTCTCTTTCTCTCTCATCATCCCTATCCCTCCCCCCCCCTCTCTCTCTCTCTCTCTCTCTCTCTCTCTCTCCCTCCCTCCATGGTTCTCTATCTCTGTCTTTCTCCCCCTGCTCTCTCTCTTTCTCTCTCATCCCCCCTATCCCTCTCTCTCTCCTCTCTCACTCTCTCTTCCCCTTTCTCTCGGGCTCCTGATTGGAGTGAATGGGAAGTGAGAGCAGACGGGTGACTGACAGAGGGCCCGTGGCAGGCTGCAGCTTGCAGACCAATCAACAGGAAGTGAATAATGTCTCTGAAATCTCAGACCCCTGTTCCCCCAGGTCTTACTTGGGTAATATTGTATTCATAGTGTTTTGCTGGGCCTGCTAGTATATTTGGCTTCCCTTGTCTAGTCAGGTCGCAGAAGTTAACTTGTGGTAGGGCTTGAATAGTGTTATGCCCACACTGTCTGGTCTGAGAGTGTTGCTAGCCTGGTCTGACGCTGTTGCTCATTCAACCTGAGTGGATACACTTCTGTTCTTTTGGGCTGTAATGTAATGAGTCCTGCACCTTCCTTAGATGCAATTTGTTCTCCTGCTTTATAAGCCTCTCTGGATCAGACCGTCTGCTGAATGGCTAAACGGGCGTGTCTCTCGGAGGGGGTTCAGTAGGTTTGGAAGAACCAGGTACAGCGTTCCCCCGGTTCCACAGCATGTCCGCTGCAGCTGTGTTTCGAATGGTCTCGCTCTGCTCTGTTGTTCCTAACCTGACGCTTTATTTGCCATGCAAATGTTTACCGGTGGAAATGAGGTCCATTGAGTTGTCACATAAGCAGAGCTCTTTCCCAGTGGTGTCTCAGTTTCTGCTCACAAAACAGTAGCATGCTACATTTCCAAGCTCTTCAGGGCTCAACTGTAGAGGCCTACAGTTGTGTTTCTGGGCTTTCCTTCAGGGCTGAGAGTTAGGGGCCTGGGGTTGTGTTTGTGGATCCTTCTTCAGGGCTCTGCAGTTGAGTTGTGGAGTTGTTGGGGGGTGTCCGTGTATTTGTATGGAAGTTCTGAGAGCTACAGGGGGCAGCAGCACTTCAGGCCACAGGTTATCTGCAGCCTGTTCCAGGGCATGATGGGAGGGTCACAAATTGTGCCTTATCCTGTCTGCTTCCTCTCTCTCCCCACAGAAACCTGGTGAAGAAGTACGCTCTCAAACGCGGCAGCAAGGAGGAGCAAGAGTGCAGGTGAGAGAAGAAAGAGGGGAATAAAATGCTGACTGTGTTCCAAAACAGGGCTGTAAAACACTGTCCTCCAGCTGGACTACTACAGACTGACCATGTCCTCCTGTAGCTGGGCTGCTACACACAAACCATGCCCTGTAGCTGGGCTATAACACACTGACCATGTCCTGTTGCTGGGCTATTACGCACTGACCATGTCCTGTAGCTGGGCTGCTACACACAAACCATGCCCTGTAGCTGGGCTATAACACACTGACCATGTCCTGTTGCTGGGCTATTACACATTGAGTATGTCCTGTAGCTGGGCCATTACACATTGACTATGTCCTGTAGCTGGGCCATTACACATTGACTATGTCTTGTAGCTGGGCTGTAACACACCGACCCTGCTATATCAGGGCTGTAATGCACTGTAATCTCATGTAGCAGTGGCTGTAACACTCTGACTGTGTCCTGTAGCGGGGCGAGGCATGCTGACCACGCAGTTGTATAACAGACTGAGTGTGCTCTGCTCCAGTGCTGTGGCATGCCGTGTTCCCTGGCAGGGCTTTAGCAAAACCGCTGGCAGCTCTTCAGAACCGCCTTTCAGCCGGGTCAGATGCCCCCTCTCCCAGCAGCTTCAGTCTTTCTGCTGCGCGATCCAGAGAAAACATCTGAATGCAAACGTGCCGTCCCGCTCAGCAGGAAGCTCCGGAGAAACAGTGGCTCCTGTTCTCTCTGAGAGTCTGACAGGGACCCGTTTGGAGGAAGCAGGAATAAGGAACTGAGGAGTGCAACTGCGCGGTCTCGCTTGGCCTGTTTTCCCTCCAATCACACAGCAGGTCCAGTGTTTTCCCGAACGGCCTTATCTCCCCACCGTGTCTCTCTCATGGCCTATCACATGAGGGCCATCTGGGCAGGAAATCACAGAGCGAGAGAGAGAGGGAGGGGGAGAGAGAGAGAGAGGGGAGACAGAGAGAGGGAGAGACAGAGACAGAGAGAGAGAGAGGGGAGGGAGGGAGGAGAGGGAGGGAGAGACAGAGAGGGAGAGACAGAGAGGGGGAGGGAGGGACGGACAGAGCGGGAGAGAGATGGAACAGAGTGAAAGAGGGAGAAATGTCAGGAGAGAGAGGGACAGAGAGGGAGAGACAGAGGGGGAGGGAGGGATGGACAGAGCAGGAGAGAGATGGAACAGAGAGTGAAAGGGAGAAACATCAGGAGAGAGAGAGGGAACAGTGAAAGAGGGAGAGAGAGATGGTTGAGAGGTAGAAACTGAATGAGAGAAAGTGAACAGGAGGAAGAGGGTGGAGGTGACAGAGTGAATGAGAGAAGGTGATGGGAGGGTTACAGAGAGAGAGAGAGGTGGGGGTGGTGGAGGGATAGGCGTGTTGGAAAGCAAGAGAGGGATGGGAAGGGTTGGAGAGGGACATAGGTCTGCGAGACAGAGGTGGGTGAGTTAGGGAGCAAGAGATGGCTGAGTGAGAAATTGAGAGACTGATAAGGTAGAGGGAAAGTGAGAGATGGATAAGGTAGAGGGAAAGTGAGAGATGGATAAGGTAGAGGGAAAGTGAGAGATGGATAAGGTAGAGAGAGAAAGTGAGAGATGGATAAGGTAGAGGGAAAGTGAGAGATGGATAAGGTAGAGAGAGAAAGTGAGAGATGGGTGAGGTAGAGAGAGAGAGGTAGTGGGAGCTGTGAATGAGACACAGTGTGAGAAGGAGAGACTCACCGGCCCTCACCCCTCCAGAGGTTCTTGTTTGTGGACCGGCCCTCACAGGAGCAGAGTTGGGGGTGGGAGGGATGCTGGGAGGAAGCAGTGTAAGGTGCGTACTGCACACACTGAAGCCCCGCCCCTCGGCGCACTGACCCCCAAACACCCCGCAGGTTCACCAATCACCAGTCGTTCCTGGACATCCTGAACGAGATGAACGACTACGCCGGGCAGAGGGAGGTCATCGCTGAGAACATGATGCTGACCATCTGCCTGGAGCTCACCAAGTATCTGCAGGAGCTGAAGCAGGAGCGCAAAACGGTGAGAGAGTGGGGGGCTAGGGGGCAGTAGGGGGAGGGGATAGAAGCGGGGGTGGGTGTGGGAAAAGGAGGCGTGGTTACTAAGGTTACGTTCAGACTCCAGCTAAAAGTGGCCCAATTCCAATATGTGACCCAGTTCATGTGTCATGTGATTGCGTGGAAATAAACTGGATTTTCACACTTGCAACCTGTGTGTGGACGCTTAAATTGGAATCAAGCATGTTTAACATGGCCTGAGTGATTTTTATGTCACATGGCGGGTTATTATTTTCAAACTAATTCTGAGTGGCGAGACAGACGTGAGAACTTATGTTGTTTATTTGTGCGTGCGGAACATCTCAGGATACTGTTGCCACATATGGGCCACTTTCAAAAACAAACATGAATGGTCTGACATGTTGGATCTGAGAAACTGGAACTGAGAAATAAAGCCTGCATTGTGTACGCAGCATTAGTACCTGCAGGGAGAGGGGGGTTGTGGGAAGTGTTGGAGGACAATGTATAAATGGATAAAAATTGCAACCTGTGTAAGTTGCTCTGGCTAAGAGCATCTGTTGAATGCCAGTAACATAATGTAATAATATTGCAGAGGTCAGCTGAAATCACAGATGTTTAGTTGTGCTGCTGTATATGTGTTGTTTCTCACCCTCCCATTGCCTGTTTGTCTGTGTGTGTGCATGCATGTGTGTGTGTGTGCATGCATGTGTGTGTGTGTGTGTGCGTGTGTGTGTGTGTGTGTGCATGTGCGTGCGTGTGTGTGTATGTGTGTGTGTGTGTGCGTGTAGTATCTTTCTGAAGCCAAGAAAGCCCAGCAGAGTCTGGAGAGCAGCTACAAGCAGCTGGACAGTGTGAGTTTCCCAAAGGACACATTCAGGGGTCAGAGACGGGGGGGGGAGGGGTGAGGGCAGGGTCAAAGGTCAATGACATTAAGCATGCTTTTTGTTGAGTCAGAGCTGTAGAGCGTGCAGTTTCGGGGGGACACGTGGGGAGAGTGCAGTTCCTGGGGGGGTAGTATGTTTTTTGGAGGGGGGTAGAGATGGGGAAGATAAGATTTGGGAGGTAATATGGGGGAAGATGGTTTGGGGGTACAGAGATGGGGACCATGTTTTTTGTGAGGGTCAGAGATTGGAAAGGTGTGATTTTGGGGTCAGAGGTGTTGAGCACAGAGTTTTGGGGGTCAGTTGGGGGAGTTTCGGGGGTCAGTTTTTGGTCGTCTCCTGCAGAGCAAGAAGCGTTTTGAGAAGGAGTGGCGTGAGGCAGAGAAGGCCAATCTGAACGCGGAGAAAACCGACCAGGACATCAACGCCACGAAAGCTGATGTAGAGAAGGTACACATACACATGCACACAGACATGTGTACACATGCGCACACACGCCCGTGTCCACATGCATACACCCATGCACGTATGCATATATACACATACCCACACACATGCACATTCCCATTTGCACATACATGCCTGCATGCGCACACACACATACATACGCTCACATGGGCACATGCATACGCAAACTCATACACATGTGCACACGCACACACATACCCACACACACACGCACACACTCTCACACACACACACACACACACACACACACACACGCTTGCATAAGTTCAGCTGTGTTAAATACTCCCACTGATCGCATTTATTTGTGTGTATTTCTGTGTGTGTGTGTGTTCCTGTTCAGGCCAGAATGCTGGCACACATGCGCGCGCACACCGCAGAGGAGTGTAAAAACGACTACGCCTCCCAGCTGCAGAAGTACAACAAGGAGCAGAACCAGTTCTACTTCAGCGACATTCCACAGATCTTCAGCGTGAGCAGCGTCTGTTCTCCTGTAGAGCAGCTCAGTGTCTCTGTTCTCCTGTAGATGAGCTCAGTGTTTATTCTCCTGTAGAGCAGCTCAGTGTCTCTGTTCTCCTGTAGATGAGCTCAGTGTTTATTCTCCTGTAGAGCAGCTCAGTGTCTCTATCCTCCTGTAGATGAGCTCAGTGTTTATTCTCCTGTAGAGGAACTCAGTGTTTATTCTCCTGTAGAGCAGCTAAGTGTCTCTGTTCTCTTGTAGATGAGCTCAGTGTTTATTCTCCTGTAGAGCAGCTAAGTGTCTCTGTTCTCCTGTAGAGGAACTCAGTGTTTATTCTCCTGTAGAGCAGCTAAGTGTCTCTGTTCTCCTGTAGAGGAACTCAGTGTTTATTCTCCTGTAGAGGAACTCAGTGTTTATTCTCCTGTAGAGGAACTCAGTGTTTATTCTCCTGTAGAGGAGCTCAGTGCTGATTCTCCTGTACAGCAGCTCATGATTGTTCTCTGGAACCACCCTCAATAGGCCCTTTAGGCGCAAACCAGAGTCTCCCCCTGTCTGTCTCTACAGAAGCTGCAGGACATGGATGAGAGACGCATCCGGAAGCTGGCGGAGGGGTATGTCTCCTTCGCTGACACGGAGAAGCGCGTGATGCCCATCATCGGGAAGTGCCTAGAGGGCATCACCAAGGCGGGCACCAACGCCAGCGCGGAGAAAGTGAGTTTCACACTCATACACACTCTCACACATACTCACATACACAGACACACGCACTTACACACACACACACACACACACACACACACACACACACACACACACACTTACATTTACATTTACATTTATTCATTCAAAGCAACTTACAAGTGAGGCAGAGTACAACACAAGTGAAAGCCATACATGGAGTCACAGTATTTCAAGTGCTGCATGACCAAGTTTCAGTAGTTGGCCAGACTAGGTGTAAGCTAGCTGGTGGAGACACAAGTACATTAAAACATTAAATTTTTTTAAGGAAAACAGAGTTTAGGATGTAAGAAATTGCTTTAGATGGTAATGATGGTGAGAAATTGCTTTAGATGGTGATTCAGGTGATCAGATGAGTGCGGAAGAGCTGTCTTCAGGGGATTTGGCCGAACAGATGAAGTATGGAAGGTCATTCCGCCATCAGGGGACAATGTGATGTGATGGCACCAGACACCGGTCGGTAGCAGAGCGTAGTGGTCAGGAGGGAACAACGCTTGCAGTGGACACTCGTAAACGCTCACACCCGCATCCTTGTACGCACACACATTCACACACGAGCAGACATTGACTCATTCGCACACGTGTTTTGAGAGTGTATTCGCTGAAGGCTCAGATCATCCTCCATGTCTCCGCAGGACTCGGCGGTCCTCATCGAGCAGCACAAGTCCGGCTTCGAGCGCCCGGGAGACGTGGAGTTCGAGGATTACAGCCAGGGCATCAACAGGGCGTCGTCGGAGAGCAGCCTGGGGACCCCCAAGGGCCCCATGGAGCTGCTGGGCAAGAACAAGACCAAACTGTGGCCCTTCAGCAAGAAGAGCAAGGTAGCCTCCCCCCCCCCACAGACCTCCACAGAAGGGAGACATTAGCCTTTAAGGGTTGGCGTATTTTTTCCCCGCTTTGTCTGGGTTGAGTTAGGTGTGCGGCTCGGATTGAGAATCCTCACGGAGGTGGCTGAGCGCCTCCTCCCCCTCCCAATCTGCTGTGATGCAGAGGGATCCTGCCTCTTCCCAGTGTCACAGCCTAACTGAACGGCATTGATGCTTGGCCTGTAAATAGAAAGGGGGAAAGGTGAAAGGTGAAAGGTTATCTGAGTGGGAATTGAAAGAGGGGCCACGTGTGTGATCTCCACCTGGGCTCGCACTCCAGGTAAGGCCTCGCTCACCTGGCCGTCTTGCAGAGGCTGACTGCAGAATGGCCGCTGCATGGCGGTGTCTGACTGTCACGGCCCGACCTGTCACCCCCAGAACTTCGATGGAGAGCAGTGACCAATCACACAGCACTGTGCAGAGCAGTGACCAATCACACACCACTGTCCAGAATAGTGCCCAATCTCACACCACTGTCCAGAATAGTGCCCAATCACACACCACTGTGCAGAGTAGTGCCCAATCACACACCACTGTGCAGAGTAGTGCCCAATCACACACCACTGTCCAGAATAGTGCCCAATCACACACCACTGTGCAGAGTAGTGCCCAATCACACACCACTGTGCAGAGTAGTGCCCAATCACACACCACTGTCCAGAGTAGTGCCCAATCACACACCACTGTCCAGAATAGTGCCCAATCACACACCACTGTGCAGAATAGTGACCAATCACACACCACTGTGCAGAATAGTGACCAATCACTAATAATACCAGTAATACCAATAACACTATACAGTTCACCTAATAAGGGACCAATCACTCGCCAGATGTGTAACCCTGGAGCTGGATACGGTGGGGTCAGTAAAGGAGTTTCCTCTGATTGGCTGATACGGCGGGGTCAGTAAAGGAGTGTCCTCTGATTGGCTGATACGGCAGGGTCAGTAAAGCGGTGTCCTTGGATTGGCTGCCTTGGCTGGTTCAGTACGCAGTATAGAGTAAGCACAGTCCCAGGTGCTGATCAGTGGGCATTAATTATCACCATCAGACCATCCTCCACCGCTCTCACCTCCCCCAATCCCATCCTCCCGGCTTTAATGGCACGACCCCCTGACCCCCCACCCGACCCCCACCATGTCATCCCTAAATGTCTATGTCCTCTGTTTCTGCATGTCCCATTGGCTAACACACTACAGCAGCTGACCTGTGACTGGCTGGTATGGCGTGCATGTTCTGCTGTGTGATTGGCTGTGTGGAGCTCTGCTTCCTCCTCTGTCTCTCTCTCTGCTCCATGCTCTGAATCCCAGCATGGCGGCTGCCTGGCCTCCTGTCCTCTCCCAGTGAGCCCGGGCCCGCTCCACTCACAGCGCCTCGCACCCTCCCACAGCCCGAGCAGCCAATCAGCTGCAAGGACTGACAGCTCGGGCCCGCCCGCTGCTTCCTAATTCAATTTTCATTGGCTGCACACCTTCCCCGAGAGAGTGCTCCTGTAGAATCTGTTTGGGTCCAGACAGGTTCATTCCCAGGGTGGTTCGGGATGTACGGTGTCCCAGCAGGTCCACAAGAGCCGTTAGAGGGAGGGGGAATTCCAGCACTGAAGGCTACCCTGTAGCACGCTGTTTACAGAAGTCGCAGCTCAGGCTAAACCTGTATTGACTGTAGCTGTGAGCTAGAGAAAGCCTCACTCTCACACAGACGTGACTATCATTGCGTGTACGCGGACCCGCCTTAGCCCTGTGCCAGCCGTTCTAACCTCAGTCAGTGTGGCGGTTTGCTCAAGTGCTCTTTGGAGTTTTGCTCTTGCTTGATAATCGCTGAATTTGCAAATGTACTCACTACTTTATGACGAAGGAGGAAATCTTCTGTTTTTCATGTTGTCAGGCGGCCACAGTGGCAGGGATTGTGGGTAATGATGCTGATTGTGTCAGATGTGGCAGGAAAAAAGGTTCCCTCTGTAGTTTTGAGCTGTAGATGCAGTACGTGAGTGAGAGCTGGCTGCCTAGCTAGGAGTAGGGTTTGTTACAGGACAGTTACTGGTACAGAGTAAATGCCTTGGTTACATTACATGACATTACATGCATTTAGCAGACACTCTTATCCAGAGCAACTTCCAGCACAATAGAACAAGTGCATCCATCCAAGTTACACGAGCAACAGTATCAGACGAGGCTAACAACACTCCCAGACCAGTGAGTGTGAGCACAACGCCATTCAAGCCCTACTGCAAGTTAACTTCTGCAATCTGACGGAAGCCAAGTATACAGCGATGAAACAGTCACTGGAACACAGAATGCACCATAATACTACACGCAAAATAAATATTAAATACTAGAGGTAGCAGGTGTTAGGGGGCTCAGGTGGACTGAAGTGGGACCGAGATGCAGTCTGAAGAGGTGGGTGTTCGGTCTGCATCGGAAGATGGCCAGCGATTCCGCTGTCCGAACCCCCGTGGGGAGTTCATTCCACCACTGAGGGGCCAGTACAGACAGGGATCGTGTCTGAGAAGAGCGACCCCGTCGGGACGGGGACAGTCAGTTGCCCCGTGGGTGCGGAGCGCAGCGGTCTTGACGGAACGCAGGGTTAAACCCCCACGCAGTGAGCTGGGGGCGGTTGCCATGGAGACACCGTGGCTGGGGAGCACGGAGTGCGCTGCGCAGAAATGCGCATCAGGACGGGAGGTCTGCAGCCGGCTGCGTCTGCGCCCGCCTCCTCCTGCTGTCAATTACTCGGCCTCAGAAACGGGGGGGACGTGCAGCTCGGTGTGTGATTGCCTCTGCTCCGTGTGTGTGTGTGTGTGT
Organism: Megalops atlanticus; assembly: GCA_019176425.1. Lineage (NCBI taxonomy): Eukaryota > Metazoa > Chordata > Actinopteri > Elopiformes > Megalopidae > Megalops > Megalops atlanticus. The sequence goes on from CM032875.1 coordinate 7,310,236, forward strand.
GTGTGTGTGTGTGTGTGTGTGTGTGTGTGTGTGTGTGTGTGTGTGTGTGTGTGTGTGAGTGAGCGAGAGTATGTGAGTGTGAGAGAGAGTGAGTATGTATGTGACGGTATGTGTGTGTGAGTGTGACAGTTTGTACGTACGTGTGTGTGTGTGTGTGTGTGTGTGCGCGCGCTTATGCAGGTGGTGTAGGGGTGTTAGTTTCCCATGCTGTGTGGCCAGGGTGGCGGTGTTTTAAGCTGATGTTGGTGTTTTCTCACTGTGTTTCTTCTCCTCTCTGTGTGGTGGTGATGGTGTTGTCTCTCTCCTTTCCTTGTCGTGTGCACCCACACCCCCTCCCCACGCCGAACCTCCCTGCCCCTCACCCCGTTTCCCAGCTCCCCCCACCCCCAGTCACGCCCTTCTCCCCTCCCCCCGACTCCTCGCCAGCTAACGGACTCCCCACCCCCAAATTCAGCCGGGACCCCCTGTCGTACTGCCTGAAGGAGATCAATAAGACAGTCAAACCCCGAATCTCTGCCTTCAGGACCATCAAGAGAACGGTGAGTGTCAGAGATCAGGGGTCATGGGTCACCGGGCGGGTCGTCCCTGCTGAGATTGCTGGGGGTTGACCGTGCGGATCGGTTCATTGGCTCCCTCGCTCTTAACGATGACATCGCACATCGACGGTGACATCACACATCGGCGGAGGTGACGTTGCGTGAACGGAGAGGCGTGTCTGCGGCGGTTGTCACGACGACAGACGCCCGCACAAAACGAGCAGCCAGTGAAGGATTTAAAGTGGTCCTGCTGACGTTTGAGTGTTTAGCCCCTTTCTGCTCATAGTCCCAGGGGTTTATATCTGTGCTGTTTCTGTCTCTCTCCCCCCAGACCTCCGCTCCAGAGAAGTCCATGGTAATGGCTCACAGGGGGTGGGGTCTGTAAGGGACAATGAGGGGGTGTCCAGGTGTGTGGGTGTGTGTGGGTGTGGGGGGAAGGGGGTGAGTGTGTGTCTGAGAGTGTGTAATGATGTATGGGAGTGTGTAATTGTGCCTACAGGTACGTAAGTGTGTCTAAGAATATGTAATGGATGTGTGTGTGTGTGTGTGTGTGTGTGTGTGTGTGTGTGTGTGTGTGGTGTGGTCGTGTGTGTAATGATGTATAAAGACATATGGGATGTGTAAGGGCTGGCTCTGAGTTTGTGTACAGGATGGTTGTATGAGTAAAGGCTATGTAAGTATCTCAGGTTGTGTGTAAGTGTATATGTGCGTATGATGGAATAGCTGTGTAAGGTGTAAGCAGGTATAAGGAAATGTCATACTATGATGGGGCACATGAAGGCGGTGTAGGGGCTGTGTAAGGGCTGAGTAAGTTGTTTAAAAGGGTACTTGAGCAGCAGTTTAGAAGTGTAAAGGGTACTTTATAAGTGTGTGTAAGGGCAGTTTATAAGTTTGTAAGCTATGTGTATTGAAGGTGTGTGTGAAGGTGTGTAATGTGAGTGTGTAAGGGTGTGCATGGCTGTTTAAGGACTGAGTAAGTTGCTTAAGGGCATTTACGCAGCAGTTCATAAGTGTGTGTAAGCTATGATGTGTGTGCAGGGGGTGTGTGAAGGTGTGGAATGTGAGTTTGTGTGTAAGGGTGTGCAAAGCATGTGTGTAAGAGTGTGTATGTGTGTGTATGTAAGTGTGTGTATGGACATATAAAGGATGAGGGGACACCCCATTTCTGCTGTGGTGGGAACTGTAAGGTCATAGGAGGGCACCCTGGTAAATCTCAGTCCTGACTGAGCTGGAATGTTCACTCCAGAGTTGACATCCGCCCAAGTCCAGTAACAGCACTTTCTGGAAATTATCCTGCCCTCGTCTTATTGGTTTAACCCAGGCGATCTCATGCAGAACGACAGGGAGTCAAACTCGGGAGTGAACGTTCCACATGTCGCCACCTGGTGGCAGATGGATGTTCGGCAGCTGACAAGCTGAAAACGGCACGACAGAACGGAAGACACCTCCACCATTCCGGCTTTCTGCGGCACACCAGCATTTCATTACAGAGGAGCCAGCGCATTCATTCAGACTACTACGGCATGGCCTGAAACGGAAAGAAATTCTTCCAAAAAGCACTGTTATATTTGACGCCCAGCTGGTGGAATGGTGCAGGTGTACAGGTTGCTGGTGGGTGTGGCTCTTGGGGTGGGTGTGGCTGCGGGGTTGTCACTGGTGCAGTTCTGCTGATCGGGGGGACCTCCCTTCTGATTGAGACAGGGCTGCATGTCCCTGGCCACCCCCGCTCCCTCTGTCTCTGACTGAAGGGGAAAACGGGTGTGAGATTAGGGTGGTGTTGGTCCTGACTCCGCTCCCCCAGCCCCCTGTCACGGAGGACTTCGCCCACCTGCCTCCCGAGCAGCGCAGGAAGAAGCTGCAGCAGAAGATGGACGACATCGGCAAGGAGCTGCAGAAGGAGATGGACCAGAGGTGGGCATCGCCCGTCTCCATGACAACACCCGCTCCTGTCTGTCGCGCCCCCGCCCCCCCTCTGTGAGGCGTTAGAGAAGATGAAGGATGTGTATGACTCTTTCTCTCTCTCTATCTATCTCTATCTCTGTCAGTGAGGCATTAGAGAAGATGAGAGATGTGTATGAGAAGAATCCACAGATGGGGGACCCTGGCAGTCTGGAGCCCCAGATCTCCCAGACGGCCCACAACATGGAGAGACTGCGAGGGGAGCTGCAGAAGTATGAGGTGAGCCTGGTCTGACTGGTCTCTCTCTCTCTCTCTCTCTCTCTCTGACCGCTGCTGTGGTCTCTCTCTCTCTCTCTCTCTCTCTCTCTCTCTCTGCTGCTGCTGGTCTCTCTCTCTCTCTCTCTCTCTCTCTCTCTCTCTCTCTCTCTCTCTCTCTCTCTCTCTCTCTCTCTCTCTCTCTCTGACCGCTGCTGTGGTCTCTCTCTCTCTCTCTCTCTCTCTCTCTCTCTCTCTCTCTGACCGCTGCTCTCTCTCTCTCTCTCTCTGACTGCTGCTGTGGTCTCTCTCTCTCTCTCTATCTCTGACTGCTGCTGTGGTCTCTCTCTCTCTATCTCTGACTGCTGCTCTCTCTCTCTCTCTGACTGCTGCTGTGGTCTCTCTCTCTCTCTCTCTCTCTCTCTCTCTCTCTGACCGCTGCTGTGGTCTCTCTCTCTCTCTCTCTCTCTCTCTCTCTCTCTCTGACCGCTGCTGTGGTCTCTCTTTTCTCTCTCTCTCTCTCTCTGACTGCTGCTGTGGTCTCCTCTCTCTCTCTGACCGCTGCTGTGGTCTCTCTCTCTCTCTCTCTCTCTCTCTCTCTCTCTCTCTCTCTGACTGCTGCTGTGGTCTCTCTCTCTCTCTCTCTCTGACTGCTGCTGTGGTCTCTCTCTCTCTCTCTCTATCTCTGACTGCTGCTGTGGTCTCTCTCTCTCTCTATCTCTGACTGCTGCTGTGGTCTCTCTCTCTCTCTCTCTGACTGCTGCTGTGGTCTCTCTCTCTCTCTCTCTGACTGCTGCTGTGGTCTCTCTCTCGAGCACTTCTGTCGTTTTTACGTAGTTTTACTGTCGTTTTTGTGTTTTTACATAATGTTTTTGCTGTAGTGTCTCTCAAACAGTTCCTTGCACACTGCTGACTTGCATTCTCAGCTGTGTGTGTGCGTGCGTGTGTGTACGTGCGTACGCGTGTGTCTGTTTCTCTTGCAGTCCTGGCTGATGGAGGCGGGAGGTCGTGGCGACACGATGCGTAGCTCCGTCAACAACAACTCCCACGAAAGGTTCAGGTGAGTCGCACCTGGGATCGGCAGCGGTGTGGTGGTAACGAGCAGGTAATGAGCACCAAACCAAAGCGTTACTGGTGCAACTCCCCACTGGGGCACTGCTGCTGTACCCTTGGGCAAGGTACTTAACCCATCCAGCTGTATAAATGGGTAACATGTAAGAACTGTAACCTATGTAAGTCCTTCTGGATGAGAGCATCTGCTAAGCAGTTAAATGTCCCTGAGCTGTGTGTATCCATGTGTGTGTGTGCGTGTGCGTGTGCGTGTGCGTGTGCGTGCGTGTGTGCGTGTGCGTGTGTGTGTGCATGATGTTGGCTGTATGCGTGCGTGTGTGCGTGCGTGTGTGTGTGCGTGCATGGCGTTGGCTGTACGCGTGCGTGTGTGTGAGAGACTGTGTGCATGCCTCTGTGTGTACTGTCTGCGCTGTGTGACCAGTCTCTGCGTTTTCTCTCCCAGTGATGATGAGTTTGATGAAGAGGAGCCTTTTGCCCAGTGCACAGCGCTCTACAACTTTGAGGGTAAGAGTGAGGTCACCCGAGTGTGACCTGTCCCCTCCGCCTCGCCCTCCTTTCGCTTCGTCCTCTCAGTCATGTCACCCTCCCTCTCTCAGTGCTTTATTAGCATGAGAAACAGTCATTCGTAGCAAACGAAACACCTGCATCCCTGTTTCTGTCTGGACTGTACCTCTGTCCTGTCCTTCTCTGCGACTCAGTCTCATTGGCATCGCTCAAAATATTGCCCAGATATCTCCCATTGCTGCCTCTATCTCTGTTCCTCCTCTGTTCATACCTCGTAAACCTGTCATTCTTGCTCTCTCACCCGTATCTCTCACTTGCTCAGGTATGTCTCTGTTCCTCTCTCACCTGTACCTTCTGCTTCAGCACCTGTATCTCGTTCTCTCCCTTGTCTTCCACTCACACCTGTACCTTACTCTGTCTCTCACCTGTACCTCACTCTCTCTCTCCTGTCTCCTGTCTCCCCCCCCGCAGGGTCGAGCGAGGGCACGATCCCCATGCAGGAGGGCGAGGTCTTTGCCGTGGTGGAGGACGACAAGGGGGACGGCTGGACCCGTGTGCAGAGGGCCAACGGGGACGAGGGCTACGTGCCCACCTCCTACATCAAAATCTCCCCCCCGATGTAACGGCGCCCCCCGCAGGGCAGGGGCCCTGCTCCTCACCTGCCTGGAACTGGCGAGTGTGTGTGTGTGTGTGTGTGTGTGTGGCTCCTCTGCGCGTGTGACTGGGGGAGTGTAGTGGGTTGAGGGGGGTTACAGGTGACAGTTGACGCAAAGCATACTTTTTTGTCGGTCTGTTTGTGAAGCAGTTGTGAGTGGGGTGCTGTCAGTGCACCGTGTCAGGAGAGCTGCACCCCGGGGGGGGTTCCGGCTGCGTACACTGGACCTTCCTGCGTGGGGGCGTGTGGGACGGGCTGCACAGAGTGGGCAGGACTAGCTGCAAAAATGAGGGTCAGGCTGTCCTGCGTGTGTGGGTGTGTGTGTTGGAGGTGGCGGGGGGGTGGGGTGTGTGTGGAGCAGACTGGGCCTTCCTGTTTGGGGGAGGGGTGACGGGGGGTGTGATGAGAGAATGGGGGGCTCTGCTGCTGAACTGAGCCTCATGCACAGTGCACTCAGGCACCGACGCCAGCATCAGCTCAACACTGCACTGACTGTACACGAGGGAGTGTGTGCGTGTGTGTGACAGAGAGCCTGTGTGTGTGGGAGAGCATGTTCATGTGTATGAGAGAGCGTGTGTGTGTAAGAGGGCGTGTGTATCTGCAAGAATGTGCCAGAACACTGTGTGTGTGTGTGTGTGTGTGTGTGTGTGTGTGTGTGTGTGTGCGTGTGTGTGCGTGCGCGTGCGCGTGCGCGCGTCGTGCGCGTGCGCGTGCGCGTGTGTGGTGTGTGTGGGTGTGTGTGTGTGTGTGTTGGGTGTGTGTGCGTGTGTGTTTGGGTGTGTGTGTATCTGTGGGTGTGTGTGTGTGTGTGTGTGTGTGTGTGTGTGTGCGTGTGCGCGTGCGCGTGTGCGTGTGTGTGGGTGTGTGCGTGTGTGTTTGGGTGTGTGCGTGTATCTGTGGGTGTGTGCGTGTGTGTGTGTGTGTGCGTGTGTGTGCGCGTGTGCGTGTGTGTGTGTGTGTGTGTGTGTGTGTGTGTGTGTGTGTGTGTGGGTGTGTATCTGTGGGTGTGTATCTGTGGGTGTGTATCTGTGGGTGTGTATCTGTGGGTGTGTGCGTGTGTGTGTATCTGTGGGTGTGTGTGTGTGCGTGTGCGTGTGCGTGTGTGTGGGTGTGTGCGTGTGTGTTTGGGTGTGGGGGGTTCAGTATTACAGCCATGCCCCTGGTGGTCTGAATGGGTGGGGTTAGTCTTCAGCTGTGTGTCTGATTAAACTGGATGAAGCCCCCTTTTCCTGTTCAATCTCTCACACTCCCATGTCTGCCAAATACAGATGTGTACTCCTAGATACAATCTTCTCTTTTTTGGACTATCATATTTATGTAAGAAATAATATATTTTAGCTATCACTATACCACTATTTTAGTTTTTTTTTTTTTTTTTATTCTTATAAACTGTCAGTGGAGGGTTGATGTCTGCATGTGTAAGGAGGGCAGAGGTAGCCTTGTGGTTTTGTATTGCCTGTTTCAGTGGTGCCTGATGAGTTTCATTACTTTTAGTGGTTACAGAGTTAGCATAGGTCAGGGATGCCCTCACTAATACAGAACAGTGTGTACAAACTTAGTCTGTGACCAGTGCCTACCTTCTCCACTGCTCTTAACAGGATATAAATTACTTAAAAAAACGGATGTTGTGTTTTTTATGTGTTCTTTTGTGTTTTTATTACTCTGTGTGTGTGTGTGTGTGTGTGTGTGTGTGTGTGTGTGTGTGTGTGTGTGTGTGTGTGTGTGTGTGTGTGTGTGTGTGTGTGTTTGCGTGTTTGCGTGTTTGCTTGCGGCTGTAACATGAAAACAGTCACAAAGCTCCCCATCACTGCCTTCAAAACCCAGCTTGACTGATTCTCATGCCAGGGTAATTTTCTCAAACAGATTTCAGTCAAACACATCTGACTTTCCAGTAAGTTAACATTTTATTGAAAAAAAAAAATATTAAATTTAAAAAAGAAACAGTTGAAAAAGGAAAGGTTTGAAAACACCTATCACTTCTGCTCAACAGCGTGCAGTGGTTTATTACAGTAAAAAGATAAAGTACTGAACAGTGTATATAGCCTCACCTGAGAATCCTAGTGGTACATTTGTGTTGTACTATGGGGTGGACTGAAATATAAGTTTTACAGAAGACAAGGTTTTGAAGTCTTCCTCCTACACACCCGAATCTCAGAGGAAGGACTCCCTAGACGCCCTCCACTCACCCCAAACACCCTCCTCGTGTAGGGGGTAAGGCTCACTAAATGCCCCTCACAGTGTAGCATTCTGTAGACATCCACCTTTCACAAAGGTTAGATTGCCTGAATACCCATCTTTCAACAGGGGGTAAGATTCCCTGAACCACCTGCCTTTCACGGGGGTAAGATATAAATACCCGTCACACAGGTAGGATTCGTAGCCATGCTGTGACAGGGTGGCGTTTGCAGTGTTTAACATGTCACCACTACGCCAGTTTGTCACACCCCAGCTGATGCCGGGTGACTAATTACAGGAAAGCAAATTCTGTGTTGGCGTTACACCCTTTTTTAAAAAAAAATCTGCTTTTTACAACCGAAAGGATGATGTTGTAAAAACATTTAAATGGAAGAATCCTGAGGTTCGCAGGGCTCTGTCCCTGTCATCTCTGTAGAGACCCCTTTGCTCTCCACCATACTGTCCTGTTTTTGAGGGGGGCGAGGAGAACAGGCAGTCCCTGGACGTGATTCTAGCTGACCCCTCCCTCCACGTGCCAGTAGAAATGCCGCTCCATTACTTTCCAGGACCCCGGGGACAGCCCGGCTGGGAGTGAAACTCATTGGCTCCTTGCTCTGCTGTGCCATCGGCTGAGCCAATGAGAAAGCGGGTGCAGCTTACACTCTGGAATGTGTGGAAATGCTCACGAATGCTGGAGCAGTGTCATGGGCTCTCCCCTTGCACTGACACCAGATCAGTGTTTTTTTTTCTCTTTAGTATGAAGGGTCAGACAGGATATGACAGGATAAACTGTTCCCGGATCATTTGTTGTAGGCGAATGGCACCCACAGCATGACGTGGGTACCCTCTCACAGTAGACAGGTAAACAGATGGCTACGGGTTCGAACCCTGGCTGTGACACCACTGCTGTGTCACCAGTTGCTACAGTGAAAACCTGTAGGGCATGATCCTCATGGCCCTGTGTGTGGTTAGGGGTGGTGCTCCACATGGGAGGGTCATTAAATAAATAGTGTAATTAATATACAGAGACAGTATCACAGATAATATCCCACCCACGTTCACAGGTAATATCACAGGTAATATCTGACCCACAGTTGTGCATCAGCTTTAAGCATTAGAATTTCCTCTCCGTGGGAGGACTGATGCCCCTCATGGCGGCTCCCACGCCCAGGTGAGATGATAGTTTTGACGGGGGCTGGCCCCTGGACTGTAAACATTCGTAACGAGCGCGACACGATCGGGGTGGGTGTCGGCCACTCCCCTCTCTGCACAGCTGTACGGAAGGTTTGGGGCTCCTGCAGTTGGCCGTTTGGAGCGGGCGGGGTCACAGTTCGGGGATCACGGTCCTGGGTGGGCCGGAGGGCTCCAGCTTTTCCGACAGCATGCTGAGGATCTTGTCGAACTTCTCGTAGCGCTCCTGCCGCTTGGCCCCCGGCCCGGACTGACCCCAGAACAGCCTGAGCGCGAACTCCGTGCGGAACACTTCCAGGAGCTCGGGGATTGGTTCCCAGCCTGCTGCGGAGACGGAGACAGAGGGCACGCAGCTGTTAGCGCATTGGGACGTAGCTGTGACGAGCTGTGCCTCTGAGCGAGGTGCGCTGGGAAATGCATTGTGGGATGCGCGTGGAGTCACCTGTGAGCAGGCTGTGGGCGTGCGCCTCGTGCTGCCGGGCGTTGAGGGCGGCGTTGCGGGCGGACTGCAGGATGTTGAGCAGCAGCTGGCACCCCCGCTCCGTGTGCTCCCCCAGATCCTCCTCCTCCATCACCCGCAGGAGTGGCAGCACGTGGGGCACGGAGACGGGGCCTTGCACCACGTCGCCTGGCACGGGACATTACACACGACAGGGGCATTACGTACAGGGCATTACACACAACACGGGGCATTACATACAGGACATTACACACAACACTGGGCATTACATACAGGGCATTACACACAACACGAGGCATTACATACAGGACATTACACACGAAACGGGACATTACACACAGGACGAGGCATTACATACAGGACATTACACAACACAGGCTAATATGTTACACACAGGATGTTACACACGACACGGGACATTACACACAGGACATTACACACAACACGAGGCATTACATACAGGACATTACACACAACACAGGCATTACATACAGGGCATTACACACAACACAGGCTAATACGACACAGGACATTACACACAGGACATTACACAACACAGGGACATTACACACAGGACAGCACAACACAGGGCATTATGCATAGGACATTACACACAACATGGGACATTACACACAGGACATTACATACAGGACATTACACACAACATGGGCTAATACGTACAGGACATTACACACAACACAAGGTATTACATATAGGATGTTGCACACAACACGGGATTACCAACAGGGAATTACACACAGTGCAGGACAATACAACAGGACATTCTACACATAACATTACACACAACACAGGACATTACCTGTACCATGTTATAAAAGAAGCACATTACATACAGATTATTGCGCTTAACACGTTACATTGATGTACATTACATACATCACAGGGCGTTACAAGAATAAATGCAGGTTTGGATATTACAACACACGACATAAGACATCTTGCAGAAATCCTATGGAACATAATGGCTTTATCTTACCATCGCCCTCATTCAGAGCTTTCAGGAAGGGTTTGAGCGTCTTCTCAAAGGTCACAGCGCTGTCCGTGTGGTTCCTCCTCAAAGCTCGCCACGTCATCTCCAGCCTGACCACCTACAGAGCACCTCTTCCTGAGTATCGCCTGCAACACCTGCTTCACTGTTTCACACGCACCACACCTGGGTGGCCATCACCTGTGCTATTAGCTGCTGGCTAGAAAATGTGTCTCTTTGTCAAATTGCCATATGCATATATTGACTTCTACATATCATTCTAAAATAACTTTAGAAATTGCTTGTTCTTGTATTGTATTGGGCAGTGTTGCACACTCGGATGAGCTTGAGAGGACATAACTCTAACATTGTGTTAGAAACCATTACTATCTGCCTGTAGAAAATAAAAAAACTTCACATTCAAAAGCCTGAGCTCACGTCTGCTTTGAGGACAAGCTCCACCACTTTGCCTATTGCAGCCGGAGCTGAAATAAATAGTGTGAATAGTGGTGTGCTCACTGGTCTGGGAGCGTTGTTAGCCTGGTCTGGCACTGTCGCTCAATCAACTTGAATGGATACACTTCCGTTCTACTGTGCTGGAAGTTGCTCTGGATAAGAGTGTCTGCTAAATGAATGTAATGTAATGTAATGTGAAGTGTTGCAGCTCGGGTGAGTCTCAGAGCGGGTGTCTCGGGGTGTCCGTGGGCGACTGGGGGGGTGGGGGGGGGCGTACCTGGGGGAGCTCCAGCGCCTTCATGACGGCGGAGAAGCCGTACAGGTCATGGGCGGAGAGCCGCAGCTGCTCGGCCAGCTGGATGACCTTGTGGAGCACGGCCGCCCTCTGGCCCACCGTCCCCGTGCAGCCCAGGATGTCCACGGCCACGCCCAGCGCGATCAGGTGGTGCCTGCGGGAACCCGGCCATGACATCATAACTCCGTGACACACACTCTGACGCAGGGTGATGAGATAAGCAGCATACATGCTTTGGTCATGACTACCTGAGTGATAAACACCTGCTAATTTCACCTGCGTGATATCGCTCTTAATTAATATTGCTGTTAATTAATATTACTGTTACCACTAATATCTCTCCAGGGTTAGACACACACATACACACACCCAGCATGCATTCACGCACTTTTGTTATGGGTTATATTTGGCACATGCTGCCATGAAACTGTGCAGCCTGAGGCAGCTTCCCTTCCAGGTATGTACAAAAGGTAAACCGCTGACTGGAAGAGAGAGAGAGAAACCAAGATGGCTCTCTTTGAAAAAACCAGAGACATTGGGGCTAGTTATGCTGTAGCCTGGATAGGGAGACCAGGGAACAGCATTTTGTCAGGGGGCTTGCAACAATTTTTATTCATTTGCAAACGCTGAATGCTCTAGCACTGTTACTTTTCCTTAGGTGTTTTTTGTTGTAAACACTGGTCTTGGCATGGCTTTTGAGCAAACATTTTTTTCTCCCGATTCATCAGTGAATTCTTGTCTGTGTTTTACGGCCAATCACATTACACTGCAGTGAATGTTTGCGGGATAAAAAAGACAGTGATGTCAGGAGTGCAGTGAGGGAGAAGGCTGATGATGTCACAATGGTGCAGAGGGAGCGCGAAGGTGATGGCGCAGAGTGATGACATCAGCGCACCTCTCCAGCAGGTCCTGTCTCAGCTGGCGACCGTGCGGCAGGGTGATCAGCTCCAGCCCGGAGCTCACTCCCATCAGCAGCGCTCTCTCAGCAGGTCCTGTCTCCTGTCACGCGGCGGCAGGGTGCAGCTCCAGTGATCATCAGCCTCTTCGCCACCGTCACGCCCGTGATCCAAAAGGGGAGACGCCGGCGATGCTTGACACGTGGTGGACCGCAGCTCTGTGAGAGCAGCTGACTGTGGCTCTAGGTTTTGACAGCAGGTGACTGTGCCTCCAGTTTGTGAAGGGGGGAGACTGTGGTACTTGGCTTGTGAGTGTTGGATTGGAGGGGTTTCAGGTCACGGCTCGGTTTGATACACTGTACTGGGCTCACAGTTCGATACTGTTACGATATTTTGAACCAAATTTGAATGGAAACGAATGATGAGTGAACAAGATTGCTTACTTATTCCTGAGGTATAAAATATGCAAAACAATTCTTGTCAACTATTTTTCTTGTTAAACTTGTAAACAAAATGTATTGCTCTGAGTGCAAATATGCTCTTGTTATAAATATTTCCAAAATAAATGACAAAACTCTGCTTTTAAAAGCAGATGACCATGTTCAGACTGTACTTAGTAGTGTAAGCCATACAGTAAAGTTAAACAAGATTGAACAAGTTTACTTGTTTATTGCGCCCTCTGCTGCTAAAACGATGTAATTAAAACTGAAGAGAGTGCATTTTGATGTATTCTGTATAGATTAGTAGGATAATTAGAGGAAGCATATCTTAAACCATTTTTCAGCTCAACGATGCATGTAATCATGTTTCTGTATTGCTACAGTAATTATCATTTCACTATATTTTATTACACTGCTATTGTTTCAGTAGTGTGTGATAGTGGGACATTGTAGTATTGGTTTGTGAGTGTTGGATTGTGTTAGCAATTTCTGAAAGTGAGAGATTGTGGTACTGGTTTGTGAGTGTTGGATTGTTATATTGGTTTGTGATGGTGGTGGGTTACTGTGAAAGTAGTGGATAGTGTTGTTAGTTTGTTGATTGTGAGAGACTGTTTCACTGAGAGTTTTAGATTGCATTACTGGTTTGTGAGAGTGGCAGGTGACTGGTTTGTGTTAGATTGTGTTACTCGTTTGGGAGGTGGTAGACTTTTGTATAGGTCTGTAGATAGCATTGCCGATTTGCGGTTGATAGCATAGCCACTTTGCAGTGGATAGTGTAGCTGCTTTGTGTTGGGTAGCGTAGCTGCTTGCTGGTGATAGTGTAGCTGCTTTGTGGTGATAATGTAGCTGCTTTGTGTTGGGTAGCGTAGCTGCTTTGTGGTGATAGTGTAGCTGCTTTGTGCTGGGTAATGTAGCTGCTTTGTGGTGAACAGCGCAGCTGCTTTGTGTTGGGTAGGCTGCTTTGTGTTGGGTAGTGTAGCTGCTATGTGGTGATAGCGTAGCTGCTTTGTGGTGAACAGTGTAGCTGCTTTTTGGTGGATAGCGTAGCTGCTATGTGGTGATAGCGTAGCTGCTTTGTGGTGAACAGTGTAGCTGCTTTTTGGTGGATAGCGTAGCTGCTATGTGGTGATAGCGTAGCTGCTTTGTGGTGAACAGTGTAGCTGCTTTTTGGTGAACAGTGTAGCTGCTTTTTGGTGATAGCGTAGCTGCTTTGTGGTGAACAGTGTAGCTGCTTTTTGATGAACAGCGTAGCTGCTTTTTGGTGATAGCGTAGCTGCTTTGTGGTGAACAGTGTAGCTGCTATGTGGTGGATATAAAAGCTGCTTTGTGGTGGATAGCGTGGCTGCTTTGTGGTGAACAGTGTAGCTGCTTTTTGGTGGATATAAAAGCTGCTTTTTATGTGGTGATAGCGTAGCTGCTTTGTGGTGAACAGTGTAGCTGCTTTTTGGTGGATAGCGTAGCTGCTATGTGGTGATAGCGTAGCTGCTTTGTGGTGAACAGTGTAGCTGCTTTATGGTGAAGAGTGTAGCTGCTTTTTGGTGGATAGCATAGCTGCTATGTGGTGATAGCGTAGCTGCTTTGTGGTGAACAGTGTAGCTGCTTTTTGGTGGATAGCATAGCTGCTATGTGGTGATAGCGTAGCTGCTTTGTGGTGAACAGTGTAGCTGCTATGTGGTGATAGCGTAGCTGCTATGTGGTGAACAGTGTAGCTGCTATGTGGTGATAGCATAGCTGCTTTGTGGTGAACAGCGTAGCCATTCTGTGAGAGCTGCAGAGTTGCAGTGTCTGGGATGCGGCACCTGGCAGTCCACGCTGAGAATGTGCAGAGCGGTGGTCTTGGCGTCACTGCGGGCGAAGAGCTCCTTCAGGGCCAGCAGCACGGACGAGTCCAGGGGCCGATTGTTGTCGGGGAGCAGGAGGGAGTCGAACTGCTCCAGCCGGAAACAGGAGGACGTCTCCACCTGGGGCCGGGTGAAGTGCGGCTCCCCCTCTCCGTCTGCCTCCTCCGGGGGGCCCACCGGCAGGTCGGGGGCGCCGCCGGCCTCCAGGAAGCTGAAGCTGGTCTCGGTGAGGCGGGCGCGGCTCTGCCACTTCTCCTCGGCCCGCAGGCGGTCGGCGTGGCCCCGCGGCCGGGACGACGGGGGCGCGCGGGGGACCAGCTCGTCGTAGAAGCAGGAGGGGTCGCTGTCCTCGGAGCGGGGCGGCAGCGGGGGCGGGCCGGGGAAGACGGCGGAGATGCGCAGCGGTTTGGGCGGGGCCCGCGAGTGCAGCTGGCCGTCGGAGCCCCGCAGGGTGTCGCCCCCTCCCGGGTGCGAGGGGCGGGCGTGCCGGGGGGTGCGGGGGCTCAGCATGGGCTCGCTGCCCGTCCGGAACACCGGGGAGATGGGGGCGGAGCACGACTCGTCTGACGGGCTCGACTGCGGGACACCTGGAGGGGGAGAGGAAAGGACCAATCAGAGGGAGGGATTGAATCTACCTGTGAATAAATCATGTGAGTGATTTATGTGTTATGAAATTTACTGAGCAGTTATCAAATATCATTATGCAGGTGAAGTGAGTGGGTTTACCTGGACATATGTGAAGAGTTTATCTGTGCAGGTACAATTAGAAACCTTACTGTGCAGGTAGGGTGAGTGAGTTTACCTGTGCAAATACAGTGTAGGAGTTTACCTGTGCAGGTGCAGCAAGTGAGTTTACCTGTGCAGGTACAGGAGCCTACCTGAGCGCAGGTTGCTGTCAGACTGTGCAGACTGCAGGGAAGGTCTTCTGCCCAGACTCTCCAGGTTGCCTGGATGACTTCCACTTTTCTCCTTGTTCCTGACACACATGCAAACACACACAGAGATGCTGTCAATTACATTATAGCAGTATTTCACATGCACAGACAATGTTTATGTGTCTACATGTGTATGAGAGAGACACAGTTTATATGTGTAGTGTGTGTCTGGGGGAGAAACGGAGATTTTGAGTGCATTTGAAAGCATGTTTGTATGACAGAGAGGAGAGACATTACATTATTGTAATTTAGCAGACTTGCATAGGTTACAACTTTACATGTTGTCCATATACACAACTAGATATTTATTGATGCAATTCTGGGTTATGTACCTTGCCTAAGGGTATAGCAGCAGTGCCCCAGTGCGGATTTGAGTGTGTGTGTGTGTGTGTGCGTGTGCGTGCGTGAGTGTGTGTTTCCATGTGTGTGTGTGCTTGCGTGTATGTGCGTGTGTGTGTTTCTGTGTGTGTGTGTGTGTGTGTGTGCTTGCTTGTATCTGTGTGTGTGTTTCTGTGTGTGTGCGTATGTGTGTGTGTATGTGTGTGTGTGTATGTGTGTGTGTGTGTGCACGTGTGTGTGTGTGTGTGCGCGTGTGTGTGTGTGTGCGCGTGTGTGTGTGCGCGTGTGTGTGTGTGCGTGTGTGTGTGTGTGTGCGCGTGTGTGTGTGCGTGTGTGTGTGTGTGTGTATGCGTGTGTGTGTGTGCGTGTGTGTGTGTTTCCATGTGCATGTATGCGCGTGTGGAACCTGAGCAGGTTGCTGTTGACGTGCAGGGTGTCCATCTGGCCCGAGCTGAAGCTCAGCCTCTTGCTGCGATCTTGCTGCGGCCGTTCCTGCGCCGGCCAGCAGGTGTCGCTGCTGCTGCTGGTGCGCGCCGCCTGCCGCTCGGCGATGACCCGCAGGGGCACGGTGCGGGTGACGGGGTGGAAGATGATGGCGCCCGACGCCTCGGAGATGGGGCGGCGGCCCCCGACGTGGAAGCGCACCAGCGCGGGGACGTTGTCGAACTGGTCCTGCTCGAACTGGTACAGCTCCCTCGAGTAGCCCTGAGGAGAAGAGAGGTGGGGAGAGGAGAGGAGTGGAGAGGTGGGGAGAGGAGAGGAGCGGAGAAGAGAGGAGAGGAAAGGAGTGGACAGTAGAGGAGAAATGGGGTCAGGGGAGAGATTCAGAGCTCCCTGCGGGTCAGGAGCTGCAGCACAGACCTGGCGGTCGAACCCACCATCCAGGCTGAAACACCACCGTTTTTGGAAAGGCCACTTTTACGCTTAAAACAGATGATACCGTGGTGGAGTGGGTGGCAAGTGACATGGCTGGTTTCGAACCCGTGCCAGAGGGCTCAGCCTCAGCCAAGCTCTTGCCAGCTGCCCTCAGTGATGGAAAGAGACAGAAACACTGACATGCTGCGATGTGGGTGTGGTCTGCGAGTGGTCACCTGACTACACCTGCACCTGGGAGTGGGGTGGGGAAGTGGGTGGGGCCTGACAGCAGGCAGGTTATTTATGTTGAGGGGGTGTGGTCTGGGAGTGGGGCTGGGATATGGGCGGAGCTTGGCGGCGGGCGGTACCTTCTTGGGCCGCAGCACCACGCGGATGATCTTGAAGTGCATGGGCTCATCCTTCCACTGACAGGTCAGCACGTAGTCCCCCGGGCTGGAGCGAGAGTCTCGGATCAGGAAGTCCCCGTCCCGCTCCAGCAGCGCCTCCGCCCCCTGCAGGAGAGGGGAGAGAGAGAGAGAGAGAGAGAGAGAGAGAGAGAGAGAGAGAGAGAGAGAGAGACGGAGGAGAGAGAGAGAGAGAGAGGGAGAGAGAGAGAGAGAGAGAGAGAGAGAGAGAGAGAGAGAGAGAGAGAGAGAGAGAGAGGGAGGGAGAGAGAGAGAGGAGAGGAGAGAGAGAGAGAGGACAGACGGAGAGAGAGACAGGAAGAGAGGAGAGAGAGAGAAGGAAAGAGAAGAGAGAGAGGAAGAGAGGAGAGAGAGATGGAAAGAGAGGAGAGAGAGAGAAAGGGAGGAGAGAGAAACAGAAAGAGGGGAGAAAGAGAGACAGAAAGAGAGGAGAGAGATGCAAAGAGAGGAGAGAGATAGAAAGAGAGGAGAAAGAGACAGAAAGAGAGGAGAGAGAGGGAAAGAAGGGGAGAGTGAAAGAGTAATCAGTCACACTTCATCATGCTGAAAGCCCTCTGCTTTCTGAATCAGCCAGTTAGAGAGGGGTGGGACTAGGGAGTGATGGTGTGCAGGTGTGGGACAGCGGTCACAGGGTGTACCTCTCGGTGAAGCTGCCCGTGGTACCAGGCGTGGCTCCTCAGATCCTCTGTGTTCAGCTTCAGCTCCTCTTCTAGCTCTTTCTTCAGAGCGTCCATCCCTCCTCTGCCCCCAAACACCTGCACCCACACAGAGACTGCACTCACCACACCTGCACCCACACAGAGACTACAGCAGTGGCGGCTGGTTAGCTGGAAACAGGGGAGCCTGAAACATTACCTTTAAATCTATCATTACTTTCAACCTGTTCCCCTTTATCCTCCCTGATTAACAATAAAACAAATAATTCACAGAATAATCGACACCAACCGCGTAATTTGAATAAATGATTATGCTCACGAAACACCGCAGATTGTCTGTAGTTTGTGTGCTTGCGAAAGCTACAATGTGAGATTGTTTAATTAACAAGGATGGCATTTATTGATTAAAATTACGTTAAATGCTCATGACACATCACAGCTTTTGTGAAGTCTGTTCTAAATGTTATTGTTCATTGCACTCAACCTATAACCTGTTTAATTTAAATTGATTTAACTGAATTTAGCTCCGTTTTGTAATTTGAATTTTGTAGCACAAGAAAGCTATAACATGAAACATTTAAGAGAAAGCTTTGGGATTGCTTGCCACTTAATTATTCAAATTGCCATCCTTGTTAATTAAACAATCTCATGCTGTAGCTTTTGCAATAGCACACAAATTTCAGACAATCTGCGGTGTTTCATGAGCATAATCATTTATTCTAATTAGGAGATCGGTGTTGATTATTCTGTGAATTATTTGCTTTATTGTTAATCAGGGAGGATAAAGGGGAACAGGTTGAAAGTAATGATAGATTTGAAGGTAGTGTTCGGGCTTCCCCTGTTTCCAGCTCACCCGCCGCCACTGGACTACAGGCAGTTTGGGTCCCCTCTCAGCTCGTTCTTCAGAGAGCCAATCTCTCCCCTCCCCCTCAAAATCCTGAACCCACACAGACTACAAGCAGTACACCTCTATCTGAACACAGCGTACTGTCAGCACAACACTGTCTGAACACAGATTACAGACATGGCACTACATACATTTTACGTGTAGTATCGCTCTGTTTTATGGATATTGTGATCTAGAGACTGTGTGCTGTATAGTAGTGTATATACTTCTGTTAGTTTTCTAGGCTGCCTAGTTTCAGGTTAACACAGGTTAACTTGTAGTAGTGCTTGAACGGTGTTATGCTCACACTCACTGGTCTGGGAGTGTTGTTAGCCTGGGCTGACACTATTGCTCACTTAACTTGAATGGATCCACTTTTGTTCTCTTGTGCTGGAAGTTGCTCTGTATAAGAGCGTCTGCTAAATGAATGTAATATACCATGGCATGTACACCTCCATCTAAACACAGAAATTAGTCACCAGACTAGTACCCCTCCGTTGTAACACAGATAAATCAGTACATATCCACCGGAACAGTTAGTCAGATTACAAAACCTTGTTTCAAATAGAGAGATATTACAGCAATCCCATGCCAATCACAACAGAGCAGTATTTAATGGTAACATGAAGAGATATAACTGTTGAAGATAAAATCACTGGTTTCAATTAACATCTACCTCTCTACGTGAATAATGTATCCAGTGTAAGGTATTCAAGTCATCATGGAGAAGGCGAAAAACAGAACACGTGGAACGGAAACCAGGTAGATACTGAAGCACAGACCTGCTTGCTGGGCCGGGTCTCGGCCCTGTTCTGTTCCCTGATGAGGGACACAGGAAGGCTGGCTTGGCGGGAGGTTCACAGTGACGGTTCCCACGGGCCAGCCTTGAGAATTCTGCTCTAATCAACTAATGCACACATGTCTGCACAGAGCTGTGATGTAATCCTCCCTGTTCCAGACTACATGCGGAGTTACAGGCCACATCACGCCCTGTGCTGGCGGCAGCCGGTCTGAACCGGAGGAGCCAGAATTTACCGGCGCCACCGTCGAACGACACATCTGATTCATAAACACTGCCAGAATGTTTTTGTTATCTACCTGTGCGTGTGTCTGTAGCGGGGCAGCTGCGTAGCACAGTGGTAAGGAGCAGGGCTCGTAACCGAAAGGTTGCTGGTTTGATTCCCCTGCTGAGGCACTGCTGCTGGACCCTTGGGCAAGGTACTTCTCCCAGAATTCCCTCAGTAAATATCCAGATGTATGACAGGGTAACATGTAAATACTGTAATCTGTGTAAGTGGCTCTGGATAAATGACTGTGACATAATTTTACATTTTAAAGGAGGGGGAGTTGTGTGATGGAATGGCTGTTTTTCCATACTTAGATTGAGGGTGTGCTGGTTTCATTCTTCTGACAGGAATAACCTGAGCAATCCGTGCCTAATCCTCACGTTTGTCAAGTTGTAGCAGATGCTGTTTTTTCTGTCGCACTTCAGGGGCAACACTCTGAGAGGGATGCCTGACGGCTGAGCCCCCAGGTGAGCCGCACCTGTCCTGCGTTCGTCTCATTCACAAACACCGAGGCTGTCCTCTCACAAGCCGACGCTGCACTTACCTTAAGTTGACTTAGATACACGCCCACACTCTTCCGCTTGCTGGAATTAAAAAAACAAGAAGTGTGTATTAGATGCAGTAATTAACCTCTAAAAAATAATGCTTTATAGTAATGCCACCCTTTTGTTTATGTCATTGCACATTCAACTATTCTCTGTTCATTCTCACTAGGGATGCTTCAGAGCCTCTGTCTGAAACCAAAGACTATGTGTCCACAGTTACCAGCATTATTGCGATCAGTCCGCAACACTGACCAATGAATTACGAAAACTGTGCAGGGTATAGGTGACAATGACTTTATCACCGCCTTACAACAGCCCATTTCACACACATCCACACGGTTCACGGTCCAATAGTTTAACTGAATTCAACACGTGATAGTGCCGGATCGAGTGATGGTCATTTGAGCTTAATTGTTGTTAATTGATTCATCAGCTTAGATGGCTGTGGGAGGTACAATCGGGTAATTGCTTGGCAAGTAACTTGAAAAAAGACTGTATGGACTTCTTGGTGTTGGAGGGCTGACGTACGTGCAAGAAAACAAGTTGAAAAAAACTAAGGGCTCTACCTCTGAGAAATGGGTGAAAAGGACACTGCAGAGAGTTAATTCAGTGTTGAAAGTAGAAAAGATGACCTGTAACTCTTCTGGGTTGAGGGAACATGGCAAATTTGAAATCTATACTGTTCTCTTGAAACACTGCAAGGTATCGCTTGATGTAACCAGCAAGCCAGCTAGTTTGCGAAATATCACTGCGTGTGTTTTGACTAGTTGAAACCCCGTAACATTCAAATTCATTAGCTAACCTTTCAAGCTATTAAACAGTGATGGGATTGTGAAGCTTCATGGACCCCAAAAAGGAGGAAGCTACTCAGACACCAGCACAGACCAAAGGGATGCAGTGTCCAGCACAGCTGATGACAGATATCAGCCTTAGCACTTAGCACACAGTAAAACCCTTCACTTCTATTCAGCTGTGCTCTGATGACAGCAACTTCTAACACAAGTGTAGGATCTGTGTTGTGGCATCTCAAAACGATCTAAATTCAGAACCAGTTTTACCTCTCCTAAAGTTCAAATTCATAATGTGCTGTAGGCTACCCCCGTGTAGGCATAGTTAAGCAGATTTAAACTTCTTGCAGTGTTAGAGGTTAACGTGGTGGTTCTGTTTTGGACATTAGAGTCGCCCTTGGGAACCATGAATCCACTATTACCCTGGACATTTTTTTCCACAACAGTTAGGTGAACATTACGTAATGACGTGTCTCTGGACACAATGGTTCACACGTGACCAAGAATCAACACGTCGTGTTGCCGCCACACCTCAATCTGTCTGGTCACTCAAAGACAGGCTTCATTCTTCATCTGTCCGTGTATGAAAATGAATCCTTTGAAATAATGACAGCGTAATTGAGTTGAAATTCTGCTTTCCCTGAAATAAGAGAAAACTTTTTTTGAAAGTTCTCGCTGAGCTGCAGTTGCTTGCGTTGGTCTAAAGAGGGGGGTCTTTTTAAGCAGTCACCACCCTGAATATTTCTGTTCTCAGCTGGGGTAGTCAGGGACACAGACAGGATGAAAGCTCTGCCAAAAAATCCTGTGCTAATGCCCGACCCGCTCCTTTTTATAGTCACATCCTTCCTGATCCGAACCGGAGGAAGTCTCTGCTCTGCGCGTCAGCGCAAACACGCCGCGTAACCGTGGCAATGCGCTCGGGGTTGGGGTGTTATTTCCACTGTCATGGGCGTTCCTTACTGATATAAGCCCATGGCATCCCATTCCATGATTTTTACCAGTACTGATACGATAAAGATGAGTTTTTACGATATATATGACCGTGACAAAACAGATTTGCAGACTTGCATATGATCTTCATCAGTTTTCGTTGGATCCTTTTTACCTGTGTCTGGCACAAATGGATATGCTCTCATCCAAAAATTCTTCCCTAAATTTCAACATCCCTCTTTCCTAATCGCTCAGCTGGCATCCTATGAACACACGGCCATGACTTGTATCGAACCGTATTTGTAGTTTTTTTTTCCCCTTTTAACTAAGCAACTAATTGCTAGTCTGTTACAAAATTGCTGTTTCAAAATGATGCATATTCACGTTGCAAAATCCTGTTACTCACGTCTATGATTCGACCGAACGGAAGGAGTTACAGTACACTCAGGTGACGAATACCTGCGTGTTTCGGGGCGTATTTTCTCCCCTTACATTAAAAGGAAAAATAATCGAAATAAAAAAACTTTAAATAACACTTTTGTTGTTATCGAGGCATGGATTTTTAATATTTACATCGACTGTCAGTGTACATTTTACTATCTTGGTGGAACGCTTCGGATGCAGACACACGTGTAACGTGGCGACATTGTCATATTTGGTGCTCACTTTATAATTCTTTGTCTACAAAAGTTGTATACGTAGACCGCTAAAATGACACGCTGCAAGAGCCTGGTCATGACAGCGACACTTGGCACGGCTTAAGCGAAGACTCTAGGGCGGTTACAGTTAGCGACCACACATACGCTTACCTGTACGCCTGGAACACTTCCCTGTCTTAATTCCAGGACATATTCGGTTGTTTGTTGTTCGGTATATCGACATCCAGTGCAGAAATCCAAAACGCCAATGCGAGCCTAAATCCATGCGCTGTCGCCCTCTCACCTGGTAGCGCTAAGTTGCAGCTGTAACGTGTCCTCACAAGTTTGCGGAATCCATTTTTCCACGCCTCAGAGCAGAAGTAGCCGCTATCTACGGCATTCCACGAATTCCGCCCTCTCCCCTGCTAACAACCTACAGTCCGTCAGATTCTTCGGGAGGCAGAAAAAAAGTTTGCGTTTTGCGCGCAGACACGCAAACGAAAACTGCGAAGCCAACCCAAAGTCGAGGGTGCGCGTCCTGTATCTACATGATTTGTCAACTCGCACTCCTCCCCTAATTTAGGCATCTGCGCTGAACACAGAACAAACGCAAGTTTTTTTATTATTATTATCTCGGGCATTGCACAAGACAAAGTGTACCTTTCCAAGGCCGTACCATTTGCAATGGCTCGCGGAGGGGCATACAGTTTATTTTGGCAGAATTCATACTGCAAGACGAATTGGTTAGTGGCAAAAATGACAACCGCCGACGAACTCCGGCGTTGTTATGCGCTCAGTAACGATTCATTGTCGTTTGGACGGTTCGATGAATTCGATTTGCGTCTACCCGGACGACCATCTGCCCGGAGCCCAACTTGATGAAAGCGCGCTGAAAGACAGCCGTGCAGAAATCCCAAAGTCGTTCAGTGTTGCGTGCTCTGCGAAGCACACGTTTACTCTCTGAACATGAGGCATTACATAAAGACTAAACGCCCCGAAAATCAGCATTTTCCTGTCACCCGCCCACGTTTGTTGTGCATGGTAGTTATTGTCATGACTGTTGTAAATATCATTACTGATGTGATTATACCTATAAAAACAAACTAATGTCATGCAATATGTAGTTATTATTACTGTTGAAGCTGCTTCAATGTTGCCTCTAAATCTTCAAGAGTAAGAAAAAAGTAATGGTCAGAAGAACACTACATCTTCTACTCCCCCTCATACTACTACCATATCATCAGCAGCAACAACAGTAACTAAACATCAACTGTTTTCTCTTAATAACAATATTAATGTCACAGCCAGACTTAAATCATACGTTTTGATATGAAATACTATTGTTCCAAACCCAAAACATGAGCTATAAGCTCTAATATTGTAAATGACTGTGTGCTGCTCACATATTTTGCTTGCTCCTAGGCTGAGAGTGGAACATTCCAGGTTGCCACGCCCCACCCCAAGGGCTAAGGTGGGGGAATGCTGTGTGCATGAGGTGTGTGTGTGTGTGTGTGTGAGAGAGAGAGAGAGAGAGAGAAAGTGAAGGTATCAAAGGCCAGAATCAAGGGACTGTAGGCAGTCCTCATTTTTTTCACTTCATGCACACACCTAACTGCAGGTTAACTTATCGGTGTGTATGAGCGCGAGTGTTTGCCAACTGTGATACACTGCAGGCTGATTACAGACAGTGACACTTTGGTGACAGCCATCTGCTTATGGGTCGATTCATAAAGCGAGTACGCATTTAAACTGTTAACCTCTGCCTTAAAGTCAAGCCTATACATCTTTAAAAACGTATCCACAAAACTAATGTCACCATTTATATATCTGCCCAGCAGCAGTTTGGTGAATGGATCAGTTGTGCTACAGTCCCTGTAGTGGTGTTAACATGTGGTGTTATCTGGCTAGCATTGACCCAGATTCCATGCTGTGTGAGGAAGGTTTATATTGCCAACAGCCAACAATATTTCCTTCATTATTCAGACATTTCTCAAAATAATACTACTACTACTACTACTCCTACTACTACTGGTACTACTACTACCACTACTACTACTCCTACTACTGCTACTACTACCACTACTACTACTCCTACTACTGGTACTACTACTCCTACTACTACTGGTATTACTACTACTACTACTACTGCTACTACTCTATTACTACTTCTACTAATAATAAAACATTCCCCTTCATTTTCTCTCTGTCTCTTCACCTCTTCGCCACGATGTTCATTTGCTACGTTATTGTTACTGCCGCCAGGCCCTCTGTCACAGCAACCAGCGGGAAACGAAAGCACGATTCTTTGACGCTCCCTCATCAATGAATAATTAAAAGCAGTAAGTGTGTGGCATTTGACTGTAGAGCTCTGCCGCGTGTGAACTCACGAGATGTGACGTTGCGGGCAGACCCCCGCCCCCCCGACTTCCTCCCCCAGCCTGCCCCCGGGCCCCCAGGCCTGCTCTGTGGACCGTAACCTCTCTGTGCTGACATCTGTTCTGCAGCAGTAGCGTTAATCATCAGCCAAACCCCCGCATGGGGCGCGCGGATTCCTGCCCTCTGCGTGCCGAGGCAGGGGTAATTGCACTGTGCATGTAGCACTGAGCTGTTTTCAGGGGGGAATTAAATTCGTGGAGACTCCTGGGAATGGCTGTGTGAGTCCCCCCCCGTTTCTGTCTTTCCTGTCTTTCTCTCTGTCTGCATGACTGTCTTTCTCTTGAAGGATTCAGACTGGTCCTATTAGCATAGCTGAGGCATGGGTAATTTGTGAGATTGTACATGCAGCCCTATGATGTCAGACAGAAATTAAATTCATGGAGACTCATGGGAATGTCTGTGTGAGTTCCTCTCTCTCTCTCTCTCTCTCTGTCTTTCCTTCTCTCTCGCAGGACTCAAGCTGGCTGCATTAGCATGGCTAAGGTAAGGATAATTGATGAGGCTGTACAGATAGCACTGTACTGCAGTCAGGGGAGGAAATAACTACATGGAGACTAGTGGGAACATCTGCACGAGTCTCTCTCTCTCTCTCTTCCTGTCACTCTGTCTTTCTTTCTTTCTCTCTGGCTGTCTGCCTCTCAAAGGATTTAAACTAGCTGTATTAACACAAGGCAGGGGTCAGGGGTAATTGGTGAGATTGTACATTCAGCACTATGATGTGGTCAGAGAGGAATTAAATTTGTGGAGACTCATGGGGATGTCTGTGTGAGTTCCTCTCTCTTTCTGTCTGGATTCAAACTGGCTTTGTGAGCATGACAGGAGTAATTCAGTGTTGTCCAGGCATTTAAAGTGTCAACATATAAGACCAACCCCCTTTTCCCCTCTCCCATCTCTGTTACACAATGATATTTTTAGTAAGCATTTAGAATAGATTTGGTATAGTTTTGTCATATTTCTGTAAAAATTGCTTTGGCAATTTTTGCTACTGTACATTTGTGAGGTCATGCTGATAAAGTTTTTTTTTTTAATTTGAGAAAAGGTCAATATAATACAAATATGTATTAATAATAAAGAAATAAAAAAATATCATTAATAATAAAAGAAATGAAAATGTATAACAAACATATATCTTTAAATTCCAGTAAAATAAAATATAATAAAGTATTCCCATCTCCCAGAATACCCTCTCTCTCAGCAGCATCACCATAAACTTTTTCATTCACATAACATCATTATCATAACTTAGCTGCAGACACTGATATATATAGACCTATTGCCAATCAGACAGCTCTGTCAACATCACACCCCATCACGGATGTGTTTAGGGTAGGGGAGCTGATCTGAGCTGATGTCAGTATGTTTATTATTTTGTTTATTGCATCACAAGTTCTCCATTTGTTGCTTTGGCAACATTGTAAAATGCCAAAAGAGCGGAATTTGAGAATGGAATCTTCAGAGTGGTACAGGAGAGAGAGAGAGAAGGAAGGGACAACTGATCTTGTGTGCTCACTTATATGTTCATGCTGTAGAAGATCTTTGGCAACACTGAGAACCTGTCATGCTATTGAAGCCAGTTTGAACGTGATGAATCCTTGAGAGATGGAGGAGGGAATGGAGAGGGTGAGTTTGAGGGGAGAAAAGAGAGATGAGGTAGAGAGAGAAAGAGAGGCACTCGTTACTTCCACCTCAATCCCCAGCCCCTAGCACCTGCCACTTAATTACATTACATTATTGGCATTTAGCAGGCGCTCTTACCCAGAGCGACTTACATAGGTTACAGTTTTTTACAATGTTATCCATTTAATACAGCTGGATATTTACTGAGGCAATTGTGGGTTAAGTACCTTGCCCAAGGGTACAGCAGCAGTGCAGTAGGGAATCAAGCTGACAATCTTTCGGTTAGTCCGGCTCCTTAACCACTATGCTACGCTGCCACTTGTAGCACTTGCTGTTTATTTTACATGTGGTATTGCAATGTGTTTTGGATTCTGTGATCTAGTGACTATGATGCATGGTAGCATAGTTGGCTGCCATTGCCTAGTCAGATTGCACAAGTTAACCGGTAGGAGGGCTTGAACAGTGTTATGCTCACACTCACTGCTCTGGGAGTGTTGTTAGCTTGGTCTGACACTGTTACTCATTCAACTTGAATGTATGCACTTCTGTTCTGTTGTGCTGGAAGTCTCTCTGAATAAGATCATCTGCTAAATGAATGCAATGTAATGTAATGTAATGTAATGTAATGCAATGTAAGGGCAGCAGTGTAGCATAGTGGTTAAGGAGCAGGACTTGTAACCGGCAGGTTGCCGGTTTGATTCCCCACTGGGGCACTGCTGCTGCACCCTTGGGCAAGGCACTTAACCCAGAATTGCCTCAGTAGATATCCAGCTGTATAACTGGGTGACATATTAAAAAATTGTAACCTATGTAAGTCACTCTGGGTAAGAGTGTCTGCTAAACGAATGTAATGTAATTTAATGTGATGTATTGAGAAAAGGTGCCTCTGAGTTTATGAGGGAGGAGTTACGGTGAATGTACCCAATCAGGAAAGGGGGACGGGGGCGGTAAGCGGGAAGGGGGCGGGGAGGCGCGGTACCTGCGGTGCTCTTTGCGGGAGGAGACGCGGGGATGGGCCGGGGGGGGGTCCTCGTCGGGCGACGGGGGGGAGAGCGTCTCCTGCAGCGGGCCGAGCTGGGAGCAGGAGGAGGAGAGGGCGACCCTGTCCCTGCGGCGCAGGCGGGGCAGGATGCTCTGCCGGAACAGGTCCAGCGGCTGCCCCGACAGGCGCCGGCTCGGCTTCATCAGGTCCATGGAGGAGCCCAGCGAGTACTTCCGGGTCACCCTGCCTGGGGTCACCGCCGGGCCTACCGGGGTCAAGTGAATGAGTCACCACAGGTGTCCTATATCGTGACAAGATGTTCAACTCCTGCATTCCCTCAGCCCCTCATACTAACAGCTGCGGGATAGTACACTGTCTGCGCTGTAAAGCTAACTATGGATGTTCGATTTTAGACCATGCCCATCCAGGCACGTTCATAATGAGTCAGCAAATCAGACCACTCCTGCCAAAGTGGCAGAAACAGGACTTTTAATGCGAAACATAGAGAGCTGAATATCTGGTTCATACGTAGGACACCTGTGGCGTTGCACATCCATAGGATCTGAAATGTTATATTGACGCATACTGGTACTCCTTGGAAAGTTCCCCCCATTATAGACCAACAGTAGGGTATATTGTCCCATGACATAAGTGTGGTGGTGAAAACAAGCAGGGCTCATGGCTGAAAGGTTACTGGTTCAATTCCCCACTGTTGTTGTACCCTTTGGGCAAGGTCCTTAACCCACAATTGCCTCAATAAATATCTACCTGTTTAAGTGGGTTCAACTGTACGTCTCTCTGGATAAGAGCATCTGCTAAATGACAATGACGTAATGTAATCTGTGTCT
The DNA here is from genome assembly GCA_019176425.1 of Megalops atlanticus. Taxonomy (NCBI): domain Eukaryota; kingdom Metazoa; phylum Chordata; class Actinopteri; order Elopiformes; family Megalopidae; genus Megalops; species Megalops atlanticus. The sequence continues at coordinate 7,337,845 of CM032875.1, forward strand.
GTGCATTGAGCCATTTTGAATACACCCCCGGTGAAAGTCGGAGCCCCCACCAACTCCACACTTTTAGAAATACAAGTAGTGTCTCCAGCATGTTTCGGTAAGCGTTTTTGGTGGTTCATGGACCAATGCCTTTTGCATCACATGTACAGTGATTCTGAGACCTGACTGACAGACATGGAGAAAATGTTCACTACTGTGACCAGAGCTTCCCAGCTCAGTAAATCCAAATGAGAACTGTGTCTACTATATCACTGGATGACGGATCACTCTCCTGCCTCCTAATTCTTGTCCAGATGAGAAACATATCTAAACTATTCCTCAAAGATGCTCAAAAAATTCTCAGTGAGATAAGACTATTGCAATGCTGTGCTGTCGGGCATTCCTAACCACACAGTAATCTCCCTTCAACCAGCAGGACGGATTCTGAGTAAAGCAAAAATTCATGACTTAAGTGTTATATTTAATGCACTTTAAAAGTTGAACATGTTTGCCAATACTACTGTGTAATCCTTTTTTATTAATCTGCAAGAGCCAAAAAGGCGACTGTTCTTTGTGATACAGCCTTCAACCTGTGGAATGATCCCCCACAATGCTCTCTGTTACAGAGCATTCAGACTGCTGCCATCTACCACTGTTTCCTTTCGTGCAGAACAAGCAAACTGTGGCACAATCTCCCACAATGCCCTCTGTTAGAGACTCTTCAGACTGCGACATGATTTCTCACAATGCCCCTGAACAAGTTCGCACTCAGCATCATCAAGCTTCTTCATACTCAACATTCCGCTGTATGTTCAAAATGGACTGTGCAGTGTGTGTGGATGAGTCTGAGTGTGAGTGTGTACGTGTGTGTGTGTGTGTGTGTGTGTGTGTATACTGTATGTATTTCTGTACATGTACATGTGTAGGAGTATGTGTCAGTCCTTGAAATGATGTCCTGCTTGTATTGTTTCTGTCTTCCCGTCTGTCAGCGTGGGTGTGTCTTTTCTTTGGTTTTTTTGCATGCATGTGTTTTTGTTTTGTTTTCAGCCCATCGCCCCACCTCCTGTCCCGCCCTGCTGCCACCCACCACCTGAAGCCCATCCTGCGCACCTGTCCCCTGTTTTCTCATCACCTGTCTGTGTATATATACCTTTCTATCTGCTCTGTTTCTCTGCCAGTTTATCACAGTGTGTCAGTCTGTTTCATTCCTGTCTGTTTGTCTTTTGCTTGCTCTGGTTTTTTCTGAATTTATGCCTGTTTTTTTGGTTTTTGGAACTTTCCTTGTGTTTTGGATTTTCTGCTTGTGGATTCTCTGGTTTTGACTTGGACTGTTGGTTACTACTGCTTTTGGATTTTCCTCAGTTAAACTGCTGGTTTGTCATCCCGGTCTGCGCCTGGGTCCTTCTACCTGAAAGCCTGACAGTACGAATGTACCTGATGTTGGGTTGAGTCTCTGCTGCTGTCGGCTTAGTTGGTTCAGGATGGTTTCTCTGTGCTCCGGATCATCAACTCCCGCCTCCCTCAGGTCCCCCTCTGTCACGTACAGCAAACCCTGAGGACACATCACACGCACACATGCACATACACACGTATATACACACACACACACACACACACACACACACACACGGGTGTGGATGAAGCCTCATGGGCAGGATATGCATGCATATAGACCGACAGGCACATGGAAACATGTATGCATACAGACAGACCATCATCCTAAAATATTCCCCTATTCAAGGCCAGACAGAGAGAGAGACATATAGACCTCCATAATACTCCCCACTCAATGAGAGACAGACAGACTTATAGACCGAAGTACTCCCCTGTCTGAAGTACTTACAGACAGGTGTACAGACAGACATACAGACCTCCAGCTCATAGTACTCCCACTACTCAAGGACAGACAGACAGACAGACAGACAGATATACAGACCTCCAGTCCATAGTACTGCCTCTCCAGGGTCTTGGTGTACTGCGGGAGGCCGATCTGCCTCAGCCACCAGGCTATGGAGCGATTGTTCATGTCTGGGTCTGGGGCAGGACCAGAGGCAGGACCAGCGGCAGGACCAGAGGCAGGGTCAGAGGCAGGGTCAGAGACAGGTTCAGAGGCAGGGTCAGAGACAGGTTCAGAGGCAGGGTCAGAGACAGGGTGAGAGGCAGGACCAGAGGCAGGGTCAGAGACAGGGTCAGAGGCAGGGCCAGAGGCAGGACCAGAGGCAGGGTCAGGGCCGGGCGAGGATCAGGTCAGTCTCAGGAGATCGTCACCGCCAGAGGAAGAGCTGGGGAAAGGTCACCAAGGTCAGCCTTGCAGGGTGAGACAGGACCTGGACACAGTATGTGTGTCTGAGAGCGTGTGTGTCTATGCAGGACATTTCTCTTATCATACTTTTCAGGGAAAACACAAGCACATTCATCTGTGACTGAGAAGGACCATCAGCTCAGTGTCACATGTCAGCATTCAGACTCTCATTTATATTTATGTGGGAACATTAAAAAAAATATCAAATACATTTGATTTCCAAAAGAATGAGCAAGACTCTTCTCGTGTTTGCAGAAGAACACACCGCCTGAAAGTTCCCTTTAGTCTGGAATGTGAGAATTATACTTTCAATGTGCAAGATTTAGAAAATTTGCATGGTGTTGCAGTCAGATGCATATTGTTCTGCACAGAGCCCTGTGATATGAGCTCCTCCATTCACAAAGTCCTGAGAAACATTTCCAGTCCAGTTTTCATTTGTAGTTATTTATTTTTTGGGGGGCAGGAGAGTCAAGGCTATGTTTGTGCAAGACCCCTGCAAACTGATGAAAAATAAGATCTCTCCTCATTTATTTACCCACATAACATTTTGTTTATTTATGGAAAGATTTCCAGACCCTTGATTCACAGATAAAGAACCCCGATTCCTTACCTGCACCATCACGCCGCAGTCAAATCAGATCGTACAACAGCAGCAGCAACAACAAAACCCCAGCAGAAATGACTGCAATAATTACAGGCTCTGCCTGAGGAGGAACGAGGAATGGTGCCAGTTTTTTAAAAGTATCTGTACATTTCCAGTGGAAATGAACTGCACGCCCAAACACTGCAGATGTCTCTTGCTCAACCTGACCTCTCTTTCCCTCTCTCTCCCTCACACACACACACACACGCACACACACACACACACCTCCAGCTGTGTCAGCAGCTAGAGAGGTATGTGGCACCTACCTGTGTGCAGATGACCAGAGGCCTGAACTTGGCTGCTGTGTTGTCAGCACCTCTCTTTCTCTCTCTCCCTCTCTTTCTCTCTCTTTCCCTCTCTCTCTCTTTCTGTCTCCCTCTCTCTTCCTCTCTTTCCGTCTACCTGTCTCTATCTCTCTGTCGGTCTCTGTCTTTCTGTCACTTTCTCCGTCTCTTTCTCTTTCCTCTCTCTCTCTCTCTCTGTCTCTCTCTCTCTCTCTCTCTCTCTCTCTTTCTCTCTCTTTCTCTCTCTCTCTCCCTTAGCTTTCCAATGAAATCCTTCCAGAAGCCCGCGGTCGCTCAAACGTTCAGGGTTACTTTCCCAGCCTATCAGGGTGCAGAAAATACCTCTCGGGCCGCGCTCTCCACCAACTGGAGAGAAAGGATGTTTGGGTGTTGTAAAGAGGCTGGAGGATGCAAGCTGGGGCAGATTCTCACATACTTGCGATTCAGGTTAGGAGAGAGAGAGAGGGAGAGAGAAGGAGGGGAATTGGAGGGAAGTGGAGGGGAATTGGAGGGAGAGAGAGAGGTGGAGAGATGGGGGGCAAGGGGAGGTTTTGGTTCTTGTACAGAAGAGTCATTCCTGTGGATATTGAGCACCGAGTCTACCACACAAAATACCAGTCTGTCTTCGACAAAAGCCATGACAGCAACAGACAGAGAGAGAGAGAGAGAGAGAGAGAGAGAGAGAGAGAGAGAGACAGACAGACAGACAGACAGACAGACAGACAGACACATGCTGCGGAGGTGCAGAGTCCAAACTGGTGCAGCGATGCTGAGGGTGCAGAAGTGCAGTCCAGGTTGAATTTGTAGAGGTTCAGGGGGGTTGAGTGTTGCCTGTTAAATGAGTGCATTGTGGGAGATTGTGTCACAGTTCGAAAGCTTCTGCAGGAAGGGAAATTGTGGTAGATGGCAGCAGTTTGCATGCTCTGCAACAGTGAGCATTGTGGGAGATCATTCCACAGACTGGAAGGTTGTTTCACAGAGGACAGTCGATGTTTTTGCTCTTGAAAATGAATACGACAAGGGTCCCTGCTTCTACTATGAATCCTTGTAAGCCATTCCAGACATTAGTAGGACTAAAAATCAATGCCGTATAAAAGCTTAACTTCAGCTGATATCCACTCACATCCTCTTGTTCTACTGATAGAAATATTGCTTTTGAAATAGCTTCCGTGGTCCACTTTGTAAAACCCTCCTTTAAATATGTAGAGACCTCAATCAAATTCCTCTCTGACTCTTTGTTTGATGAGACTGAAGAGATTTCATGTCTTGAGTCTATGTTTACAATGGCTTCATTCTCTCTTCTCTCCTAAACTCAAGGATGATGCCTAATTTCCCCTCATTTCACAAAAATCACCTTAACTGGATCCAACAAAATGCCAAATAGCAGACCCCTTTTTTAAAATCTGAGGGGCTCATCCAAACTGTTTCCTCTTCTCTTATCCCGTGTTGTGCTCCTGTCTGGTGTCCACAGTGCTCAACAAATCTCTCTATGCAACTCTACTGCCAGGGTCTTAATTCTTAAAGGGGCTCCTGACTGATTCCCACACCTACGATTTGGGGGACATCAGTCCAATTCCCAGCAGTCTACACTAACAGCTGAATTCAGGAAGGACCATGAGAGTCTAGTCTTTGTGCAAAAGGCTTTCAGTAGATCTGGCTCCCATATACTATATATGGGCCAACTCCTCTGACCTTACAGACTGATCTCAGTTGCATTGTTGTTTAGACATTGTTAAACCATTATGGTTTCAAGTTATGTGTTTTCGTATTATGTTGTCAGACTTTTATTGCTGAAAGCGCTATATAAGTCAAATTAATTATTACAGTTTTTTACGATTGCTTACACACTAAAATTAAAACTTTCCCACAATTAGCAAAACCTTACACTCAAGGAGCAAAACACCGGCCCAGATTTGCACAACTGTAAGCACATTGTCAGCTTCACACTTTTTGCAAAACACTACACACAGTGATTTGCAAAACACTAAACACACTTGTATACATTTGACACAGAAATTTATCATGATGTCATTTCCTTGCAATTTCAAAGCAAAGGCTTTCAAATGAACACACCCATGAACCAATTGGTTAAACACAGCCACCAGGTGTGCACACACACAGGTGCTTAACTGTAAACACACCAATCAGGTTTAAGCACTATAAAAAGGCAACAGATAAGTTCACCTGTCTTCAACAAAAATGGACGGTGTCAGAGGAAGAGGGAGAGTGCGGATGAGAGGGGGAATCCGAAGAGAACAAGGTGGAGGAAGAAGCCGAGGTAGAGGCCAAGGTAGAGGAAGAGAAAGAGGAAGAGGTAGAGGGAGTGGAAGACCTGGAGGAGGGGTGGGACGTGCACAAAGAAGAAGACAACCAAATCTGTCTAATGAAATTCGTGCTACACTTATGGACTATGTAATAAACCACGGACTAACACTGAGGGAGGCTGGACTGAGAGTACAGCCTAACCTATGCAGGTACACGGTGGCATCAATAGTTCGGACATTTCATCAAGAGCACAGGTGAGAAACTTATCTTCTGTCAACAGAAAATCCATAGCTTACTGCATGTACTATATCAACAGTTTTGGTATCTATTCCTGTATCATTTTACAGTAAGCTACATGTATTTTGTTTGGCCTACATAGGATTGAACGTTGAGAACACCAAGGAGGGAGGGGCCCCATATTCACACAGGAGCAAGAGAGAGAGATCATAAACCTCGTTTTGGCCAATAATGCAATCGGACTTAGAGAAATTCAAACACAATTTTCAATAATGTCCAACAGGTCTCTCTGTCAACAATAGCCCATATCCTTAAAAAACATCAAGTTCTGATGAAACAGCTGTATAGAGTG
>CM032875.1:7348906-7371406 GCA_019176425.1 Megalops atlanticus
GAGTATCTGCAGCCGAATGCAAAGCGATCACATTGTGTTTATGTAAGAGCTGACACGCTCAGATGGAAGTTAGCTCGGTTAGCTTTTAAAAGCACCTCAAAATATGAATAAAGGAATCAACTGAACAGCAGCGCTGTTTTCCGCCAGGCCAAACCAGAGAACACGAAGGCCTCATTGGGCCTTTTGCTTTTCTGTTCTCTCAGGGGTAGCTCGGTGCAAACTAAGCCTACTAGTTTTATGATGCTACATGTGAAGGTACATGGCTAGGAGCGGGAACATTTCCATGTTTTTTTTTTCCAACGATGGAGAAAATATAGGCCTAGCTACATAGCTAACAACCTGCACCAGACAGTTGGGAAAATGCCAGCTTCCTTCCGAACACGTGTCATTACTCTTGGGTGGGATAACAGATCTGGGATCTGTGTGACTGGCCACCAATGCCGGAGGCCACCATTGGGAAACCAAGGTAGATTTAGCCTTCAGTGTTTGCCGTGTTGCGGTTGGGTCTGGCAGGGCCCTGTCTCGGCATGCCTTAGACCGAATCAGCTGGGTCAACCTGGTTAACATTTGTTTATATTCACACTCGTAACTGGTTTCCATATAAGCAAAATGAGGAGATGGAGAGGAGAGATTTGGTGGTTCAGTGTGCGCGACCGGGTCACTGTGTAGGTTCTGAAAGGGTGTGGCTATGGTTCCAGGACATGGTTACGGAGGGTGACAGATAGAAAGGTCCTGGCTGGAGGGATTCTCATCCAGGTGAAAGACGTGACAGGTAAAGACCTCCTAGCTAAAGCACGTCTTGGAATAGACAGGTAACAATGTCCCAGCTGAAGCAAAGCTTATCCAGGTTATAGAAGAGACAGTCAGTGATGTCCCACCTGAAGCAGGTGTTATCCAGCTAGTGCCACAGACAAGTAACAATGTCCCAGATGAAACAGACGTTATCCAGGTTGGTGGTCTTTGTGAGGTGTTTGTTAACAGAGGATGCTCTCAGAAACGTTGAAGGATATACGTGTTTTCCTGAATCCAAATACTGTGAAATTGTTCATTATCTCAGAGTGGTTGACTCCATACTTGCCTTTGGGAAACCTCAAGTGATCCAGAGTCGTATAGTGACCCAGAGTCGTATAGTGTAGGTGTCCCTAACATGATAAACAAAACAAAGGGTGACATGTTCCTTTTCTGTGCAGGCCTCCAGAGTATGGAGAACCTTCCCAGAATGCACGGGCTCTGCACAGAGACTGATTACTGCTAATCCCCTTTTAGAGACACACCTTTTTAAAACCTGCCCCATTGTTAACCCTTTGAGAACTTCATAAATCTCATTTTGGCCGTATTACTATGCTGCTCTGCGTGTGTCCTGGGGCCGAGTGCTGTGGCTCACGGCCAGCAGTGGTACTCTACTGTGTGTAAATGTTTTACATGCAATTTGTGCACACAGCGGCTGAGAGCGGGAGAAACTGCTCAACGCTGATGGTTATCCAAGCGCTGCTCCAGTCACATGATACTTTTTGCTTCTCTAAAACTCTGACTGACTTTTGCGTTGGAAGGAGACCAGAAGGAGAGCAGCTCATTCACTACACTGGCGCTTCCAGGGAGGGACTAACAGCTGGTACAACTGTTTAACTGTGAGGACTGGCACAGATAGTACAACTGCAGAGTTTAACTGAGAACTGTCACAACTCGTACAACTGCAGAGTTTTAACTCTGAGGACTGTCATAGCTCATACAACTGCAGAGTTTAACTGTGAGGACTGTCACAACTCGTACAGCTGCAGAGTTTAACTTAGAACTGTCACAACTTGTACAACTGCAGAGTTTAACTGTGAGGACTGTCACAGATAGTACAACTGCAGAGTTTAACTGTGAGGACTGTCACAGATAGTACAACTGCAGGGTTTAACTGTGAGGACTGTCATGGCTGATGCAGCTTCAGCGGCTTCAGGGGTGAGCACTGGTGACAGATTAACCAGCAGGACTGAGCTGTGAAAGCTGTCAGTCAGCCGCTGCCATAGCTACAGGGCTGAGCTGTGAAAGCTGTCAGTCAGCCGCTGCCATAGCTACAGGGCTGAGCTGTGAAAGCTGTCAGTCAGCCGCAGCTGAAGCTACAGAGCTGAGCTACAACAAGACAGCAGCAAAAATCATTGGCACAGAACTACCACAACTTCATAACATCTACACCACTCGATGCAAAAGGAAAGCCCAAAATATCATTAAGGACACCAGCCACCCCGCTCATGTTCTGTTCTTGCTCCTTCCATCTAAAAAACGTTACCGGAGCATCAAATCACGCACCACCCGTCTCAGAAACAGTTTCTTCCCACAGGCAATCAGGTTGCTGAACAGCTGACGCAACCATATGCACTACACATTGTCGTTGCATAATATGTAATGTTATTGTGTACTGTATTCTGTGTATATAATGTATACTGTATTCTGTGTATATAATGTAATGTTATTGTGTACTGTATTCTGTGTATATAATGTATTTCTATGTGTGTAAGGTGTACATAGTCTGTGTAGGTCTGTAGTGTCCTTCGTTGTTCAACTTGAACTTTAACTTGAACTTGAGCTGTGAAGGCTGTCAGTGAGCTGCTGCCGTAACTGCAGGGCTGAGCTGTAACATGAGCAGAAACCGTGCAGCGGAGAGGAAGTGAGGAGGGGGCTTGAGTGAAATGTTGATGTACGCTGTGAGTACGCGAGAGTGTGACTCAGTGTGTCTCCGCAGCTCCTACCGAACGCGCTGTATGTGTCCTGCCATGGCGGCCGTGCTCTATACATTTACATTCATTCGTTTGGCAGACGCTTTTATCCAAAGCGACTTACAAGTGGGACAGAGTACGACACAAGCAAAAAGCCACATAAGGAGTCAACCATTTTAGAAGTGCTGCATGACCAGGTTTCAATAGTTGGCCAGACAAGGTACAAGCTAGACATGTGCTCCGGATACGAGTGTCCTGTGAATTCTTAAAAGAACAACGCAAAAATAATAATTTCAGCATTGTTCTGTGTTCGTCTTTGTGCGTCTCTAACTGTGTCTCTGTGTCTGCCTCTGTGCTTATCACCACATGTCTAAATGTGGCTCTCTGCGTCTTTTTGTGCTTCGTTTGTGCACCCGTGTCTGGGTGTTGCTTCCTGTGTGTCTTACTGTGTCTCTGTGATTGTGCCCCCCATAAGTCTCAGTGTCAGGGCATCTGCTTGTGTGTGTAAGTGTTTCTCTCCATGCATCTGAGTGTTTTTCTGCGTGTGACTCATTGTGTCTCTCGGGTTGTGTCAGCGCGTCCGACCGCTTCTGTCTGTATCGTAGCGCGTCTCTGTGTGTCCCTGTGCTCCGCGATCTCAGTGTGTCTCAACGCGCCGCACGGTATTTCAGTGTGTTTCTCAATCGGTCTCGGTGTGTCTCTCACCCCCTCTTGGAACACGCATGTGCGTTTCCTGGGGTTTTTTTTTTTTAAACCTCAGTGCTCGTGGAGGCACAGAGAACAGCAAAGCTTCCTGTCAGATTTGCATATGAGTTTACATACAAAAGCCATTCAGTTCAGTGTGGTGTGTCTGTGTGTCCTGGGGGTATCTGATAAGAAAATTAACCCATTTGACTGGTGTTTGTTCTCAGCTGTGGACACTTCTGCTAGGGAGGGGAAGGGATCAGCAGCTGGGGCTGGTTGGGCGGGGGTGGGGGGGGGGGGTTCTGATGGAGTGAAGTGGAGTGAGATGGGTTGGGATGGGACAGATGGCTGTATGTTCCAAACCCATGTTCCTCTTTTTCACCTCAGGCCTCAATTTTAGGCGAATTTAACCCTTGTTAATATTGTTCAACTTTCATTTTAAACAAGGAAAGTTCTTTTATTTCAAAAAAGCTGTGTCCTGTATTTTTTTTTTCAGTGGTACCCTGGCTTATATGGCTCTCTTGTCTGGTCATTTTAGGGAGAAAAAGAATTCATGAGTTATTCAGCTGCAGAATGTGGATATCCATTTAATATGTTGAGTGCTATTTCTGGGGGGCAAGAGCTATTTTTTAATTGTGGAATTTTATTTTTTACGCATGTTTGGAATGTATGTGTGTGTGTGTGTATGTGTGTGTGTGTGTGTGTGTGTATGTGTGTCTGCGTGTGAGAGGCAGAGAGAGAGAATGATATGTGTTGACAATGAATGACTGGATCTTTTGACTCTGAAGATTTTGTGTCGCCTTTTGCGTTTAGTTCATTGTCAGTTCTTTTTAACATGTATTGGGTGTATTGGGCTAGCGATGTATATTTAACCTATTAGGAGAGTGCTGTACATCGACCGTGATGGAAGTGCATTGTAGACTGAGCGTGTAACAATAGCATTACAGATCGATCAACAGTTTAAAACTGTTTATAATGTGCTGCTGTCTTGTTATACAGGGTAAAAGAGTTGTTATCCTGAAAGAATGGTGTTGATTACTTTTGCCTTGATATTGATAATCTGGGATAGTTGAGTGCTGTCTAGAGAGTAGTCGGGGGAGAGGGTTTTGGAATGGCTGCTCTGTACGTTCCGTGCACTTAGAATGAGTAAACGACTGAAAAGAAATCTACAGTCTCCCTGAAGGTTTTATATGATGTGGCGCACAGTCTCACCTGCAACATAACACGACATTTATGACAATGGTATTACAGGCTGATCTCGTTGGGGGGGTGCTGCAGGTTTAATGTGCTGGAATTGAAATTGAATTTTTTTTCAAACAGCTGAAAAACCTGAAAACACATCTCTTCAAGCTTTATCTCTAGTCTTCCTTCCTCTCTATCTACCCTATCTATCCCTATTTTCTATTAAAAAGCACTCTACACTAGTTTAGCACTTAACTCAGTATTTTACTGACCTCTTGTTGTACTTTTCGATAACTACTCTTAGCATTGTGATGCACATCTCTGGAAGTCACTCTGTGTAAGAGTGTCTGCTAAATGGCGTAATGTAATGTGTTGGGAAAATGCTGTAAATTAATCATGTTGGGCGGGCGCTATAGTTTGCACACGTTGGGGGGCCACAGTACGATATAATTATTTTCCATCTGAAAACTGAAGCACTTGTAGCTCAACTGATTTTTTCCTTTCAGTTCAAATTGTAGAACTGTGCGCGACTACTCTCTCAGGCATGGCCACGGCAGCTCTGGTGTTGAGTAAAACAGGACCAACTGAATGGAAGCCCCAGTGTTGAGTAAGACATGACCATTGAAGGGAAGCCCTGGCGTTGAGTAAGGGTATGCTGTAACAGCAGGAAGCCCTGACTGACAATGAGGTTGACAAACAGTCTTCGGCCAATTAGGTTGCGGTGAGTCACCAGCATCTGACAGGGACATAAAAATTCCCAGACTGCTGTCGGGCCAGACACAAGAGGCGCTGAGATATTTACTTTACAAGGTCACTCTTTAACAGCCGCGTGTGTGCACCAAAGGTGTAGCCTGTGCTATTGTTTTACATGCGGTGTATATTAATGCATAACGACAGCCGCAGCTGATATAACACCTGCAGGGCATGCAGAGATTGGTTGTGGTATGTTTAATGAGGAATTGGAAGCCTTATAGAGCCATAATCTGAGACCATTAAACAGCAGCGAAACAGGACATCTGTGCGCCGATTACTGAGGGTGGTTTCAGCCACACAAACAGGAAGTGTTGGCACTGTAGTAGAGGAAGTAAAGAAAACCTTTTTGAGCTCCTTGATTGGTCAAAAACCGACCAGTACATTGTCAGTGACATCATCTTACATGTTATCTTATATGTTATCGTACATCCAGTGCCATAGAAACCACTGCAATTCACCAGTTTTCAGCTGGGCCTAATTCATACTGCAGCGTGGGCAAGCAGATCTGGTCGAAACTGGTGTGAACCAGTATCAGTGTGGACTATCGAGTTCTGATAGAGGTCGGGACACTGAAAACAGTGTGGCGGGAGTCTTTCTGGGAAAGCTCTCCCATCTTCTCTCTTTCATTTGCTGATTTTCTTTTTATTTTTTTAAAACACGCTGGCAGGAGGAGGTCACCGGCTGACATGGGCAGGGGTTTTCTCCCCATCTGTTTGGTGTGGCGTTTTTTCCCCTGACGTGCACGGCTGCCCCCATTGGCCCTCCCACTTCCTCGTACACAAGAGCCGGGTCTTCAGAATCAGACTCAGACTTCACTGGCCAAGTATGCTTTTACACACACAAGGAATTTGACTCTGGTTCCAGTGTCTCTTGTCGTGCTTTCATACATTACATTGCATTACATTACTGGCATTTAGCAGACGCTCTTATCCAGAGCAACTCACGTCAGTTACAGGTTTTTACAATGAGGCAATTGTGGGTTAAGTACCTTGCCCAAGGGTACAGCGGCAGTGCCCCCATGGGGAATCAAACCGGCAGCACTTTTGGTTACGTGTCTTGCTCCTTAACCACCATGCTACACTGCCGCCCCATAAAATGTCAAGATGACAACAACAAGTACCACCCAACAGTAGTGATAAAACAGACAACAGCAGTGCAGGACACATACATAGAATGGAGTGAGGATGGAATGAATGAGGTGTATAAGAATAAATATGAACAGATACAGTACAATAAGTTAACAGCTACTGCATAATAAGTTAAAGTGTACATGAATGGAGGCTGTGCGTCTGTATAATAATTAGTTATAGACAACTGTTGCACTGTGTTATGTACAGCTATTGCAAAATGAGCATTAGATAAAGTTAACGTTCATCAGTACGTTCCAAAAGGGACAGGACCTTCAGTGGCGGGGCTGTATGGGAGAAAGAAGGCCCTGCTCTGAGAGACATAGCCTTGAGCTGCCCCAGGATAGCGCCTTTCTCACAGAGTGTGACCAGGAAAATTACTGTGTCAGGCGTGACTTCCTCTTAATGGGGAGTGCAGAAAACAGTACAGCACTGTGTCATACGCAAATCTTTTATTTTGACATTGCATAGCTCAGAAAAAGAGGTGGATGTGCCAAAACACACTAGAGATCACATGTGTGGGTGAGGGTGTGGGTGTGTGTGTTTGTGGGCGTGTGTGTGTGTGTGTGTGTGTGTGTGTGCGTATGTGTGAGTGTGCATTTGTGTGTACGTCTCTGTGCGGGGCAGGGCACGGGTTGTGATGGGGCCTGACGGATAGGCATTTTGGCTGGCTTACTGACTGAGTAACTGTGGGCTCAAAGCACACGGTAACATTTCCTCAGTTTCAGTCAAACCTCACAAAGAGTACAGGGACAGGAGGAAGTAAGACAGAGAGAAGAGAGAGCTCGGAATTAATACTGACAATACGTCCGCTAGCTGAGAACATCCGCTGGCCTCGTTTACACGGAAGAGGAATCCCTGCACTGCTCCATCTTGATTGCACCGTCGCCCCTACAGTGCAAGACAGCAGCAGGATGTGAGCAGAGCCGGCCAAAGCAAAGATCTTCCAAGGAAAAGCAGACATCGGTGTACTCTGGGCCACAGCTTTGACGCCTTGTGTATCACAGACAGTCAGCACGTCTGTGAACTTTAGCACTGAGGGAAAAAAGTGCAATAAAATAAATAAATAAATAAATAAATAAATAAATAAAATAGATAAATAAATAAATAAATAAACAGTTGTGGAATAAAAAAAAATCAAAGAACAAAAATGCCCAATTGGACCTTGACTACAGTAAACTATTTGGTGGTGTCACCCCGGCCACTGGTGCAAATACATAAAAAAAAAAAAAAAAAAAAGCAAAAAACAAACGAGACATACAGAATAGACAAAGAGAGGGACAGAGAGGAAAAGATGCGGAAGTCATGGATGGCTGACACGTTTCCTGTTTCCTGTTTCCTGTGTGACAAACACGTGAGAAAGGAGCAGCGTATTGCCACGGGAACACGGGGACATGACAGGGGAGCCTGGCGTTGCCGTGGGAACGCAGGGCATTGGCGTGAGAACACAACGTTTTAAAAATAACAGAAAAAAAATACGCACGTTCTGAGAGTTTCGTTTTGGAGAAAGATGCTACTTCAAAGGTGAGGCACTCCAGCAATCAACACCAGATACTGGAAGACCTTGGGTGTGGTAACGAACATCCACACAGTGAGCTTTTTGGGGTGGAGATCACTTTGGCCTAAAAACTTATTATTATTCTGGAAATTAATTATCAATTTTCTTGATCATTTATTAGACCTTTTGAAACGCATTTCTGCATGGTTGTATTGGTGTGTATAAACAGTGAGGGTGCTGGGACTCTGAAATCCTCCCATTTAGTGCTTGTCGTCAGTAGTTAAGCAGCTTGATTTATGCCAGCTGTTCTGCTCGGGAGACTATAATTTTAGGCCACGTGATTTCTGGGGGTGTGATTCCTCTCACCCCCACATATCTCAGCTCGAGTGGTGTTACCCACGTCTCTTGTTTGCGTGCCCCATCTGGGGACAACGCCATCGCCTTCATGTTTCTGTTTTGGCGTGCGCAGCGAAGTTCGGTCCGATCTGATGCTCGGCCCGGCCCGGCTGGGCCCGGCAGGAGGAAATACCCTCCTGTGTGGAGCGGTAAGGGAAATCTATTGGTCACGAGATTGGGATCGGGCTGTGCCCATGCAAATGCGATGGAACAGCTACGTGGGAGGAGGTTTGCATGCGGCGTGAGGAGGAATCCTCAGACTGCATGTCAGAGGCTGCAAATGTGAGCCCGAAAAAAAGTAACACTTGATGATGAGGAAGGGGACTTCTCTCTCGGCCGGGCCTTCCTTGTGCCATAGGGTATCGACCCTGTAGGCCTCGTCCCTGTTGGAACGTGTTGATGAAGGCCAGGCGGCAGTGTGGTGTAGAGGTATATGAAATGGGTTCAGAGAGAGGCAGGGAAATAAAGACCAGTTGGTCTGTTGCCCCTATGGAGGGACCACCAGGATGGACTTAAGATCCAATGGAACAATGCCCGCGTGGGTTCAAACCCCACTCCCGGTAATTTGTTATATTTGGGAGTGGTGTAGTTATGAGAAGGAAGGCATGTCATTCAAAGCTGGTTCTGTTGGGGCTGATTATTTGAAGCAGTGTGGCTTCACTATAATGAGGAGGGGTTGTGTAACCTCACTGATTCTGATCCACTGCTGTTGTACCCTTGGGCAAAGTACCTCCCAACTGCCTCAAGAGGTGGCAGGTTAGCATAGTGGTAAGGAGCAGGGCTCATAACCACAAGGTTGCCAGTTCAATTCCCTGTTGGGGCACTGCCATCATACCCTTGGGAAAGGTACTTAACCCATAATTGCCACAGTAAATGTACGGCTGTATGAGCGGATAATATCTAGAACTGTGACCATAATATATAAAACTGACAGTAATGGATGTGTACTTCTACATGTTCCAGGAGTTGTAAGGGCACTCAAGGACCACCACTGTTACACAGGCTAACATCCATGCTGCTGAGGTGAAGTGGAATGGACTTTTTTTTGGCTTTTTTTTACTTTTATGCTTTTATCCTTTTTTTCCCCTTTATGCAACTGTTACGACCCCGTCTAGGGTGGAGTGGTGAACATAAACCTGACGTCCTCCGACCCCTGCCACCTGACCCCCACACACGCACACACTGCATATTTCAAGTCAGCCTTTTTCATTTATTTTCTTTTTCTTTGACGACAAAAAAATAATTCAGGGGTGAGCCAGGCCAAAATAATAAACAAAACACTACTAAATGGAAAAGAGGGAAGCTGACCTACTGTAAAAAAAGAGTAACGAAATGAAATACAGAGCAACTTCCCTAACTCCCTAACCAACGAAAAACAGGGGAAAACAGTCAATAAACAAAAATGGCACCCACCCCCTACGAATGTTCAGGCTGGCAAGAAAAATAACACAAAGCTAACACATAGTAATTATTTACAATATTTGCAATACGGATGCACGCGTCCCCGTCCACACTCCAGCCTGCACTCTCCAACACTGTCAATAGCAGGGGGGGGGGTTTGCAGGAGGAAAAAGTTCCCCCGGTGCCTGCCCAGGTGTCGCTTTTCAAAACTCCCCGCCAATTGCTGCAATCTGACAATCTGAAAGTAAGAGGAGAGAGAGAGAGAGACACACACCCGCACACACGAATACGTCCCAGGACGTAACAGCAACTGTTACCGAATAGCTAATTGTATTTTAGGCTGATTTCACCATGACGACCTATGCACTGAACTGAGACGAATGCAATCCTCCAGTAGACCTGCACGGAGCCAGCGGCTGCTTTTGCACCATAGGTCACACGGTGCATTGCAGTGCAGCGGCTGCACATCGGAGGGTTGACGCTACTCCATTTGAACCATCCAGGCAACTTGCAGGCACCTGACGAGTTGCAGGGTACCTGAAATGGGTGAGAGGAGGAGGCCCCGGCTGACACACCCACCCCCCTACCCCTGGCAGAATGAAACCTGTTTGTTCCTCAGCTGCGGTATCCTGACAATCTTTCGATCCCAGGCCTGTAGGCCTCAGCTCGTGTTCAAAGCAAACGCCATGCCAACTATGTAACTCAGTACCCATGATGCAATTTTTAAGGACAAGGCCTCATTTTAATATCACAGTACCACACCTGAAAGGTGATGTCTCCTCCAGCACAGTGTGCCTATCAATGCACTGGACCATTTGTTTTGTGCTTGCCGCTCCTTTTGACCTACCAACAGCCCTTCTGATAGCAACCTAGTTTTTATCATGGGGTCTCTCATCAAGTACTGACCAGGAAAGGATTACAGGGTAGAATGGTGACTTGTTCAGTCATTGCAACAGACGGAAGAATTCTCAGCCGATGGAATCCCGGATAAGTGAAACAAGAGAGAAAGAATTCCAGCCAATCACAAAAAAGAGGAAAGATTTTTGACAGGGTGGCCATGGAAACTATGGACCGTGCTTTTATTTACCAATGCATCATTTAGCAGCAAATTAAGGGGAAATTACCCATTGGTTTTGTTGTGTTCCTGCGCTAGATGACGATCTCTTGAATGAAAGGATTCTCTGTATCTTGCCCTTAGAAAACTCTATTCAAAAGTTATATATAGTGTGACTACTGTACCCTGGATACATGCATGATAAGTATCTAGCAACCTCATTTATTCAGCGTTCCCCTTTTTAAAATCACAGTTCCTCTTTTTTTTTAATTTCTCGAATGCAAGTTACACATGCGTGAGTTTCTCTTGGGAGAGGCGATAGTTAACATGTTGAGACTCTGCTGTTAGTTCTGCCTCTCGCTCTCTTTCATCTCCCTCTCTTTCTCTTTCTCTTCTTCTCATCACCCTTACTATCTCATCTGTTTCCATCCTTTCATACCCCCACACACACACTTTAATTAAATTAATTTAGGGACATGCAGTGTTCTGTGGTGTCATTCTTAATGCAATCTGCAGGGTATTGGCCAGACAGCAGTGCTGTCTGTCCCTATGTCAGTAAAGTGTGGAGAAATATTTCCATTTTATTAGATTATTTTTTCCTTAAAATTACAGTTATCCCCACAAAGTAGAAAGTGCGTATTTGTCTCTGGATCACCGTTCTTACAGTGAATTCTTATCCTTTCCTTCTCTGGCAGCCATGAGTTTTTATACCGACTCTTATCAGCGGGGCAGGATGTGGTCATAGAATCTGCACTTGGGCAGAGAAAGGTTGTGAGAACATTGTAAGGAGGTTGCAAGGAGGTTGCAGGGAGACTGAGGAGGTTGCCAGCGGGTTTCAAAGAGGCTGTGTGGATGTTGAAGGGGAGGCCGAGGAGATCGCGAGGAGGTTTTGGCGAGGTTCGGGGGAGGTTGCGTGGGGGTTGCAAGGAGGTTGTTAGATGGTTTTGAGGGAGTTGAAAAAAGGTTGTGAGGAGGCTGCAGGGAGGTTGGGCAACGGTTTGGCAGAGGCTGAGACAGTTGTGAGGAGACGGCAAGACGGTTGTGACGGTTGTGAGAATGTTGTGAGAATGTTGTGAGGTGGCCGTGTGACCAACTCGTTGTTGGTCTGCAGCATGAGGAGGATTATCTGTCTTCTGCTAATGAAGATACTAATAGCTGTGGTTTAGGCCCATGTACAGACTGTTTAGATCTATTATGATTCAGCTCGGTGCTAACATGAAGGTTCTCATGAGAGAGAACCGCCAGCCTCACCACACTCATGTACGGGGCTCATGTTATATTCATAAAGCAGCTTCATGTCGGGACCTATTATTGGCCCTTTTTTTTGTTTTTGAAAGTTCATTTTGTGAGCGGTTCATTTGGGAGGGCCGAATCCTGTAAACGACACTGACTTGTTTTTCCCTTCTATAGGAGTGTTTGTAAAAACTTTAGACAACGTTAGAGTCTTAGGCTGACGGGCTCAAAAATCTGCAGCAGTCAGACTTTAACCCTGCAAAGACAACCGCTGAAAAGATTCCTAAGAGTTTCTGCAACTGACTCAGGTCTGCCAAAGGTTAACGTTTAAAGTCATCTTTGTGACCAAATTGAAATTCAGATCAGTAGCTCATACAAGAGTGTAATATTGAATCACTCATGCAGGGTTTACTTCGAAAATCCAAATATCATAAGCATGATTTCAGTCAAAAACCTTTTGTGAATGTCTCAAAAAACAATCCAGGACATTTTAAAGCATTCTTAACAAATGGAGGATCTAAGTTGTTTATCCCCATATGCCTTGTGATAGACTTGTTCCTCATGGTAGCTAATACTATTTTACTCATTACCATTACATTATTGTCATTTAGCAGACACTCTTTTCCAGGGTGACTAGCACAGATTACAATTTTACTTTTACATGTTAAAGTGGATATTTATTGCTGGGTTAAGTATCTTGCCCAAAGGTAGAGCCCCCAGTGGGGAATTGAACCTGTAAGCTTCTGGTTATGAGCCCTGCTCCTTACCACTGTGCTAAACTGACACCCCTTGAGGCAGTTGGGAGTACTTTACCCAAGGGTACAACAGCAGTGGACCAGAATCAGTGAGGTTACACAAACCCTCCTCATTATGGTGAAACCACACTGCCTCAAACAATCAGCCCCAACAGAAACATCTTTTATTGACATGCTCATGACTATACCACTCCAAAACATAATGTAATACCAGGAGTGGGGTTCAAACCCACAAGGGCATCAGTCCGTTAGGTCATAGATCCAATGCCTTCACCATTCAGCCATCCTGGTCTCTCAGTGTAAGCGACAGACTAACTGCTCTTTATTTCTCTGCCTCAGTGTGAAGCCATTTCATATATAACAGCACTGTCCTGCATTGTTTCCAATCTTTTTGCCTTGCTATAGTTTTTATGAAATTAATTAATATTTTTATGAATGGTTTATAATGACCTCATAGACCCCTGGATATATTCTGTTGGGGACTCACTTGTCTTGTGTTCTCATAGTTGCATTTGCACTGCAAGTTGCTGCCACTCTGTGCCGCTGAGAAAGCCCTGGTGTGTGATTGGCTGGTGGGTGGAAGTGGGTGTGTCTAAGGGGAGAGAGGAAGTGGTTTTTTCGGCTGGTGGCACTTCGGTGAGCATGGGCCTCCTCCTGGTTGAGATGAAGACACTTCCATTCTTATTTTCACTTTAGTGCCTGCGGCCTTCGCTTTTAAGACTCTGGCTCTCTGTACGTCTCATTGTCCCATAATCCTCGCCTGTGCCCGATGCCTTCACCTGAAGAGGGACTGTGCGGGTGTGTGTGTGTGTGTGTGTGTGTGTGTGTGTGTACGCCTGACAGTGGGAGCTTTGTGGGTGCAGAAGAGGTTGTGCACACTTGCAGCTCTGTGATACACAGGAAGTTGAGCAAAACGAATTTATGAGTTTGTGCGCGTGTGTGTCTGTGTATGTGCGCGCCCGCGTGGGTGTGTGTCTGTGTATGTGCATTTGGAATTATGCCTGTGTGTATTTGTGTGTGCTAATATGTGTCTATGATTTCACACTGACATGTGTGTGCATGTGTGGGCGTGTGTGTGTGTATTTGTGTGTGCATCTGTGTACATGTGTGTTTTTATATCTGCATATAAGCATGCATTTTCTGTGGCCATGTTTTATGTGTGTGTACAGGGATATAGTATCTGCTCATTGTAGTATATGCATAACAAAAGGTAATTCACAATAGGTATGTTTCTGTATGTGTCTGAAATCGATTTGTCAATGACTGAGGAAAATTATCTACTCATTTTTGTAAATGGGGGATGAAATATGTTAACAAGTGTTTTATTTGTTTTATTTTTGATAGGATTTCCCTGATTGAAAAACACCAATACCTTCACCAAAATCATTTCAGGCTTCTTTGCAGACTTTGCAGGCTAACGAAAGGTGTTTCCACAAAATGATGAATATGCCTATTTTAAAATCTAGGCTTCTCTGTATGAAAGTCTTCATCGTTAACATAACCTGCATTTTACCATTTTAGCTACTATAAGTTTTATATTGCTCTGCTAAAGTTAATGTTAGCTAGCTAACCAAGCTTGGTGGCTGGCAAGCAGAGGCGGCCTTATGCATTTGGGGGCCTCTTTCAGTACTTAATATGGGGCCCTACGCCCATAAAACATAAACATAAAAGAGCAGAAAAAAGTGAGGATTCCAGTTGGTTTATATCAGTTGGGGGCCCCCCTGGAGAGCGGGGCCCATTTCAATTGAAACGGTTGAAACATAGCTAAGGCCGCCACTGCTGGCAAGTTAGCTAGCTCCTAACAGTCTGTGACTGTACACTATGTGTACTAGTAGTTGTTGGAAAGTCAGATGTTCTGGGTTGCGTTTTAGCCTGCTGTGCGTGCCGTTTAGGTAACTCAGTGTGATAGCTAGTGAGAAAGTGCACTTATGTAGTTATGTTAGTAAGCTAATGTGTGTGTGTGTGTGTGTGTGTGTGTGTGTGTGTGTGTGTGTGTGTGTGTGTGTATGTGTTTTCTGTATGTATTTTGTATGTGTGTGAGTATAGGTTTTGTGTGTGTGTGTGTGTGTGAGTGTGTGTGTGTGTGTGTGTGTGTGTGTGTGTGTGTGTGTGTGTGTGTGTGTGTGTGTGTGTGTGTGAGAGTGTGTGTGTGTATATGTATGTGTGTGTATATGTATGTGTATGCGTGTGTGTGTGTGAGAGAGAGCGTGTGTGTGTATGTATGTGTGTGTGTGCGTGCGTGTGTGTGTGTATGTATATGTGTGTGTGTGTGTGTGTGTGTGTGTGCGTGTGTGTGTGTGTATGTGTGTGTGTGTGCGTGTCGTGTGTGTGTGTGTGTGTGTGTGTGTGTATGTGTATGTGTGCGTGTAGCACTCATAGAGTGACCTTTATGAGAAATGCCTGTGTGTAAGCATGCCACCTCGGTCTGAGGGCTGCAGCATCAGGCTGCAAAGCTTGCAGAGAGTGGTGCTTTTCACAGCTCGTCTTGGTTATGGGCTCGAATCGTGAGTGGTGTGGTTGGCTGTGTTAGTCAGGCTCCGTTAGCCCTCCTACGACGAGAGCTACTCTAGTTCCACAGAGCATTGTGGGAATCACCTCACCTTGCACCTGTCTCTCTGTCCTCAAGTTACCTCCCCCTCCCCCACTCGACACAAACCAACAAAAACACAAGGGACTCGGGATGAGTCATTTTACACCTCGCTTGAAATGTCAGTTCACATCACTGGGTGCCAATCTTTCATGACTGGACCCTCCACCCAAGTTATCACGTTCAGGGTGCCATGTGATTTGGTGACCTCAACTGATGTTGTCATATATCTTACAGTGTATTCAATAAGACGGTATAAATGCTTTTCGTGTTTGGCGTGTACACAATCCCTACTCTGCCTGTCTCTCTCTCCTCTGTCGCTTTCGTTCTCTTTTCTCCCTGCTTCTCTCAGCCTGTCTCTCCACTCTCTCTCCCACTGTCCTCTCTCTTTCAACGTCTCTCTTTCTCTCTCTTTCTCTCTCCCTCTTTTTCTGTCCATGGCTACACCACACCCTGCTGTGCGCTTCCTGTAAGCAGACCCGCCGGTTTCCCCGGTGACACGCTGCCCCCAATCCCCCCCCGCCCCACCGGCATGTCGCCGTGGCGATGCAGTGCACGCCTGTGCAGTGCGTGAGCTCGCGTACTTCCCCTCTCCGCGGTGACGGCCCTGCAGCTTGCACTCCCTGCGCTGATGCAGCCAGCGCCAGCGCGCGCCTGTACCTCCGCACTCGCACATGCGTCTATGAGTGTGTGTGTGTGTGTGTCCCTATGTGTGAGAAAGAGAGTATAAGCATCTGTCTGTGTGAATCAGCTATGTATGAAGAAGCTCTTAATGAATTTTGAAATGATGTGCGTACTTATACTATAGATATACACACACACGCACGCACGCACGCACAGCTTTTTATGCCTTTCTAGATCGGCCTAGACTTGTACATACCTTTGCAAGCCTCTTTAGACACAAGTAGACCATTAAATATTACTACATAGCACTACATGCATTTGTGCACCTCAGTGGCTCTTTCTATATCTTTATATTCCTTTTTAACCCTTTATCATGACTCATAGACCTTTATAGATGTTTACATAGCTTTCCAGAGCTTCATCTGCCTTTCATTTGCCTTTGATATTGCTTTACAGACTTCTTTATGCCTTTTCAGGGCTTTCTAGGCCTTTATACACCTTTACATGCTATATAATACTGTGTCAGTGCTGCCACAGCATTTATTATTGCCATGGTTACCTCTGGTGGGAAGGTTTTAACACTGATGGTTCAGCTAAACCCAAAGTCTGAAAAATCATGCCATATCCTCAAACACATGTGTTAAATCCTCAAACTTCCTCTTGCACCTATCGTGGCAACAGAATATGCCGTGTTATGTAATGACTTCTGCTGTCGGATTGTGACGCTCGTGATGTGATTTGATATTGTCTCTGTTGTGCCTGCTCTGAGCCTCTGAGTTGCACTGGGTAAGAGCCTCTGCTAAAAGACTAAACGTAGACGTGACAGCTATCGACGAGGACATCCAAGATAATCCGAGTCAGAATCACTCATGACCCTTCTGAAATATTATACTGGATATTTAAATCATATGAGGTCAGCAATTTGATGTTGGGTTTGCAAAGACAAGCTCACCTCACATACAGACTTACAGTGTAATTCATCAGTAGTGGTAAGAAACAGAGCTTACAATTCAAAGGTCACTATGGTTCAATGTCTTGTTGGGGCACTGCTGTTGTACCTTTGGGCAAGGTACTTATCCCAAAATTGCCTGAGTACGTATCCAGCTATGTAAATGGATAGTTTAAAAATTGTAAGTCACTCTGGATAAGAAACGACTATACTGTAATGCAACGCAGTGTGAAAAAAAGTGAATTGTATGTCAGAGCAGTGTGCCGAGATGGAGCTGATATCCTTTGCCAGAGTCTCCTTCTGATGGACGTGTGCGTCTGTCTGTCTGTCCTACAGTTCCTCTGCCTGAAGAACATCCGGACTTTCCTCTCCACCTGTCAGGACCGTTTCAGGATGAAGAAGAGCGAGCTCTTCGAGGCCTTCGACCTCTTCGACGTGCGGGACTTTGCCAAGGTGAGACCCCGTGACCGCCTGACCCCTGAGGGTGGCAGACGATTTGGCCAGCATCCTCCAGATACCCCCGTTTTTTTCTGGGGCGACTCTCTGGTTCCCTCCTTCACGCAACCTCACAGAGGCTTCGTATCTGCTGAATGGACCAGGCGGTGATTAAGAAAGTCGTCAGTGTGAGACGGCAGTGGTGACGCAATGTCTCATAAACGTCCAAGAAACGTTTCACAATAACGAGCAATATCCTTGCAACTTCCTAACAATGTCCTAACAACTTCTCAGCAACATCCAAGCAACATTTTCGCAACGTCCCGGCAATGTGGGTCTAGACTGGAAATGATGCATTAAGATAATGGATTTTTCTTGCCGTTTCACTGTAAATATTCCCACTGTTTTCCAGGTGTCACTTCAGCACCTTAAACCTTTCTGGGGTCAGGGAGTAATTTTCTAGTTTTCCCTCAATTGCCTCTGGGTTTTTTTTTGTGTATTACACTTTTGTAAACATTGAAATGTTCAGAGCATTGTGTAAGAATACACATATGTGTATCTGCGCCAGAGCTGGATGAATGGCAATGAGAGAGGTCTTTTTTTTCTTTTTTTCAGTTTATTAACCCGATCCACCATTTTCCTGACTAGTGAGCCAAAGGCCT
This sequence comes from Megalops atlanticus, assembly GCA_019176425.1. Taxonomy (NCBI): domain Eukaryota; kingdom Metazoa; phylum Chordata; class Actinopteri; order Elopiformes; family Megalopidae; genus Megalops; species Megalops atlanticus. The sequence goes on from CM032875.1 coordinate 7,366,949, forward strand.
AACTTTCATATCAATCACATCATTTGCTGGGTGACGGCGTTGGTCAGGCCTGTACAGCAGTCTGCGGTCTGATACACCAGTAGCTGTCTGACGAGTACAGCTGTTAGGCAACCAGCTACCCACTTTTTGCTGACCTGTAGCTGGTTTCATCAACTGAATCAGCAGCTTGAGAATTAATTCTGGATACGAGGAAGGAAGCATGTTGCTATTATTTCCAGTAATGCTAGGTGCTTAATTGCAGCCAGATCTCTTTGGTCAGTCCCCATAGGGTATTTTAAGGCCGCTCATTGCTGATGGTGTTAGTTGTTCGGAGAGTTCCTCCTTCTCTGATCCTCTCAGTTTCTGTTCCTAATGCTTTCTGGTTTCAGTCTCTCTGCTGCTGCTTGCCGTTATTTACAGGGTCTGATTTCAGTCACTTTTCTCCCTTGCTGCCGAGACTCGGGGGCAAAGGTCACTGTTGAACCAGGAAGTGTTCCTGTGAGCCCCAGGGAACTATGGGTAATCCACAGAACAGGGTCTGTCCAAATGTGGCACCTTCTGCGTCCTGTAACAGACCAGCTCTTCCCAGATCACCATCATGATCTACAGATACAAGCTGTATCTGTAGCCTACCTTCCTCCCTATTTATGTCTATCTATCCTATTGATTGCTATTTTCATTATATAAAAAAGCCACTGAACACTAGCCTAGCACTTAACTTTGTATCTTACTGACCTCTTGTAATACTTTGCGATAAAAACTACTAGCATTGTGATGCACTTATTTGTAAGTCGCTCTGGGTAAGAGAGTCTTCTAAATGAAGTAATGTAATGTAAATCAGCATTAGTAGTGTCGAACCTGCCAAAACATTTAACAATGTGTTGCACAGTCAAAATCATGCCCATATTCTAGGCTTACAGTGTTGTGTAAGGCCCTACAGAGTTCAGGATAGCTATGTTGTTCAGCTGAGGTTTTCTCATTTTCAGCGTATTTTTGGTATTTAAGGAAAGTTCTATTTATTCATTTGTTGAATTAGGATGTTCGTTTGTGTAAATGGTATGGACCTGAGGCTTACAGGTTCCAGCTTTGTTCCACTTTAAGCTTAAGAACCAGTCGGGCTGGAAGGTTGTTTTTCAGGGAAATCTGGTCGGTCAATGGGCCTCTGTACTGTGCACTTCATTCATAAGAATCAAATACTTCCAGGACTATTTAATCCATTTAAGCAGTTGATTCTGTAGAATTTCAAATTAATATCATAAATTCCCTTAAATAAATTATTCAAACATGGAAAAAGACATATTAGAATCTATAGTGTTTTCATACAATCTTTGATGAAATTAAAATGTTATGTGATTCACCTTATGACCTTTGTCACTGCAAGTAGTTGGTGCTGTACAGATTATAAGACTGTACTGCAGTCAATGTCTAAACTCAATTTTTTAAACATAAAATAATAATTTGACTAGTGCAGTTTAGATGAATTATTTTTGAGTGTGTCTGTGATGATTAGTGTTATGTGGGCTATAAACCGTGGATTGCTCTTTCATTGTTTAAAGAGCAAACTTGTCAGCAAGTACCATCTCACTCATTACTGTAGACCAGCGTTTCCCAAACCTCTCCTGGAGTACCCCTTGTCCCTTATGTTTTAGATCTCTCCATGCTCCAACACAGCTGATTTAAATGATCATTTTGTTATTAAGCAGCTTCAGGAGTTCATAACGAGTTGATCATTTGAATCAGCTGTGTTGGAGCAGGGAGAGATCTAAAACATGCAGGACAAGGGGTACTCCAGGAGAGGTTTGGGAAACGCTGCTGTAGATTACCTGCTGATCTGTCTTTGTTGTCTGCCTCCTTTGTTCTTCATGCTACTCTCCTTATCTTTTAGAATCTCAGAATGCCCAGTTTCTTGGCTGCGTTTCTTTGGTTAGTCTATTGTTAGTTTAGGCTAGTGTACAGTAAGTATTTTTTGTGGCACAAAGCAGATTTCTTTTTCCGCCATGGTGCCTGGCATCCAGATTTAACTACCACAACATGTTTTTTTTCTGAAAATAATTTATGTATGTGTCACTACAGTAATTAACATGAAATACCAGATCCACTCACTTCTTACAAGACCCTTCCTTGATCCTTACAAAGGAAGTATTTATAAAGTGTGACTACAGGAATGATTGTGTTGCAATGCTTTAGGTTACTGTGTGTTGTCGATTCTTATCAGTAATTCCCATAACAGAGTGCACTGCATTTGCAGGAAATCTGGTTGGGTTAACCATTTGAACTTTGACGTATTTTTGATGTTTACTGAAGTTTTGGACTCCAGTAGGTTTTACTCGGGATCTGAAACAGCTATTCACATATGCCATGTATAATTTCATTCACAAATAATTTGTTGAAATTATTTGAGAGAAATTGATAGCTTCTTTTATATCAGGCGAAATAATTTTCACAATTTTTTTTTCAAAAAAAAGTTTGATTTAAAGCCCCTCCTAATGCAAATGTGTCACCTACAGTGGCTGATAGTAGAGATTGTCTGGATTGTATTCATCTAAAAGTCATGTCAGTGGGACATTCCATTTCTTTGTAATGTGAAAAAGTATCAATTAAATGCCAGGTGCTGCTATGCACAGAGATTTGAATTTAGATAAAAGTGTTGTCATTTGTTCTTAAGACACTGCAAACAATAAAAAGTATTTGCATGAATAATTATATAAAACCAATACAAAACAACGATACATATCTATATTTCAATCATATAGGTTTAATGATAAATTAGATTATGTTTTAGCTATACTGTATATCTGATAAAAAAGAAAGTGGTTTTCAACAATCATCGAATTTGGTCTTATCTGTCTGAGGGATGTGCATCTGAATAAACTGTAGCTATAAACATGCAGAGATTAGGTCTTCGCTGTATACAATCTCGTTGTTTACTGAAATCCTGTTGAACACCATATAAGACCCAGGTTTGTAGTACGTAAGAACAAAAAATAAAAATAAAGTGTTTCCACATTCTGGAATTGCTATTGATATTGAACAGGCATGAATTGGAATTCTTTTTGAAGTAAACGAGAGAAACATTTTTGATGCAAAAATATAGGCAGATTTTGTACTGCTATTGTGGGGCCAATTTCACAAGATATTTCACACACTGAAAGTGACAAGCCTTATGTACACAACATAACAAATGAGAAGGTTCCACCTGGAAAAATAACCAAGTTATTCTGCAAAGAATGAGGTACCCTTATATTGAAGTAAATGAGAGAACTGTTGGTTCAGGCAGAGAGGTAGACCTTGTAGTACCCTTCATACCACTAAAAGTGACAAGCCATCTGTACAGGGTCACTTATTATCAAAGCTCATTTAGCCGTCATTCATGGCTTTCAGGTTTCTAGGGGTTTAATAATAATAACAGAACGTGACTGCTTTTTTGGGGTATAAACAGTAACTGTAGCCCTGTAGGCATTTTCAGTGACTTCCATGGACTTGCAGGTTGGTTTTCCTAAATTCTGATCAGTAGGTTTCTATATGTTAGTGTATGTATGTGTGTGTGTGTGTGTGTGTGTGTGTGTGTGTGTGTGTGTGTGCGTGTGCGTTGTATGCGTGTGTATATGTATGTATATCTGCAAAGGCTCTCATTCACTGTATATATAATTTATGTCTTATGTCTTATATATAACCCTAACCCTAACCCTAACCCCTTTATGCAGCCCTGTTTGGAATTGCCAGTTGTCTCACTGCGATAGCTTCTGCACTCATGCAAACGCAAGACAAACGCGATCCTGCCATACACTCAGTACGCAGCCAACGGCTGGTTTTCACACCGCAAGCCACACGGGGCACGGCGCTGGGGTGGGTGCTCATGGGAGGACAGGCGCCACTCCGCTGCTGTCATCCGTGCAACTTGCAGGTGCCAAACAAATTGCAGGGCGGCTAAGAACAGACCGCGGCTGACGTACGCGCCCAACCGTATCCCTGGCAGAATGTTCTGCCGCTGTGGGATCGTGGTCACTGTAGGCGAATGAAAAGGCCAGCTTCTAACCTGATTCAAAGTGAATACCTTGCTAACTCAGCCACTCAGACCTCGAGCTGGTTGTATTTGTGTATAATCTGATTGTTACAAGCTGATTTGTGTGGTGATGTTTCAAAGTATCGTTTTTGCAGAGCATAATAAGTGTCGAGCTGAAGAGACGGGATTTACGAGAACGTTGACGTGTTGTACATATTATACTGGTGCCTATTTAGTGGTAATCCACCTTGTGTCTTATGAAATTTGCATTTAAAAAAAAGATGAATTGTTCATGATAACTTTTAATTGAATTTCTTTTGCCAGTGGGCAAACCCTCGGTCATTTAATAAAAGTGACAAAAACAAAAGTGGGCAGCAGTGTAGAGCAGCGCCTCATAACCAAAAGGTTGAAAGTTCGATTCCCTGCTGGGGCACTGCTGCTGTAGTGGATAACAGTGGATAACATGTAAAAACTGT
>CM032875.1:7376406-7416406 GCA_019176425.1 Megalops atlanticus
TCCTGTTGCCCTGGCACACTGCCACCTCCTGTCCCTGAATCACTCTTACCTGCCGGTTACTCAGCCGTTCAGTTATTCAGGATTTCGCTTCAGGACATGACCTGTAAGGTGATGAGTGGTGAAGGGATGAATCGTGACATGATGAGAGGGGTGGTGGTGAAGTTTAAGTGAAGTGATGGTCTCTCTCCCTCTCTCTTTTTCTCCTTCTCTGTCTCACTCTCTAACTCTCTGGCTTACTCTCTCCCTCTCTTCCCCTCTCCTTCTCTCCACCTCTCCCTCTCTCTTTACTTCTCTCTCTATCCCCCTCTCTTCCCCTCTCCTTCTCTCTCTATCTCTCTCTCCCTCTCTCTGTATCTCTCAGGATTTGGCTCAGTGTGTGAATGAAGTGAAGAGAGACAATGAGATCATTCGCCAGATCACCACCTTCCAGCTCTCCATTGAGAACATGGTGAGATCCCTCCCGGGCAGACTGTGTGGATTCCACCCAACAGGAAACTCTGAGACTAAAGGCTGTCTGCAAGGACAGTCTGTATGTGTCTGTATCCACTCATATGGATTTTTATCAGCGACAGTGTCTAAGAACCTCCTCTTCCTCACTCAAAATCTCTAACACCATCCTCTTCCTCAGTGTGTCTCTAACGTTGTCCTCTTCTTGAGTGTTACTCTGTAACACCATCCTCTTCCTCAGTGCCAGTCTCTAACACCCTCCTCTTCCTCAGACACAGTCTCTCGCTCTCTACGGTCGCCCCAAGATCGATGGAGAGCTGAAGATTTGCAGCTCGGAGAAGAAGTCCAAACAGGACAGGTATGGGGCGCAGGTCAGAGGGTCAGACAAGGGGCTCGTCTGGAGGGGAAGTAAGGGATAGGCTTTGGGGGGCACTGGGTATCACTGTAGCTCTGACCCTGGAGGTGTAGGGTATATTAATGTAGCTCTGACTCGGGAGGTGTAGGGTATATTTATGTAGCTCTGACTCGGGAGGTGTAGGGTATATTAATGTAGCTCTGACTCGGGAGGTGTAGGATATATTAAGGTAGCTCTGACTCAGGAGGTGTAGGGTATATTAATGTAGCTCTGACTCGGGAGGTGTAGGGTATATTAATGTAGCTCTGACTCGGGAGGTGTAGGGTATATGGCTGTAGCTACCTCCAGTGTGCTGGAGGTGTTTGTGGGTCTGTGGGGTGTGGCTCTAGCTCTGACTCAGGTGTTTCTGTGATTGTGGGTCTGTGGGGTGCGACTCTGGCTCTGACTCAGGTGTGTCCCCTCAGGTACGCCTTCCTGTTCGACAAGGCTGTGCTGGTGTGCAAGAGGAAGAGTGGAGACAGTCTGGAGCTGAAGCAGCTGATCGACCTGCAGCAATACCAGGTCCTCGACGAGCCGTCTGGAGACAGGGACAACAAGAAGGTCGGTATCCTCACCCTGCTCAAATGCTCCGTCTGTTGCACTCTGTCCTCTTTCTCTCTCTCTCCTCTGTTTATCCTTCAGTCTCTTCTCTTTCCCTCTCTCTGTCCTCTTGCTCTCCCTCACTCTCTCTTCTTTCTCTATGTAGAATTAAAGACGTCCTGTAGTATTCTAGACTGTGGGGTTTTGCATAGCACAAATTAACTTGTGGTGATGATTGAATGGTGTCGTGCTCACACTGGCTAGTCTGGGAATGTTGTTAGTGATTTCTGACACCGTTCCTCATTCGACTTGAATGGATACACGTCTGTTCTTTTGTGCTGGGAGTCGCTCTGGATAAAAGCGTCTGCTGAATGGATGTGACGTAACGTAGAAGCAAAGGTGGGCTGTGTAAAGCTTTGTGACGTGTTATGTCTCTCTTCCACACAGTGGTCCAATGTGTTCTACCTGATAGACTCGTACTCCCAGAGCAGTTATGACCTCTACTTCAAAACCAAGGAGCTGAAGAGGAAATGGCTGGAGCAGTTCCAGATGGCGCTGTGAGCAAACCCGTCCGCCCCAGTCCTGTTCCCACACAAAACCCTTCTCACACGAGCCCTGTCTTCTGTTTCACTGATTGCTCTTCGGTCTGTACTCTCCATCAGTTAGGCCCATTTTATTGATATGTATCTCAATTCAAAATTAAAACCTCTTTTCTTGAAAGAGTGGCACAGCTTCCCTTCAGTGCATTCATCGGTGTGGCTAGCTTTTGAGCAGCTACATCTCCTCTGGAAACTGAGGCACAGGTTTATTAATAGTGATAGTGACATAGATGTTTCGAACATCACAAAAAAAGAAAAAACAACCTCAAATAAATACCACACTAAACCAGTATGGACGTGCTTATTTTTCTGTGGTTAGCATTAGCTACCTGCTGAAAAGAGGGCATACAGGCCATGCAAATATGACACGGCTAATGAAAATAAATAAGACTGGTGCTTCAGCAGGAGAAGGCAGGGGGCTGGCGTGTCCTCTGAGGTGTCGGCACTGCTCGCGTGAGAGTTTTTGCAGCTCAGGAGTCGCTTCCCTGTGTCGCCAGGTCGAACATGTTCCCCGACAACCACACGGCCAACAGCCACGACTTCCAGATGCACTGCTTCGAGGAGACCACTTCCTGCAGGGCCTGCAGCATGCTTCTTCGGTGAGCTCCACATGGCGACCCGCGCAGTCTTATCTCCCTGTGCCATCCTGCCCGGGGGCGTCGATGTCGCACACCTCACCGACCAGGGCACTTTCACAATGAAAGAACTGGCGTACCATTAGTAATCGCTCTACCTCTCATCCCACTCTCTGTCTCCCTTGTACACTTTACAGTGTCTGTCTCTCTCTCTGTTTCTCGCTCGATCTCTGTCACCCTTTCCCATTCTCTCTCTCTGCCTGTCTCCCTCCCCTTTTCTCTGTCCCTCTTAATTTAATTCAGTTCACGTTAGTCACTTTAGTTTCGGTATTTTATTATACCCTCCCTAACGGACAGATTCCTTGAAAACGCTACTAACTTTTCAGTCAAGAAGGGGTTGCAATATTAGTAGGTCAGCTTCAAGGCATTGCTTACCCATGATAGGACTACTCTTCTGACCCATGGTCCAATCACATTGGCTAAATTTTGCCCTTTTCTGCTTCTCCCCGCCCATGCTCAGAGGCATGTCTGATGGCCAACACGATAGCCAATCACCTTGCATTAAATGTAAGAGCAGAGCGCCGAGGGTCGAACGTTAACGGCATGAACCTGGAGTGGTGTCGTTGTTCCAGGTGTGAGGTCAGGCGCAGGTGATCACCCCGTGACCCTGTGCTGTGCAGTGAGAGGGGCGGTTATCCCTTCCTCTAACGGGACCCCTCTCTGTCCCTCTCTCTCGCAGAGGCATCTTCTTCCAGGGGTACCTCTGCACTCGCTGTAAGGTAGCAGCTCATAAGGAGTGCCTGGGGCGTGTGCCGGCCTGCGGGAGAAACTCAGGTACGCCGCTACTCACCTGTCACACAGCATCAACATCACTTACTGTCTATATCATACACCTTCCATCACACCATGTCAGCATCATTCAGAGTCTACATCAGTGTCAACATCATTCAGAGTCTACATCAGTGTCAGCATCATTCAGAGTCTACATCATCAGTGTCAGCATCATTCAGAGTCTACATCACAGTGTCAGCATCATTCAGAGTCTACATCAGTGTCAACATCATTCAGAGTCTACATCAGTGTCAGCATCATTCAGAGTCTACATCAGTGTCAACATCATTCAGAGTCTACATCACAGTGTCAGCATCATTCAGAGTCTACATCACAGTGTCAACATCATTCAGAGTCTACATCACAGTGTCAACATCATTCAGAGTCTACATCACAGTGTCAGCATCATTCAGAGTCTACATCAGTGTCAACATCATTCAGAGAGTCATACATCACAGTGTCAGCATCATTCAGAGTCTACATCAGTGTCAACATCATTCAGAGTCTACATCACAGTGTCAGCATCATTCAGAGTCTACATCAGTGTCAACATCATTCAGAGTCTACATCACAGTGTCAGCATCATTCAGAGTCTACACATCACAGTGTCAACATCATTCAGAGTCTACATCACAGTGCATCAACATCATTCAGAGTCAACATCATTCAGAGTACATCACAGTGTCAGCATCATTCAGAGAGTCAGTGTCAACATCATTCAGAGTCTACATCACAGTGTCAACATCATTCAGAGTCTACATCAGTGTCAACATCATTCAGAGTCTACATCACAGTGTCAACATCATTCAGAGTCTACATCACAGTGTCAACATCATTATGTCACAGTGTCATCACATCACAGTGAGCATCATTCAGAGTCTCATCAGTGTCACATCATTCAGAGTCTACATCACAGTGTCAACATCATTCAGAGTCTACATCACAGTGTCAACATCATTCAGAGTCTATGTCACAGTGTCAACATCATTCAGAGTCTACATCACAGTGTCAACATCATTCAGAGTCTATGTCACAGTGTCAACATCACTGAGTCTACATCACAGTGTCAACATCATTCAGAGTCTACATCACAGTGTCAACATCATTCAGAGTCTACATCACAGTGTCAGCATAAGTCAGAATCTACATCATTCAGAGTCTACATCATTATGCAGCATCACAGTGTCAACATCACAGCAGTGTAATCATTCAGAGTTTACATCAGAGTGTCAACATCATTCAGAGTCTACATCAGTGTCAACAACACACTTTCCATTCAGAGTCTATGTCACAGTGTCAACATCATTCAGAGTCTACAGCAGTTTATGCAGTGTTCAGAGCGTCAGTGTCAACATCATTCAGAGTCTACATCACAGTGTCAACATCATTCAGAGTCTATGTCACAGTGTCAACATCATCAGTCTACACACCTTCCATCACACAGTGTCAACATCATTCAGTCTACAAATGCCTTCCGCATCATTGCAGTGTCAACAGCGTAACTCAGAGTTTACATCAGAGTGTTAGCACCATGCAGTGTTAGGATCATGCAGTGTCCACCTTCCATCAGTGTACAAATGCCTTTATAACATGTAGCCCATGCAGTGTTCATCATGCAGTGCTCGAATGAATGTGGGAACTGATATGAACCAGTTGAAGTATGTATGGACTGTGCCTTTTACTTAGGACAGTAATAAATACATAATTAAATACAAATTAATGAAATCACTACATTCTCCACACAAGCAAAACCTAAAGCTTCTGAAATCCTCACCACATTAATATTCATGCATCTGATACTGCACAGAGTGAGGCTTCTTCATGACCATCCCACCCTCATCTTCCTCATCTTCATCCTGTGCTCTGTGCAGTTGGTCACATGTTTACAGACCTTAAAATAAAACCTGGGAATGCAATTTTTTGAAGATGACAACCCAAATTTTGATAACAGTTTTCCTACCGGCCTAAAAGTCTTATGTATCAGCTCTTTCCTGTATGTATGTATCAACCTGACTCTGCGGTATTCATGGTAACGGGTGATTAGACTGACACTAGTGATGATCTAACATTGTAGTCCCTGTTGTGTGATAGGAGCTCACCACTGTGCCTGTTTCTCTTTCAGAGAACTCCAGCACAATGAAAAAGGTAGATCTCCCCTGTCCCATCTCTCTTCCCCGTTTGGTGTAGTGGTAGGAGTGTGGTGTGGTTGTAAGGAGCGGGGCTTGTAGGTCCGAGTCCCAGGTGGACCATTGCTGTTATATTCTTGAGTAAGATACATGACCTGAATTGACCAACAGGCAGGAGTGTGGCGTAGTGGTAAGGAGCAGGATTTGTTACCAAAACGTTGCTGGTTTGATTTCCCTGCTTGTGTACTGCTGTTGTACCCTTGGGCAAGGTACTTAACCTAGAATTGCCTCAGTAAATATCCAGCTGTCTAAATGGATAGAATTGTAACCTATGTAAGTCTCTCTGGAGAAGAGCATCTGCTAAATGACAATAATGTAATGTAATTGCTTTGGTACATATCCAACTGTATAAATGTATAGCTTGTAAAATACGAGATATGTAAGTTAGTCTGGATAAGTGTGTCTCCTAAGCAAACTAATGTAAAGTAAATTAGCATTTCTGGAGACAGGGGTGACCACATTCATGTTTCAGAAACATGAATTCAGTGATTTCTCTCTTTCAGAACAAGAACCAGAGGTCTGCCAACAACAGACCACCTGATACAGGTAATGACACGTTTTTATTTGGACACTTATGTACAAAAATGTATTTTGTGTCTGGTATATGTCTGGTATATGTATGAAAATGTAGTATATGCTGTGTTTGATATTTAAGTTGTATTTCATGTCGTTTATAATGTTTAGTTTACCTTGATTGGGATATACTTCTTTTTGATACTTCGCTTGTCTGATATTTTAGGTTACCTTTGTAAGGATATTTGTATCATTTTAAACATTTTAGCTGACCTGTAAAAAGACACACGTATGAAGACGGTCGTTTTAAATATTTTAGATATCCGTGGTGAGGAGAGGAATTCGTACCCTGTGTGATGTTTTAGCTTTCCTTTGCGTGTGTGTGTGAAAGTCCCTCGTCACACTGCGGTCCTCAGGACTCCCCTGGTGTGCCGGCAGTGTGGGCGGGGATTTGCATGCTGTAAAGGGGTCATACTTCGTGATGGTTTTAATGTGGTTTTACAAACAGGAATTTTAGTGTCTGGTGGACAAGACGCACAGGCTTCCGAAGCAGCGTAGGTTGAAACTACATGAATAGACAGTAGAAAGACTCCTGGGGTCTGAGGCTTCCTCTGGGTGTTTCATATCTGTCTCATTTCCACAGCCTAGAGAGTTTAATAATGCCTGTGTCTCATTACACATCCTTGGGCGTTTAATTATGTCTGTATCGGTCTAATCTCCCAACCTTGAGCGTTTAATTATGCCTGTGTCTGTGGCCTGGAGTGTTTGATAATGCCTGTGTCCCTCTTTTCCCCTCAGCCTTGAGCATTTAGTAATGTCTTTATCTGCCTCATAGCCCTAGTCTTGAGCATTAATAATCTCTGAATCTGTCTCATGTTCCTCCTCTTGAGTGTTTAATAATGCCTGTATCGGCTTCATCCCCCCAGCCTTGATCATTTAATAATGCCTGTATCTGCCTCATATCTCTAGTCTTGAGCGTTTAATGAAGCCTGTGTCTGCCTCATGTACCTAGTCTTGAGCGTCTGATAATGCCTGTGTCTACCTCACGTCCCTAGTCTTGAGCGTTTAATAATGCCTGTATCTGTGTCATCCCCTCGGTCTTGAACATTGAAAAAATGCATACATTTGTCTTATGTCCCTAGTCTTGCCAAAGATGGAGGTCTCTCAAGAGTATTATGGGCTGCCCCCGGCCCCTGTCGCATTTGGCCAACCGCTGCACCTCTCCATGGGTGATGTCATCGAGCTGATGCGTGCGGAGGTGGACCTGCAGTGGTGGGAGGTGGGTTGGGGGAGGGGCTTGCAGAGACCAATCGTTTGCTCCGTATGTACACATTCAGGGCTGTAAATGTGAGCAGGGTTCGCAACCCCAAAGCTGTCAGTCTGAATCCCAGGTCTGCTGTAGATGCTCTCTTGGGCTTGATGGTACTTGATTTGCCTCAGTAAATATCCAGCCGTATAAACCTAAACATTTTAAAAACATGTAAGTGATGTGAGTCACTCTAGGTAACAGCTTCTACTGAAGTGTCACATTCGTGTGTGAGTATTACATGCAAGTACTACATTTCAGATATCAAACATGTTTACACTGCTTCCATTCTCAATTTTTTCCATAACAAATCCAACAAACCACTTGTTATGAGCATGTATGTGTGATCTCACTGTATGTGAATGTCAGTAGCTAGACATTTTTTTACCTTAGTGCTTCTCATAACGTACTGAACAAACCTTTGAGCAAAGTTTACTGATACCGTCACATGAGAAAGAGACTCAGACGTTTCTACTGTACAGGCAGAGTAAGATGGAGGAGCGATCTCCACGTTTAAGCAACGCACGCTTACAGCTCTCAAAGGGAAGTTAAGTATGCCTTCTACGCTGCCTGTTCTGCAGTAAAAGCTGATCTACAAAGTGAGCACGAAGCATATTGCTTTGCGTGTCTCTCCCTCTTCTGTCTTACAGCACAGGGGCTGGTGTAGGGGTTCCGGTTGAGGCACAAGGATAAAGGATTGTAAACACTGTAAAATGTACGAGGATAAAGCATTGTAGAAATATATATATATAAAAAAAACTTTAACAGGGGGCAGTGTAGCATAGTGGTTAAGGAGCAGGGCTCGTAACCAAAAGGTTGCTGTTTTGATTCCCTGCTGGGGCACTGCTGTTGTACCCTTGGGCAAGGTACTTAACCCACAATTGCCTCAGTAAATATCCAGCTGTACAAATGGATAACATGTAAAAACTGTAACCTATGTAAGTCACTCTGGATACGAGCATCTGCAAAAAAATGACAGTAATGTATTAATGTTATAAAGAATAAGCATGATGTTATAAATGTTATAAAGAGTAAGCATGCACCAAGCCATTTAGCTGAATTTATCTCGTTAGGTCACAGTCCTGGTCAACAGCTCTAACCTCAGCATCACATCCGGAGCTTCGTTGTGGCTTGTTCTGTCATGTGTCCTACATTTGGTTCATTCAGACCAAGCTGGAAAATCACTGGGATACAAATCAGAAAAGCCGTACTTTTGGTTTTTTTTTTTTTCTTTTGTGGTGTGAAGGAGGACGCGAGTTCGGTTTAACTGAAACTGTGTAAGTTGGGAATCCTCAGGCAGAAGTATATAGGAGACAGTGTGTGGCCTAAGGGGAAACTAACATACTCACGTCGCCTGTTAGATATGAAAATGTCAGCTGTACTGGTACAGTGCACTGTAGAGTAAAGAGAGGCTGTTTCCTGTGCCCCACAGACTGAGGAAGGCGGGGCCTCAACAGGAAGTGACAACAGTAGCAAGCGTCTGAGGAACTTGCACTTCCCTAACTGACAGCAGACAGAGAGCTACCACATTCTCCCTCTTTCTTCCTCTCTTGCTCAAACTCAAATGCGCTTGTACAGCTTGAGCTGGACAAGTGTATTTGAACTTGAGCTAATGTGCTTGTATTTGCTTAAACTTCCGTGCAAATGACAGATAACAGAATAAAACGTTAGTGGCACACAGTATTTAACACCTCCCCAACCACCCACCACCCACCACCTCAGCCTGAAAAAAACCTGAACGCTGTTAACAGACCTCTCTCTTTGCCCGCTGCACACATGCACACACACTTTAACTTTACTGAGTGTTGCAGAACTTACTTTGGGAAAGGCTGCCCCCTGCTGACCGCATCACAGAGTTAAAATACAACAGCAGGCTCGCTGATCGACAGTCTATTTGACAGTTGAGGGTCTGTGGTTTTCAAATAAATAGAAGTGTTTTTAGTAGAGCTTTGCATGACCGTTATGAAGCTACAGGAGCCTCTAATTCAGACTGATCATCCAACCAATCATCTGTCATTGTTCACTGGAATAGAATCCTCATCTAAAATGTGACAATACCTTTTGTACACGTGCGCTTTCCCCCATTGCAGTCTCATAGCTTGTGCCTATAGGGAAAACTTAATGAAATAAAATTAAAATGCAGTGCTGCTAATCTTTCATCACATATTCAATGCCGGTAAGAATTAAGTCAGGGATGACTGGTTGATCTTTAATCACATTGTTAAGTAGCATATTTAAATGGAGTTAGTGTCATCAAAAGAATATGCCTGGAACAGAAAGATCAAATGCTGATTTAGATTTTTGTAAAATTATATGTTGGTTGGTATAGATCATTAAGAATGCAATGTTGTATCATATCCTGTGCTCTAGTGTGTCACAGAGCTCTGGTGTTCGGAGGTCAAAGTTCACAGAGGAGGGGTCACGGATTGTTCCTTCTCTTCCAGGGCCGGAACATAACGGCAGGAGAGACGGGCTGGTTCCCCTGCTCAAAAGTCCGACCCTTCGTCCCCGTGAGTACTGGGGGGTCATTAGGGGTCACGCAGGGGTCATGAAGGGTGCCCTCTCGCTGTTTACACTCCAGCTCTGTGAGCTGTAACATGGCCTCAGAGTAATGAATCAGCCGCTTTTACCTGTTTGCCCCACTCTCTCTCGACTGCGTCACATGATTCTCTCTCTCTCTCTGTCCACAGAGATCCATGCCTGACCTGACATTATACTCATGGTATGTATGGCAGCTCTGTCTGGTCATTACGCCTCCTCTTAAATTCCGCACGATTATATGCAATAGTTCTATAAATCTTCATAATGCTGTGATATTCTGGTGCGTGTATGTTACGTCGGGTAACGTGGTCCATTAGTGTACCGACTGGGTATGACCATATGTGATATGACCATATATGCACGGTGCCATGTGAATCACTCATTCAGAATCCCACCTGTGGGTTGAGAGGCACTAACTCATGCCTCCACCAACAGTGTTGTAATGTTGTAAAGCACTGGCTCCCAGATCTATCTGCATTCCTAATGATTAGCAGCACTGACTCTCAGATCTATCTGAGCTCTTAATTTGGAGCAGCACTGACTCCCAGATCTATCTGTGTTCTTAATATGGAGTGACACTGACTCCCAGATCTATCTGTGTTCTTAACGTGGAGTGGCACTGACTCCCAGATCTATCTGCATTCCTAATGATTAGCAGCACTGACTCTCAGATCTATCTGAGCTCTTAATGTGGAGCGAAACTGACTCCTGGTTCCTCCCGCAGGTTTGCCGGAAACCTGGACCGGGCGGCGGCAAAGAACCTCCTGCAGTCGCGGTCCGACGGGACGTACCTGGTGCGGCAGAAGGATGCCGGGGAGTTTGCCATCAGCATAAAGTGAGTGCGAGAGAGGCGGGGCTTGGCACCCCACCCGGGCGCGTGCAGCCCGCGGGAACAACCCGCGGCAGGCCAGTGTTCCGCAGCGGGCGTGCGTGCACACGTTCCCACACGCTGACACACATGCACAAATACAGAGACGTGACCACGCGTGCACTCAGACGCAGACAAAACAGACACGGACACACAGATAACTCAGGTACACATGCACACACGCAAGCACACACAAACTTCCTTGCAGAAATATGACTACAGATGGAGAATTCACAGAAACATGCACACACAGACACGCATGCATACACATACACCACACACACGCTGAAAAATAGCCACACATAGACGGATAACTCACACACAAACACACACATGATAAATGCATCTCACAGGTTTCCTCCCTCTCTTCCAGATTCAAGGTAGAGATCAAACACATCAAGATAACATCTTCAGAGGGCCTTTTCCGCATCAATGAGAAGAAGGCCTTCAAAGGGTTAATTGTAAGTAACAGACAGGAACAGAGAGCTCACCATCATATGATGCACCAGAGAGCTCATTACTGTGCGCCTCTTATCTGAGGGGTATCCCACTGAAAACCTCAGTTTCAGGTGAAGTTGTCCATACCACCTATAAGGTTATGGACAGCAAAACATTGCATGAGGCTATGAGTTTGCAGCACTATGGGTAATATATTATAATTATAATGGGTAATATATGGTGGTGTAATGAGAAAGTTCTGTTCCCTCAGCGGTGTGGTTTATTAACTGAGTGAGCTGTCATTGGTTCTTCCAGGACCTGGTGGAATTCTATCAGCATAACACCCTGAAGGAGTACTTCAAGGACCTGGACACACCTCTGCAGTACCCTTATAAAGAGCCTGAGCAGAGTATGGCTCCCCCTGCTCCTGGTGAGTCACCCCATCTCTGAGCATACGTGCACGCACACACACACAGACCCGTGGTTTATAACTCTGTCGGCATGTGAACGAACCTCGCCTCGTGCATGCGATTCACCATTGTTACTCCCATGTGTCTCCAGCAGGGGGCAGCGTGCGGTACTTCGGCACAGCCAGAGCGCGGTATGACTTCTCTGCCCGAGACCGCACTGAGCTGTCATTGCGTGAGGGAGACACAGTGAAAATCATCTCCAAGAAGTCCCACAATGGCTGGTGGAAGGGGGAGGTGTATGGCCGGGTGAGGGACCGCCCCAAAAACCCCACCATCTTTCACTCTCCATCTCTCTCACTCCTCTCTCTGTCTCCTCTGTTTTTTCCACCTCTCCCACTCCTCCCTCTGTTTCCTGTTTTCCCCATTTCTCTTAATCATTCTTTCTCCTCTGTGTTCTCTCCATCTCTCACGCCTCCTTCACTTCTTTATCTTCTCTCTGTCTCTCACTCCTCCCTCTGTCTCCTCTTTTACCTCTGTTTCTCTCACAATTTCTTTCTCCTGCTTTCTCTCCATCTCTGTCACTCCTCCTTCCCCTCCCTCTGTTCTTTCATTTCTCTTACCCCTTCTTTCTCCTCTGTTCTCTCCTTCTCTCACTCCTCCCTCTCTCTCCTCTGTTCTCTCTCATTTCTCTTACCCCCTTCTCCTCTGTTCGCTCCATCTGTCTCAGTCCTACCTCTCTCTCCTCTGTTCCCTCCACCTCTCTCACTCATGAGCCCCCTTTCCCCTTCCTTCCACAGGTGGGCCTCTTCCCAGCCAACTACGTGGAGGAGGACTACTCCGACTATTGCTGACGTAGCCGCGGGGCTGCCAACGCTCCGAGACTACCGCAGACTGACAGCCTGAGACCAGAAGCTTGTGCACCCGCCTGTCCCGGCACAGAGGGGGACCAGGCTCACAGCCCCACGCCTGCACGCTAGCCCCGCCCCCCCCCCCCCCACCCCCCCGTGCCCTATGAACTCAACATGACCCAGAGGGCGTGACTTTCAGATGTCCGGTGGCACCCCATCAGATATCATCAGCCTGGTTCCCTTGACCTCCTGTCATGGTCCGGCCGAAAAAAAACACAGCCCGACTCCTCTCCTGGTCGTGCCCCCATGGCTCTCTGTGCTGCACCCCTGTCTGTGCCACTTCCCCTTACATTGGCCCTGCAGAGAGAGTGTTTTTTTGTGTTGAGTCAGCATCTCTGTTTAGTTTAGCAATTTTTGTGTTTTAATCATGCACTATTCCTGCAGAAACCACATCCCTGCTGTACTTCCTCCTGTCCAACACATGTATCACTGCTGTGACTGAGCCATTCCCCTCACACATCTCTAAAATCACTCAACCAATCCCCTCACACATCTTTACTGTCATTCAACCAATCCCCTCACACATCTCTATTGTCACTCAACCAATCCCCTCACACATCTTTACTGTCATTCAACCAATCCCCTCACATACATGTCCACTGTCACTCACCCTGTCCTGCACAGATACTCTCTCACTACTGTATTCTCTACTTCTCTACTGTTTTTACCACTTCTAGAATATGCATACTCTTGTAACCCCACTCCACACATCAACACAGCATCTCTGAAACATTCTGTCTGCATGGAGATGGAGACACTGTGCCTGCAATGAACCATGGGAAAAATGTATCAGCAACTGGAGAGGAGCCTTTCGAGAGTAGAACTCTAAGTGAATGGTGACTTTCCGTGCGCTACTCTTTGAGAGAGAAGCAAAGTGTTTTGATTGCAGGCAGGGTTACCTTGGTGCACGGGTGGGCATCATGGTCTCTGTGCTTTTCTTTGCTGGAGTGTGGCCTCTTCTTCAGTTTACAGCTGCACGCTAACTTCAGGGTCGGCCTGCGCAGGTCCACATTTTACGGGTCTGTGAAACTGGCCCAATGTGCCTCTCTCTCTCTCTCTCTCTCTCTCTGTGCCTCTGGGGTGTGCACACCTGTCAATCAAACCTTTTGTTCCGCCACTGATTCCTGTGTTAATTAAAGTGTTGAATGTAACCTTGGTGAGCAGATCTCTGATTGATAACCCTGGAAGTCCTTGGAGTTGACTTCCGAGCATCTGTGATTCTCTGAGCCCTGCACGCACGCTGCATGCACTAACACATGCACAAACGCACACACACACACACACACACACACACACACCTCCTCATGAATCACTGCTCACACCTTGACAGGGCTCAGACAGGTTTAACGCAGAGATGATGGAGGGCATGTGCACAGTGAACAAACTCGCTGCCTGCAGGCAAACCCAGGGATTCACAGCAAACAGGAATTCACAGGAACTCGCCACTTTTTAGCAAGCTCTGGAATTCATAGGACCCCACCACCTCAAGACGAGCTTGTGTCCAGAAACCATACGATTCTTAAAATGTGTGTACATATGTAGCAGTGCTGCCAGTAGAGTAGCAGGTAGCTGAGTGGTTTCAGCTGTGACATCACTCCCGGAGACTTGTTGCCAATGCAGTTAGGGGAAAATTGCCTTTAGCTCAACTGGTAGCGACTGGCAACTGGTAACTGGTAACATTCACTTGTGGAGGTACCAACCTCTTTCATGTCCGTTACACACACACACACACACACACACACACATACACACAAGATCGTGCACACACACACACACACACACAGGCCCGCACATACGTGCACGCACACACACATACACACAAACATGCACATACATGAACATACATACACACACACACAGGCTGTGAAGAACCACTTATTGATGCTGAAGCACAAAGATTTGTGGACCTACATATCCTGCCATGTGCACCAAAGGTAGGCCTGTTGCTGGTTTTGAATCAAGCTCCCCTGTACTGGATGATCAAATGTTCATACCTAAGCTTCACTGAATGACACACAGTTTAACGAGAGGAGCAATCACTTCAACACAGACCAATAAGCTCTCCCACGGGCTGTCACTTAAAACCTGCAAACTTTTACAACAGAGGCCTGAGTCAGATGGTAAATTCTAGATGCCTTGTGAAATATACTAAGAACATTAAATGACAATAATGTAACGTAAGTTAGCAGACACACTTATCCATTGCAACTTACAATTTTATCCTTTTATACAACAGGATATTTACCAAGGCAATTGCAGGTTAAGTACCTTGCCCAACGGCAGTGCCCCAGCAGGGAATGGAACCAGCAGTCTTTTGGTTGCAAGTCCTGCGCCTTACCACTACAGAACACTGCTGCAGAACAAAAACATTTCTGTGGTGGCAGTCGACACGTAAGGCTGAAACAAACAAGCCTGCAATGTCTAATGACTGCTACATATGGAAATAAATTATGCATTTGCCAAAGAGGCTAGAGAAAGAATTTCCATACCATATTACAGTTCTTATTCAGTTAAACTGTAATCTAACGTGCTATAGCGGCATACTGACTCATCCGATAGTTCAGTGAATTAATGTTTACAGAAAGCTAACAGGCAAGTGAGGGGCAAACGGTTCTGTCCTCAGTTCAGTGAAGAATTACGTGGAGGAAAACCACCTCAGTGAACAGTCCACATGGCTGTTAACCTGGAGATGGGTCACTTGTAAATGCATGTATTAGTTGTTACTATGAGGCAGTGAGTTTGTGCCAGAGGCTAGCTACCAACGATGTAGCAATAACAGCGTACAGTACTGCGTGTGATGCGACCACTTTTGCTTTCAGTTGCTACGATGTACCTTAAAAATCGTCTTTTTTAATGCGCTAGAGTTCTGATAGTTTATGCTTTAGACAAAAGATAAATATTCCAATTCCAAACCTCTCACAGTATTTCAATTCAATTTTATTTGTATAGCGCTTTTTACAACACAAGTTGTCACAAATCAGCTTTACCTTGTTCCCAGGCCTGAGACCCCCCTGAGAGCAAGCCTACGGCAACAGTGCTCTTGGGAATAAATATTGCAAAAACAACATAAAACGTCGTTAAGCAGGGGACGAAGTGGCGCTTAAGACTGAGTAAAGTTTCTTTGTTGGTCCGCTGCTACAACCTACTGGACAAAGCGCTGCACTGCACCCCGTAACTGAATGCGACTAGCGAGAGGAAGGGCAGACGCGCATAAAGCAAGGGAAAAATGGCAGACGACGACAAGCTACCACCGGGCTGGGAAAAGCGGATGAGCCGCAGTTCAGGTCAGATCGGCCAGATGAACAACCCCCCAGATTGTCGTTACCGGTGAAATCTTTCTCCCTGGTTAATGTCATCGCTGTATCGCCTTGTTGAGAAAGCAAGCCGCACCAGTAGCGCTGGTTGCAGCTAGCGCTAGCTAGTTGTAATGCGCATTTACGCAGACTGCGTGTTGGTTAGCTAAATTAGCTATCAGATTATACCGCGGAACAAGGCTATTACGAAGCACAGTGGCGTTGAATGGAGCAAGTTAGATAGCTAGCAAGCTAGATAGTCCAGTTAAAATTAGCCAGTGTGTTAAAATAACAAGCCAGCCACCTAATGCTAGCAAGCTAAATAGCTAGCTAGCAAGCTAGAATGAATGGAGTTGGCTTATGTAGCTTGTCTAGCAAATTATCATAGGGACAACCCCCCGAAAGGTTCACAAGTTGTGCGTTTCGACAGTTGGTTAGATCTTGTGGTTAACGCGTGTAATTTAGCTAGGTAGAAAAAGGTAGCTCTGTTCACGAGAAAGTAAAAATTGATGATTAAACAGCCCATCCCTCAGAAGGATAACTACATATCGTTAGCTAGCTTGCTAACGTTAGGCCCGAGTCATCTCTTCACGCAGTTTGTGTGCGTCTCGCAAATTCTAACGTTAGCTATCGTACTGTCTAACACAGCTATCTGTCTCGGACATGTAACTTTAGATTATGTCAAAACCAGTGGAATCGTAACCGATCAGTCCTTTATATATTCAGTGAAACCTGAAGTCACTTAACACAAGGCCCTTTAGTCAGTGCTGTTGCATTTTGCACTGCGATGCATTCGTAACGTTTCTGCAAGCACTTATTTCTCTTTATCTAGGTTGCTACATTTTAATGCAACTGTGGGTGCATTTTTGTAGCACGTTTATGACTTTATGGAATATTAAACTTGAGCGTAATTACTTAAAATTAATTAATAGTGGCTTTCGTTCAAAATTGATCGATAGATTTGCGTGCACAGCTCGGTGACGGTGATGGCGCAATTTGCTTGTTGTGGCTGAGCCAAATTGGATGACTCGGATTCGTAATTGAATATTTGGCTCATCGGTCGATTTTTATGGCTAATTCACTTCAATGGCTAAACGAATCACCGCGCGTACACAAACCTCTCCCCTTTTTTGGCTTCACTGAATGGATGCAAGAACCATCTTCTCGAACGTTAGACCAAATCGCTTGGTTATTAATGACTTTTGGACAGTTTGATAATTTAAGCATAACTCCAATGAGGCTGGGCAATATGAATGAATTCGATGCAGGTTAACTGATAATTATATTTGCCGTAATCAGTGTATAGAAGGTCCACGCAAACACACATGCTGCTTTTGGGTGTTACGGTACCTGTTAGGGTTTTGTTTGGTCCTACTTGGGGAGACTCCTGATTCTGGCAGCTGGCCCAGTTTGCCCACGCTTAGCATATCAGAGTGAAATTATTCCAAATGTGGCCTTTTCTCTAAATCTGTTCTGTAATTGGGCCATTGGCTAAATAAAGGCCGGTGTTTGTACAAATCAGGTCAAGTGTACTGTTTTAACTTACCCCTCAGGTGGAATGTACTGCCCTACCCACCCCCCTTCTGTAGTTTAAATGTACTACTTTAATACTACTTCAAACCCCAACCTCCTTCCTTCCCTGGGTTGAAAGCACTACTTTAACCCAATCTCCCTCCTTCTCCTAGCTCAAGTGCGCTATTCTGTCCCACTCTCCCCTTTGGCACCTCACCCTTCCTCCTTCCTTAGGTCCAGTGCGCTACTTTAAACCCCTTCCTCTCTTCTTCTCTAGTTTGAGTGTACTACTGTATCACACCTTCCTTCCTTCCCTAGGTTCAGTGTACTACTGTAAAGCCCACCCGTACTCCTTACAGAGGTACAGAGTAGTACTTTATACCCTATTCTCCCTCCTTCCCTAGGTCCAGTGCACTACTTTAAACCCTACCCTACCATCCCTCCTTCCCTAGTTTGAGTGCACTACCGTAGACCCTATTTGTCAGTCCTTTCCGTAGGTCCGGTGTATTACTCTGCCCCACCATACCCTTAGTCCGTAGGTCCAGTATACTGCCTTAAACTGCAACCTCCCTCTTTTCCCCCCTAGGTCGAGTGTACTACTTCAACCACATCACCAACGCCAGCCAATGGGAGCGGCCGAGCGGGGCGGGGGACGGGAAGGGCGAGCCGGAGAAGGTGCGCTGCTCCCACCTGCTGGTCAAGCACAACCAGTCGCGCCGCCCGTCCTCCTGGCGGGAGGAGAACATCACGCGGACCAAGGAGGAGGCCCTGGAGCTGATACAACGTGAGATTAGCCTAGCGCTGCGGCCGCGCCTCCCCTGCCGGGACGCGCACGCTCACGGGACACGCCCCGCTGCCATGCCACACCCCTCATCGCAACCATGCCCCACTCTGATACCCCACTCACTGCCTCAGCCACACCCATGTTCACACCGCACTTCGCATTACATTACATTACATTACATTACATTTATTTAGCAGATGCTCTTATACAGAGCGACTTCCAGAACACAAGAACAGAGGTGTGTCCATTCAAATTGAACGAGCAACAGTGTCAGGCCAGCCTAACAGCACTCCCAGACCAATGAGTGTGAGCTTGACGCCATTCAAGCCCTACCACAACTTGCGCAACCTGACTAGACAAGGAAAGCCAAGTATAGTACTATACATCACGGTTGCTACATCACAGAATCAAAAAACGCATTGCGATACATGATGTTTATTTTACGTGTAGTAATACAAGTAGCAGGTGTTAGGGGGTGTGAATTGAGGTGGAACCGAGATGCAGTCTGAAGAGGTGGCTCTCTCAAAACAAACCAGTCTCCTCAACTGCACCCCATTTCTAAACTGGACTTTTTTGCTCCAGCCACACCCACTCGCTTACAGCATCATCTTTATGCATCACCATCTTTTCAGTAGAATCTCTCTGCTTAAATAATTGAATAAACCTGCCCCCCCCTCCCTTTTTGCTTGTTCGCTTGCTCTCGCTCTATAGAATACATAGAGAGGATCAAGTCTGGAGAGGAGGAGTTCGAGAGCCTGGCCTCCCAGTTCAGCGACTGCAGCTCCGCGAGAAATGGCGGTGATTTGGGCTCCTTCGGCAGAGGTAGGTGCCTGCACCCCAACCCCCCAATTTCCCATCCACCCCCCCACCCCCAGCTGGGCCTCTTTTCAACCCCCATCCCAAAAAGGTCTTTACTCCAACTTCCTTTAGGGCCTACATCCAAGCTCCAAAGCCTGTTGGTTGTAAAGCTGGACACACACACACCCGATGGTCGATCAGGCTGCTCTGATGTTGCAGTCAGTCAGGGTCGGCCATTAAGCTCTGATAAAGATGTGCTGCACCGCGCAGCCCAGACTGCAGCCGATGTCTTATTTATAGAAATTGCTGTTACGCCTTGTCTCAGTCCAGTCCACTCAGGTGCATGGGAGAGAACCAGGGGCGAATAAAGGGAACTCGCACACCACAAAAATAACGAGGGAAATGTCCTTCACAGAGGCTAGAGAAATACATTTTATTTTACTGTTGTTTAAAGTGGAAAAGCACTTCGTGAAAAATGCAGACAAATGTTTCTGTTACATCATCATCAGCACTGAGACGGCTGATGGCTTATTTGCACGTTGTGTGAAGAACAAACTGTCTAGACCAGGAGGGCATCAGTAGCTACTGTTTGTAGCTAACCTCACCTCTACTGGTGAGCTGGTTAACAGCCAGCGCTAGCTACCTGGTCTATCAGAAACAATAACGTTACCTGAGATAAAACCCATCTCAAGTTCATACTGCAACAAAGAAAAGCACAGAGACCACAGTGTTCACCTGTTGCCCGTTTATAATTTAGGTAAATAACATAACTAGCTAGCTAATGTAAGAAATAGTTAGGTACACAGCTAGTCTTCCACTGGAGACTGGATTTCATGAGTTTGTTGCTACAGAATTTAGTTTCTCTGTGCTGTTGTAAAATGCTATTCTCTCCTCAGCCAAGCTAATGAATTTGTCCTTGTTCTCGTCTGTTCAAATCGGGGTCATAACTAGAGTTAAAAAGTTTCCTCCTGGGTGGGGGGGCCCACTTTTTTCCTTTTTGTTCATTTCCATTCTCTCGTATGGAGGCCCCCAGCGCTCTGATTGGCTTGAGGGGGAAGTGCCTTCACAAATGGCCGATGCCCATTTTGCTTGTGGAATGGAGACCAACAGCCAGCAGTTACGGCTGACCACAGACCACACCGTAGTGTAGCCACGGGCTACAGTCAGCCGCCAACAGTTTTTGCCTGACTGGCGGGTGTGTGCGTGTTTGTGTGTGTCCAACTTAAGTGTGTCTCTGTATGTCTGTCTGTATGAGTGTACATGTTTGTCTATGTGTGTCTGTGTTCATTTGTATACATTTTACTGTCCGTCTGTCTCTTAGTGTTACTGTCCGTTTGACTTTCTGTCTCTGAATGGCCCTGTCTGTGTGTCTGTCTCTGAGCGTTTGCTCTGTCTGTCTGTCTCTGAGCATTTGCACTATCTGTCTGTCTCTGAGCATTTGCTCTGTCTGTCTCTGCGTTTGAGCTGTGCTCTCTGTCTGTCTCTGGGCGTTTGCACTGTGCTCTCTGTCTGTCTCTGGGCGTTTGCACTGTGCTGTCTGTCTCTCTCTGTTTGCTCTGTCTGTCTGTCTGAGAGTTTTCTCTGTGTCTGTCTGTCTGTCTGTCTCTGAGTGTTTGCTCTGTCTGTCTCTGAGCGTTTGCTCTGTCTGTCTCTGAGCATTTGCTCTGTCTGTCTGTCTCTGAGCGTTTGCTCTGTCTCTGAGCGTTTGCTCTGTCTGTCTGTCTCTGAGCGTTTGCTCTGTCTGTCCCTGCAGGTCAGATGCAGAAGCCCTTCGAGGATGCCTCGTTTGCTCTCAAAGTGGGCGACATGAGCGGCCCGGTGTTCACTGACTCTGGTGTCCACGTCATCCTGCGCACGGGGTGAACGGCCAGCACCCCCAAACCAAGACCCCCCAGATATCCCCCATCTGCAAGTCAGCGCCCCTGGCACCCCTGAAATATCCCTCCAGCTCCCCCAAACCAACACCCTTAGATCAGCACCCCTGAAATATTCCTCAGGCTCCCCCAAAGCAACACCTTCACATTAGCACCCCCAGAATAATCCTTCAGCTCCCACCAAACCATTATCATCACCCCCCAATCCAAGGACCCCTCAAGCATCCCTCCAGCTCCCTCAAATTAATACACTCTAATCAGTACCCCCCAAAATATCCCTCCAGCACTCTCACACGATACCCTCACCTGGACACCCCAAGCCAACACCCTCAAAATAGCCCCCCGTCTGTGATAGCAAACCGATACACCAAAACAAACCCCCCTTGGGAGTCACCTCCCAATTCCAAGCAGCACCCCTTCTTCCAGTGGAATCCCAAGTAAAACTCAGACAACTCTTGTAAACCATCCACTACTTAATCTTACCCTGCTTCTTGGCCACACCCTCCATAAACTCTCACTCACCAATCAGATTGAGACTCTGCTTCTGAGCCCCGCCCTCGCCTGCCCCGTTCCCTTTAGTGTAAGTGCATGGCTCCACTCAGCGGGATCGAGGAATACTGGAGAGCCACGGTCGGCATGGTGATGATGATGCTGATAAATAAAGAGAGTCTATGATTGGACAGAAAGCGTCCTGACCCAGAATGCTGGCTGAGTGCGAGTGAGTCTGCTTCGTTAACACTTCTCGTATGTGGTCACATGACCGATGATTGGTGTGTTACTCTGTGTCCATGACGACAGAGTGAGCAGATTAAGCGTGTTGTCACGTGATGAGTGTGTCCCTACTTGTCAACACCTTTCACCCCCCCAACATGGGCCTCCTGTCCCGCTCTCCTCCGAACAGGGATCATAACAAGAGAACAGGATCACAGCGCCCATATTTTGTGCCCAAAGCTCTAGAAGGCCTTGCTGTTTTAGGGAGGAGTTGTGCATGCGTATCTCTGATTGGTCCAGATAGTGTGAGAGAGCTGCATGTGTTCTCATCTCGGGTGGAAACTCCATCAGAAACACACATCTGTCCATTGGTCTGACTCCAGCCAAGATCCATGCAGTGCCCAGACACTCTGCCCATTAGAAATTGTGTGCAAGAGCAGTTGGAAAGAAATGCTGGGTCTCCAGGCTGGGTTAAATGTGTGTTGTCTGTTTTGAAGCACCCGACCTCCTATTGTAACCCTCAAGTAGTAGAAAACCACCCCGCGTAAGGTGATAAAAGAGAGAGGAGAAAAGTGTTGGGGTTGTTTTGGAAAGTTTTGCTTTTTTGTTCATTATCCTCTCCATTCACGGCTTTTCTGTAATGCCTGGGTCCTAGGACTACTTTACCCAGCATGCATGTGGGAGGGTGTTTTTGCATCGGTGCCAAAACATCACTTTTGGTTTGTTCAGAGCATCGCCATTAAAGGAATGTTTTTGTAACCCTGTCCCCTGATGGCTCTCTTTTGTTTGTTTGATTGTGTGGCTGACCATTTGCCCCGTTCATGGTCCAGACAACTGCGACCGCACTTGTACTGCATGACTGCTGAAGAACTGGCCTGACTAGATCCAATCCAAAACTGCGAGCAAACGTGCAGTAATGTAAGGTCACACTAGTAGTTCCTTTTAGCTTGTATGGTGAAATCTATATGAGCAGCAGTGTAGCACAGTGGTAAGGAGCAGGCCCTGTAACTGAGAGGTTGTTGGTTCGATTTCTTGCTGGGGCCCTACTGCTGTACTTAACCCAGAACTGCTCCAGTAAATATCCAGATGTATAAATGGATTACATGTAAAAATAGTAACCTGTGTAAGTCCACCTGGACAAAACTGTCTGCTAAATGACAATAATTTGTAAATGATAACCCCCCCCTCCCCACCCTCACCACCATTTTCTCACAAGCTTCTGTTTTTGCAGCTGAACCTTGTTCTCCTCTCTGACCGCAGCTGTAGCAGGTTCTGTTTTGCGGTAGAGGCTGTTCTTTTAACCGTGCCCTGATTGGTTGAGACTACGACATGGTCATAACCGAAGCCTGGCTAATGGAGCCAAGTTGGGAAGCTGACAATTCTTATTGGGACTGACACTGGCCTGTGGTCTGAGCTGAACAGATTTAAGATTAAAGAATTTTTTTTTTGTGATGGTATCATCAATGTTTGGAGCTTCTAGTCTTTCATGTGATTTTATTTGCATTCTCATATGGTTTTATTAGCTGTCTTCCCCATTGTGGGCGAGGGGGAGGTGGGGGGTAGCATATACCATACAGATTTCGATTTACTTAATTGCTGACTCAACAGAAAGAGCACAGAGGCGCACCACAGGGACCCCTAAAATTTAATGCCCTGTTCCGCACCTTACAGCACATTGCAAATCACAGAGGTGGGGTGAGGGTATTCGATTTCCTTCCACATATATATTCTACATATATATCACGGTGTGACATCCCCTCCCTCTTTAATGCGTGGCTGATGGATGGACACCTCATAAGTTCTGGCAGTGTGTGTGTGTGTGTCTGTATGCCCTTCATCAGTCTCCAAAGCAAGTGCAGGTGGAATACGTTACTCTGAAACATTGGCATTTCTTCAGGTTTTGCTTGTGAGTGAGTGCAGATATTCTCAATTCGCCGCCTGCCTTCTGTCCCCAGAATGCATTATGATGTGTCTGTCTTATCTGTCTTTTTAGCACGCTGGTAACAATGCTTTTGAGTGTATGTGTTAGTCAAACGGAGTGATACACAAACCAAGAAAGCACATTAACAATGGTCAATACGTAATGCTTAGCTAAGCCTTTGGTGTCTGTACGTTTGTGATGAAGATGTTTTTGAATTCAGTAAGTGGCAACATGATATGCAGATGTAATTTTCTCAGGTGGAGAAGCAGAACAGTGGATTTTAGGTGTTGAATGAGGATTAAGTGGTGTGAATTTGACCCATGTGAGCATTTCCAGTCAGCTTGTGTTTCTTGCGATTGGTTTTCAATGTGCGTATCGGTGTTAGCAAAGAAGGAAGAGTGTATTTGAGAATTTCATTGAATTTCCTTTACCATCTACTTCTGTAGAGTTGGAGAATGGAATTCTCTTAGTGTATACCACACAGAGGGCAATGCAAGTTACAACCAATTTTAAACAGATAGAACCAGAAGGGCAAATATACAATGACAGAGGTCATACCACCCAGAGCTACGAGATAATTTATGTGCTTCACAGATGGCACGATGCAGGGTGTCTTACAGCATGCATTTGCCATATGCACTCATCGCGGCTGGACATTTCACAGCGGTCTGAGGTGAATAACTCGCACAATGGAGCAAGTCTTTTGGTTGCAAGTCAAGCGTACCTACTCATTACACGACCCTTGCATCCATAAAAGCCACATTATGAAAAATGACATCTGCTTTGTGAAAAAAGAGATGTCTTGATCCAATGCCATGTGTTTTAGTATTTGTAATTACTAATACCTAAGACCAAAAGTTCTGTTGTAGTGAGAATGATAAACACACCTCCCCCAACATAAATTAGTTCAGAGAAAAAAGAAAATTTCTTCTGAGTACCAGACTATAATTGTCTTTTTTCATTCTAGCTAAACTTAGTAAATTATTATTGTTGATTATACTTTACATTAAAATTTTCAGTTTAACTGAGTACTTAATTAGATGTTACAGGCCTTTGAAAATAGAGACAAGTAATTAGTCTTAACAACAGACAATTAACAAGCAGCTGCCATAAGCTTGGAGAAGACAATGTGTGTGTGTGTGTGTGTGTGTATGGGGGTACTTCTGTCCTTTGTTATCATCTCAAACTCCAACTGTTTATCTGCTGTAGTCTTTCTGTGACATAACTCAAGAAATGTCAAGTGGGATATTGTTAGCACTAATTTAAAAGCTTAATCAAACGTGGTTAATTGCGATCAGTTTGAGGGGAAAACCAGCACACGCGGTCATGGATTAAGAAATGCGTGAAGAGTGAGGACAGGCAGTCTAATAGATTTTTAGAAGAATGGTACACCAAAAAGAACCTTGAAAAAACCAGAAAGCCATAACAAATGCAAAGACGTGACATGACAGCATTGTCAGCTGCCGACAGCACACACACAAGAAATCTGAAAGGGGATGCGGAGAACAACATCGTCCTTCAGAGGCCACTGGGCTGGGTGAGAATGTTTCCTTTCACATTGTTCTCAATGGACGATCAGCTACACGCTGCCTCCTAGTGGTCTGGAGGAGCACTTCATTCTCCCCTGGCTGAAGTGAATGCAGAATCCTGATGGCACCTGGAAGAAGAGGGGACCCAAAGCCCCCATGCAGTAAGTGCATTACAGGTAACGCAGGTGTGATAGTAGTTCACAGTCTCCTATTTCAGCCCATACTTACATGACGGGTAGAAACCTGGGAAGAAGTTAAAGTGTGGCTACATAGCTATAGATAAATTACATGACATTATTGGCAAGCATCTAAATATTTAAATACACACACACACACACACACACACACATATATATATATATATATAAAATATAAAATGTGTGTGTGTGTATTTAAATATTTAGATGCTTTTGGGTTCCTGTGAATGGTAATGTAACTTACTCTAAACCAAGGAGGCTTCACCACCTGTTACAACGTTTCATATTCAGCGGAAGAGCAGGTAGCCAGCAACACAGAATAATGATCTTGCTAAGGTATAATGGAGGGGCTGGGTTCAATGTCCTGTAGGTAACGACTCTGCTCAGAATTGAATGGGGAGTTGGTGAAACGAAGCTAAGAGAGGCGATATGTGACCAATTACTTTTTTGGTTTCTGTCTAAATCCACAAATCGGAGAGAGGACAAAGACGTTTTTGAGAGGCAAAGCACTTCAATAATCTGGCCTAGAGGAGGGTAATGGATGGATGAGGTTTGATCTTTGAGAGATAAGAAGTTTGACATATGGTACTTAGAGGAATGAAAGAGTGCACTAGATGTGGTCTCAGTGTGAAACTTCTAAAGAGAGCAATCTGTAACCTCTCTTAAATACAGTTATTTAGGATGGTCTGTGACGTATTACTCAGGACCAGGAAGGAAGATCACTGTCATCGAGTTTCTTATGTCACCATGCCATGCCAACACCTTCTGAGAGAGTGTGATATGTCTGTGTGTGTGTGTGTGTGTGCGTTTACATACAATGTGTATAGTATACAGGTTGTCTGTGTGTGTATAGTGTTCCTGCTCTTTGCATGTAAGTGTGCGTATAAATGTGTGTGTTGAGTGTACAGGCTCTGTGTGTGAGAGAGACTGTGTGTACCGTAAAGATTGTGTGTATGTGTCTTTGTTGAGCGTACAGGCTGAGTGATTAGCATAGAGGCTCTGTGAGTGTATGTATTTGTGCATGTTTCTGTCTGCGTGTGTGTATGTTGAGTGTAGGGTGCATGCGTGTGTTTTGAGTGTGCAGGCTATGTTAGTGTATGCGTTTGTGTGTGTGTGTGTGTTGAGTGTTGTGACGGAGTGCCGTCACTATGGTTGAGTATGTGCTTTGACTGCCATACCAACGAGCCTGGCTCTTTGGCGTCGCGGTCAAAGTCGCATGTTTGGTACCCCGTAGACCCGGGTTCAAGGCCGGGTGGGGTGACTGCTCTCGCCCTTTGCTACAAATGGTGTCAGAGTGGGATGGCTGGCCACGAGGCCCACGGAGGCGTGCCCAGTGTGTGAGCTGTATGAGGGGACCCCCAGGTTAGGTTGACCCCAGTGTGAGGGACCCCAGAGATGGGTGAAGCACGGTATGAGGGACCCCAGAGATGGGTGAAGCACGAGTGAGTGGGGCACCCTGGGATGGGAGAAGTACGGCAAGGGAATGCGTGAGGGACACCTGTGTGCGTGAAGCGCTTAGGCGCGCTTCCTGAAGGGGAGGGCAGTGTGACGGAGTGCCTTCACTACGGTTGAGTATGTGCTTTGACTGCCATACCAATGAGCCTGGCTCTTTGGCGTCGTGGTCAAAGTCGCATGTTTGGTACCCCGTAGACCCGGGTGGGGTGACTGCTCTCGCCCTTCGCTACAAGTGTACAGGCTCTCTATGAGTCTACGTGTGCGTGTTGAGAGTACAGTCTCTCTGTGAGTGTGTGTGTGAATGTTGAGTGTACAGGCTCTGTGAGTGCGTGTGTGTGTGTGTTGAGAGTACAGGCTCTGTGAGTGTGTGTGTACGTTGAGAGTACAGGCTCTGTGCATGTATATGTGTGTGTGTTGAGTGTACAGGCCCTGTGAGTGTATGTATTTGAGTTTGCATGTATCTGTGTGTGTGTGTGTGTGCTACTTTACTGCTGTCATCACCCGTACATCATAATAGTATTACACAAATTCATTATTATTATTGCTGATCTGATGTGCACATTAATCTAATACTGGACTCACACAGAACTGAAATACATTACAAATATTTTCAGGAAAAAAAAAAACTCAAGCTCCAATTCAAATTTGATAAAGACAGGCGTCCACATGATGAAGGTACTTAAATGAGAAGTTCCAGACATACAGCAGGGGGTGGTGTTGTTCAATTTATGAGAGATGCCTGTGGCTTGTTTTCCAGGGTGAGCATTTCAAATTGGATTTAGGATCTGAGTCTAAAAGTGAGCAATGTTTAGAGGAGTTCATTCAGCTTTATGTGAAGAATTTAGATTATGGTCTCCATGAGCACATAAATGTCAGTTCATGTCATACATTTTGGTTTGGATGATCTTAAAAGACAAATGAAAAAAAAACAGTGTCCCTAAAAATTCGAGAATATTGTCTCGGCTCAGCTCTGTTTTATTGTGAGGGTTGAAGCGGTTCTACCACAATGCCGCTGTTATTTGTTGTTGATGGGTGTGTTTTTTTTCCACGCTTTGAGTTCCTTGTCGTGCGCGCCGAAACCAGTTGTGGTGTTTGATAGTGGGGAAGGGGGGAGGGGTGCTCTGAGTTTTTGAGATGCCGCTACGCCCACTCCCCTCACATCTGCTGGCATCGACGCCAGTGGAGCGCCATTCTCCCAGAATCCCGCGGGAGTGCGACTCACGGATTCTCTTTCAAGCGGCGGCTGTGAAGTCGGGGGTAGCTGCTTGCGGGCCGCCAGGCTCGTCCTTTCATCTGTGGTGCAGGCGCCGATGGCGGAGAGCGAGCGGGGTCGCCGCAGACACCAGAGCGGGGGGGCGGCACAGGCTTTTTCTGGATCCTGGACCTCCGTGGGGTCCAGGGGGTCCAGCTTATGAATAATGAAAATGATTGGGAATGTTAGTGACACCGGTGCCCCCCCTGAAGGGAGGGGGGGGGCACAGGATAAAATTAAACCTCTCTTTAAACCTCTCTCTTAAACCTTCTGGTTCAACTACACTGTTGAATCTCCTTGGTACCTGGGCCCAGGAGGGAGAATTCCCTCCACAGATGTTCAAAATATCGAGTAGATATTCAGCTCTGTGTGTTTTCCCTGCTTGAGATTCTGTCTCTGCCATCTTTTGAAGCTGTAAGTGTTCCACTTCACTGGCTTGTTGTGAATGTTTTTTTCCAGGGGTGTGGTCTAAAAGAGGGCTTCCATACTCAACATACTCCTACACAGGCGGTGCTGGAATCTCCTGCCAGCAACTGGTACCTCTTAGGCAAGGAAATATATAGGGCGGAAGGAATGCAGGATTTGAACATTTGGCGTAATATCTGTGCTTTCCACTGTCAGATGTTCGAGGATTGAACAACTGACATGTAAGAGAACTGGCATGTTTCTAGAGGCCAGTCTTTCCCCAAATATACACGCTGAAACCAATTTCTTTTTTGCTTGAACATAACATGTTTAAAATTATGTGGGAATGGTAGGGGCAGGCCTGTTCCCTCACTTTGCCTGCAGGCCCTTGAGCAGCAGGGGCCTCGCCTACAGGCACACCCAGATGAGGGTGCTTGGTTATCAGCCCAGCCGCCTGCTGGTTGCCCCAACCAGGCCGGTGGTAAACACACAGCCTGTGGGGTCATCGGGAGACTGGTGCCCTTGGGCACGGGTGCCGCTTCTAATGAAAACCCTGTGGTATAATCAGCTACTTTTGCATCAATCCAGTGTTGCGTTGTTTTTGGTTTTGTGATTTTTTTTGGCCCAGCGTTGCGTTTTCCTTTTTTTTTTTTTTTTTGCTTATCATTTGTTTTCTCCCGGTGAGGCACACTAAAATAGTGGTTGATGAATTGGGCAGCTTATCCAATCAGCACCCGGCACGGCGGCCACACCTGGCACTACGCCAGTCCCTTAAAAGAAAAAAAGCTGTTGACGCATTTGACCTCATGGAAAACAAACCTAAAACTATTTTCTTTTCGAACCTTGTCACTCCCTCCAGAAAAGCAATTAATTCAATCTGCACAAATGTTCCGGCCTGCTGGCCCTGTCAGACTTGGATTGCTGTTTTATTTACTTTTTATTTATTTATTTATTTATTTATTCATTCATTCAAACAAGACCAGTAAGAGTAAAATATTCATCACTAGTTTTCATGGAGTCCTGAGTCAATAACAAAATGTATCATCAAAACGCTTGTTATGTAAAACAGAGTAAAAAAGAGTTGTGCGCATGAACAGGAGATGAGACATCAAGCAAACGCAGCTACCTACAAAAATCCCTCACTACATTTTTTTTAGTTAATCATCTGTTCTGGTTGAAAAAATTTTTTTAGTTAATTCCGGACAAGAGGACCAAAGAACTGAAGGCTGCCTTTGAACGCAGTGCTGTTAGCCTGTGGTATGCTGTAGCTCAGCTGCTGCTGCATTGCGTTGGATTTCGAGGGCAGAGGAAACAGAGTATGTATCTCTGGTAGCATATTGCACGTTAGCCTTTTTAATTACCCTTGCTGCTGGGGGTAAGAGGCATCATGGAGCAGGCCAATCACGGACGGTGGGCCACACGCACATGTACTCGGGGGGAACGGTTCTGAGGCCAGCTCACCTGGCCGCCCGCTCAGACCAGGAGAGAGGCCAGACGGGAAAGGTGAGAATTGCACATTGCCGGGGGAGATGAAAGGAGCGGATACGATGAAAATTGGAATCGCGCTTACCGAGAACATAAAAAGCAATTAAAAAAAAAAACCCTCAGAGTCTCTCTCGTCAGACAGCCTTTTAAAAAGCATGTTAGATTTTGTGCCCACTGCTGCACAAAAAGGATGTTTGTGGACCAGATGTTTTTGCTTGGCGTTTTCCCCAAAATGAAAGATTCTGTCAGCTTTGGCTGGGGTCCTAATTCCCAACAAAATGCTCCAACCCTTTAAATGTGTTAAAGGATTTAATGGGAAATGAGATTATATGAGCCTTATTATATGAGTGTTAGTGGAGAAGCCGCTAAACTTCTCTTTTTGTGTCTCTGAAATCCTTCTCTTTAAAGCTCACCCTTTCAGTTCAATACAACAAGCAAAGAGTTGAAAAAATAATGGAAACACCAAGCAGTATGTGAATATTTATTACCTAATACAAGTGTTGGGCCACCCTTTGCCTCAGAACCACTTCAATCCTTCTTGGAATGCTGTTGTTCAAGGTTTGAATTGTTTCTAGTGGGACATCGGACCATTCTTCTTTGAGAGATGAAGGAGATGGAACTGTGTTCTGCAGTTTGTTCCAGAACTTCTCATATGATGTTTGGATCTTCTGACTGGGGAGGCCTTCATCCTGGTGTTCATGACATCACATGATTTTGTTTGGCTCTATGTATATCGTCTGGGATATCGAAACATCTTGACGAAACAATGTTTGCACCATAGGGTGCACCTGGTCACCTTAAATGGCACTAATTCTACCATGCAAAGTAATAATCCGACCCAATGACTCCCGCAAGTTGGCTGCCCATGCCGTAACATATGCACCATTATCTGTACCCGTTGGGAACAGGTAGTGTGGGTTGAAGGCTTCCTTTGGCTTTCTCCAAATGTAACCCGGTCCAGATGTAGGAAACAGAGTAAAAGACAAATCAAACCGTATTCCTTTCACTCCTCAGAAGTCCAAGGTTTTTGCTAATTACACCAGCCCTTCCATAAATATCTTTCTCTCTCTATCTTTTAGCTTTGTGATGTTCAGGACATGCGGACTGTTAAGTGTCCATCTACCCTGTCGGTGACCTTCAACTTCACTGCTTCAAGCACTGTTCTTCTCTCCTGATGCAATATGTATCCATGTGTGTACAGTACCAGTCAAAAGTTTAGACACACCTGATTAAGATTATGGGAAACATGCATTCCAAAACGTTTTGTTCTAAAGACTTTGCTAAATGCTTGAAATTTGTTTCTTAGGCAAAAATAAACAGGGATGTTGATGCCTATAAGAGAGCTTTATTGTCATTGTTCAGGACAGCGAAATTACAGTTGCTCTCCAGTGTCAGTGCTGTGACAACATATAACAAGAATTAAAGACAACAAGACTAAATACAAAATACAAAATGTGTGATGTATAGAATATGAAGAGTAGTACGGAACATGAATAAATAGTAATAGTGTGTGTGCACGTGTGCTTGCGCGCGCGCGTGCGCGTGTGTGTGTGTGTGTGTGTGTGTGGTGTATGTATGTATGTAACTCCAGTTCTGCTCACTCAGAGTTATGCATTGTGGGTTGCAGTGAGAAGCTGTTTTGAGTCCTTCTATGACACCTTCTCTTCTTCCAGCAGACTGACAAACCCGAGCTGCTTCAGTAAAACATCCATCTGTTCAACCGATGATACGTAAAACACAAGCTGAGCCACCTTGGAAAAAGGGCATCTGTCGGGCAGAGCGGTGAGCGCAGGACATTGATGTGAAAAAACACCCCCCGGGAGTGTGTGTGTATTTTTTTTTGGGGGGGTTCGTGCTGGTGGTCATCATTTCAGCCCCGGCTCATTGACCGTCACTGACGCCCGTGATTGGATGCAGAAATGGCGAGACACGCCGGGAGCTAGGACATCAAGGCGGCGTGATGCGGACATCAGAGGGTTACGGAGACAAAGGGGAAGGGGGACGGGTGCAGGTTCAAAGATGCTCAACATCAAAGCGCCCTGTGTGAGAACAGATGTAGCTCAGTCTGAGACAGCCCTGCCCAAGAGGAGCCATTTCACTCTGCGGGGTGTCCTTTCGCACTTGGGAGCTGTAGAAACGGGAACTTTGAACCAGCACCTATTGCCGACAACTTAATGCAGGAAGCAGGAAGATGCTTTTCCATTCTCTTTATAAAATGAGAGCTCAGCTCCCTGATGTTACACTATATCCTGCTTCGAGTCCAGAAGTTGCCACTTTCGGTTATATGTGCAATATTGCAAGCTAGCTAACCTACTGGCTATTGAAAAAAAAATGTTTGAAAACACAGTAGTGTTATGTAGTCTGACAGCTCTCCCTCTCTGCTTTCCCCCATTAACTGAGGGCATTAGCGAGGCCTTGCGTTTGGCTTAATGGCTCAAATTAGCCTCACTTCCAGGGTTGCCAAGTCTCAGTCTGATTCCCCCTATTGCTCAGTCCAAAAAATCCAACGTTTCAAACTGCTCTCACAGACTCCCCTCAATGCC
Organism: Megalops atlanticus; assembly: GCA_019176425.1. Lineage (NCBI taxonomy): Eukaryota > Metazoa > Chordata > Actinopteri > Elopiformes > Megalopidae > Megalops > Megalops atlanticus. Next base: position 7,408,722 of record CM032875.1, read on the forward strand.
TCAATGCACCGCAAATCTCGCAATCGGCTACTTTAATTAAGGCAGTGCAATGTATGGGCTGCTAATAAATTGATTTAATCTTCCACTAAGCTCCTGCCAATTATTCAATTACTCAGCCTGGTGTACAGTGTGTGAAACTATTTCATCTACTTGTTCAAACTACCACATATCCTCACACAGCCTCAGAAAACCTCACTGGTGCGAAGATTTTACCCGAAGCTGTTTCATTTCATTTCATTTTCAGTTTTAAAAGCACTTCCATGCCACCCTCTTTTTAGGTGAATCCCCCAATAAAAATATACTCCCCCTCATCAATTCCCCCATGGCATCCACCCCCGACCCCCCACCAGTAATCCCATCGACCTGCAAGTGCTGTGCAGGACACACCATAAAAGGCAGTGGTACAAACACTCCAGCTATTAGCTCTTATTATGAGCCAGAGCCCACCCCAAAAAAAAATCCTGCCAGGGGCGAGGGCCGTGAAAACCATCTCTGGTCTTGTGCTGACTCCTCTGTGCGCATTGTCGGCTTTCATCTCCCAGGGAAGGCCACCCACAGACACAGACACTGCAGTGAGGGTGGTCATTGGTATGCGCCCTCCTCCGTCGCTAACGCGAGGGAAAGGTCAGCCTCTCCATAACGCCCTCCGTCTCCTGTCACCGACGCGCCCAGGTAAGGGAGAAGCAGAGGATGCTGGGAGAGGAGGAGAGCATAAGGGGTGGGTGCAGAGTGAGGGTGGGGGAGGGGTGTCACTGAAAATCGGGGTGTAGCCTGAAGGCCTTGGCAGGGAGCCAAGATAGAAAGGTAGATAGAAAGAAGGGGAAAAGGAGAAAGAGAGACAGAGGCAAAAGAACATGCAGAGGGGGCTGACGGTGGAGAGACAAGGGGTGGGGGTGGGAAGAGGAGGAATAGATAGAGATTCAGACAGAGATAGAGTTAGACAGAAAGATGGAGAGAAGGGAACATAGAAAGGGACATGAGAGAGAGGGAGAAAGGAGGATGAGGTAGACATGCAGACAGAGGTAGAGAGAGTTAGATAGAGGGAGATGGAGAGAGATAGAAGGGAAATTAAAAAGAGGGATGATAGAGGAGAGAAGGAAAGAAGAGGAGATAGAGATTCACACAGAGATAGAAAGGGAGCTAGAGAGAGGGAGAGAGAGACAGTGGGGGATGGGGAGAGACACAGAGCGAGGGAGAGAAGGGAAACATATTGAGAGAGTGAGGCAGAAGAGAGACAGGGAAAAAGGGGAGAGAAAGATATAGACACAGACAGATGAAGACTGAGCCAGAAAGATGGAGAGACAGAGGGGGGGAGAGAGAGAAGAGAGAGAGAGAGAAGAGAGAGAGGAGGGGCATGTCAGAATCGAGGGGGGTTCTGTGCACCCTGAGGTCAGAGATCAGAGCGGCAGGGCAGTTAGGGCAGCCAAGCGTGTGACAGGGCTGTCACCACGGAAACTTCCGGAAGCAGCAGGTGAGACAGCTCTGAACGAGGCCTGGGGCGGAGCGGGGGGGGGGGGAGAAGGGGGGGTGAGTGGGGGTGTGGGAGTCAGGATGACTGCCTCCCCCCTGCCTACTTCCTGTCACTCACTGGAACAGCTCTCTGGCCAGCTTTACAAAGCTGACAGGAAGTATTTCACCCGCCTCGCGTTTGGCCTAATTCACACCAGCGTCCGTTTTTTCCGATGTGACGGTGCTGAGAGCAGGTTTCTGCAGGTGGCGGATATTTGTCTCGTTGCGGTGAGTGGCGATTCCCGTGGCTGCCGGTGATCGTAGTTGGCAGTTTTAAGGTTTGTGCGATGTTATTAAATTTCATGTCCTCATCCAGTCACGGAGCAGCAGGGCTAAAATAGCAGGAAAACAAAACAATTGATTTTGAAAATAATAACCTCTGTAGCGGGGTGGCAGGGGTGGCTGCCGTAACAGGAGATGATTGGACAACACAACAGCAACCCACGGTTTGCTTGGTTTGGCTGTCAGGATATTACTCTCCCCCACTCAGGGTTATGAAAAATAACAAAAATTACATAAAGAGGCCTAGTCGGGGGGGTAAGGAAGACCAAAAACCACAGCAGGCTTAATAACAGTCTCACGCTGACACTCAACACCGAAACACACCCACCGGCTCTCAGACTGCATCCAGGCCTCCTTTATCATGGGCCTTACAAAGGCAACAAGCCTCACCTGGGCTGGTTACCGGTCAGTCTCATCTTGGCTGGTTACCGGTCAGTCTCAGCTGGGCTGGTTACCGGTCAGTCTCAGCTGGCCTGGTTACCGGTCAGTCTCAGCTGGCCTGGTTACCGGTCAGTCTCATCTGGGCTGGTTACTGGTCAGTCTCAGCTGGGCTGGTTACCGGTCAGTCTCAGCTGGGCTGGTTACCGGTCAGTCTCAGCTGGGCTGGTTACCGGTCAGGGCTGGTTACCGGTCAGTCTCAGCTGGCCAGGTGCCTGTGAGTCTGTGAGGCCATCGCTGTCCCAGGTCCTGAAAGCTTCCCAGGCTGTGGGAAACGGCTAACAGGCTTCACAGCTGTCCTCTGTACTCCCACCCCATCCCTTCTGACATCACACCATCATCATCATCATCATCATCATCATCAGCATCATTAGATTTATGGCATTTAGCAGAAGCTCTTATCCAGGAAGCTGGTTACAGTTTCTCATGTTAGCCATTTATGCAGCTGGATATTTACTGAGGCAATTCTGGGTTAAATACCAAGTACCTTGCCTACGGGTACGACAGCAGTCCGCCCAAGTGGGAAAATCGAACCGGCAACCTTTCACTTATGAACCCTCCTCATCATTATGCTGCACTGCTGACCATGTCACCCTCATCATCATCACCCTCATCATCATCATCATCATCAGCATTACCAGCATCATCATCATCATTCTCATCCACATTATCTTCATCCTCACCATCATCTTCACCATCTTCATCTTCAACCTCAGCATCAGCATCAGCATCGGCATCGGCATCTTCATCTTCATCCTCATCTTCATCTTCATCTTCATCTTCATCCTCACCATCAGCATCAGCATCAGCATCAGCATCAGTATCAGCATCATCATCATCATCATCATCTTCATCATCTTCATCATCAGCAGCACCAGCAGCAGCAGCATCATGACCTTCATAATCACACCAGTTATATCTATGGTATTTTTCATTGACAACCAAACGAATTTAGCTGTTGACATTTCCTGCCACTTTAATGATGTCCGGTGCTGCTGTTTCTTTCTCTTTTCTCCCTCTCCTGATGTTGTAACCCATCAGCGAGCGAGAGCCTTTGATTTATGGCCGTTTCTCATTGCGTTTCACTCCCGAGACTCGGGAATGAATTTGCAGGTTTTTAAAATCCTTGACATGGGCAGCTGAGCTCATCCTCCTCTTCAGGACATCTTAACTTAATCACATCTCCGCACTCTCCTCTCTCCTCCCACACCTGACCCCCCTCATTCACACAGCCTCCGAGCGTAAAGGGGCTCGGCGAGGAGAGGGCTGTACAGATAATTGGTGTGGTGACGTACGGTAAGTGCGTTAAAGTGGTTTAGTGTGTAATGGGTTACAGAATTTGAGTGGGGATATAAAGTAAGTGCGTTAAAGTGGTTTAGTGTGTAATGCGTTGTAGAAGTAATTTGGGTGGAGATGCAAAGTAAGTGTGTTAATGTGGTTTAGTGTGTAGTGGGTTGTAGAGGTAATTGGAGTTGGAATGTACAGTGGGTGTGTCAAACTGGTTTGGTGTGTAATGGGTTGTGGAGGTAAGTGGGGTAGGAGTGTATAGTAGGTGTGTTAAAGTGATTTGGTGTGTAATGCGTTGTGGAACTAATTTGGGTGGGGATGGAAAGTACGTGTGTTAAAGTTGTTTGGTGTGTAGTGTGTTGCAGAGGTGATTGGGATGAAATTATACAGTCGATGTGAGGTATATTTGTGAGGTGGGAGGTGTGTTTTGCTGAGTAGTGGGTTGTAGAGGTAACAGAAGTAGGGATTCTCAGTAAGTGTGTTAAAATGGTTTGCTGTGTAATGGGTTGTAGAATTTGGGTGGGGATGTACAGTGGGTGGGTTAAAGTGGTGTACAGATGTGTATATTGGCAGTAAAGTTGATTTGGGCTGTAGGTGTGTGTAAGGAGTGGAGCCTCTTTCTGTGATGCCTGTCCACCTCATCACATGCCTGTTGCCCCCGGCAACTGAGACTGGGAAACTGACTGCCTCTGCTGTATATGGTCAGCTTCCTGACCCAAAATGAGCCAGGTGTGATGGTGCAAGATGCAACATGAAGCAGGTTGAAGACCACTGATCTTGGAGTAAAATGTGCCATCTCTGAAAGCACAATCCCTACACAATAAGCCATAACCCGGTTAAGTTTTCCTCCACGGCGACTGGATCTGGTCTTTGACTCTCAGACGAACACAATGACGCCGAAGGAACAGGAGCCCAGAAACTCCTGTGTACCTGAGCCAGAGGACAGAGACCATGCATGGGAAAATCCGGGCTGCGTTTTCCCGTAATCCAATTCCTCACGCAGAAATCGCAAATGTGGTATTGTCCCGGGCAAACGGAATGAAAGCGCAGCTCAGAGCGCTCTTTGTTCCACAGATGAGGCGCCTCGTCCTGCAAAATGACCTTTCATTGTCGCGGAGCTCGGTGCCCTAGTTTGAAGGGAGCCACTGGGACTTTGGCGTTCGGTCAGAGTGCTGACCTGCCGAACGCCGCTCCGGTGCAGAACAGCGGCGCCCCCCCGTCGAATGCTTTCGATTTGTGAACCGTGAGACGCACAGACGTGGCCACGGCGATTACAGCGAGGGCCGCTTTTTGACTGAGGGGGTGCCTTTTGTTGTTTAACAGCCGCCTCTTTCTGAGGCAAATTAGCCCGCCGAACGTGGAGGAGCGGGGATATTTATGAATCTGTTTGAGGACCCAGCGGTTTGTTGCCGCGCGGAGTCATGTGATGAAACAGATAGCATTTCCACGCAATTAGCTGCAGGAGCCATTTCCAGGGGTAATTTCCTGTCTTTTTCCCCCTCGGCTGCAGGAGCTGCTCGTGATGTATTGTTCTCTCTCCTCTGAAGCGTACTGCAACAAAACAAGCAATTATTCCTCTGCATAATGCAAAAACGCCGCAGAGTTTTCAGATGAAAAAAAGTTGTAGATGGGGAGAAAACCAAAAAAAAAAAAAGAGAAAACATGTACCAAGGCAAGAAGGGAAAGGGGCTTTGGTTTTAAAGATTTAGACCGCCTCTGTGCAGGGACTGTGGGGTTATTTGATCTTCTGAAGGAGAGGGCTGTGTTGGTGTAGCATTGGTGTGCAGGAGGCAGTTAGTGCACAAGCACTGTTGTGCAGATGGGAGACTGTGTGTGCAATGGGAGGTTATAAAAGGTATTACAGTTGCATTACGTTACAGTCATTTGTAGGAATTACAGTTACATTATTGCATTACATCATAGTCATTTAGCAGACACTCCTGTCCAGGGTAACTCTAATGAAGTGCCATGAACAGTTGTGCCAACCGGGCACCAATAACCACACATGAGCAAGTGTCAGTGTCAAAGACAGTGCTGAGATCACAAGCGTGTGCTTAGATCAACGTGTAAGTGCAACAGAACATACACGACAGAGGACCTATTCCACTCCGAGTACAACGCACATGCCCTTAAGTAAACTGCAATCCTAAGTAATTACAAATCACCCTGAAATACATTTCCACACACGCAGTTATACTTAAGAGGGTCCGAAAGGTCATGCTTGGGTGGGGGGGGGGGTGTGGCCTTGAGATTTGGATTTCCAGTCTGACCAGTATGCAAGGTCACACTTGCAAAGTATTTACATTATCAGCTAATGCCTTTCTCCAGGGTCTTGCATTTTAATCATCTGAACAGCTGGTCAATTCAGCTTAGCAGGTATGCAATGGGGCCGCAGTGTAGCATAGCGGTAAGGAGCAGGGCTTGTAACTGAAAGGTTGCCGGTACAATTCCCTGCTGGGGCACTGCTGTTGTACCCTTGGGCAAGGCACTTAACCTAGAATTGCCTCAATGTCCAGCTGTACAAACGGATAGAATTGTAACCTATGTAAGTCTCTCTGGATAAGAGCATCTGCTAAATGACAATAAAATTGCTTTGGTACATATCCAACTGTATAAATGCATAGAATGTAAAATATGAGTTGTGTAAGTCAGTCTAGATAAGTGTGGCTCCAGCTATACAAATGGGTAACATAAAAATTGTAAACTATGTAAGTTGCTCTGGATAAGACTGTCTGCGAAATGATTGTAAATGTAATGTAATGTAAAGTAATGGATATGCTTCTGCAAGGATTTGAACATGAGACCTGACCGCTGTGGTTGCAGCGGTTGATGGCGGTCAATATGCCTCTGAAGAAGGTTCACGTCACGGTCACACTGGTTGATGACCACTAATAAGTGCTGGAGGAGGGTTCCTGCTGTGGTTGCAGTGGTCAGTGTGGGTTACTGCCTCTCTGGGGCAGCTGGTTTGAAGCGGTCTGTTTTTATGAATGAGAGGCAATCGCCTGGCAGTGATCCCGTGATGAACCGCTGTCTGCTTTCATGCCTGAAACCACCCCGAAACGCAGCAGCGGGAGTTAAGCACAGAGAGAGAGGCTGTGCAATCACGCTCCTTTCTCCTCTTGCAAGCGCCTGCCCCCCGGGCGATGAATCGCCTCTTTAACGAGGTTTTGATTAATTAGATAGGCTTAATTGCGAGCTTGTCTAGCAGAGACTCTCGGCTCCACTTAGCCTCGGTCGTTTCCTCTTCTCAGAGCCAGCGGAGACAGCTGGGGAAAAACACGCTCACTTCCTGTCTTGTCACCATGGCAACACCTGCCGACTTCCTGTTCTGTTGCCAGGGTCACACCCACCCCAGTGTTCCCTGTTCCCCAGCTTTCTCCTGTCACGTTGTTAAGATTATTATTATCATTATTATTAATAACAACTGTTAGTACTTAATGATAATAATTTGTTCAGCTGACAACCTCACCAATGGTGTCTTAAATAACTCACATTTGTAGATGTCAACCGTTTATACAGCTGAATGATTATTTATATATTTATATACTGAAGTGTTCATATTTAATACCGAATATGGAATCATTTACATAATGAAGCAATTTGGGTTAAGTAGCTGACTAAATGCTACAATGGCAGTTCCCCACCTGGGCATTGACCCTGCAAACTTCTGGTTGCCTATCCAGGTGCTTCATCACTGCACCACACAGTCACTCCATCGGTGCAGTTTTTCAGTCCTGTCCTTTTCTCCTCCGTCTCCTTGGTCTGTGCCTGGGCGGCTTCCATAACTAACCACGGGTCGACGGGTCTGACTACAACGTGTGACACGCGTGCATGACTCACTTAAACCACACCCTGTAGGCTGAGGGAAACAGTAACAGGTAATCTATGACTGTACATATCCTCTGCAGCGTTCCTAAAATCACCCCGTTCTGTCCACTGTTCACTTTAAAGCATCGCCAGTCTCTGCCTTCAGGAGGTCCTTTTTGTACATTTTGTACCTACGGCCTGTCGTCTTGGGACAGGTGCTGAACATTACCCTCGCTTCGCACAGGCCAATGCACACCTCTCTCTCCAGCAGATCAGTTCAGCGTTGTTTGGCCTTATATAATAAATAAATAAAATGAAGAGAGAAAAAAGTTTGAGAGTATTCACGCGGAGGTGTGAGTCAC